>OW388291.1:51056359-52256359 GCA_936450465.1 Gibbula magus | reverse complement strand
CCTTATTATGAAAATATTAACCATTTTGTCTTAATCGTGAGAAAGATCATGTGGGGGTCCATTAATAAGCGATTATTCAATTTTCAGAGGGTCATTGTTTTTGGAGAATTTTTGTAAAAAAAACAACTAAAGATAGAGACATGTTTGATAGCTCATTTTAAAGAAGAAAAACTGATGCATAACCGAGAATCCAACATGAAGTTCAAGGTCAAGCAGAAGTCTTAAAGACCTAAGTACTGCTGTGGCAGTCCTAGTTTGGATTTGTTTTTGTATCACGTTGTAATCTTTGCACAGAATAGCCAGTAGTTGGTGTGTCAAACTACAATACTTTGAAATTGTGCACATGTGAACAACTGTATCTTGTCATTACATATTATATAGCAGCAGCACCTGGTGTAAAATGTTATTTTCTTCCATTCTCAACATTTAGGAAGTAGATGGTACCATAAACAAGCTTGAAGAAAGATCCAGAACCAATCAGCTCATTATTAAGCCAGATTTTGTCAGGTTTTTCATAAGAAATAACATCACTATTCAATTAATACAAGTATTTATTTTCATAAATCAAAGCAAGCAAGCTTTGATCTATGTGCATAATAAAATAGGTAACAGAACATATTGACTTGGTTATAGATATATCCATGGAAGAAAATGCAAATATTGAGTTCACGAGTAGCTAGTTCTCACAAACATGGAGCCTAAAGCACAAAAACCCTTAGGGTAACCTTAGAATATTGAGTGATGATAACCTAAATATATATAAGAGCTTTGTGCAAGCGATAATGGCAACCTTGTTTTGCTTGATCTGCTTACAATATAACCTCCCTGCCATGTATCAATCAATTTATTTTGCCATGCTGTCAATCAGAGGGGCGTCTGTCAATTAAGCATGTCGTAGAAAAATTATGGAAACTTGAAATGACACTGTAGGTAAGCAAAAAATGATGACGATGATAAATTTAAATACAAAATCAAAGAAAATTGTAGCATGAGAATAAAAAAAAAGAATACATTTGCAGGAATAACATAGACATTTTAAAATAACAATTTCCCCGCAAAATCTAGTTTAGGATGAATAAAATAGAAATGTCAATTTTCATAACATCAAAGTCTTTTAATGATACGATAACTGAAAACATTCTGCATTCTGCAATAACCTTCTTTCACAATATAATACATATACAGTATATTTATATATACACACAAACTCTACTCAAAGGGTTAGGTCAAATTGTCCCATAAAAAGTCATATCACAGATTAATTGTTATATCTATCACAGTGAATCATCAATATCTGTCATCAATCAATCATTCCTCGGCTGTCGGCCACACATCATCTGGACCTTGCATTGGGAGAGTTTTCTTTAGGCCTGTAACATGCATCACGATCCATCTCAGTCAAATAAGTCAAATATAAAAGAGCCTTGAATCAAAATCTGTGTGAGTCTTTGCATAGTTTAAATTTTGTTTACAATGATTATAATATAGTTTCCTTTACTGAAAAGATTCATCCTCAGATTAAATTTTGTTGGGTCATTGGGAAACTTTTTCATCATTTGTCATACGCTCAGTTGGCAATCAAGATCGCTTGTGTATGATTTGGCATGTGTACCTTTCATGTCAAATCTTGAAGGAATACTGCCAGGGTCGGTTTCTGGTGAAGTGTCTGTAGATGAAATGTACCAGGAGAATCCTGATGGGCTGGCAGAATCATACTGACTGTCCGTCACATCACAAAGGAAACACTCCCTTGGAGTGGCATCAGGTCCACGAGGGTAAGAATCCTCCACGTCCTGCAGATATGACCTTACAGCTCCCCCATGGTGTTCAGGTCGCTCCCGGGTCCATATCCGGTGTGTAGGCTCAATAGCCATTATCTAGGCATAGAAATATTTTTACAAAATCTATCTTAATGGTAGCCTTAAATCATTACTGAGAGCATAGATTTTAGCCATTTAATTGCTGATTTAGGAATATTGTAGGAAGTACTCAAACTTACAATCCAAGTTGGAGTTTGTTCAAAGGGTATGATTCCAGTACTTGCACCAATACGTTCTGGTCAAGAACATTTTCGGTTCATCAAAATCTTGATGGTTTATCTTTAGTAATAACAGTAGAGTATCACAGTCAAAATGTGTCAAATTCAAAATTATAATCACAAAAATATTCATCAATAAGTACAACTTCCCTACAAAGGCATAACTAGTGTCAGTCTTAATCACTGACTAAATTAAGCCTTACAACATTTCCTTCACTTTTCCGTGCTAACATAGTGGAAAGCTGCACCTAAAAACATAATGGGCTCTGATTCGCTTGCACAGAAACATTAATTTAAGACATGCGGCAAGGCTTTAATTAACCAGTGATGGAGACTGGAGCGAGTTATGCCTTACAGTAGGAAATTACAATAAGTAAGGGTGAAACTATTCACAACTACATTAGCTGAAACACAGTATTTTGTTTACTTGGAGAACAATGTATATCAAGGTGTATATTCAATATATACTGGCCACATAAGGAAACTGTGCACATAGAAAACAGAAATTATATATCCCCAGTGTCGTTATATTAAACTAGAAATATGTGCATGTGATGTACTGTGATGTCCCCCGCTCCAACTTTCAATCCAACCTAGTCATATTACCCTTATTTTTCACTTATGCTAAGCACTAAGTTCAATACTGCATTAATAACGAGAAATAAAATATTCAGAATAGCCAAAGTAGCAAAAGGTACCACTCTATCATTAGGTCTAAGCAAATACAAAGTTTGGTGAAAAAATATTGAACGGTTTTGGAGATAGAGGCCGGAAAAGGTCCCTACCCCCAACCAGACAAAATAAAAAATTCAGAATAACCAAAATAGCAAAAGGCACCACTCCACCACTAGGTCTAACCACATACCAAGTTTTGTAAAGAAATACTTGATAGATTTTGAAATAGAGGCCGGAAAACGTCCCTACCCCCAATATGCACTAAGTTGAAATTGTTTCCATGGAAACCAGTAAAAATAAAAAAATCAGAATAGCCAAAGTAGCAAAAGGCACCACTCTATCACTAGGTCTAAGCAAATACCAAGTTTGGTGAAAAAATATTGAACGATTTTGGAGATAGAGGCCGGAAAAGGTCCCTACCCTCAATATGCACTAAGTTCAAATTGTTTCCATGGAAACCACAACTTCCCAATGCAAGGCATAACTCTTGTCAGTCTCTATTACTGGCTGATTTAGGCCTTGCAGTATTTCCTTAAGAAATCTGTGCTTAGAAATCCAGGTCCACTATGCATTTCTGGTGCAGTGATTCACTATCTAGACACAACAAAGCGAGGGAAATACCGCAAGGCTTAAATCAGCCAGTAATGGAGACTGGCAAAAGTTATTCCTTGCGTTTGGAAGTTGTGGAAACCAGAAAAAAATTTAAAATTCAGAATAACCAAAATAGCAAAAGGCACCACTCCACCACTAGGTCTAACCACATACCAAGTTTCGTGAAAAAATATTGAACGTTTTTTTAGATATGGCCCAGAAAAGAAAGCATTTCGGAATGACGGAATAACGGAATGACGGAATAACGGACTGAGGCGAAAACATTATGTCAGGGGGACATAATAAAGATTTGAACACATTTAAGACACATCCAACACTGATGCACATGGCATGATGCCAGGTAATTTGACATCACTGAAGGCAGCCTAGTATAAAAATGCAATGTGTTACTGCACATGCATCCTTTTCAGCTCCGCTGCATACAACACATTCAAAATGTTCATGATTTCATTTTTTGTGTGTTTTTGATTCTTTTGTTTAATGAACTGAAAATGCACCAAACCAAGAGTCCAATACCGACTGAACTGAAGCTAAATTTACACCTAATTTAGTATGTGAATAAATATTGAAGACTGTTTAATAATGTTAAAAAAATATATCATTCATATATTTCTGGTACAATTACCTCCTCACAACATCGTCTACTGACGATAGCTCTGTAGTCAATTCTTTTCAGCAATTTGTCTCGCTTGGACAGAAAGCCTGGATATTTCCTTTTCCATTTCTTTCCAAGTGCCCAGGGAAATATTTCATATTTGATTTCCTCTTCATCTTCCTCAACATCATTTGCAAGATACCTAATAAAAAACAAAAATAAAATGTCAACTTATTTGCTGTGCTCAACATTTCTTGCACTGGATCAAATAATCAAATAAAGAAAGAAATGAAACTCCCCCTTTACTTACTTGAACCAAATCAGAAATAACCAAGCTTGATGCTTGTGCACTTTAATTAAATCAGTCGTGTATTTTTAAGTTGTACAGTAACACGGATATATAACAAACTCCAAGGGACCAAAGAATTCAGTTTGCTATATCAGCTGTTCGCTATTCTTGTTTGGCATATTATATAGGGCTTTTGACGGGACTTATAAATTTTTTCGTTATATCTGTTTGTTCGCTATATCAGTGTTCTACTGTAATTGACCTCGTTGTTCATCGAAGAGAATTCACTTACAATGCAGTGAAGAAGTTTGTCCTTGAATATTCTCGCAAAGAATATCCAGCTCTCTTGAAGTAGGCAAACACCATTGCTATCAAATACTGAAATCAACAATGAAAATGATAATATCATAAAGAAATATAAGAAAAGTGCATGAGAGCAAAAATTGCTTTTTTAATAGTTTTTATTGTTTTAATTGATCACTGTATCAACTAATAAATTATATTAGTGTAAACCTTACATTGTCTGCTATCTTCATGCAACTGTCCATTTCAAGGAAGTCGTGAATCAATTCATCAGCTGAAAGAGATTTATTAAGATGAAATCATTTTATAATATCAACTGACAATAAGCATTTCTTAAATAAAAACTCCAAGCAAAAGCAACATGCCAAAACCATGACAAATTTGATCACTGGATTAAGCAAATCCTCTGGGTATACTTGCAATTACATAACATGTTTGTTCTTTCAGTATGATAACCGATGTATAAGTTCTTCTAATCTAGTATTGTCAAACAAATGTTAAGCAGTTGCCCTTCTATATTTGCCCCAAGAGTTTTCAATCATTTGAAATAGCCCAGCATAGTGGAGCTTGACCGAGGCGAGCACGATCGTCTACATAGGACTATGACTTATGACACTCTCTGGATCTTATACTACATCACATCATATTCTCTTGGTTTGACATATGGTAGTTCCTTTCAGTCATAATAGCCTTGATGATTTCGCTTACCGCTTCTTTCTCTTGCATTGCTTCATTAAAATGATTGATGTCTCAATCTCTCTTTTACATACACTGCTTTCCTCTTAAAAACAACTATTTTCAATGTCAAAATTATAACAAATGTTACCCCCAAAATAATTATAGTAAACTTTGACATACCCAGCAAACAAAAGAAAGCCTTCATTTCCTTCCCCTTGACAACAAAGCATGACTTCTTCTGTTTCTTAGCTGGTACATGAAGTGAAGTCTCTTCCACAGGACTCCCTTCATAAAGCTGGGGCTCTGTCCGTTGTCTCTTCATATGATTGCTGGTATAGTGCGGCTGCCCACAAACAACTGTCACAAGAGGATAGGTGTAATAAGGAATCAGGGTTCGGTACTCTTCGTTGGATTGGTTGTTCAGACGCTCATTAAGTCTTAAAACTGTGTCCTGATAAGTTTCCTCAAAACTGGGAAGCACAAGAGGCATTAGGGCCTTTACTTCATCTCGCGAATGATACAGGAGAGACTGAACCGAACCCTGGTCTCTGCAAAATGAAGAATTAAATTGAAGAAAATGAGGATTATTATTGAATAAAATTTTCTTGTTTTTTTAGTTTTTGTTATTGAATCATAATTGATTGACAATTGACAAAATTGATAAAAGTTTTGTCTTTTAAAAAAAAACAACCTATATTTGTTTGACTTAATCCTCCAGATTTTGTATCATACTGATACAGCGTCATAATTGACAATAAAAATAAAAAGTACTGTTAAATGTTTCAATATTGACTTCGAATATCATGACAATAACAAACCAAAGTCAAAGAGAAACAAGGCCAGAAATCAGTTGCTTCCGACAAGTTACATTGCGATGACAAGAATAGCTAAATCAAAAGTTATCAGTCGTCTGAAGCATATCTGACAATGTTAAATGCTGATTACCTTATTTTAGATTACAACCTGGAATCATCTGCAAATTTTGTGAGAGAAAAACCCTGCGACAAATACCGAAAGCAGACTCGCGTGTCGTCTGCTTGCTGCCACTGCCGATTAGAGTGATCTCCCCTTCCTTCGTTTAGATATTTGGCCAATATCATGCAAGCATGGTCACTTTGGTTCGAATCCGCGTTTGGACAATAGTTTTTAAGAATAACAATATTTTCCCTTGCAACCTTACAGCGTTTCCATGTGTGAATATGTAGGATATATTTCAAGTTTGAATGAGGTCGGTGATTAAAAAAATATTTCAGATACATGTTCACTAAAATGACTCTTTGACTCTTCAAGTAAAGATGTGTTAAAAATAACAAGGCAATGAAGGCATGTATTGAGTACATGATGCTTATAATAAGAGTATGTACAAAGAATTTATAAATGTACCAAAAGTAGTCCTACGCACAGTGTTTATTTTACAAACAGTATCATAACAAGCTAGAATGGTAAGGTTTAATAGATTTTGAACTTGAAGGGGCTGTAGCACATTTTGGCAAATTTTTTGGTTCCTATTTTCCCATTTATAATGATAGTTTGTCATTTATATTTACTTTAGAGAGTAAAACATCTTATTACACAAACTAATTATGATATTTATCTGTAGTGATAATAACGGTTTTGCGTATAAAGCACAAATTGCATGCATGGCGGCCATTTTAATGTTAATTTTTATTTCGAATTACGAAAGCAATTCCTAACCATGTACACTCATTTTTTAACTTGATTTTCCGAAGAGAGAAGGGTGTTTTACTATTTGTGCCATTATTTTTCAAATACATTTCGACTTATGTGAGCGAAAAAAACGTGATACTGTCCCTTTAATAGATAATAGAATAGGTCTATTACTTTAGATTAGGGTAAAATAGCGATTAAAAATCCGACACGTTTTACAGGGATTTCTAGCTGTTTATTAAACGGGACAGAATATTTATTTGACACTGACTTATATTTAACGTTATCAGTGCAATACCATTTTCTAAATTATCTTTCTAAATTACTTGTATTAGGTTCAAAAATTTCAAAATGTCTAAGTTGTAAATAGTTTGCATAAGTTAATTCAGTTTTCCATTAAAGAGCCATGAAATATGTTGTTAGACATACTGAAAAATTACTAAAAATCTATCGCATTTAAATAAATACACTTAATTTTTCGCAGATTTGTAACGATATCAGCATGTTAGGTTTAATCTTTGAGGTTAATTCACTTATATTTTGAAGTAATAATATAAACAGGTATCGGGATATGTATCGCAACGCCACCAATGCATCATGATAATAATTGTCTCGCATGTTCCTTACCAATACTTGCTCAATATATCGTATTGGCAGGTAAATCTGATATCGTGATATATCGTATAGCCACATTGACCACAATACACATCCCTACTGAGGCTGAGCAATATTATCGCAATACCAATGTATTACAATACAATAATTGCAATATGATTTTTCATATCGCAATATATCGCACCAACAAATTTGTTGTGAAATTTATTCATATATCTTGTTTTTAGGCATTATTTACCAGCTTAACTTGTTACAAAATTATGTTGGGGTCCAAGAATATGTGTTGAACTGTATTGAAAATGTTTTCTAAATATATGCCATCAAAATTAACTTATCATTTTGACTAATGGTCTATTTTTCTTAAAAATTGAAAAGCTTTTTACTAAATGTGTAATGTTTAAGCTGCAAACAGAAGTATACAAGTTAAATGTAGAGTTCACTTAATATACTGCAATACAGGTTGTATGTATTGCAATACATGTATATCGCAATGCGAAATTTGGTGCAATACTCAGCCTTAAATGTTATTGTACGGTATTCTCTACTAAACGGTTCATTATAGTGACAATATCATGGCAAAGTCATAATATTTCTTGGAAAATGGGACATTGTAGATATAACGCGTAATTTTATTTAGCAGATAGAACAAGTTTTAGTTGATAGTGTTTATTAGGGGATATAACTGGTATGTACAAATAAATGGGACATGTATTTTTTGCATCTGCATCTGCACGTGTAAAATGCCATTTTTCGATTGTCATTGTACAGGTCTAATTGTCATATTATTTGTCATTTAGGGGTGAACATGCAACTAGAGCGAGATAATTTGAACTTAAATCAGCACATAAATTATGATATATATAAGTCAAATTTATAAAATTGAAAAATGCTTTTTTTTTAGTTCAGAATTGGAATTTAAGTTTTACAAACTTTTAACAGTCTTTTCTGGTATTTTCGAATATTTTTAATTTGGCTAAATTTACTGAGGGGTAAGTGCGTGCAAGTGAACAGAAATATTCCATAGTTTGCACAATTTGCACGTGCCACTCACGTTTTACGTACGTTTTAAGTTCCAGAATCTTTGACTGCATGCGACGCACGAGCAATTGACAAAGTGTGACACTTGTCTCATTGTATGATTGACAAAACATAAAATGACGATTTTGAGACAGTTATGCAGTCTCTTGATATGTTTTAACGGACATACAGACAGAGAGAAAAACTTCATTTTTACAACCTGGGATTTTTAAAAAATAAGTTAAGAGCTGGATCATCGACTTAACATACTTTCTAATCGCTAGTATTTCGACAATACAAACCCCTGTTGAACGTCATTTTAAAATGGAATATGAACGATGCCAAAGCCACATTTCAATCCTATAAACAAAGCCAGATCGTGAAAACGAACGCATATGTGTTAAATTCACCAAATATATTTTGATTCCGTCATTTTATAAATAAAACAATGTCCAGCTTAGGCCAAATTTCCGTAAAGATACGTTAACTCTGTTTAGGTAGCATTTTCCTTGGAAAAATTGCAAAATGGTTCATCCACCGAAATACGAACTCATATCGTTCGTAGGTTTCCTCGCCAACCCGTCAGATATTGTGGAGAGGAATCTACAGAACCAGGTCGTATCCCGGTAGTATTTTGCAGATTTTATTCCTCGGAACAAGGTCGATTTTAAGATTCAGATTTAGATTACTGTAACGAAGAACCAAAAAACCACCACCAGTAGAATAGTTATCGAACTATGCCTATGCAGAAGTTGAATTCTTAATGCTGTGTCGTTTTCGAACTGTTACCAGTGTTGGATCCAGGAATTTTTAAAGGAGGGAGGGGATCCAAATCCCCCCCCCCCCCCCCCCCCCCCCCCCCCCCCAATGCCCACCCATGCAACCCCGATCCGCCATTGGTTACCTTGAAAACATAAACATTAGTCATGATGATCGATTTCATCTCTTATTGGCGAACGAATTTGCATTTATGAAGGTTTGGAATATTACAAATACAAGCCCTATAAATAAATAGATTCCATATATGTTTTTTCATAGGCATATAAACTATTTGAAAGTAAACATTAAATGAAAGTGATTAAATTTCAAATTGCGAAACTATTGCTCTTCCACATTAGAAATGACTGCTCAGCGACAATATAATATAATCAGTATATTTTACAGTCTAAGTAAACCTAACCTCACTACTATCCGTTACACTTCTATACTATTCAGTATAGAAGTGTAACGGATAATAGTGAGGCTAGGTTTACTTAGACTGTATATTTTACAACCCTGTAACTTTTGAAATATTTTATGAATTCTTCACTTATCTGTACATACATGCTTGTTGAAGTGAGCAGAGAAAAAAAAGGTTTTGAGGTTTCTTAAAATAAGAAAAAGAGTTTTTTGTTGGAGGAAGGCTGTGCTATGTTGGAATCTATATTGTTCAACATGACAACGTGTCTTGTCCAAATATGCCCATTAGAAAGTACCACACGTACCTCCGATATGTTATCCCAAAAGGTGGAAATTAATATTAAATCTGGGAATTTAGATATGCTCATTGAAACAAAAGAGAAGCAGCTGCGCCTGCGTACATGGAAAATAAGTGTAGCAGTACCTATAGAAGTGGAGTTAATTTAAATCCGGGACACATTTAGAACCAAATATAACTCATATCATAGTTCCCCAATTGGTCACAAGGAAATGGTGTACAAAACAATGTATATATTCCTGTTAATATCGTAACACAAACTGCACGTGAATGACCTTTTAAAATCAGTCTTACAAGTTACTTACAACGTCTAAACTGATTGAAGATATGAAACTATTATCTTCTTCTGATCCGCCATACTCCCCCGGGCCAATAGAGGTTACGCAGCTCATTATCTTCACTCGTTCCTGTATTGGGAGCGATTATTTTCTTTTCTGTCATAGTAAGATCGAACTCTTTACCAACGATTGAACATTTCGTGTCCATGCTATGCATAGGCGTAGGAACTGGGGGGCAGAGTCTGAAATTTTTTGGGGGGACCAAAATCGAGATGTAAACGCAAATCCATAAATTTTAGACCAAATATAGAGAAAAAAACCTTTGATTTTGCAAGGTACCTCCCCAAAAATGTCAGTTTTTTTATGTAGCGGTTCTTGAGAAGGCGAAAGTGTCATATTTTCGGCTTAAAGGACTAAAACGACATTGTCAAACATCCAAAATATGACCTGGTTTCAAATCATTGGGCAAACTGTAGTAATATCCATTGCTAAAAGGATATCTGAAGCCCAAATATTACACCATGGCGCTTCCCAAGCAGCCCCCCCCCCCCCCCCCCCCTTACAAAGTTAACAATCTTGTCACGGTTAACTATTAAAATCTGTCAATAACATTATCGTAAAGTCTCATATATGCTCGGACTTTAGTAGGTTATAGAATTTGGAAAATATTTTCAGTAAAAAGTTTTGAAAATTGAGACAATTAAAATTATTTACTACACCGAAATAACATAGCTTATGGAAAAACGGTGATTCTTGCAACATTTTTGGCACAGTGTTTACTAGTCTTACACTCAGACTCTGAAAAGGTAGCTATTCTGAAAATATCACAATTTTTTACGTATTGAAAAGGAGACTGCAATAAATGGAATTTTCAGTAAAAAGAAGGCTATTTTTCACTAATATTTTTCAAATATAAATTATTTTTTTTCAGAGTCTATATGTGTTAGACTATAAGTGCTTACATGCAGATTGGTAACTAAATGCATATTTTAAATATATTTTCTCATCATAACAATGCTACAAAGATAATATTTTGAAAAATGTATGATCGTAATAGATCAAGAACTTATATTTAATAAATGTAATAAAGGTCACTGTATCAGTAAAATCCGTAACAAAGTTCTAACGCAATGTTCATGGTTTGATGCAGATCCAATGGAGAGAAGCCACGAATAGAACAAACTATTTTTAGCTTCTTGACCTAGATAGTCGACCCGGGGCGGCCATATTGGTGACGTCAGAGAACACAGAAACAGGAACAGACGCAAGACGCACCTGCAAGATGCGGTCCCTAATCATAACAGCGGCCAGTTTTCTTCTTACTGGCTTCGTCGTCGGAAATGCATATTATCAAAAGAAACAGTTTTATCCCTCGGTTGTTTATATTACTAAATCTAATCCGAGTATGGCGGTGAGTTTGTGTAGCATCGCTTTACAATTTCAGTGACACGTCTCCCAAACTATTCAGTAGAACGATGTTTAGTGTTGACAACTTCTGTCACGGTCATTTAATTTGTTTCTGATGAAATTGTCACCTTGCTTTGTAATCAAGTTAGTTATTTTGGTCATGGGATACTTAATGCTGTCTAAAGATTGAATGTTGAATTCTTGTTTACAAGATGAAGATGCTGCTTGCCAATGACAAATCAAATACAGATTTTGGTTTCAGTACTTTGAATTGATGTTATTTCCATAGATTTAGTGTAGAATAAATAATCTTTCATGAAATGAGTTCTTGTTGGACCAATATAAAAAAAATTGTTTTCGCTTGTTTTGAAATCATCACAACTTGAAGTAAATAATTTAAATGAAATAATGTCATCCAATTTACTAGACGATGTTAAACTTTTCTCAACTGTATATATCTCTGGTAACCCTCCATTCCCAAAGAAAATTTGTCTCTGTAACACCAAGTGTAGGGGCACTAGACTGAGGCGAGCACGACTGTCTACCTATTTACCTACAAGTCTACATGAAATAAAAAAGTTTCACGCAGATCAACATGTTAAATGTTAACACATCTATGTGTGTATGTTTATCAAATTGTTGTCATTCCTTAGATAAATAATTAGGAGATAAACCTACTGTGTTTGAAAATCAGAGACATGTTATACTGGATTGATAGCGAGTAAATTTAAAATTGAAACCGAACGCATCATTGACAACAGTAGCGATTTCAACATATTGTTGTTATACACAAACTCTCCCCCATAAGTTGTCTTTATCTATTTAAAAAATCTAATATATGTGTCATTTATTACGGGAGTTTTAATTTTGTTTTCCCAACATTCACGTTCATACAATCAGGATTCGTTTCTCCTGAAATCCGCAATTTTGGAATAACCCGCTAAGCATATCACGCGACATTCAAAATGGCTACCGTTTGCCGGTCGCTGTGAATGACGAGCTTGAGGACTTGTATTTATTAAAATGAAGCGTTACAGGTGATGGTAATTGTCTCATTCGGGTAAGGAATGCACATTCTAGTTATCGACGTAGGTGTGCAGATGACATGAAATCCGCATTTTTGGAATAACCCGCTAAGCATATCACGCGACATTCAAAATGGCTACCGTTTGCCGGTCGCTGTGAATGACGAGCTTGAGGACTTGTATTTATTAAAATGAAGCGTTACAGGTGATGGTAATTGTCTCATTCGGGTAAGGAATGCACATTCTAGTTATCGACGCAGGTGTGCAGATGACATGACACATGTATTTCTTATTTTGCATCAAAACGTTACGCTCGGTTTTCAGAAACGGCTGACCATTGGCATTGCGTCAATTGACATTGCGTTTGCTCGCCTTCTAAGTGTCGCTATTTGGATAGATCTTGATACTGACGAAGTTTGTCTTGCTTATCTATCTGATGTAGCTCTAAAACACGCTACAGGAAACATTAATTTGATTGTATCAGTTATTTTGATTTCAACAAGTAGAGCACACCTTAGAATCGGTCGTTTGTTCGGATAGATTGTGACGTAACAATGCAGATTTGTCAATACGCGGTGAAGCGGCGCTAAAATCAGAGGAGGTTCAATCCAGAATTGATCACGTTTGATTTTGCTGGAGAACCAATCAGAATCGAGTATCCAGCAATGTCATGGTAGAATGGAAAATTAAACAGTAATTATGAAGTAGCCAAGATTTGATAAATATGAATGGGATTGGGAAAAAATATCTGTGATTATTATTTATCCTACACTAAATTAACATGCAAATGTATGGAAATAACGTCAATGGATATAATTTGCACCGCACTATAAGCTTACATATTGCATCACTTGTTTTAAATTCAACATTTTCTGTTTTCAGGTGTTATATATCCAAGCGTTTGTGTTCGTCATACTTATGGGAAAACTCATGAGAAAAATATTTTTCGGTCAGTTACGTGCTGCAGAAATGGAGGTAAAATATTTTAATTATTAAATTTGTTTGTTATAACATAGGAATATATGTTATGCCTATTAGCATCATATAATTAATATTTTCATCATTATTAAAAGTCAACATGTACAAATATCTTTAAACCAAATGTTAGCTTCATTAGAGTCGACGAATGTTGGTTGTATCCTTTATGACAAATTCATTAACTGTAGGTATTTGTAACCAAGATTTTTAAAACAAAAAACCTGCTTCTGACTATCTTTCATTTATGGTGTTGAATTGCATGTAATATATGAATTTGTTGAAATTATTACACTGTATTTCACTAGAGAAGATTTTATCTATCTTCTGTAATCATGACAATTATTAACAAAATGATTTCTGTAAATTTCAGCATCTGATAGAGCGATCATGGTACGCGGTTACTGAAACCTGTCTGGCCTTCACAGTCTTCAGGGATGATTTCAGTCCGCGCTTTGTGGCCATGTTTACTTTACTCCTGTTCCTCAAGTGCTTCCACTGGCTTGCTGAAGATAGAGTAGATTATGTGAGTTGACATTCTGTGCACTTTTTAGTCTCGTCACTGATTGGCTGGAGTAAGAGGTCACTTGACATGACCTCTACGGTGCAGTGTTACTCAGATCAGAAACTCAGCAATCTGATTTGAATGAGATTGTATTCTGCGATTTTATTCTGCAGTGTAAGAGATGAAATGAGAAAGAAACTAGCCCTAATATGAACTTGTGTTAATTTAAATATTCAAAATATCAAAATGAAATCGATCTTTTTCAATAGGTTTTACAGCATACTCATTTATACCATGTATACTGAATACTCAACTACTGTCGAGTAAGTGATCTCAAAATTATATAAATACGAATACAGTAACTTTGCTTAAATGAAATCACTTCAAGCAGT
Organism: Gibbula magus; assembly: GCA_936450465.1. Lineage (NCBI taxonomy): Eukaryota > Metazoa > Mollusca > Gastropoda > Trochida > Trochidae > Gibbula > Gibbula magus. The sequence goes on along the minus strand of OW388291.1, from coordinate 52,241,810 downwards.
GATTGGGAAAGGCATGCGCCATGCGCCATTTGCGCATTTTAACAATTCTGGGCGCATTTTTTACTTCATAGATGTGCCAATATGGCGCTAAGTCATTTATTTAGAAATTTAAACGTCCTAGTTTGGTATTTAGTCGTCTAACTTTGCTTATTCAATCCTCTCATTATCCCGGACTAATGCTGCCGTTATATACGATAAATGCTTCGAGTTGCCTCCCTTGGAATGCATTCGGAATGCTTTTCTGAATTTATGACCTCGGCGACTATAACTCGTAACTGTTTACGATGATTTACGAAGCTTTCCGAATGCAAGAGATATGGCGATGTTTTGTTGACAATTTATCGAGAGGATTTTTTTCCCACAAGTTAATCACAATCATACTTCAACGTAAAAAAAATGCCTCCAACAAAGAAATTGAAGGTAGATGTTTCTCATAAGTCGATGTTCTCGTTCATGAAACCCAACAATCAAAATAGAAATCTTGAAAGTAATGAGGAGAATGTTGACTGTGAAGTTCAAGTTGACATTGATAGCACAGTCAGTGTTAGGCCTTCTGAAATCGACACCGAAGCACACACACATGAGACATTAACTGACACTCAAACTCAAGATTCTAGTAATAAAGAAATGAATGCCTCAAATGAGTTGCTGAAAAATTCTGACAATTCAAACAATAAATCAGACAAAAATCTCAGAACATTTCAAGATAAATGGCTTAATTACAACAGCATTATTTTGAAAAAACTCTCAGCATATGGCATTCCAAGAAAGCTAGAAAAATTAACTTTAAAGCTCAAAATTAGTTGGTGGAAATAACAAAAATCTGAAGACCAAAGATGTTAATAAAATTTTATTCAATTAAATTGGGTTTTTTTTCATAATTTTGGAAAGGGCCCATTATTTTTCCAAATGGCCCATTCATTCATTAGGTCAGGGGGCCATTGGCCCATTGACCAAACTGTCTTTCCCAATCACTGCTTCAAGTAATGTAATCTTTGCATTTACCGGTAGGCTCCAAAGTAAATATGGTTGTAAATATACAATGTCGCCTTGACTTCATTTTCCAGATGGAGAGGAGTCCAGTCATATCATTCTTGTTTCACTGTCGTGTTATGTGTAAGTATCTTACTTTATCATCCAAAACTGTGTTCCACAGTAGATATCATATGTGTGAGATCAAGCGATATCTCCTAGGAGATATCATTTTGACAGTAGATTTTGGACAATGCCCTGTTAGGATGTTACCGTCTTCTACTTGACCTCACAACTCTTTTACACCATCAAGTACTGATATCACAATTTTATAATGTCATAAACGCGATGACGTCACAGTGCTATGTCATCATCACATTGGAAGTAAAATGGCAGTGCAGTGATCAGAGATGACTGTGCCGAAGTGTCCCAAACATTGAAACATTTGAATTCCCGATCCAATCAAAGATGGAATGATGGCAGACTAATGTAGAACCACTAGGAAAGATACAGAAGTTCCCCCCCCCCCCCCCCCCCCCCCCTTTTTGAAAACAAATTATTGCAGCTCCATGTTACAAAATGAAAGATTCAAATTTATTCATAATGTTACAAATAATATAATGAAGAGAAATAACTTCTTTATTTATGATATATGACATTGACATTCTGTGAAAATGAAACAAATTATCTTGGAATAATATAATTATGTTATCAGGGATCATTTATGTTGTGTATAAGTCTGTCATTATTATACAAAGAAAACATCCTCTGTTGATTACCCATTGACTGGAAATATTTGGAAATACATGTATAATATTGAATAATGTCTATCTTTTTTCCAGCTCTGTTGTCATTCCTTGGTGTGCTAGATATATATTTCATCAACCACGCTTACTATAGCACATTACTCAAAGGAGCCTCTGTTCAGCTTGTATTTGGATTTGAGGTAGGTCAAATAGATGAGAAATAATTTTATCAGCTGATAGTGTGAAATATTTTCTCAGGTTGTAATTCAAATGTTGTAATGTGAACCAATTGCTGATGCTGATGCTTAAAGGGTTTTAGAGTTATGTTTTCAAATACAGTAATTGACATAAGTCATGTCCCCCTGTGGCATCATTTCTAGCATGTAAATAACCTCCGCCCTCCGCTTCAAATGCTGCAGTTTCTATAAATCATACTAGATAAGCAATTATAAGGTGTTAATTCTTGACCTCAAGGTGGTTTTTAATACATGGAAATGGTGTACATTGAAGCAAACATACTTACTTTAAACCAGTGCTCTAAAAACAATGAATATGGTGCATACTAAGTACGATGTTCAGATGTTTTGAAAGAATTCTATAGATCTCCAATTTATGCGATGATTTTCTCATAGACTGGACAAAAATGCTCAATTATACCTTATTGTACAATTCTTTAATACTGTTTAGCTCATAATATATATTTCAAAAATTGAATAAAAAAATTCAAAATCATTCAATATTATAACAATCCTGTTGACGGTTTCAGTACGCAATCTTGCTGACGGTGGTGTTGATGACTTTCATGAAGTACGTGCTGCACACACTCGACCTGCAGAGCGAGAACCCCTGGGAGAACAAGGCCGTCTACCTCCTCTACACAGAGCTTGTTATGGGTCAGTACTTAACCCTTAACCTGTTGGGTCAAGAATATTCCAGCATGGCTTGTCTTCTTTAGTGGGCATTTGCAATGGTTTGATAGGAATTAATTCAACATCTCAAATGTCTATACCCTTTCCTGAAGTATCGGTAAGAAGTCTGGGGTTTGAATCAAGGTCAAGGATATCGATAACTTTACTGAAGAGAAGTGTTTAAAATGCACTGCTTCATTGAAACTGTAAACAATTTCAACAAATGAAGTTTTTTGTTGGCGACTTTAATTTGTTACATTCATGGATCTGAACCAAACAGAAAATCTGTACCGAGAGTTGTGTAGTACATACAGAACTGAAGCTCTGTACCTTTTCACCCCTAGTTGTCATTTACTCTGTGTCTGTTCACCAGACAGACAGTAAAATGGGAACCAAGTGATAGTTGTATGGAGGTGATCTTGTGTCAGCTTAGGTTCTACCAGGTTAATATTACTACCGTAATACCTAGAGAATGATTTTGTCTGTGGATAAGTGTTGCGTATGACTATCCTCATTGCTGTTATATACAGTGTTTCTGATTACAGGTTTTATCCGAGTGATGCTGTATATTGTTTTCATGGCCATCATGATCAAGGTGCACACTTTCCCACTCTTTGCCATCAGACCCATGTACCTCTCACTCAGGTAAATATAACTTGAACGTTACATTTTGTGATAATTACCAAGGCAAGTGTATCCAATGACTTTCATGAACGAGTTTGAATTTGCATGAGTTTAGTTACAGTGGCATGGCACACTTTTGATTGGAAGAGGTCATTTATTACTCACAAAATGGTCTGTTTCTCTTTTGATGGCTCACTTCAGTGTCACTGACAACAAAATAATAAAACTTGTGCACAGAAAGTGTTTACTTGGCAAAAGTGATTTGTGCATATATAATGTACGTATGACATTAGCTTTTTTAAACCGTATGGGTAATGAATTTTTAGTTCAGGCCTATGGGCTGGTGGACTTCTGTCCATCTGGCATGATGATGATGAGTACGGGGATTTTACGAGCGGTTTTCAGCGGAGCTGTTCTCCCACTCAGGTCGCAAGGACCATTAATAAAGTTCCGAAAGTTCCATAAAGAGGATAATTTTGAAGCCAGGCCGAAAGGTGGAGGCAATTTTGAAATTTTGAAATCTGGCATATGGTTTTCAGTATCCTCCCACATTTGACATATTTATCTTCTCCACATTTGCTGCATCCCAAAGGAGGTACCTTGCACAAGGAGATCAAAGTTTGTTCATTTGGTCCTTCTTCTACGAAACCAGTTGGCAAATGAAGCTGAAATTTTCAGCATAACATCTTTGTTACATGTAGACTAAAGTTTGTTCAATCTTGTTCAATATGTAACATGTATATGTTTCTCTTGCAGATCATTCAAGAAAGCTCTACACGATGTGATAATGTCCAGGCGAGCCATCAGAAATATGAACACATTGTAAGTGCTGAAGTGGATTAGTGAGATTAGCCATCATCTTATCATAACTTTCTCTTATACTGATCCTTATAACACATAATATTGAAAAGTTGCAATTCAGTCATGATTTTTAGCAAAGAAATAATAGATAATATTCTTTACTCTTTTATCTCAGGGAGTTGAGTATTTGGCTGATCAACCCAAGCCTTCCTTGGTTAGCCTTGGATAGATTTTCTTCCTTAGGTTTCCGATAGACTTTCACGCTATATAGACATGAACCTTTTCTTTGTTGAATTCACTCTTATGTATATATGGCTGTACAATGGCTGTGTATCCCTCTTCTTTGGCAGATATCCTGATGCGACAACTGAAGAACTAACGGCAGGTGATAATGTATGCATCATCTGTCGAGAGGAAATGGCTGCGTCATGTAAGAAGCTGCCATGTAACCACATCTTCCACACCAACTGTCTGCGCTCCTGGTTCCAGCGACAACAGACCTGCCCAACTTGCCGTATGGATGTTCTCCGTATGCCACGCCCACAAGCAACACCCCCTCCCAGACCAGCTCAACCTCAGCAAGATGTTCACATGCAGAACTGTAAGTTTTAATATTAAAAAGTGTGTTTCAATAACATATTTTTATAAAAATCTTGAAATAAAAATATTTCGGGCAGCGCTAGACAACCTGTTTAGAAGAGGGCTTGGTGGGAAGCAAGAAACAGCAAGAAAAAACATAACTGAAGGAAGTTCGTTGAATATTATTCATCATTCATGTCTCTTAACATGAAAAAAAATCAATGTTAATAAGGATTTAATGGCATAAGAGGTACGCTTTTATGATAATAATTAAAAAATGTTATGCCTTGTTTGTAATACTTTCAGTCCAGGCCATGTTTCAAGGGATGCCATTTGCCTGGCCACCGCCACATCCCCAAGCTCAGCAACCCCCAGGTATCTACAAATATCACAAGAGTTAACTATTTTGATAAGGTCTTTCATGTAGTGATTAACTTTTAACAAGAGGATACAATTATTTAGTATTTACACATAAAATTCCATTACCAATGACAATTCCAATAAGAAAGCAAGTTGCCATCTCTGTAACAAATTCAATGTTTTATATTTGGAATTAAGTGGAATAAACAAAGTACTTACATCCTCTGCTTGTGCTTTAAAAGGTTAAATATAATTCTAGCCTTTACATATCTATAACTTACTGATAAAGGAAAATATGGCCTATATCGTCCCTTTGTTTATAACATAATGCAATTAACAGTAACAACTGAGTTTTGTTTATCACAACTTTGACAACATTTCAGCCATTGTGGACGACAATAATGATAAATGTTGCCTCCAGGTGGTGCTCCTGCAACTACAGCTGCCAGATCAGGTGCAGCTACTTCTCCGTCGGTCACTACAACTGCGTCAATGCCGACGTCGCCCACAAGCCCTACCCCTGGTGTTCCACCTGCTTACAACAGCTTCTTCCCCATGATGCCCTACTGTCCTCCCTTTGGTGAGATTTGACTAGATGATGCTTTTCTGTTCAAATTATCTTTTTGTATAGGTCTGACATGTATCCATGTTTGTATGTTTTATTGCTTATTGCCATGGAAAACAGCCTTTCTTGTGAAGTATTTTGGCTTTCTCGAATTTTGCTGACCACTCACCACAAGTCTGATGGGTCTGAGAATAAGCCGTAAGAAATAAGTCACTGTGTTAGCTACCGAACCTAGCCTCTCTTCCTAGGTGCAATCCATGTGTTCTCTTTAACCACATTCACTGACAGAAAATTTATGTTACGTGTCTAGATGTTCAGTGATAAATTAAAAAAATATGTCATGGGACTCATTACCACAAGCTATTGTGAGTCCCAGCAGATCCCTCAATAAGTAAACAAATACTAAAAAAACAACTTTGAGTCCAGGGCACTCGCAGCATAAAATTTTATGAGTCTTTTCCAAATTTTATGAGTATTTGATGCAGGACTCGAATTGGATGTTGTGTACTATTATCATTCAAATATGGAGAAACTATTGAAAGTAAGTTAAAAAATAGAGATAGGTGAATGTATAAATTAACTAGCCTACTATTAATGTTCAGGTTTCCCACAAGCTCCTACCAATATGACAGGACTGTCTCCTGAGGAACTACAAGCAATGGAGGGCCAGGAGCGTGGAAACGTGGAAGCACGGATACAGTGGCTGCGAGATATCCAGGCTCTCCTGGACGGGGCCATGGTGCTCATCAGTCAGTACAACCAGGTGGCAGCACAGATGAGGTGTGTTCTTAACCCTTTGCATAGACTTCTTTCATACTGTACACAGGCTGATGCAGAAACTTTGAATGGGGAGGGGGTTCACCAAGGGGGTCTGTCATATTTACATGCAAAATTTTTCAAAAGGGGATGTGGAGTTTTGACCCCCCCCCCCCCCCCCCCCCCCCACTCTCTGGATCCGTCACTGCTGTATAAGTGTTCACAACTACATTAGTTGAACCACGGCTTTTGATTCTGTGCACTGTGCATCATAGTGTATTTTGAGTTCACACCTCATACCATATTTTATCTTATTAATGTTGTAAAATGTTTCGCTGTTAATGGCTGCAATATTGTTAAAGCAGTATTAAAGAATAACACTGGATTCTGTACAATACCAAAGCAAAGCTCAAGTATACTATCTCAGTCTTATACATGGTTCGCACGGGCCTGGAAAAGTACTTGAATTTTGTTTTGATACTGGAAAAGTACTTGAATTTATAATGCTTACTAAATGTCCTGAAAAAGTACTGGAATTTCGCGGTAATGTCCTTGAAATTTTAAAAAATGTACTGGAATTTACCCTGACATCGATCACAATCTAAAACATTGAAGTATCTTTTATAAAATAAAAAAAAAGGTGCATGGAAACAACTTCACAGCATTTGCATTGGCGCAAAAATACCAACCACTGCTGGTCAAACGATTTGAAGATAGTTGTGAAAAATAAAATATTTGTAACAATGTCTGTGTTTTTCCTCTTTTAGTATCATTTTGAAGTGTCTAAATACTTCGATTCGAACTGGGAAGTAAGTATCGTATGTCTATTGAGCCACCAAATATATCAGCCAATGAGAATTCAGAACGATGACACACCCTTTTATCCACCAATGAGAGTTCGCATAAATAATTATCCACTCGTTCAGACGCAATAATCTGTCATATGTTTTCATTATATTCTGCATTCGTTCTTGAATAAATCGAGCTTGAAAGTTACATAAGAATGTCAATAAAAATGTCATAATGTCAACCAAAGTATTGATCGTGAATAAAAGTGTCAATGTTGGTAAAATGTTGCGTGTTTAGCATAATCTAACAGTTATTCCATATTTGTAAATAATACTATAATTCATTGAGTTGTAAAATCACAACAAGGCTTTCATTCATAATATACGTGACGTTATCATAGCTTGAACGTTTGATTGGTCGTTAGTTTTCTCGCATATGATATCACAATGCGGCACTTTGGAAAATGGCGGCATCGAAACTGAAAGTTAGTATGTCACTTGACTTTGTCGTACACGTCAAATCTGTCAGTTATGAGTTGCAATCGTGTTTTGTGCTTTTTCAACGCTAAATGGTTAAGCAATCTTGTTTATAGTTGGGTAAAGCCATCTAGTGACAAGAGAAAGGCTTTCAGCACACTATGCAATCTTACCATATTGACATTTGAAATATGAGTGAGAGCGGGCTGAAATTTAATATGAAAGGAGAAAACATTGTGCGGCTGTGAAATCGAAAATAATAACGTCTAGAAGTCCAACTTTTTCAAAATGATACTAAAAGAAGACAAACACAGACAATGTTTTAAATTCAAGTATGTAGTGATAAGTTATTTGTCTTTCATGGTAAAAGGGTAATTAAATTGTTGCTGTGGGAAGCTTTATTAATATAATTAGTATAAATAATTCTGCGAATATATGTACTTGAAAAATGGTAAAATGTCCTTGAAAAGTCCCTGAAAAGTACTGGAATTTTATTCTGTTTTGGTTGTATGTTATACTGTAATTTGTTTGCATCTAAAACCTCAAAGATTGTCAGAGATTGAGTTATCAGTCAAAATCATTGACATAAAGGTAAAAACTTGGATGATGTTCATTTACCCCATCAGTCCTTTGAAAAGATTTAGAACATGTCATCATGTGAAGAAGTTGTAATTGTTATCTTGTGTCGCACCTACATAATCCTTGTTACTTTGCTGAGAAAGATCATTAATGATGATCAATAATTCAATATCATATCATATCATATCATATCAACATTTATATATGTGTACTTGCAGCATGTCTGGCATTTCGACAACAAGACAGGCTCCCCCAGTTTCCACAGCTGCTTCCAGCACAGCCTCAACTGCAACATCAACATCAACAGCTGCAGCTGGGGCCAGGCCAAAAACATCAGTTAAAGCTGAAAACAGTATACCAAAATCAGATGTTTCAAAAGTTAAAAAAGAAGAAAAAACAGGTAACATGTTCACTGTTGTAACTGTGATAACACAGTTTTTGGCTGTAGAAAAAAAGCAAATTTTTATTCAATATTCTTTTCTGTAAGTAATGACTTCTGCCCTTCAGTGACACTTAAAACAATGTGTTATATGATAGGGCAAAACCATTTTATTTTATCGCTTTTGTCATTTTATAGGCAAATATTATGTTATTTACAATGACGGTTGCAATACAATAATGTGCACACAGGCAGTTTATAACATGATAATTCAGGGGTTGATTGAGTGCTGTGTATTCAGTGAAACCTAAAGGTTTGAAATGCAGTTTTATTATCCGTGTAACTTTCACGTTGTGCAAGTAGGTATTTTCAAAGATCTACTAGTATTACCAGTAGCTACAGAACAATTGTTGTCTTCAGTATTTCCAGAAGTACAAGAAGTTTGGTAAATAATAAACTTTGCATTGAATCTGAATATTTGATTGACAACTTCCCTCTGCAAGGCATAACATAAGCCAATCTCCATCACTGGCTATGGCTATATTAAGTCTTGTAGCACTTCCTTCAATCGGATCCCACTAATAGTTTCAGGCGCAGCGCTCCGCTTTTTTAGTACGGAAAAGTGGAACACATCCTGCAAGACTTAATTTAGCCAGTAATGGAATTTGGTGCGAGTTATGTCTGCATAGGGAAGTTGGAACAACCAGTGCATTTGAAATTTATTATATGGAGTCTTTTACTCATTTCACTGTACCAATCCAAAATCTCTTCAACAGAGCCTTGTAATGTGACTATGTACATGTGAATCTTTTAACAAATGAAACAATAGAGATTATTCCTTTGATACTTGCAGATTACTCTGGTTTAGAAGGTGCGATGGGTTACACACCGCCAACTGAGGAAATGATTCCAAAGTGGGAAGATCCGCATCAAGAAGAACACGAAGACGAACTTCACGAAGTTCGCAAACGTAGATTAAAAAAGTTCTCTCAAAATGACGGCAGCACAAAAGAAAACAATTCAACTGATAACTTAGATCTGGACTGAGATGTCTGTGGCTTTTGTGTGGCATGAAATAGAAACAAAACTTATACAAGTGAGTGAAGTGACGATGATGCTCTGGGGATGCTACAAGAAGCCAGAACCGATAAGCAAGATTTCTGGTTGACTGGCTTTGAGTTGTGTTCCTTGTGAAATATGCAGTGCCTTGCATGTGATAATTGATACATGCACTGCACACATTTTATGCTTAGATATAATGAAAACAAAGAGTAAAAAATATGGTTTTGGAGATTACGAAAAAGCAAAGGCATGGTGATTTTAATTCATGAACATGTATTGAGAAAATAGGATAAAATTTGTGTGTTCAGATTGATGATTATTTATACTGCAAATTTATCTTGCTGTTTCAAAGAAATTATCTCTGATACTTTAATACACATATAGATATTTTACTCGAGTTGAGAAAGAGATACGGACAAATGTCAAATTATATTGAATGTGTACAAAAATGAAAATTATGTTGTTAATCAGAGTGTTGAAAACTTTCAAAAGCAATAAAAACAAGTCGATAGACTTAAAGATGTTGTCAGTTTGAGTAATTGGACACCAAAGAGCATTCTTCATTGTATTTCCAATATAAATATTTGCAAGATTCAGATTTTCAGTTTATTTATATTTTAACTACCGGTAACCAAAATGATTGGCTTCATGGTGTTGTTTTGAAAAAGTGCTAAATATTGCCAAAATTTCTTAGCCTACGCCAGATTTGATTCAGTGTGACAAAATATTTTACCTTGCAAAGTTTTTTTCAAGCGATGAAACCATTTGAAGTATTGAATGTTGTTTATATACTAAAATAATGTGTACATGTGTTATAAATGTTTTCTCCTATGCACACCCGTTGTTGATTTTTTGTTTTCGAACATTGATAGACATCAGAAAAGACTTGATAGAGACGCTTCCTAGTCATTTTCATTGAATGCTCATTCTCTTGGTACCATGTCATGACAACTTGTAATATGAACTTGTAGTCGGCACATTTATCACTTAACTATCAATCACATGGCATGTATACAGTATTTACGGGTACAGTATCATGCCATGTTAACACTTACTGCCAAGACCATATGAATTGGCAACTGGGCTAATATGACTAAACTTTGCCAATACAGGAAAAGCAGAGCAAATACGAGCCAACTGGGCCAATTCGAGACAAACTGGGCCAATACGAGTCTGAACATGCAGTCACACATTTGGTGACAGACCAAATCTGTCGCTTTAAAACTTTGATGAGTGCTTTCTGCTCACCAATCTTCTTTATAATTATGATTTCAATGGAAATGAGAAATTTCCTGTTGTGCAAATAGAATAAAATGAGGTGGTTTATAACATTTCCATCAATTAGGTACCTCGATATTGACCGAGTTACAAGTTCTTGGTCATTTAATGCCAATACAATGGACCTTGGACCTGTAATTCTACCAATACTGAAATACTTAACATTATAATATATGTGCTTCTGTTATGACTGGAGTGTTGCTACTAGAGTTGTACACTACAAGTTGTAACTACAAATGGTACCTTGAGAATGGGCCTCTATCAAACTAGTTCTTTGTTCATCTTCATCAAACTCATCATAGAAAAATATTTGAGAAAAAATGAGGGAGTGTTCAGAAGTTTTTGCAATTTATGTTCTAATGAACGTGAATGTTTCATATCTTTCTCATCTGATATCACAAGTAGTTGCGTGTGGGTTTGGTTTATTCTTCATGCATTTACCGCCATTTCGCTGAAGTCAGTTGAAAATTTTACCATTAGACTTCTAGGGGATTTCTTTTCTAAAATTTGTTTTACTTGGTTTTCATTGTTTATTACACTTTACATGTGTGTTCGGTGAATGAATTATCTAGGCACCGTGGCTGCCTTGTCATGATGTTTCATCACGGAAACCTTTGTTTGGTGCTCCTTCTCTGGGTTCCAGAAACAGAATATTTAATGACATGAAATAAATTGCACATTTATACTTCATCTATTCTGATTATTTTATACTAGATACTATATGATTTATCTGAAACAGAATATACTATTCAGTGATTTTTAAAACAGATTCATGTTTTGTCCAATGTTCTTTGAAATTGTATTGAAACAAAGTTCCAATTTACAAGATAGAAATAATCACTAAATCATGACAGATTATAGGTTTAACAACTTTCTATTTAATTTTACCAACACTGTCTAAATGCTGTTTCATAGCAATCATTAGGATTGTAAAATTATTTCTTTTATCCAGGGTGTTGTTGCACGAAACATTAAGATGATCTTAAGTCATTAAGGTAGTCTTAGTGCAATGATTATATATGGTACTAAGGTTGTTTGTGCAACGGCCCCCAGATATTTATAATTGTTGTGCAAATGATTGTTTGATATATCTGCTAAAAAGTTGTTATTTATTTTGTAAATACCTCCTTATCCCCTGTATAGATATGTTTCAAGCCATAGGCCTGCTTCCTGTGTAAATTTACATATATATTTGTGAATAAAATCTGTAAGAATCATCAACTATTGTGAGAGATTATTTTTCAGGACAAAACTTGATCTGAAAGAGACACTTTTTCAGCATGATTTATGTGGTGAGAACAGTGTTCGAAATAGCTGCCTGCCAGTCAATAATTGCTGGTTACTTTTTAGCTCATCTGGCCTGAAAGGCCCGATGGGCTTATGGCATGGCATGGTGTCCGGCGTCCGTCCGTCCATCCGTCTGTAAACTTTTCGCATTTTCATCTTCTTCTCCAGAACCACTTGGTCTAGGGAGTTGAAATTTTGTGTGCAGACGCTTTGGCTAATGGGGATTCTAAATTGTAGATTTCATGACCCCGTGACCTCAAATGGGGTCACAGGGGTCACAACCCCAAAAACCTATTTTCATCATCTTCTCCAGTTCCAAAAGGTCTAGAGAGCTGAAAAGTTGTGTGTAGACTCCTTGGCCAAAGGGGATTCTAAATTGTAGATTTCGTGACCCCATGACCCCAAATGGGGTCACAGGGGTCACATCCTTAAAAACCTATTTTCATCTTCTTCTCAAGTTCCAAAAGGTCTAGAGAGCTGAAAAGTTGTGTGCAGACTCCTTGGCCCATGGGGATTCTAAATTGTAAATTTCGTGACCCCATGACCCCAAATGGGGTCACAGGGGTCACATCCTTAAAAACCTATTTTCATCTTCTTCTCCAGTTCTAAAAGGTCTAGAGAGCTGAGAAATTGTGTGCAGACTCCTTGGCCCATGGGGATTCTAAATTGTAGATCTCATGACCCCATGACCGCATGACCCCAAATGGGGTCACAGGGGTCACATCCTTAGAAACCTATTTTCATCTTCTTCTCCAGTTCCAAAAGTTCTAGAGAGCTGAAAAGTTGTGTGCAGACTCCTTGGCCAATGGGGATTCTAAATTGTAGATTTCGTGACCCCGTGACCCCAAATGGGGTCACAGGGGTCACATCCTTAAAAACCTATTTTCATCTTCTTCTCCAGTTCCAAAAGGTCTAGAGACCTGAAAAGTTGTGTGCATACTCCTTGGCCAATGGGGATTCTAAATTGTAGATTTCGTGACCCTGTGACCCCAAAAGGGATCAATGGGGTCACATCCTTAAAAACCTATTTTCATTTTCTTCTCCAGTTCCAAAAGGTCTAGAGAGCTGAAAAGTTGTGTGCAGACTCCTTGGCCAATGGGGATTCTAAATTGTAGATTTCGTGACCCCCATGACCCCAAATGGGGTCACAGGGGTCACATCCTTAAAAACCTATTATCATCTTCTTCTCAAGTTCCAAAAGTTCTAGAGAGCTGAAAAGTTGTGTGCAGACTCCTTGGCCAATGGGGATTCTAAATTGTAGATTTCGTGACCCCGTGACCCCAAATGGGGTCACAGAGGTCACAACCCCAAAAACCTATTTTCGTCTTCTTCTCCAGTTCCAAAAGGTCTAGAGAGCTGAAAAGTTGTGTAGAGACTCTTTGGTCAAAGGTGATTCTTAATTGTAGGATTGGTGACCCTGTGACGCCAAATACATGTCATGATCTAAAAACCTATTTTTTGCTTGTTAACAATGTATTACTTGAGATAAATTAAATATTCAACCTTAGATAATAAATCAAATCCTGATGAGCTACAGAGCCCATGGCTCTATTTTTTGGAATGTACAAACATGTTTTAAGAAAATTGAATTGATGTTAAAAGTTTGAAATACTTTGCACAAAGTTGTTAAAGTCAATCAAATGATTAGGGTCACATCAGTAGCTCAATTGGAGAAAGTCACTAGAATGAAACAACTTTAGAATTTAAAGTTTATCTGTTTTAAACATTTGAAAAATTAAAGATCCAGTTTGCGGACTGTTTTCACTGTCCTTCCAGACCTAGTTTGGTAAGTGGATGGTTGCGGTGTGACGCTGATAGGAGGTTGGTCACAGGTTGACTTCGGTGACTGGTTGTGGGCTGGAGGTGGCTCAGTGGTTGGAGTGGTGTTCTGAGCAACTCTGATCTGAGTTTGTGTTAGGTAAGGTATCTTCAGTTCTGGATGCCTTCTTTAGACGTAGTTGTTGGCGATTACGTCTATACTCACGACCATCTTGAGTTCGAACTCTGTAGGTTCTGCTTTTCAGTTTTTCTGTAACTTTTGCTTCAGTCCACTCTTTCTTTCCCGTTTGGATTGGCTGCATTCTGACAGTATCACCTGTTTGCAGTGGTTTGAGAGATTTACCTGGATTTAGTGTTTCACGTCTCTCGATCACTGTCATCTTCTTATTTTCCAGATTTTCCTTTTCGTCACTGTAGAAATTGGGTCTGAGGGATGTGATAGTACTGGGAACTTGTGTTCTTGTGTTGCGTCCCATTTAACGCTGTGCTGGACTGGTTTGAAGACCTTCGGTTGGAGTTTTCCTGATGTTTAGTAGACCGAGATATGGATCTTCTTTAGCTGCATGACACTTCATCATACGCTTAGCAATCTTCACGGCTGCCTCAGCTGCACCGTTTGCTTTGCTGTTACCAGGGCTGGAAGTTTCATGTTGGAATCCCCAGGTCTTGCTGAAAGTCTTGAACTTCTCGCCTGTGTACTGTGTTCCACCATCACTGATAACGGTGTTTGGAATTCCATGGCGGGCAAAGTGAGGTTTCATTTTGTTCACTACAGCTTCAGATGTTATCTCTGGTAGATAGTCAATTTCAAAGAAATTACTGTAGTAGTCAGTTGTGACAAGATAGTTTCTTCCTTGAAGTGAGAATATATCAGTACCTACAGTATCCCAAGGAAGATCAGGTACTTTGTGCATGTTTAGAGGCTCTTGTGATTGTTTATCACAAAATCTAGCACAAATGTCACAGGTCTCTATGTATTGTCTTATTTCACTAGACATTCTGGGCCAGAAGACTAGATAACGAGCACGCCGAAGACAGGAGTTGATTCCCATGTGACCTACATGTAGCTTTTCCTTGATCTTGGCCCTCAAGGATGTGGGAATGATCACACCACGTAAGATGATTCCGTCTTGTACAGTTAATACATCTCTATAGCTGAAATATAGTGTGAGTTCTGGTGTCAGCTTCTGCTTATCGTTTGGCCACCCTTGTACTATCGTAGCCTTTAGTTGTTGAAGTGAGTTGTCATTTGAAGTTGCCACTCGGATTTCATTCAAGCGTTGCTCAGATATGGACAAGTGTGAAACATTATTGACCGACACAGTTTCAAGATGGGGTATGTCTGGCAGTGGAGCTCTTGACAGTGAATCCGCAACAGGGATATCTTTACCCGGCTTGAAGGAGAGACTGTAACTGTATTTTTGTGTTCGAAGGAGTAAAGACTGAAGCATTCTGGGAGCTTTCGAGAGTGGTTTCTTGACGATCGATATGAGAGGCATGTGGTCAGTCACAACGATGACACAACGTCTAAAGGTATAATGGTGGAATTTTTCCAGACCGAAAGTGACGGCCAACATTTCCTTCTCTATCTGGGCGTACCTTCTTTCACTGTCCGAGAGTGATCTACTGGCGAAAGCAACAGGCTTGCCATTCTGAAGGAGTACAGAACCCAGGCCATATTCACTGGCATCATTCTCAAGAGTCAGCTCCTTTTCAGGATCATAGAAAGCGAGAACTGGAGCTTGTGTCACCATTTCTTTGACTCTCTCGTAAGCATCTGATTGGACAGAAGACCATGTCCATGGAATGTCCTTTTTCACGAGATTGCGCATTGGCGCAGTTACTTCTGTCAGGTTTGGCAGAAACTTAGCCAAGTAGTTGATTAAGCCGAGATATCTTCTCAGTTCCTCAACATTGTTTGGAGATTTCATTTCACAGATAGCTCTAACTTTTTCAGGGTCAGTATGAAGTCCTTCCTTGGTGATCCGATGTCCCATGAAAGTGATTTTGCTCATTCGCAGTTGTAGCTTGTTGTGATTCAGTTTGATGCTCTTTTCACGACATCGTTGTAGGAATCCAAGTAGGTTGCGATCATGTTCAGCTGTGTCTTTCCCATGAATCAATACATCGTCTGCGATACAGACGACACCAGGAAGACCCTCCAAGGCAAAGTTTAACTTCTTCTGAAACATTTCAGATGACACTGAAGTACCAAACGGTAGTCGGAGCCAGCGATATCGTCCATAACACGTCTGGAATGTTGTCAGATGACTAGACTCCTCATCAAGCTGGACATGTAGATAACCTGAGGACAGATCTGCTTTGGAGAACACTCTCGATTTACTCAGTTCGTGCAGAGTGTCTTCAAGGATTGGTAGGGTATAGTGTTCACGTTGCAGTGCTTTGTTTAGTTCCTGTGGATCTAAACAAATCCTCAAGTCTCCAGACTTTTTAACTACAATAGCTATCTGGCTTACCCATGGGGTAGGTTCACTCACAGGTGCAATGATTCCAGATTCTTGCATGTGATCTAATTCACTTTTCAACTTGGACCGTAGGGCTATTGGTACTCTGCGGTTTGACATGACAACAGGTGTCACCTTAGGGTCTACAGTCAGGTGTACAAGTCCTTCAAAACATCCAAGTTTACCATCAAACACATCACTATATTGTCCTTCAACTGAGACGTTAGCAACCCTCTCAATATTTTCCTCATGTACGGTTACAAGACCCATTTGTGTAACAGTCTTGATACCTAATAAAGGTGTGAAACTTTCACTCACAACAATGAATTCCACTGAATATTTCTTGTTGTTTGCAGGGTTACGTAGCGATACACGCACTGTGCCTAGTGGAGGCACATTTGTATCATTCCACATTTTCAAGTTTTTTGTCGTTGAAGACAGGTTTGACAGTTTGTCCTTAATCAAGGTAGAAGGTATGATATTGACGGATGCACCTGGATCAACAGTGAATATAACATCTTTGCCATCAACAAGCATGCAACACTTCACCGGTTTATCAAAGTTACTGGTAACTACGTTGATCCATTCATCATCAGAGGACACATCATCCACATGATTGACCTTATCAGATCGCCTGTTTGGACACACAGGTGCGAAATGATTTTTCTCACTACAGCGAGTGCAAGTTTTACCCCAAGCGGGACAGAGTTCACGTTTCATGATATGAGAATATCCACAGAACTTACAGTTTCTCTCTTTTGGACTATGAAAAGATTTTGATTTGTGAAATCCTGATTTGTCATATCCTTGACTAGCACTAGCACCCTGTTTTTTACTTGATTTCTTACTGTGCTGTCTGTTAGCATGAGTGTGTTGCTTTGATCTTACATGATTAACAGTTTCAGGTCTGAGCATTTTAGACTGTGTTGTAGCATTTTCAGCTGCTTTACAGATGTCAATGCACCTATTCAGATTTAAATCCCGTTCCCTGAGCAAAGTTTGTTGTGTTGTATGATCTTTTATACCCAAAACAAGTCTGTCTCTAATAATGGATGGGACACAATTGTTGCAGTAATTGCATGTTTTGACAAGAGAACGAATTGAAACTCTTCAAACGATTCTCCCTCTGCTTGAGTCCGTTTGATGAAGACAAAACGCTCATATGTTTCATTGATTTCGCCTACAGCGAAGTTGTCAAATTTCTGAATTATTTCCCGAACAGTTCTAACATCATCACCTGTTTCAAATTGAAAACCATTGTAAATTTTCAGAGCATCATCACCTAAAGTGTGTAGTAGAAGAGCAACTTGATAGTCTCTGTCATAATCCTGTAGTTTGATTAGGATTGTATAATTTGTCCATTTCTGCTTGAAAGTTTTCCATTGTGCGGCAATGTTACCCTCAATAATAAGATGTGAAGGAGGTTTTATACCACTAATATTGGACGTGCACGAGCTTGTTCCCCTTCAGCATTACCATCAGCCATAATGAGATGAGAAGTGATAATCAAGATACACTTTATCACACGATATGTCACTCACGAAATTAGGAGACACTGACAAACGCATGTGGTCACTTTGACACGATGTCGACTGAGCGGTAAATGTCAAATTTTCTGATACACAGAAACGTTCTTACAGAGAGTGAGATCGACCGACGCTGCCACCATGTTGCGTGTTCATATCAGATACTTGAGAACCACGACTTACAGTCGCTCAGTTCCCAAGCATATAAAGTAAACAAGTCGGGCGTCATTTAGTCTAACACTTAGACTGTAAAAAAAAAAAAAAAAAAAATTGAAAAGGAGCCTTTTTTTTTATACAGTCTACTGAATAGATTCAGTAGAAGATGGAGATGAATTCAAGTTCTTCGACGATTTTGTTGGGATCTCAGATGAATTCTGGGAGTAAGCCATTCACTTCAGAAAACAAGTCATCTGAGACAGGACAGCAAGTTTTGGATGAAATCACCAAGTCTTGTAAACCAACCAACACTAGGAGATAAAGACTTGCTGTAATATGCCCTCTGATAGTATTTAATCTGCTGTGGTAAAGGGATGATATAATGATAAGGAGACCATGCCAAGGCTAACCTGTCCCTCTAAGAGTCTTGTTGACAGAGGCACTTTAACTCTCCCTCCATCCAAGAGGTCAGAATTTAACAACGGGGCCAATAAATTTGCCTGTCAGTCATGGAGCTTATCTGATGCCTCCTTGTTAATGTGATGTTCTAACTAATTGATGGTGAATAGCACCAAATCCAGATATCATAAGACTATGAAAATTCCATTTCTTACAGTCTCCTTTTCAATATTTAATAAAATGGTGATATTTTCAGAATAAATACTTTTTTCATAGTCTGAGTGTAAGACTAGGCGTCATTGTGACTTCTTTATAATCATGGCTGACTGACTACAGGAAGCGACAAGGGAGATAACTCATATACATTACAGAATGCGTACCACGTAACATGGACCATTTGAAACAGAGGCTATATAGGAAGAACTGACTTAAGTTATCTTGGTTGGGGGAGAATGAGTCAAAGAAGGTATGTTGGTTTTCTTCCTGAAATAATACTAGCTTTAGTGATAAATATTCTTGGAAGCAGAGACCATAACATTTTATTTTATGGTCTCTTTTGGAAGTCACTCTGATGTTCAACTTGAAATAAGATCATCGTGATGGAAGCTTCCTCAGTAAAACTCTTCAAATGACATTTATGACCGAACAGTTCTCAGAAACAGAAACTTTCTACATATCATCTTGATTTAGGCTATGTCATACATAACTTCCAGAAGTTACATTTATATATAGGCCTAATATGAAAGTATCAGTTTCAATGAAGGATAATCAATTCACAAAAAAACAATTGTCCATACTTATTAATTACAACTAATTGACATCAAAATAAAATATTAATGTTCAAATACAAAAGATGGAAATTTAAATACTAAAGATTAATAAAATCCCATTTCGGAAAAAAATATATTTCCTCTTTTAAATTAACCGTACCAGGGTAAACTTCCGGTGTGAAGAATAACACGTGGAAAATGACAGATGGAAAATAAGTTACTGAACAGCAAGAACGAGGTATTTTGAAGGAATATTGGTGCACAATAATCCAATCACTGATGGTTGTATATATATTGAATACATATAAATTATGTAAATTACGATAACAATTCGAATACCTAACTTTTTCTCCGGTAAAACCGAAACTCGAATTCAACTTGCTCAGTCATTGCACAACAGTCGACAAAAGTTTAAACGTATAAGCTGTAAACTTCCCTGGACACGAATAAAGTGAATTAAACTAATTTAAAGCTCTTCTGTAGCTGATTTTAAGAAATGATCTACACATAAATCACAGGTGTGATGGACGGAAGGACAAGATCAGTTCGAAGAGGAAGAGGAAAGCCCAACCGGGGCGGTGGCCGATTTCAACGTGGGCGTGGTCAGTCCAGAGGAGGGCGGGGGCGTTGCCAATCAGCACCAAGAAGCCGTGGAGGGGGTGGCTCAGGGTTCCAGAGGAAGGGATTTGATGACATGTATGACTGGGATGACAGACCCCTAGATGGTTTGCCAGTTGATGACGAAGATGACAGCAGTTACGGAGCAGGAGGGGGGTCAGCTACTTTCTCTATCGTAAATTTCAATAATAGATTAACGAAAGGTAATCAGTAATTCATTCATTTTCTTAAATGACAGTTTTAACTATCAAAATCTAGTTACAACAAGATGTAATGGTATATGCCCCATAAGTCTGTCCGAGGGGACGTAAAAAACGTATTACAGATAGTTTCAATTATATTGAATTATCAAAAAATGTTAAACATTCTTAATATTCATATATGATATGTTCATATGATTTCAAATGCTTACATAAATTTTGGCCAACATGTCAACTAATGGTGGTTGTCTTATACTTGTCAAACATTTGCTATCATTAAAACTACAGATATTCTGCTCCACCTCGTCGCCGCACACCGCATGTGAAAGTAACAATGCAGCATCTGCACATGACCACAGAGAACCAGGAGATGGTGCGAGATATGCTTCGTGATCTGCACGGCAAGGACCTTGATATGCCAGAGTAGGTTGCTGCATGTCACGTAACTCAACTTACAGAAATGCTTAGTTTTTTTAGGAAATTTTATTTAGCTTTGATACATGCCAAAGTATCAAATGTGCAGATTTACATTCAAATCATCTCACTCGACCAAATATCGAGCAACAGCTTCATTATAATGAGAAGCCGAATTCATACGCCCTATTTACAAGCAATATGATCCACAACTTCCAAACGCAAGGAATAACTCTTGCCAGTCTGCATTACTGGCTGATTTATCCCTTGCGGTATTTCCCTCGCTTTGTTGTGTCAAAATAGTGAATCGCTACACAAGAAATGCAAAGTGGGCCTGGATTTCTAAACACATATTTCTTAAGGAAATACTGCAAGGCCTAAATCAACCAGTAGTGGAGACTGGCAAGAGTTATGCCTTCCATTGAACAATACCAGCCATCGTCTAGCTCTTTGTCTGCTACATATAACTTTTCAAAATAACGTTTGAAATAATTTAAAGTTTAAATAGATAAGATAGAAAGAATTAGAGCAATCACAATCATCATGTGTCTAGCAATATAATTTTCCCTGAACTGTCAATACATTCAGCCTTCAACCTCTATGTTTTAACTCTATCTCTTTTAATCAGATCGAATGTAACACTAATCGTCAATCTGAGTACTACCTGGCAGAGATCATTTCAGGTGACCTTCATCGCAATCTTTTACCTTCAATGAATTCAACCAATCAGAGGCCTTCTTAGATATGTCATTGAATGTGGTGTTTTGTACGTCAGCTCAAGTCGGTCTGATGGCTGTCTAGCCTCGTCGCCGAGTTGGCTGGAGTAAAAGGTCACCTGACATGACCCTTATGGTGCAGTACTCAGATCAGAAAGGTACAAGTATTATGTTCGATCTGATTTAAATGATACTGGTTTGAAGTATGATAGTTACTGTCAATACTTACTTTATATTATATAACATGATGTCGTAAGGGTTGAGGCTACTATGTATCTTAAATAACATTATTTCCTCTCATAATCCCCATAGAGAACATGAGTATGATGAGTTGGACACAAGACACGAGAGTCATTACTGGCAGACGGAGCAGCCATTGAGGATAGAAGAGTCATTTGGCTTTGCTCACTTTGACGAAGAGGCAGAAACTGCACATGCTGTCAAGGTTGTCAGCAAATTTGCTGTGCAGAAGCTGACCAGGTGTGGTTACTAATTTGAGTTGCATTTTAGAAGTTGGACGTCAAAAAAGAACAATATTTATGGATAAACAACTTATTTAATACTTTATGCTGGAAGCATAACTTTATATACTAGGTTTGATATAAATCCCTCCTCTTTTGTACTTTTATACTGTACTTGTATTGTATTCTCACTCTTTTAGTGACATTCAGTTTTGTTCACAACATTTTGTTTGGCTTTGATATGTGCCAAAATACAAATTGAGCTGATTTAAGTTCAAATCATCTCACTCGACTTACATATTTTCCCCCAAATGACAAGTACATGGCAATTAATTTTTAGCTCATCAGGCCTGATGGGCTTATGGCATGGCATGGTGTCCGGTGTCCATCCATCCGTCCGTCCATCCGTAAACTTTTCACTTTTTCGACTTCTTCTCCAGAACCAATGACTCCACAGAGCTGAAATTTTATGTGCAGACTCCTTGGCCAATGGGGATTCTAAATTGTAGATTTCGTGACCCCATGACCTCAAATGGGGTCACAGGGGTCACATCCTTAAAAACCTATTTTCATCTTCTTCTCCAGTTCCAAAAGGTCTAGAGAGCTGAAAAGTTGTGTGCAGACTCCTTGGCCCATGGGGATTCTAAATTGTAGATTTCGTGACCCCATGACCACAAATGGGGTCACAGGGGTCACATCCTTAAAAACCTATTTTCATCTTCTTCTCCAGTTCCAAAAGGTCTAGAGAGCTGAAAAAGTGGGTGCAGACTCCTTGGCCCATGGGGATTCTAAATTGTAGATCTCGTGACCCCATGACCCCAAATGGGGTCACAGGGGTCACATCCTTAGAAACCTATTTTCATCTTCTTCTCCAGTTCCAAAAGTTCTAGAGAGCTGAAAGGTTGTGCGCAGACTCCTTGGGTAATGGGGATTCTAAATTGTAGATTTCGTGACCCCATGACCCCAAATGAGGTCACAGGGGTCACATCCTTAAAAACCTATTTTCATCTTCTTCTCCAGTTCCAAAAGGTCTAGAGAGCTGAAAAGTTGTGTGCATACTCCTTGGCCAATGGGGATTCTAAATTGTAGCTTTCGTGACCCCATGACCTCAAATGGGGTCACAGGGGTCACATCCTTAAAAACCTATTTTCATCTTCTTCTCCAGTTCCAAAAGTTCTAGAGAGCTGAAAAGTTGTGTGCAGACTCCTTGGCCAAAGGTGATTCTTAATTGTAGGATTGGTGACCCTGTGACTCAATACAGGTCACAGGGGTCATGATCTAAAAACCTATTTTTTGCTTGTTAACAATGTATTACTTGAGATAACTTAGATATTCAACCTTAGATAATAAATCAAATCGTGATGTGCTACAGAGCCCATGGCTCTTTTTTTTAATTAACATTGTGTAATGTTCCTATACAGGTGCAGAAGGTGACGTCCCATTAACATGTATACTATTAATATAACCTTTAAACACTATCAACCCATATGTGTCTTATTATCTGCTATAGATAAATTTTGAAAATTATGAATGACAAATTGGCGAGCATCAGCTGCCATACATTGTCCATTTTTTCTATCAATATTATGAGCTTCCATTAGCATTTAAATGACAATTTTCAGCAACTGTCAATACTTCTTGATAAATTAATATCATTGAACAGAAGACATGTGACTCCAGCAACACACATATGTCCCTTTAATGCCCTTCAAAAGATGTAATTGGTTGCACTTCAGATATGGATTTGACAAGGACCTGTGTACAACAGCACTGCGAGAGTGTGAGGAAGATATTGGCTGTGCACTGGACCACCTCATCTCTCAGAGCTTCGGTCGTCTCACTGTCCCCGATCCCATCGATGAACGATCAGAGGAGTGGCAGGAGATAAAGGATGCACGGGCTGAGGAGATGCTTGCATTACAGTCTATATATGAAGATAAGTTTGAGGAGAGAATTCCCAACAAGGTGTGGGTGCTAACACTGGAGCTAGATGCCCTTACGACCTTGTTACAACCTCCGCCCAGCAAACCTCAGCCCAAGAAGAAGTTTACGATTCCTAGGGATGTGTGCAAATACTTCCAGAAAGGCGAGTGTAAGTTTGCCAGCAAGTGTAGATACAGGCATGTTGTGATACAGCCCGAGGACCTTGATCTTGATCCTCAGTTGAAGCTGACCGGAGCATATCATCTTGAAGTGCGCTTCCCGACGGGAAACAGGTACCCTAAAGAGATCCCGATTCTCGCTTTCACATCCTCCCATCCCTTCATGCAGCCCCACAGCTGCTTGCATATAACCAAGTTCCTCATGGACGAGGCAAAGAGTCTTTCTGAACACGAAGAACCTGTGATATTCACTGTGATAGGACTGCTGGAGGACGAGGGTGTGTTGCAGAGTTTGATAGATCAGCCTCCGTTGGAGTTCAGTGTGCCAAAACCTCTCATTTCTCGGAAGTTTGTACCTCCAAACAATGTTCCGATCATGCAGACTGGTTCTGACTATGTGTCCAGTGATATTGATGATGAAACAATTCAGCAGTTAATCGCCATTGCAGAGAAGGGTGACGATAAAAGTTCTGGTATGGAGGAAGTTGTCCCCACAGAAAAATATGGCCGCAAGGATGTTGTGCCCAGGAGAGTCAATAAGGGGGAACTACTCCGGAAGAATAAGAGTTTGAAGGAGGATTACAGTCGGAAACAGGTTTGTGTAGAGAAAGTTTCACTTCAATAATTGACTAATGATAAAAGGTCTAACGTGAATAATGAAGTGATTGATAAAAGGATTTTGTAAATGCAGTACAGTAATGGATGTAATAAGTGCCCAGCATGTAGAGTGCCCCCTTCTCTTAATTTTTTAAAGCATTATTACTTCTAAAATAGTAGTAAGACTCCTATGGTAACATTGTTTTTGAATAGTTTAGCTTTGAGAGAGGTTTAAACAAATAAAAGATATAGATTACAGTATCTACTTCATATGTGCTGTCTGGATGATGGAAGCGTATGTGTAATCAGATTTCCTTTGCGATATTCAGGTTTTATCCTAGTGTAATATTGTGTGATGTGAGCGAGTAATTTACCATGATATTTTACTCTGGGTATCCAGTCAAGCAATGGGTACAAGAAGATGATTGCACAGCGAGGTAAGCTACCAGCGTGGGACATGCAGGATGAGATCGTGAAGACCATCGAGGAGAACCAGATTGTTGTTATCAGCGGGATGACTGGGTGAGATTTATTATATCTGCTATTTATTATAATATTAGTTACGGTACTTGTCCTTTAAAAGATAAACCTTTTGGGTTAATAACTTAACATTTTCGTTATGGTATTTATCAGTGCTAAAACATTCTGCATGGCCAATTTACAGGAATCAAAACTTCGTATGAAAGGGACAAATTCCAAGATTGGTCAATGGCATGTGATATTGATGCACCCATGGTCCATTGCATAACATGTTAACTCTTTCCATATGAAAGACAAGATATCACGTCTGAACGGTCACAACCCTTCCATGTGAATCTATTTTTAGTAACATCACATCTAAGTGACATCACGTCCCCATGGTTGCAACAGTGGACATGAACCATTATGATAGAACATAACATTACAGTGTCAAATAGTGCACAACTTACATTTGAAGAATGGGAGAACATGTTACAGTTATATAGATTTAGTATGAATAACGAAATATCATGTCTCCCCTTATGGAAACAATGTAGAAATTCTGACATCATATCATATCCCTCGTATCATATCCGTGCACTACATATGGAAAAATATCCTTGAATGCCAAGATCCATAGGATATATGTGCAGTTGTGAATATCATACCTTTTATGAGAAAAGTTAATATTGTTTTCCTCAGGTCGGTAAATTTCTACATTTTAGAATCTGATATGATGAACAAGTTCTATGGACATTGGATAGTCTACTGAAATGTCTCATTAATTGCAATAAAGAACTTGAACGTCACTTGAATATCTTGAATAATTTATGGTAATACTCAATGCAGATGTGGCAAGACAACACAAGTGCCCCAGTTCATCCTCGATAAGTACCTGGGCAGGAAGGGAGTTGACTTGTGCAACATCATCGTCACCCAACCGCGTAGAATCTCTGCTATCTCCGTCGCTGAGCGAGTCGCAGAGGAACGGTGTGAAAAACTCGGAAGAAGTGTCGGCTACCAGATCAGACTGGAAAGCATTCAGGTAGTGGCGGTTGATTGAGTTGTCAAGCAGTTGTGATTGATTACCAGTATTTGGATGCATAAAGAAAAAAGTTGAAATTCTGTAGAAACGTATCTTTTTTCCTATTTCTGTCTCACATTGTTGAGAATATCTATCAATGAGTTATTATTTCCAGTCCTCCATGACCCGCCTACTGTTCTGTACAACTGGAATCATCCTGCGACAGTTGGAGGGGGATCCTCGTCTGGAGAATGTTACGCATCTAATTATCGACGAGGTTCATGAACGTTCACAAGACAGGTATGATAAAGCTGATTGATTATTAATGATATATGATCTTGTAATCGCCTTATCAAACTAAATAATTTCTCAAGGTGCAACAAAAGAGTTCAATGTTCAGAGATCATTAGCTTTTTTTTAACAGGAATGTCTTGTGACTGGAAGATGTTCATTGGGTGATTTACTGATAATCATGTGTTAAATAATGTCTGTTGTTTATCAATACTCAATTACATTTCAATGTCTTGTTTTGTGTAATAATGCTTTGATTGTAAACCAAGCTACAAGTCATCAGGAATGTAAAGATAACCTCCTGATTTGTGAAACCGTGTCTTGATTTTGAAAAGATGACCTGGTTTTTTAAACTATGGCTGGATTGTGAAACTATGTCAAGCTTGTGAAAGCGTCTTAATTGTGAATTAATGCTATTGCTTGTTCACCAGTGTTCTAAATTATGAAACTATGTCCTGTATGCACATACGGTATTCCTGGTTTATAGTGATTCCAATTAGTCCACTTATGTTGAACAATGTTGAGTGTTGTTCTACATCATGAAGCAATGCCCTTATCTTGACAGTGACTTCCTGATAATGATTCTGCGTGACCTGCTGGAGGTACGACGCGACCTGAAGGTCATCCTGATGAGTGCCACACTCAACGCGGAACTCTTCTCCTCCTACTTCTGGGACTGTCCGGTTATAGAGATCCCAGG
Organism: Gibbula magus; assembly: GCA_936450465.1. Classification (NCBI taxonomy): domain Eukaryota; kingdom Metazoa; phylum Mollusca; class Gastropoda; order Trochida; family Trochidae; genus Gibbula; species Gibbula magus. Next base: position 52,214,972 of record OW388291.1, on the reverse strand, counting down.
TCTCGTGACTACTGCAACTTCTTACATGGAAATAAGCGTTATTTGGACTATGTCCAGGCTATATTTCTAATATCAAAATGTGTTGGCTGGAGAGAGTTTCATTTTGAAATTAGGGGTTCTTATGAATTAATTCTGTGGAAATAAGTTTGATATGATTTTGGTTCATATTAGAAAAGTAATCAGTCTGAACATGGTATGTTATGGCAAAATATAATGAAAACCTACAAAATATAATGAAAACCTACAAAATATAATGAAAACCTACAAAATATAATGAAAACCTACAAAATATAATGAAAACCTACAAAATATAATGAAAACCTACGAAATATAATGAAAACCTACGAAATATAATGAACCTACGAAATATAATGAAAACCTACAAAATATAATGAAAACCTACGAAATATAATGAAAACCTACAAAATATAATGAAAACCTACAAAATATAATGAAAACCTACAAAATATAATGAAAACCTACGAAATATAATGAAAACCTACGAAATATAATGAAAACCTACGAAATATAATGAAAACCTACAAAATATAATGAAAACAAATATAATGAAAACCTACAAAATATAATGAAAACCTACAAAATATAATGAAAACCTACAAAATATAATGAAAACCTACGAAATATAATGAAAACCTACGAAATATAATGAAAACCTACGAAATATAATGAACCTACGAAATATAATGAAAACCTACGAAATATAATGAAAACCTACGAAATATAATGAAAACCTACAAAATATAATGAAAACCTACAAAATATAATGAAAACCTACAAAATTTAATGAAAACCTACAAAATTTAATGAAAACCTACAAAATATAATGAAAACCTACAAAATATAATGAAAACCTACCAAATTTACCAGCCCTGACTAAAATTTACCAGGTTCCTGATTATGGGACATTTTTTTTCTTATACCGGTAGTGTTTTTATTTGTTTACTTATCAGGATCATATATCTGAAACTGAAAGGTATTCATTGATGATTGCAGTAAAGTTGTATAAACTCTGCATTTTACTATACATTTGATATTATATTATGTTTTCAGGAAGAACTTTTCCGGTTGATCAGTATTTCTTAGAAGATGCCATTGAATTCACAAAGTAAGTGAGCACTAGTTTTAAAATTCCTATTTAAGTCTGTAATGTATGTGAAATAAATTGTTAGAGAAGTATATCATGATATTTATATGATCCCTGTAGGTTTGTAATGGAGGAGAATTCTCCTTACTCTCGACCAATCAAAAGAAGCAATGCACTGCGCTCTCAACATGGTAAGGGTCAAGGTCGTATCAACATCGACGTCATTCACGATGAACTTGAGGAAGTAGGAAACACAGACATGATGGAACCGGCAAAGGACAACATTCGTGACGACAATCTCTCCGTCAAACAACTCTTCTACAGATATGCAGGTGATTCTTTTGTGATTTCCATTAGCAATTTAGTAGCTCATGAAGAACAACAAATCCTTTGGATAGTTTCGGTACAGATACTAACTCCATTGTCATGATCATCAATCGAGCTTGTTCTTCACTAATTATGCCCCCGAATCGGAGATTCCGGGGGTATATTGTTTTTCACCTGTCCCTCTGTCCGTCCGTGTGTTTGTCCACAAAAACTTTAACCATGGCCATATCTTTGGATTGCTCAGAGCTAGGGCTTTCATACTTGGCATGTGCATACCTTGTGATGAGACCTTTCAGATGAGGTCATCATATTTGACCTTGTGACCTTGACCTTGCCACAATTGACATTTTTAGAAAACTTTAACCTTTTTCCATAACTTTAGATTGCTCAGAGCTAGGGCTTTCATACTTGGCATGTGCATACTTTGTGATGAGACCTTTCAGATGAGGTCATCATATTTGACCTTGTGACCTTGACCTTGCCGCAATGAAAAATTTCAGAAAACTTTAACCTTGGCCATAACTTTTGATTGTTAAGAGCTAGGGCTTTCATACTTGGCATGTGCATACCTTGTGATGAGACCTTTCAGATGAGGTCATCATATTTGACCTTGTGACCTTGACCTTGACCTTGTCGCAGTGGACATCTTCAGGAAACTTTAACCTTGGCCATAACTTTAGATTGCTCAGAGCTACGGCTTTCATTCTTGGCATGTGCATACCTTGTGATGAGACCTTTCAGATGAGGTCATCATATTTGACCTTGTGACCTTGACCTTGCCGCAGTGGACAATATTTAGAAAACGTTAACCTTGGCCATAACTTTGGATTGCTCAGAGCTACGGCTTTCATACTTGGCATGTGCATACCTAATGATGAGACCTTTAGATGAGGTCATCATATTTGACCTTGTGACCTTGACCTTGCCGCAGTGGACATCTTCAGAAAACTTTAACCTTGGCCATAACTTTGGTATATCCGGGGGCATCCGTGTTAAACAAACACATCTTGTTTTCTAATAATTTGATGAGGAATATTATAGTCCATGCCAGGGAGGCATAAACTATAGGCACTGTAGGCTAAATAAAAAATTAAATGTTTCTTGGGCATCTGCGCATTACTTTTATTTGTGCGAATGACAGTTTTTATGCCCCCGAATCGGAGATTCCGGGGGTATATTGTTTTTCACCTGTCCGTCTGTCCGTCCATCCGTCTGTCTGTCTGTCCGTCTGTGTGTTTGTCCACAAAAACTTTAACCTTGGCCATAACTTTGGATTTCTCAGAGCTAAGGCTTTCATACTTGGCATGTGCATACCTTGTGATGAGACCTTTCAGATGAGGTCATCATATTTGACCTTGTGACCTTGACCTTGCCGCAGTGGACAATATTTAGAAAACGTTAACCTTGGCCATAACTTTGGATTGCTCAGAGCTACGGCTTTCATACTTGGCATGTGCATACCTTGTGATGAGACCTTTCACATGAGGTCATCATATTTGACCTTGTGACCTTGACCTTGCCGCAGTGGACAATATTCAGAATACGTTAACCTTGGCCATAATTTTTTATTGCTCAGAGCTACGGCTTTCATACTTGACATGTGCATACCTTCAGATGAGGTCATCATATTTGACCTGTGACCTTGAGACCTTGACCATGCCGCAGTGGACATCTACAGTAAACTTTAACCTTGGCCACAACTTAAGATTGCTCAGACCTACGGCTTTCATACTTGGCATGTGCATACCTTGTGATGAGACCTTTCAGATGAGGTCATCATATTTGACCTTGTGACCTTGACCTTGGCGCAATGAATATTTTCAGAAAACTTTAACCTTGGCCATAACTTTGGATTGTTAAGAGCTAGGGCTTTCATACTTGGCATGTGCATACCTTGTGATGAGACCTTTCAGATGAGGTCACCATATTTGACCTTGTGACCTTGACCTTGCCACAGTGGACAATATTCAGAAAACTTTAACCTTGGCCATAACTTTGGTATATCCGGGGGCATCCGTGTTTAACAAATACATCTTGTTTTTATTGTCATTTGAAGAAATATGTTAATGATTTGCGGTATAACTGTTTCCTAAATCTCAAAATCCATTTGTCCATAAATCTGTAGGAACTGATGCGCTTCTGTTTTGTATACTTTGACCACTTCAGGCTATATTCTGATATGATATGTAAATGTTTAACTTTTTTATGCAGTCTTACCCATTTATTATCTCCTGCCACAAAGTGGAAGGGGGATATAGGTTTGAGCACTGTCCGTCCGTCCGTCCTTCCGTGCGTCTGTCCGTCCGGGATAAAGGGGACAGCTTTTCTTTTAAGAGTTATTGCCCTTGTTCCATTTTTCGACTCCATTCCAGGTATCTTCAAAGGGGATAGCTTTTCTCAGAAACTGTTTAAAATCAAATCAGTTGTGTGGCTTGAGGGTATCAATACCTTGATGGAATGAAAATGAGAAGTGCACAATTATTTATTCTCAAATTATTGCCCTTGTTCCGATTTCTTGAGTTTGGGGGGGAATGTTGATGACTATGTCTTCTTGTTAGATTAGATTTATAATGTTGAAAAACTCCTATGCTTAAATTCAAAAGCTTAGAAAAAAGTTTATTACTTTAAAACAAACGTCTTCCTGTTGTTCCATTGTTCAAGAATATACTACAAGGAGATCCCTAAACAAGTATCTGAAATTGATTATCTATATCATGGATGATTTTGTTACCTTAACCAGACTACAGCAAGTCAACAGTGAAGGCATTGGCTATTATGGATCTGGAGAAGATAAACAACGACCTCATTGTTGCTTTACTCGAGTGGATTGTTGGAGGGAAACATGAGGTAACACAAAACTGTTTAGAAATACCAGTAGATAATTGATTATAATTATATTATATATATTTTAATAATATTACAAAGATTCCGATTGAATTCATTTCAATCTTAGAACCAGATAGGGGTAACTTCAGGGGGTGGTAGAGACCTCCCCTTTGAAACATTGTGCATGTAAATTTGATGGTGAAACCCCCAATATGTGACCACCCTTTTCAAAATTCCGGAATCCGCCTATAACATTTTGCGTAACAGAACTTCAATATCCCAAATGTTTGACTTTATACTTGAATAACAAGACATAAACATATTTCTTGTCATCGACCAATGGTAGGATATATGCTTATTGGCGTGTTTGCTTGATGTTTACTTTACCTGTTTCAGTACCCAACAGATGGCGCTGTACTTATATTTATGCCTGGATTTGCCGAGATTCAAACCCTCTACGACTTACTTCTCTCCTGTAAACAGTTTGCATCTAAGTCAAGGTGCGTTCCTAGAATTTGTTCAACCCTTAAATATCTGAAAATTCATTGATAATGTGGAAATTCATTGATAATGTGGAGACGAGAATGTAAAACATACAGACAGACAAACATTTTTATTCAGTAACAGGCCTCTGGTCCAAAATACATGTACATAATTGTTTGTATTATATGACAACTTTGTGATATATTTTCATTTTGATTTGTGTTTCAACAAGTATCAACAAATCAACAAAGTATATATAAAGACAGATCCTTCATGATAATGGCATTATTACTTTGCAAAATTGATATAAAATTGATCATAGTTAGAGATTTGCTTAAATATTTTGATATGTATTTAATTCTGATATCTCAGTATGCATCAAAACTATTTAAGAAATGCCACTCATCTTCAAAAACATTACATGTCATGTAGTAAAAAATATTTAAAAAAACATTTGAACCAAGGATAAGATCAGTTTTTATGACAGTGAGGTGTGTTTTGTTTCAGGTTCAAGATAATCCCCCTCCATTCTTCTCTATCCAGTGAGGACCAACATGCAGTCTTTAAGTGAGTGTAAGAGGTCTCCTAGTCAAGTCTCCGGGAAATAATGGAAGTTCAGGGTCTGTGCACTGTTGCTGCAACAGGAGAACCAGTCTGAATAGCATTTACCTCATCAGGCCTGAAAAGCACAATGGGCCTATGACAAAGTGTTTGGCATCTGTCCATTTGGCAACTTTTTGCTTTTTCATCCTCCTCCTCTAGAGAGCTGAAATCTTGTGCATATACTCCTTGGCCAATAGGGATTATGAGTTGTAGATTTGGTGACTCTGTGACGATCACAGAATTGGCCACACATAGAATATACAATGATATTGATGAGAAAGTTATAGATTCTTTGATATATGTTCAAAGAATTTAATTCTGAGATTTAATTTTGTTGTAATTATAATATTTCCAGCCGTCCAAGAGAAGGTGTGACCAAGATTGTGATATCCACAAATATCGCTGAGACCTCAATCACCATTGATGACGTGATGTATGTGATAGACGCGGGGCGAATGAAGGAGAAAAGGTATTGTGAAAGACTGTGATATATTTTATACTAACGTTACTAAATGACATAAATTGAAAAACATATTTTCTAATAGCAATACATTTGAAATTAAACTCATGATATTCAGATATGACTTATAAAAATAAACATACAGAAAATAAAAATAATGCACAAAGATTCCATGAAATTATCAGAAAAGATTTCATTGTACTAGGATGAAACAATAGGAGATTAAGTGAATCGATTGTGGCAAGCTGATACATCTTGTATAATCTGCTGATATTAACTGAATGATTTCTGAATGTATTTTATGATATAATGTTCTTTTATTTTGGAGAGATTGATTCTCTGTATGAATGCCAGCTGATACATCTCATGTAATGTGCTGATATTAACTGAACGATATCTGAATGTATCTTTGGAATATAATATTCTCTTATTTCCCTCCCCAGATATGACTCCAGCAAGGGAATGGAGAGTCTGGACATGGTGTGGGTGTCTCGAGCTAACGCTCTGCAGAGGAAAGGTCGTGCAGGTCGTGTCGCGTCTGGCATCTGCTTCCATCTCTTCACAGGTCACAGATTCAACCACCATCTCCGTCCACAACCCATCCCGGGTGAGTAAACAAACAGACTATAGTTTAACGAGTTTAAAGAAATAAATACATGTTGACACATGACATAAGTGGATGAAATTTTCAAAGGGAGGAGGTTAACATATTAAAAAGGGGGTGGTTCACCCAGGGGGTCATTGAAATTTACATGCAAAATTGGGGGTTGGGGGGTTGAACCAAAACCAAAACCAAAATGTCTTAAGGCTTGAACAGATGACTGCATATTATAGAAGTGTTCATATAAGCACAGCAGAGACAGAGTTGAAGAATAAGATGTCATTTCAGTTCATCAAGAAATTTGGTAACACTTTTAATAGACTATGCTTCTTGTAGCTTTTTTTTCTCAAAAACTTTCAATTTGGTATATGAGTTAAAGAAGTATTTATTTTGGGATTTATGATAAAAGCAGCTGCTTCGATATAATCTCAGCTTTGACATAAAAAATGAGTGAGTATAAGTTGTTACCTTGGTGTCCTCCAGAGATACAGAGAGCCCCCCTCGAACAGATCGTACTGAGAATAAAGATGCTGCCGCTCTTCGAAACTAAACGGATTAGAGTAAGCTTTCTCAGATTTGTTAAATTTTGTATTTAGATATCTTTTGACAAGCTGAATCTAGAGGCCTGCTCCTTTCGATGACCGAAGTATGTTCCAAACATCTGGTACATGCACAAAGTGAAAAAAGTACCTCCAAACACTGTTCTTGGCATGTGGAACACGTTCCAATGTTGTGCGGCTTGCACCTCCTATTTCACTATGTATGGAACTCACTTTGGTCATCGAAAGGACCAGGCCTTAGGTGTCAATTTCAAATATATTAAAATCATTTTCTTTAAAGTAAGATATGACTTATTTGTTTTAACTGAATCTCTAGCTGATACTCCATTGCTTTATGTTATATTTGATATATGCTGATGAAAGTAAATTCTGTATGATGTTAATCCATGTTGTGATATACATATATTCTACCACCAGGAGGTGCTGTTAAGTCTCCTGGAGCCCCCAAAGGAGGACGCCATGGCTAGTGCCATTAAACGGTTAGAGGACCTTGGGGCCCTTGATCCTGCTCAGGTAGCTTTCTTACTGTTCTTGAATTGAATTCTTTTGTTCTTGGTACATTTACCCTTTACATGCTAGGTAAATATTGTTGAGCCTTTTTAAGTGGCTGAAGTGAATGATGTCAGATTGGCTAGTGGCTAATGATAGTTTTCCCTAAAATATGTACATTAGCAGATATTAAGTCCTTATGAGTCAGTGGCAGAACCTCCCCCTTTTTGAAAACTTTTACATGTAAATCTGACGAACCCCCTTCGTGAACCTCCCCCTTCACAATTTATGTGCCACAATCCCCCTCCCTCTTTGAAGATCACTTGATATGAAAGTTTTATGACATTAAATGATACTTTCAGATGCTAACATTTACAAAAGTATTGATGTAACGGTAGAAGTGAAAATGTTGTTTTGCTGAGGTGTTGTTTATGATCCAATTTAATATAAATTGTTATGTAAAGTTGTATGTTTTTTTCACTAGGACTTGACACCTCTCGGGTACCACCTCGGGTCACTTCCTGTTGATGTCAGGTGAGTTCACATTAAAGACGCTGTAGCACGTTTTTCTTAGTGAAATAAAGTGATCTCACGAAAAGGTAAATACGTGTTACCAATGGCTTAATAATACTCCTAAATCAATAAAAAGAGTTTTAAAACAAGTGTACATTATTTGGTTAAGCCAATGGAGTCCAATTATCTAAGAACGGCCATTTTAATGTGTTCACATTAAAATGGCTGCTCAAATGTGATTCAAGTTTTCTGACTGATGTAGCGATACCTAAACACTAGAAGTAGAGTTTTAAATATGTTGCAATGACATAATGGTCAACGATCTTGCTGTCGGAACTCTCAAATTCACATGATATCTACAAATCTACCTCTCACACTGAAGAGTTCCACACCACTGTCACTATAACGTCATATTATTTTCTTTCAATATGGATAACCGTTTTTTATGGATACGGCTTATTGTGTCGTGTATTGAGATGATTTACCCTCTATCATAGCAATATATTGTATAAACTTCAATAATAAATAGCAAATTTGAGAAAACAAAATATACTACTGTACCTACAGTGCCTTAATGTTATCCGGAGCATGTGTAAAGTGTTTATGATGTGTAGTGATAAATGTATTCAGACTGTTAGAGTGAGTTGAGTCAGTGAGTTATTGTTTAACACCGCTTGGGCAGCATTGCAGCCATTTACTCCATTTATCCATGGAATGTGACCTTATTCACATCAACTTCTAAATGCCTAAGAAGGATTCTGTTTATCTCAAATCCAGGATTGGCAAGCTGATGTTGTTTGGTGCTATATTCCGCTGTCTTGATGCTGCTCTCACCATTGCTGCTACCCTCAGCTCAAAGACTCCATTTGTAAGTGATTGTTAATGATTATAGACTATTAAATATTTAACATAGATTTGTCTTTATCAAAGATCGTTTGTATTTGAGATATATATATATATATATATATATATATATATATATTTATAGTTTCGGCAAATATTTGGGGGTTGAAACAGGGGGTTGACTACTACTCTGTCTTATAGATTTCAAATAAATGTTTTAGTTGTTCATCGTGTCCATTTAGATTCCATTCAGGAATGTGTAGCCCATAAACAAATTAAAAGATGGACATGAATCATGCATAAGAAAATTAAAAATACCCTGGCCGGGATCATAAACAAATCTGAGATACAAATCTTCGACAGTCAGCATCTTGATAAATGTGAACAGAAATAAGTAGAGTCAGAGCCCATTTATCCGGACCCTGTATATACAGAAAACATCAACACAGTATTATCTATGCATTCTTAAAAAGTAAGGTACATAAAACCTTGACATTGACATTCTTGACAATTACACTAAAGTTACCCTCGCAACTTGTGATCACCCGAGTGCTTTGTAAACAGAAACCTTGGAATCCAAATCCTAGTAAGAATAAGGGAAGCATTAGACTTGTATTGACACTTTAACTTTCTTTCAGGTGTCTCCATTTGACAAGCGGGACGAGGCTGACAAGAAGAAGCTGGAGTTCGCAGTGGGCAACTCGGACCATCTCACCATGCTTAATGCTTACATGGTCAGTTACAGATATCATACTTTAGAAATAACTTATATAGCGCACACTTGATTTGCACACTGGAAGATAAGCCGGCTAGTCGGGGTTATCTGATTCCCTGGATGTTTATCGACTTGAACACTTTTGGAACGGTTGAATTACGCAGCTGAAATGTAGCAGCTGTGGTAGGATCAAATATTTCACCAATGATTTGATTCCTCCAGTGATTTGGGTGGCCGATCACGTGTTATTGCGTGTGGCTCAACACAGTTTACGTCAAATGAAGTGTACCCATCGTTCTCCCAGGTCTTCTGAATTATTATTTTTGAGAACTTGGCTTTTATTGCAATAAATTAAATTACCTATTCAAAATTCTTTCTGATTTTTTTATCATATTGACAAGACGCAAAGTGCGCAATAAAGTTGTAAATATGTCAAACAGTGATATAACTGGCAAGTAATAAAATATTTTCACAATTCTACTGTACGTGTCTTGCACAACACTGATGACATCATTGATGCCTCTCATGCTTGCCCCTGGAACCTGTTGTAGGGTTGGCTGGATGCCAAGGAGAGGAGTCCACACAGTGAATACAACTTCTGTCGGGAAAACTTCCTCTCCATAAAGTCTCTACAGGTGAGGGAATGTCTTCAGCTGGCAAAAATTAAGTCTGATTACAGTGTATGAAAAAAGCTTGAAAAGCATCCTGCCCAAAAGTCTTATTTTAGCAAAAACCAGGTTCCGAGCTGGCATACATATTTCAAAATAAGAAAACAGTTGATTTCAATCAGACTGGATTACGTTGGTGATTTCCTCTGCACACGGTCTGATAATTCATCATAGAGTCACTGAACTTTTTTTTTTACCGTGTACAGCCATTACCCCCTGGGGTGATAACAAAATTCACTCTTGTTTTATGGAAGAAAATTGCATATGTGCTTGTGTAATATTCAATATCTTTTAATAACCATTTTCTTATCACTATCTAGATGCTTTGCAGCTTGAAGCAACAGTTTGTGGAGCTGCTGTCCGATATCGGCTTCGTGAAGGAAGGCGTGACGCTACGTGACGTTGAGAGAGCTGCAAGGAGTCGGAGGAGGGACGGGGTTGTCGATGCTACCGGGTCAGAGGTCAGTCAGCAACTTCTTGCTTATGTCTAGATTAATTATATAATGATAAATGATGTAAAACATCAGCCAGTGTAAGTAGTTTGGTACGTCAGTGGTCACAAATCTGTAATGAGTTTGAAAAGATTGATTTGTGATCATACCTGAAAGATTGTCCAACTATATGTACTTTTCCAGGAGTTCAGGTTAAAATCTTTTTATATAACATATTCTGTTAAGTACTATTCTTTATATTGTGCATAAAATTTATGTAGTGTTCAATGTTAACAAGAATAAATTAATCAATAGTTGTATGTAATTCAGTTCTGAAATATCCAAAACCTTAAAATAGTTTGTTTAGTTGTTGAATCCAAAGAAATTGATGTAAGAATTTTAAATATTTAAAAATAATTGTTCTGCTGTGAAACTGCATGGTTTGAAGTATTTATCACTCTATCAAACATTTTCCATCCCAGGCGAACGTTAACTCGAAGAACTGGAAGCTGATCTCTGCTATCCTGGTGGGTGCGCTGTATCCAAATGTGGTACAGATTCTCACTCCCGAGACGAGATACAGTCAGAGCAGCTCAGGTAGGAGAAGGCTTTACTGTCATTTATATCAGTTTATTACTCGCCCATTGAAGATATCGATGTTTAATAAATCTTATGTTATAACTGTTATAATATAATAATATATAATAAATAATATTCTGTAATAACATCGCACGCTGCCGATTGACGTGACATCATAATGGCATAAATATGACGTCACAATATTACCTTCGGTCGCAATGGAGTGTGTCCAATTTATCGACCAGTTCGTGGAATTAGATGGCATTTAAATCAGTGAGTAATAAATAAAATACTAAACTCGGTTCCGTTAAATAACATATTTATGAAACTCGTGAGATGGTACTCACACGGTTCATATGTTATTTATATGTTCATATGTCAATATGTTATTAAACAGAATATGGTTTAGTATTCTCTATGTATGAAATAAGCCCGCCTGGCAGCCTGAAACAGGTAATTTTTTTAGGGCTGGCAACTTTGTAAGCTTATTTCATACACTCTTTATATTGGTAATATCGGAGAAAAACATGAAGTTTTCGGAGGGTTGGGGTAAATTATTCCAATGTTATAGTCCACCCCCTATTTTGCCAGATGTTCCATGGTCCAACAACATCTCTGTCTTAGTTAAATGGGTAGCCTCCTGATCAAACAGATACTGCAATGATGATGCAATGTGAACAAAATTTGACATAATCTTTGGACATTTGTGATTTTTCAAGTGCAAAACAAAATCAAGTTCTATGTTTTGCTTTGCAGGAGCTGTAGTGAAAGCCCCTAAACCAGAGGAAATGAAGTTCAAAACAAAGGGTGACGGCTATGTAGGTGTCAATATTTTCATATATATTATGTTATTTGAGGGGCATTCATTCATTCATTCATTCATTCATTCTTGCATTCATTCATTCATTCATTCATTCATTCATTCATTCATATTAACATTTGTATTGCACCAATATCCAGCTCTGTTGAACTGATCATCATAAGAAGTACTAGCGTTTTGTTCGTTTTCTATGTGACGACTTTGATTAATCGGGTTGTGTAATTGGCTGATTAGCCTTCTTAAGTAAAGATATATAATAAATAGCAAATTTGAATACATGCAAAATGCAGCAAATGTGCTACATTGCCTTTGATAAAAGTTTACTTTAAACAATACTTTACTTTCAAATTTCAACATGCTTAATGTCTACTGTTTGATTCCAGATATCTGTTCATCCGTCGTCTGTCAATTTCCAAGTGAGACATTACGAGAGTCCATATCTAGTCTACCATGAGAAAGTGAAAACTTCAAAGGTGAGTGATTGCAAGCACACTGGTCCATCAATCAATCAATTGTGGGACTTATTTAAGAGTGTCAAATCATGATATGAGTACATGAGTTCATTATAAGCAGGATTTAAAAGTCATGCATGAAGTCTTATCAAATGAAATTTAAGTTTTATGTTAAAGTGATCGTCTCATGTTGGCAAGGCAAACATTTTCAGTCAATTTTCATCACATACAAATACTTCCAGGAATTCCTCCCGTAAATATGCAATGGAAGTGGAGAACATCAGCTTGTTATGACGTCATGTGCAGAAAATAAGATGGTAGACTCAATGATTGTAAATATTGTCAGTGCAGGTTCAAAGTTCATTAATAAATAAATTGTATTAATTATATATATATATATAATTATAATTATTATTATTAATTAATCATCTATTGATATACAGGTGTATATCCGAGACTGCACGATGGTGTCCGTGTACCCACTGCTCCTGTTTGGAGGTGGTGCCCTCTCAGTCGAACTGAGTAAGGGAAACTTTGTCATGTCCATTGACGACGGCTGGATTCGTTTTATGGCCAGTTCTCATCAGGTAAAATCTTTGAATTGTTTTAAGCTTGTCATTTCTTTTTCATTTTGACAATGACAAGAATTTAGAAACGAATGATCCTTGATCATTTCCAGGGTATATCTTCTCCACTCCTACCCTGGGTGCATCCTCTGCTTGGATCCATCTTGTTATTACCTCCTTTGCCTGGCTCTGCCTTCTTACATTACCAATCCATTAAGCATTTACACTCGACCTTGCTTGTTTCAACATTGATGGCATCAGAAGCTTTGAAGCTATACTGCAGAAGCAGAAGTAAGTTGTGACAAAAACATTTTGATTGGTTCGTTCAATTTCCCAGTGTAGACACCTGCTCGGATAGAAGACCCCAAAAGGGAGGTAATAAAATTATCAGGCAGAGCGGTCGATGCATCCAGGGTACTAGTCAAACGAATACCCTTGAGTGATTGAGGATCTTGCTTTACATTTTATGGTGGGAGACTGGGCAAAAATTTGAAGCAGAGGTGGAATTGAGCTTGATAGAACAGTTATTATCTAAGAGTCAACTAACTGTCATCTTCCAATTGTATCACTAAAATATCCAGTACTCATTATCTGAGGTATGATATTCCTGTTGAAAACTTGTAAGGATAATACATTTCTATTATGTCTGAATGGCACAAAATATACCCTCAAACTTATATAGAGAGATTATTAACCAAGTGTGATTTTGTATCATTAATATCATATATTTAGAATTGTATTATGTGGGCCTTTTTGCATTATCAATGATAGGATGCTCATGGGATGTATGGACTTTAATGGGAGTAGATGACCTGTTTTGCATATTTATCAGATTTGGATACCAAATTTATTATATTACTTTATTGCATTGATAACGTTCTCCTTTATATGATAAATGTCCCTTGGGATCATAACACTAGATGCAGGGTAACTTTCCTTTGTCATCAACATGGTGTATTTGACGTGTCATAGACTTGGATACTTGGTTCCATAATAATGTTCAAGCATACTGCATGTTACTGTTCTCAGCTCTCTGTCCCTGTGTTCTGTCTGCAGGTTGCTGAACTGGTGAAGGAACTCAAGAACGAGCTGGACTTGTTGCTGGCCGACAAGATCAAGAACCCTAACATGGACCTGTGTACCTGTCCTCGCGGGAGCAAGATCATCGATACTATCGTCAAACTTGTCACCACACAGTAGCATGACTTCGTACACAAGGCATAACTTGCGCCAGTCTCCATCACCTGCTAATTGAAGCCTTGCAGCATTTCCCTCACTTTTCTGTTCTTTTAAATCAGAGTCCACTATCCAGTTCAGGTACAGTGTGCTGTTAGCACAAGAAAGTAAAGGAAATGCGGCAAGGCTGAAATAAAGTTTGCAGTAGCATGGTGCTGGATCAAGATGACATTAAAAGTGTAAAGTCTGTCCTTGTTTCAGGAAGATCACTACTCATTAGGATGTCCTGCTATAAGAATGGCATCTGGTAAAGAAGTTGAATGCAATCTGTCCATGCCATACACTAGAGAGGGACATTTGTTACTAAACAGAGATGGTGTTGAATGTGTTGATGTTTACATAGTCGGATCCAGGAATTTTCAAAGACCTTCACACAGGGTGTTTAGGCGAATTACATACAACATTTTAAAAAATGGTGGGGGAGGGGAGGGAAGGATCAAACCCCCTGAACCCCTCCTCTGAATCTGCCATGTGTTTTGACAGTGGCACTATATGTCTGACTGAACAAGCCAATTATTCTATAGCTAGTCTAATCTCAAAACAAAGCGGAAGGCTGAGATGGTGAAACCTGTATGGAAGCTGCGAAGTTGGGAAGAAGTCTGCAGTGGATCTTAGCTTGAGTCCCTCTCCTCATATCAGGGTCGTAAACATTCAGGAAGGATATAGATTGTCATCACCTAATAAATTCCTTCAAGTTTTTAGTGATTGAACATTGAAAATGAAAAAAAAACATCATCAGAGGATTCAGAGCATCATTTCACTGTCATTTGATTGTTTACTTGCCTTAGGACTGTCAACAGCCATATTGCTTACTGCAGATGGTTTTGGTAATATAATATTTGAGTTGTTCTTGTAAGTAGACACATTTGAAACTACACATTGCAGATAGTGGTGATAGCAGCGTAGAACATTTTTGTATACAGTCAGACCTCGACTACCTTGACCCTGTATATCTGGAAACCAAGTCATCCGCACGGAAGTATTTCAAACTTCTCTATGCATTTCTATGGAAATTATTATTCACAATTTTCAACTGTAACCAAATGGTGGATAAACAGGTACATCAAAATTAATTCGATTATAAATGTAACTGCAAAGTGTACTCTTGGAAAGGATTCATTTTTAACTCAATGTGTATAACCCTCTATCAGCCCTGGATATTTGGAAGAATCTAACTTCTTGCAAACTTGCAACCTTTTGAACTTCAGGCCAAAATATCCTTCAAACCAAATACTGTGATAACAAAGAAGTGCCTTGACTTACTGTGACAGTTGGTATTTATTGACACATGTTTATTAGACTCATGCTGATAGAATAACAAGACAGAAGGGACAATAGACTTGTGCTTAAATCAAGGAATGTTGATTCAGTTGAAAACTTCATTGCTTTGAACATATCACAGATCAGAGGCATATTATAGAAAATATGCAAATGCATACCAAACACACATGGGACAAAACATGTGTATCAATGAATACATCAATAAATGCATCTCAAATTCTATTCTTGTGAATGAATGCTGGTTTTCTATCAGTTGTAGAGAAACAGAATGAGTGAAACCTGTGCAAATATTTATAGAATGTGCAATAAAATGTTAAATCCCTTTTGCATAAGATCTTGAAATAGTTGCACTTGTGTCATGCAGTGTGTATTCTGGAATTATCTTCAATGAATATAGTATGGAGGTTTGACTGCATCAAGGATTAACACAGTTTCCTCCACAAGTTATCCCTCGAGCCAGTTTCCGTCACTGGCTTATTTCCCTCGAGCCAGTTTCCGTCACTGGCTTATTTCCCTCGAGCCAGTTTCCTTCACTGGCTTATTTCCCTCGAGCAAGTTTCCGTCACTGGCTTATTTCCCTCGAGCCAGTTTCCGTCACTGGCTTATTTAAGCCTTGCTGCATTTCATTACATTTTCAGGAGTTGAGGTCCTGCTACACAAGCACAGAAAAGGTAGTGTAATGCAGCAAGGGTTGAATTAGCCAGTGATGGAGACTGGCGCTAGTTATGATTTAGTTTGTTGTTGGGAATCCACTTACCGGTAAGTATCAAGTGAAGTGTATGAAATATGTTACATAATTCGAAATGTTTAAATTTGATGACATGAATGATTAATAGGAGAGAAAATATAATTGTTGCTACTAACAGGAACCAAGAGGAGACACTTTCAGATGAACTCAAGACAAATATATTACTTTTGCAATGATTAATGTTATATAATAGTAATTAACATTTGATGTGTGTATGTTTGATCTGTTAGTGTGTGAATAATTTTATATAAGTATACAGTGCTAAAGCAGTTGAATAACCTGAATAGTTTGTTTGTTGATGTTATATATGTATTTATAATTCGCAGGCAAATAAATTTCATTTTACAAATCCTAAAATGATGTTCATCT
The DNA here is from genome assembly GCA_936450465.1 of Gibbula magus. Taxonomy (NCBI): domain Eukaryota; kingdom Metazoa; phylum Mollusca; class Gastropoda; order Trochida; family Trochidae; genus Gibbula; species Gibbula magus. The sequence goes on along the minus strand of OW388291.1, from coordinate 52,198,297 downwards.
TTATTCATGACCTACATATATTATGATGTGAATAACCTTGAGAAATAGTTATATAAAGTGTTATCATTGTCATTTTGAGTAAGAAATTGAAAGTACAGAAATTGTTTCGGACTAAATTAATAAAAATAATACATGAATTCTGCTTTTTACATCAAAATCCCAAACAAATAATTTCCAAACTTTCATTTTGAAATATTTTACACATACAAAGTCCCCACATTCTTTCCCACAGATGTAACTCCAGTCAATTCTTCCCACGGAACCTCTGTGCCAAAAGAGCCATATTTCTCAGTTCTAGCAGAAAAAAATAATACCACAGATGTTCTCCCTCCAATCCAATGAAGTCATGTAACATTGATTTTATCGACCGAGTTACTTCAAAGGACTTGACGTGTGACTGTAAATTTATTAAGGCTCAACCTTTCAATTAGCATTATACTTTGAATATGTCTGATATGAATAATTAATACAAATAAACTATTTTCAGTTGTCTAAAATTTCATCTTCTCAATTAATCAACGTATTTAATGTTGGTTGTTTTAACAAATTAAAATAGCATACAAGATTCAAGGATAACACATGAATGAGAAAACATGTACCCAACATTTCTGTTTCCAGTGATAGCATTATGACTTGTCATCATCAAGCCTTTACAATGATGGTGCTGAATACACAAATAACTTTCAATGTAACCGATCAGGATTCTCTTTATCTAGCTGAAAAAGACATCCATTTGCAACAGAGGTTAGTCTGAAAGAAATTGACTTGTGTGAAATGAGCGAAACCCCAAGAAGAACTTTTACTCACATGCTACAATGATATAAATTCATAGTCACTGCAAGAAATATCTCCAATAAGAAAAAGACAACCACCAATAGGCCTATCTGGGCTCAAATTCTACAAAATGCAAACCTCATTGAATTGAAAGGAGAGGTAGACCTATTATGAACAGGTTTAATATTAATGAAATTGAAAAGTGCTGTGTAAAAATTCAAAAACAAAAAGTAATTTTATTTGAATACATGAAAAAAATAACAAGTCAAAACACATATATTTAAAAATGAGTAAAAATTCAAAAACAAATACCAACAATCTAAATTAATTTAGATCAACAGTTATATATTACCGGTAGGTTATACCGTGTTCCATGATAGGAGAGTCGATCTAAATATATTTAGATTGAAATACCAAGCAATTTTATTTGAATACATGAACAAAATTACAAGTCAAAATACATATATTTATGAACTAAATGAATTTTTATGATAAAACATACAGGTAGGCCTACAAAATTATGAATAGATATTAATAGGTTTAGATTATAACTTTAATTTCAGTCTACTACCAATGAATAAAATTAGTATCGGAACATATTTATTTATATTTAATTTTGAGTTTCATCATAATATCATTGTCGTTAATTAGCTAACCAATATGGCTTATTATCAACATTTCAAAATTCCCGCCTTGTAAATATAGCGTAAGGGGTTTCCCACTTCGCATGCGCACTGGATGGATTTCCCCTCTTCCTGTAAACGTGAAGCACATGTCAGATTATGCAGATAAACAGTCTGTGAACGATTTGGATATAAAGAAGTCAGCATGGCAGATTTGACCGTATTTAAAGATCAGATGGACACATTTATCCACAATGTACCGAGTGACAATCGCAGCGAATTCCTTGCATGGATGAAAAACAAAATAGATTCCGGTAAACATTGATATTCGTAATATTCTACCTGCCAAAGTCATCAGCGGATGCCACGGCACTGGCACACGCCTCTCAGTCTTGGTCTGTGAATCAAAGATGCGTGACAATTTGACAATGTTTACTGAGTATATTTGTCATGCCTATTTAATTACAAATTTCATATATGACTGTTTAATAATATAATGTTATTTCGTACATTCTCAACAAGGATTTGTCACTGTCTGATTGTAATTTACTCTAAATACTTTTTGGAAAACTCGCCACGCTTCGGTACTGTTGATGGTTACAAATATGTGTACACACATACAGACATTATTTGATTCAAGTGTCATTATGACATTAGTTATAGAAAATATTAATAACAAGTTTATATTATAACTGACATCCTGGGATATTAGATTGACAGTATGAATATAAATTTGCAACTTTTAAAGATAGAATTAAAATAAAGTTATTGCTTTCTTAAAAATGTGAAATATTATAAATAAAGAAAAACTGAAAAAGAAAAATGCAGACTTGTGATTCAGTCATCTTACATCTACATCCTAGATTCTTTTTCAGGAGACTGGGGTGAGTGCAGGGCGGTGAAGAGTAGCGAGGATGTGATTCTAGAGAACATACAGGCCGATCTCAGGGCTGAGTTACCTCCGACTGCTGTGTCGAATACAGAGAATATCACATTCCCTCGGGTCGGCAAGGTCAGTATAACATTTCATGAATAAGAGCATCCTCGGTTACCCAGGGTTTTATATATGCTCCGTTACTCTCCACTATATCACCCCTGGGAAACTCTATCAGAGAAATCTGTACTATAATTACCCGCCCTTGGCTGGTGTGACGAATCAGTAACCAAAGAAAATGCTAGGTAGGATAAGACGGAAATGGTCAAGGGAGATAATCGGTGACGGATGGCTAACAAAATGACCACGCATGCTTTGCAACGAAGTGATATGAATTGTCATTGTCAGGTCCAAGCTGCATAGCAGTTTGATTGGCTCACGCCGGCCAAGGGCGGGTAATTTTTGTACAGATTTCTCGGATAGAGTTTCCCAGGTGTGATATAGTGGAGAGTAACGGAGCATATATAAAACCCTGGATAACCGAGGAAGGGATAGAAGATGATAAGAAATTTATAACAACTATTACAGTTTCTAAAATCACAGTCCATCTACAATGTTGAACTGAAGTTAAATGTAATAAAAATTTAAGAAAGATGAGGTCTCTAAGGCTGTAATGTTTGGTTTGATGCACTGAGAGTCCACACTTGCTTCTTTCATTTTAAATTGTCTCATGCTCACAGTTCAATAAAAAAAAAAGTTGAAGTAGGCTATTTGTCTCAAAATATATCATCTGTGGCTTTTTCATGAGACTGCTCTGTTATATATAACATTTTCCAGAATGCTGATTGCAATCCCAACACAACGGTACATGTAGACGAGTTCCTATATGACGAGGACGCAGTGGATGATCTTTGTGACGAGGGGAAGATAAGTCGAAACTACTGTGTTCAGTGTGGCTCTCACAACGTCAAACCTCTCAGTGAGTTTTGTGTTTAACATCATCATTTCTAAGAAAAAGACTTTTTTTATAGGGTTTCAAGGGAAAATTAACCACCCTTTGAGCTTTGTGTGCCCTAAACATTTGATGCCTTTGAGAATTTGACCATTTGAAAAAGACCCTATGCTTAGAATTTGCATAAGTGACTCTTTAAGCTGGGTTACCTGGAGATTGGTTGCGTTTGATTTAACAACATAGGAGTAGACTTGACGCATGCGCTTTGATGTTGCTAATCAAACGCATTGAACATTATTATATTTACATGTATTTATTTATATATTTATTTTAAAATGAGTATGTGTGAATGCATGTGACGTCACAACTCGAGTTGTTCTTGTTCTTGCATAATCGGGGAGTACGTTCGTGACTTGAGGGGGCGGGATAGCGAGTGGTTAGTACGTTTGGCTTCGGATCAAGAGGTCCGGGAGTTCGAATCCCGCCAGGGGCACGGCAACTTTGTCTGTTGTAGAGAACTGTTCTACAAGCAGTGAGGTTTGGGTGCAAATCAAAGATGACAATAAATGTAGCTTCTGCGAGGACGAAACAGACCATAAGTCACCTTTTCTTCGAATGTCCTACTGTCAAAAATATATGGAATAAAGTCAAGGAATGGATAGAGACAAATACACAAGCAAACATAAACCTCTCAAAAAGGAACATTTGCCTTGGATATCCTGAATATAGAAATAAAGTATTGAATATGATCATCACAACTGTTAAGTACACATTATTCAAAACAAAGCAAAATGGATTGAAACCAAACATAACCTACATCAAGAATGACATCAAGAAAGCTTACAATATTGACAAATATAACGCATACTCAACTTGCAACTATGCTAAATTCATGACATTCTGGTCAACCTGTCATTTGCTATTAAAAGATTAATGTTAAACAAATTCATGTTGATATTCCTTTGTTCCACTTTAACTGAAAACTCTCTAAATTGATATCAATCTGTAGCTTGATTAGAACTAATAATGATGAGTAAATTGTTATACTCATCTATGTTACCAGCTTCTGCCAAAGCGTTTATATGCTTTTCGTTGTAAACTAATTTGTATATGGCATGTGCATGTACATGTACCACAAAAAGAAAAAAAGAAAAAAGGTTTGGGTGCAATGCTACACTGAATTTCAGCGTAGTATCACACATGGTTTGCTAGTTCCAGCCGATTCTTGCAGGTTTCACCGCAATGCATAGCCACATGGCGTTGCAGGCTTTCTCCCTGCCATAATACTAGCAGCCACGATATAAGCGAAATAATCTTGAAAGCGGCGTTAAACCCAAACTCACCTCACCTCTTGACTTGACTTGACTCTGTAGTTGAGTTAGCCGAGAACCAGCGTTTTATTTGTAAACTTGACACTCAAAATCGCTAATCAAACACACCCAATTTTGTTTTGGCTTTTACCAATGTAGATCAAATATGTTTTTCCCCAGCTTTCATCACCCATTCAGCGTCGGTTGCCCAGATCAAGTGTATCTACAAGTATCTACTGGAGGATCTCAGGGGCAAACAGGTGCTGGATATAGGTTCCCGCACCGGGGCCATGCTCTATGGGGTGAGATATATTGATCAGTACAGAAGCAACCTTGTCATACAATTTTGACAAATTTGTTATTACCTAGTGAAAACATTGGTTTTACAAAAAATTCCACAAGCTTTATTACATCATATGTCACTTTATTGAGTTCAATGATTACCAGTACTTATTGCCCATTTTATTCTTGTAATTGTAACGTAAAGTGATGGTAGCAAATGTTACTCTTCTCCATTGACACCATTCAATTGCTAAATATCTTCAAAGACGATCTTATTAGAATTGGAAGAGCTAACATTTGTCAATTATATTTTCACTTGTGCACATATCATGAATATTACATAAATATTACAATTTTGATTATATGGACTTGAATGTAAATGCTCTATATACTATACTACCTATTATGCTCAGGTCACTTGTGTTTATAACACTTTCTATAGATAGACTATTGTGTTAAGAATAAATAAAATTGAAAATAAAGTGAACTTTTATATTCTTTCTTCACAATGATGTTGTAGGCCTACTTGTACAGCAGTGCATCACGTATAGTAGGAGTGGAGATAGATCTGACCTTCTCTGAACTTCAGTTTGCCATCATGTCAAAATACAACATGGCCGACAGAATACAGGTCAGTGTGCACAAAACAAATTGCAAAATAGAAGCAACCAACCCCACAACAACAATCTTGGATCCGCCCTGAAAATGCTTTCAAGGCCCATCCCCTGGTTTTGCCACTGTTGTTAAGCCAAGTCTTTGTTAAAAATGATAAAAAAAATATCGAGTGTATTGAAGATATTACCGGTATGTTTAGCTTCATGTTATATTTATTTCATTGTCATAATCCTATAATAGTCCCCAAGAGTTTTTGAATCCGTCATTTTCTCTAAGAAACCATTTTTCCTCTATCTTACAGTTGATACATGATGATATTATGAGGCATTCTGCTGTTGTTTCTTCAAGTGAGTATGTTCGACATTTTTAAATTTGAAAAATGCTTTGAATTGTAGAATAGCAATATTAATTCATCCAAAATATATAATTTAAAAGATCTGTGCAGTCAATAATCCTGCCCATTTCTTTGTGAAGAAATTTATGTCAGTGTTCTTCATACACAGTATACCTTGGTTATAATGCCACAGTTTGTTCAGGTGAAAAGATGACATTATATCCATGGTGGCATTTTAACCGGGTAGGACAGTTTGGTTTAAAGGTGCAGTAGCACAATTTTCTTTCTGAAATAACATGCTCTCACAAAAATATAAATAAATGTTGTCAATGGCCAAATTATACTCCTGAATCTATTACAGAGTTCTAAAACAATTGTACATGGTTTGGTTAAGCCAGGCGAGTCCATTTCCCATCGAATGGCCATTTTAAGGTGTTCACATTAAAATGGTTGCTTCTTTATGCTCTATTCTGTATAAGGCAACATTACAACAACAAGAATTGTTGTTGGCACTCAAACAAGTGATTTCAACAATTATGTGAAATGTTGCCTGTGCAGTATAACAGATTTATATATCCATAATGATAATGCACATATGAATGTATTATTGATGTTGGATGTCTATAATAAACTTATCTTGTTTGTTTGACAGGTGATGTGGTGATACTGAACAATGTGTTTGAGTTCTTTGCACCTCCAGAGGTTCAACAGAGGTAAAATTTAACTTTCATATTTTTGCTAAAAATTGTCATCATTTTTTTTATGTCACACCATTGTGAGTTACATACATGATGATGTCTTGTTGATGATGACAGAGATTCTGTGGATTCAGTTTTGGATGACAAAATGATTGGGGTGAAATGATATTTTGAACATGATGTTGACAAAAAATTAGTGTGTGCGAATATGGGGTCTGACATATAGACAATTTATATATATTTTAATTTTTTTAGCTCATCAGGCCTGAAAGGCCCGATGGGCTTATGGCATGGCATGGTGTCCGGCGTCCGTCCGTCCATCCGTCCGTAAACTTTTCGCTTTTTTGACTTCTTCTCCAGAACCAATGACTCCACAGAGCTGAAATTTTATGTGCAGACTCCTTGGCCAATGGGGATTCTAAATTGTAGATTTTGTGACCCCATGACCCCAAATGGGGTCACAGGGGTCACATCCTTAAAAACCTATTTTCATCTTCTTCTCCAGTTCCAATAGGTCTAGAGAGCTGAAAAGTTGTGTGCAGACTCCTTGGGTAATGTGGATGTTAAATTGTAGATTTCGTGACCCCGTGACCCCAAATGGGGTCACAGGGGTCACATCCTTAAAAACCTATTTTCATCTTCTTCTCAAGTTCCAAAAGGTCTAGAGAGCTGAAAAGTTGTGTGCAGGCTCCTTGGCCCATGGGGATTCTAAATTGTAGATTTCGTGACCCCGTGACCCCAAATGGGGTCACAGGGGTCACATCCTTAAAAACCTATTTTCATCTTCTTCTCAAGTTCCAAAAGGTCTAGAGAGCTGAAAAGTTGTGTGCAGACTCCTTGGCCCATGGGGATTCTAAATTGTAGATTTCGTGACCCCGTGACCCCAAATGGGGTCACAGGGGTCGCATCCTTAAAAACCTATTTTCATCTTCTTCTCCAGTTCCATTAGGTCTAGAGAGCTGAAAAGTTGTGTGCAGACTCCTTGGGTAATGTGGATGTTAAATTGTAGATTTCGTGACCCCTTGACACAAAATGGGGTCAGGGGTCACACCCTTAAAAACCTATTTTCATCTTCTTCTCAAGTTCGAAAAGGTCTAGAGAGCTGAAAAGTTGTGTGCATACTCCTTGGCCCATGGGGATTCTAAATTGTAGATTTTGTGACCCCGTGACCCCAAATGGGGTCACAGGGGTCACATCCTTAAAAACCTATTTTCATCTTCTTCTCCAGTTCCAAAGGGTCTAGAGAGCTGAAAAGTTGTGTGCAGACTCCTTGGCCCATGGGGATTCTAAATTGTAGATTTCGTGACCCTGTGACCTGAAATTGGGTCACCGGGGTCACATCCTTAAAACCCTATTATCATTTTCTTCTCAAATTCCAAAAGGTCTAGAGAGCTGAAAAGTTGTGTGCAGACTCCCTGGCCCATGGGGATTCTAAATTGTAGATTTTGTGACCCCGTGACCCCAAATGGGGTCACAGGGGTCACATCTTCAAAAACCTGTTTTCATCTTCTTCTCCATTTCCAAAAGGTCTAGAGAGCTGAAAAGTTGTGTAGAGACTCTTTGGTCAAAGGTGATTCTTAATTGTAGGATTGGTGACCCTGTGACTCCAAATACAGGTCACAGGGGTCATGATCTAAAAACCTATTTTTTGCTTGTTAACAATGTATTACTTGAGATAACTTAGATATTCAACCTTAGATAATAAATAAAACCCTGATGAGCTACAGAGCCCATGGCTCTATTTTTTTAAATTTATACTTAGTAATATGCAGTAATTGAAATGTTACGGTAACTTGTTGACAGATTGTGGCAGTTTGTGTTGTCGACTGTGAAGCGTGGTGCTGTCCTGGTGACCATGCCGAGTCTAGAGGAGTCTCTACAACATCTTCAGGTGAGACTTTGATCAGTGGAGTGTATTGCTTGTTGAGGAGTGGGTTGTTAGGGTTGTCGAATATAACACTTCACTTCAAGTGTTATTTTTCAATTTTGAAGTATTAATTTGCGGCGGGGGATCATGTCACCTTAGTGACAACTACTTGTTTTTAATTATTTCACACACTTACATGATTACAGTTCTCTTTCTCTGCTTGCAGTGTGGGATACCATTGAGTCAGTGTGTGGAGCCGATATCTACAGAGGACAGTTTACAGGAGTGTGGGTGTGAGCTCCTCGGCACTGCCGATACAGAGGAGTCTGGACTTAACAACATATTCTTATACAGAGTCAAAGCTCCTTACACTGTACAGTCTGTTAATACTTCATGAATAAAGTATCAAAGTACAAAAAAAAGGTTATTAATTATTATAGTCCATATATATATCCATGAACATTGCATGCTCAAAGTGTTGACTGCCATATTACCCCTGGTCAATGAGTACTGAACACTCCCTGAGGAGAATATAACCGATGGCCTGTCAGGCACTCAAGGTTCAAATTCATAATACCATCTATCATACCAGGTACCCATTTACTGCTGGGTTGACAGACACACACTTCGAACTGAGTCACTCACCCAGGGTGACACCACAAGTCTCTCAACTCATATCTCTGTGTGGGGCAGGGATTGACCCTTCAAACTCTCAGTTTATCCAGCAATGTAGTGGGTCACCCAGCCATGTAGTGAACCATGCCCATTGTTGCTGAACTTCACTGATAGCAGTCTACTGAGATATGCACAGATCCAGGTGCCATGTCATTAAAATTTTGAAAGGGAGAAAAGAAACTCTTGTCGAGATAAATTAAGTGGGTTATGGTTGTAAATAGTTTTTTAAGAGAACAAACCCAAATGTGTAATAAACAGTATAAATTTGTACAGACCACGCTGTCACCCACTTTCATGAAGAACCATGTGTGCAACTTCATAAAGTATCTTTTCATTACATCATTGTATTAGGCCTCAAGTCTTTAAAACAATATCTAAACTGAGGTGCAAAAGAAAGTAAATCACTCAGTTGCTTTCCATTAATTAAATATTTTAAAGAAATTAGATGCATTTGATTATGTCACGATACAATAACACTTTTCGGCAGTAGTTTGAATGACTTAATTAGTGACTGTTTTATTTTTTAACTCAAATATCATTATTTAAAGTAGACGGATAAGAAATTAAATTTACACCAACATGACCCCTACCATGTTCAACATGTTGTAAATGTGTGCAGGACGAGGCATATTTATTGTTTTTCACACAGAGTATGTCTTAAAATTAATTTGGGGGAATTTCAAAATTTTAATTTTTAAATTAAAAAAAAACAAAACCGCGTAGAGGTATTCTTTGACTGATTTAATGTTTTCGTCTAATTTGTCAAACTAGTCAGTTTTTATCCCACCGGTATGTAATACCGTGGGATATAGTCATCGCCCCTTCCGTCTGTCCGTCCGTCCGTAATCATTTCGTTTCCGGAGCAGAACTCGAAAACCATTCATGATATCTTTCTGAAACTTTGCATGTGTATTACCCACCAACTGAAGTGGTGCCTTCTTATATTTTCAGATTTCTGAAAAAAATTTTTTTTTCGTTTCCATAGAAACATGTTGAAGTTGGACTTTGTTCAGAGACAGGTTCGTTTCCGGAGCACAGCTCCAAAACCGTTCATCATATCTTCCTGAAACTTTGCATGTGTATTACCCACTAACTGAAATGGTGCCTTTTCTGAAAATTTTATTTTTTTTCGTTTCCATAGAAACATGTTGAAGTTGGACTTTGTTCAGAGACAGGTTCGTTTCCGGAGCACAGCTCCAAAACCGTTCATCGTATCTTCCTGAAACTTTGCATGTGTATTACCCACTAACTGAAGTGGTGCCTTTTGATATTTTCAGATTTCTGAAAATTTCATTTTTTTTCGTTTCCATAGAAACATGTTGAAGTTGGACTTTGTTCAGAGACAGGTTCGTTTCCGGAGCACAGCTCCAAAACCGTTCATCATATCTTCCTGAAACTTTGCATGTGTATTACCCATTGACTGAAGTGGTGCCTTTTGATATTATCAAATTTATTTTTTTCTGTTTCCATAGAAACATGAGAGGGATGTTGGTTGTTGTTGATTTTGACTGCTTCTGGAGCAGAAGTCTAAAACCCTTAACATTCCTGAAACTCTGTAATACCCACTAACTGAAGTACGGTAGTAGATACACAAGTATCTGTAAAAGATGTGTTTTACAAATTTTGTGGAACCGGTGGGATATGTCATCTTCTGATGACTCTTGTTTAATACGAGGTCGAAAACTCGAGATATGTGACTTTGAAAATTATACATATGATAAATACAACTGAGTGATATACTTTCTTTTGCACCTCAGTTTAGCTTCGACCTAGTTTCCTTAAAAATAAGTAACTCGTCAAGGTGTTTGGGTATCATCGATATTTAACTGACAACAATATACACATTAAGGGCAATTATTGAACTTGCCAATATATATCAATACATTCAACAGCAAAAGAAACCTCACCTCTTTTTCATTGGAGTAAAATACGAAACGATGCTTTCGGGAAAGTCGGTTTTGAATGTCTTTGATCGGCACATTTTTTTGTAAACATGGTAAAGACGTACTCACAATTTCATATATCACAGTATGATAATGATGCTTTTTTGCTTTTTTTTATGTTAGTTCAAATAGAAGAGACCGTTGTTGGTTGTTACAATGTTTAGTGTTTGCATATTTATGAGGTAGATAATGGAATGCTGAGGTGAATTTAACGCCAACACCGTATTTTCTCGAATAGAACCCATGCAGTAAGCTAGGGGTGCTGAACGAAAAATAACCCCGGGGTTGTATTAGAGGAAATATGGCACTCTGTACAAGCAAAATAGTGAGCGTGGCTCTTTGAATCATGACAAAACGAGTTTGACATGATTTCATATATAGCTCAGTCAGATTAATACATTTGTATAATGTAGTAAGTAATTATCTAATCTAAAACCGATTTTCTCTCCGTCATATAGATACACAGGAGGAAAATTAGGAGGTAAGAGTATGAGATGAAATTAATGGGGAAAAAAAACTCTCGAAATTGCTCGGTCTGATTAAAATTGACCCTGTTCCGAGGAATTAAATCTGCAAATTAGTTCATATCGGGATACGAACTGGTTCTATAGATTCCCCGCCACAAGGTCGGTTTTGCGAGGAAATCTCCGAACCATACGAGTTCATGTCCCGATACATGTACGTATTTTGCAACTTTTATTCCTCGGAAAACTGACTGGAAATTGCTTTTTATTTCTTCACTTCATCTCTTCTATATATCATAATACTGTGCAAAAGTTGAAAATAATTGGCTGAATAGCTTTTCTGCAATCAGTCCGACAATAATTTAGATCTGAGAATACGATTTTATACAACATACAGCAATTTGTAAAACAAAATTAGAAATCACAAACTCGGTTGAAACTCAGCACCTCTCCTTATAGTGTGGGACATTTCTTAAAAGTTTGATAAGAATCTCATGAATAGTTGTTCTGCAATCGGTCCAGTCTGATTAAAATCGACCTTGTTCCGAGGAATAAAATTTGCAAAATGTTGCATCTACCGGGATACGAACAGGTTCTGTAGATTCCTCGCCACAAGGTCTGAAAACACCCCATACAGGCGCGTGTTCGGAACCAGTTTAGCGCAGCCAAAGCCCAGTCAAATAGCTGACCAATCACATCATAGTATTTAAACGGTCGCTGTTTTGAAAGCATTCGGAACAGACAAAAGGATAGCTGTTTGGAGTTATCTGCCCCTAGCTTCTCGCACCGAAAGCATTTGTTGGACGTCTTTTGATTGGCTAGCTGAATTGCGCTCGAACACGCTAGTGTACGCAGTGTTTTCAGACGGTTTAGCGTGGAAACCTCCGAACGATAGGTCACGAGTTCGTATCCCGGTAGATGCACTATTTTGCAATTTTTATTCCACGGAAAACCGTCGATTTTAATCAGACTGGCAATCGGTCGGACAGATGTAGATCTGACAGATGTAGATCTCAGAAAATGACTAGGTAAACATACAGCAATTCATATTTAAATTCACAAAATCGCTTATAATTTGGCACTACACCTCTCCTTGAAGATTTGTTCTAAATTTGGAAACGATAGGATGAACAGTTCTTCTGTAATTGGTCGGATAAAATGTCTTCGGGGACGGACTCCTTGGTATTGCTATATTCCCCGGACTTTTGGTCGGGGGAATAAAAGGCTGAAGCCAAGACTAAACTAATGTTTAACCATCTGTGTAGGGTAGAGTGGGGCAAGATGCCCAGTTGGGGTAAAACGCCTACGCCACGTGACATGCACAAGCACATGGTTAGATCGGTTATTGGTTGGAGGCGCAAACCGCCTCCAACCTGATACGCAGTTGGATTTCACGCTATATTACTGTTGGAATATTCAAAATAAACTTTCGACCAATCATGCTTGGCCTCTTCATACTTTGGAAAAAGCATATGACCAACGAACACGGCTGTAACAAATTTGTAACCACGTGACCATGTGGGTTATCCGAAATAATTATCCCCTTTTACTGCGAAAAGAGATTTTGTCTAAACATCTAAAATAGAAACGACCGTTGTGTTATTCTGAGTCTGAATGTTAGTAAACATAAGATTTTTCAATTCAAAGCCATTTTACACCTCCATGAGCAGACATGTACCAATTCAAGTGCATAATTTCGCACTGCAGTTTCGGAAAATCCAAGAAACTTTACAAGCTAATGTTATACGCGCGGAGCAAGCATATACTAAACGATAATAGTGGTTGTCAATCAACACACCAACCTTCCACTCAGTTATCAATATTTTCAATGCCAATCAGACTTGCATAATGGTAGGCCTACTCAATGTACTGTTATTGAATTAATGATAGTGAAGCTTGTGCATGTATAAGCACATATTGGATAGAACCATATTTATGTCCAAACTGATAGCACCAAGCATGAGGATACCGGGTCATTATCCTTGTATTAAAAAAGGTCCAAACGCCTTCCTTCCACAGATGAACAGAATAGGCTATGCTTCATAATCAATCGAATTGGTACACTTTAAATGTGCAAATGTTTAACAAATGGTTGACTGCGTGTTTCAGGGAAAATAGGCCTACATATTCTTATTGCTGGAATCTAACAATGACACAACTGTCAACAACGTTTTGATCAATTTCATAATATAGGCCTACTTCAAAATTGGAGCAAAAGCACCCGGGAGTTGCGCTTTAAAATAAATCGGGGAAGTAGAATGATAGATTATATATAATTTTTATTTTATTTATGAATAAATAATGTATGTTAATTGAAAAGCATATACACAACTTAAATGATCGAGGTAAAATTCTTTTATTTGCGACTTTTGAATTGAATAACTAATTGTGTGATTATTAATCAAAGCTTTTACCCCCCAAAATGACCATAATGCAGGCTTCATTTTGCTATATGTACATATGACATACATATCCTTTTTATAATACATTTTAGCCTTAACAAGATGCCTCCAACCATGCCTTTTTAAAGGCTTTTCTTGTTTCTCTTTGCTGTGGTAGCTTTCAGGTTAGATGTCATCTGTCAATGGAGGGTTGCTCGGCCCGCGAAAAAGAAAATGTTTCAAATGATTTTATGTATTTAGGTGGTATATTTTCTAAAATTTAGTAAACAATTAAATAAATGCTGACATTTTTTGGAACCAGATATCATCCTTCACTCGTTGTTGTACCAATTCTTGTAAACTCTTAAATATCACATCGCTAGTTACAGGAAGACATTGTCACATGGTTCAGCCTCAGGAATCGTGAAAATTCAAAGTACCCTTTGGGGTAAAACGCCCATGGTCATGTGGGGCAAGTCGCCCAGTATAGGCGTTTTACCCCATACCATGGTCGTTTTACCCCATAATTCTCATAAAAAGTGTTTTGAATCTAGTAGTAAAGGTATTAGATAAAACGAAAGGTATAAGGGTGGGAAAACAACAAAGCGTTAGTAAGTCAATATATTTGGGGGTTCATTTTTTAAGATTTGATAAGAAAAACATGTGTACAAACTGTTACATGCCGAATGCAAAATTTGGCTTGGAGGGTTTTACCATATATTTCTTTTGTAGTGGAGGCCATAGGTCCACGCTACATTTTTTATTTACAGGGTGATGCGTATATCTATAAACGACAAATAATGTAAGTTTATTAAATGTAAACTTAATTTACATATTACATAGGCAAAACATAATATATTATTGACGTAGGAGGGAATAATTTAGATCCATTGCATTGTTTATATGAATGGTTTTGTACAGTATATTGCTTGTCAAATGCCTAGAAGATGTAAAATTTATGAACACTTGGATTTATAAAACTGAATTTGTAGATCCTGACATATTCAGAGTTCACACCTGTTATGGTAATAAGCACGAGTTGACAGAACTGAGAGAGCTGAGCAATGTACTTTGCAGAAAATTTAAATATTGAAGTCTTCTTTCCCTGATTAGAGATACCAATTGATGGAGGTACTGAATTAAGAATCTACGACGCCAGTCTCGAAAAGGAACCTTCGAGTGTGAAACAATCAGATCTATGTACCCCTAGAACTGGACTACACCTGCCTATCCTTTCTTTCTGGCGATAAAACCAGTCACTGTCAGTAATCGTGGCATGTGGTGATGACCGCTGTTTGTTTAGGATTTTGGTAACATGGACCCATATCTCCAAGCATCAACAAGGAATGAACATGGAATGAGCATAGATCCAATACTGGCGATCACAGAAAAGAACAAAGCTGATGAGTTGAGAAGTCAGGTGATCCTGCATTATCTAATCTTCAGGGGAAGATCTGATTGACAGCGAGATGGAAGCTGAACAATTTCGGACAATTTTCTTTTCAAATCTCTGCTGCTACTCTCTGGAATGAGCTGCCTTTTGACATGAGAACTTGCCAATCTTTGAAATATTTCAAAGCAAATCTGAAGACACGTCTCTTCCAAAAAGTATTGTCCAGAGTGACATTAAATTTGGTATCATTGGTTATCATTGACTTCTACAGTGCTCTGAGCAAATGACCTGTGTATAAGGCGCTATATAAAAGTCATTTATGTATTTATTTTTCATTTATGTAAGAGCCATCTCCAATGCCGGGAGAGCTTGAGGTCATCTCAACTGCCAAGGTTCTTCACAGGTCCATCATTGCCCTCAACACTTAGGAGCAGGTGATCAGTGGATATGGAACGAACTTCGAATTCATAATCAACAGTCAAGAATTTATTAAGTAAAAAAAACCCAAATCAAATGAACTCATGATTCTACCTGTGCACATGCATGGCGAGGTTCTGATCAAGAAAAGAATTACACAATTTAGTAATGTTATTATTGCCCAAGAGGGACGATATAAGTTATCAGAATCAAACAAAAATCAACTTTGTTTCTTTCTTTTAAGATATAATAAATACACTTCGCACCCCTAAACACATATTATTTTCACATTTAAACATTCTTATAAACTGAAACATACTTATCCTTTGCAGTTAAACATTAGTCTAATATCATTTACGTATATTATGTTTATACCCTGGACAAATCAAGAGGACATGGTTTTCATCTTCTATTTCTTCTATTATATTACAAAAGGGACATAATCTATCAACAAAAGGGATTAGGCACACTCCATGTTCCGTCTACAACCATAAAATTATGTGAACCGAGACTGAAACGTGTATAAAGTGCAATTTTGTATTTTTTTAAACATCAATATTAGTTAATTATTTCTCTATGCAAAGAGTTTCCTGAATATGAAGATACAATATAGTTTTGCTCAATGTTAACAACTCATGTTTCCACATTTGGGAATAAATATCCTTAACCCGTTGTGTAAAGCCTCTCACAAACACTCCACTATTAGTTACATAATTAGCGACCCAAATATATCCAAAACCAAACTTAAAGAGCATAGAGCCTATCTCTTATTAACGTTATCCAATTTTCAATCCCAGGGTTCTCATCTGAAGCATTCAATAATGCACTGTATATCAAAACTATATATCTATATATCCAGTTACTTTTCAAAATTTAAGCTCATGTAACAAATTCATATAGCTCTGCCCTTGCTTGTTCTGTCAGTAGTATACCAATCGGCCACAAGACTGCACGCTAGGAAACTTTCAATTCATTAGCCAAAATTACGATTATAATGATTCAGAATGAGTTTCATAAGATAAAATTTCATAAGATGTTATGGTGTTTTAAGTTAAGAACTTTTGAAATTGAGATTGTTTGATCAGATAATCGGCTTTATCTTCTTATTGTATAATATATTTAAAGACAAAACCATTGTCTAATCGCAAATTTGTTATATTATTCTGTAGGAAAATGATATATGGGGTAAAACGCCTACCCTGGGCAACTTGCCCCACACACAAAGGCGTTTTGCCCCAGGCATGGGGCAAGAAGGCCGCAAAAATTAAAAGTTTTAGTCTGAAATTTCTCATAAGTCATGCGCTAAAAAACAATGTCAATCATATAATATTGATTGTTTACACAAAAGAGATTATTTAACACCGAAAGTGTGAAAATTACCCAAATGTATTAAATGTGGTAAGACATTATGCTTAGCATGGGCGTCTTGCCCCACTCTCCCCTAAATATGTTTCAATATATCTGCACATTTTTATCACAATCGCCTGCCAATGAAAACGGGATGTAAAACTATTTTTCAGTGAATTAAAAAAGAAGAAATATTTGTGAATCCATCAACTATATATTGACGTTTTACAGAATATAAGATTGAACAAAATCGGGATTCGAACATGGTCCGCTCCACCTTCAAAGGTCACTTTAGTAGGCGTACGTTACACAGATGGCACTACGAACAATGGTACTTCCAGGAACAAACGTTGCTACGTTACGTCTTTCCGTTGCTAGGCGTCATGACGCTCCCTATATAAAGACGGGACAGCCTCTGCAACGGTTTTCGCTGTTTGATTCTCAGAAGAGACACATCAAAGCGAATCACTCCTGAACCATTCCACTGAACTCCGCCATTCACCGTAGTCACTTGGCATGCTGAACGCCAACAAGGCTTACAGTAAGTGTTTATAACATTCAATGAATACTTTGGACAGCAAAAACTTAAAGAAAAGTTATATATTTGATGATTTTTGCAAAGTTGTAAACAAAATAACAAATCAATTCCTTTTACTAAATTCGTCAACATTTCGGTGACTTCATTCTTCCGTTTTTCTTTTCATAAATTAGTTATTACTTTATTAAATATCTTCGTAAATCTGTATGCGTTTGTGCAAGTGTATATTCCCTTCTTCTGAATTGCTCAATGAACTTATTTTCTTTCTTTAAAAAATAATAATGTGTATACCCCCCAACAATACCCTGTAGCCATACCCAATTTCTTGTCTTTACACTATTTTTTTTTAGCTTTGAGTACACATGCATGTATAAACTGTTTATATTTTAATTAAATAACGATTCTAGTTTTAAAATGTTCCTGAAATTAATGTTCTGATACCTAAAATATTCATATTTTCGCGCCGCTGAAAGTTGTCTGAAAGAGTGATTGTTGTTTATGAAAACAAGATGGCGGCCACTTTTATGTGTATCTAGGGAAGTTTCTAATAATAAAATGGCGGCGTTTCTATGGAAAACATGGCGGGGTTTCTATGGTTAAGATGGCGGCGCCAATTTTCCAACAATTATTTCAATAAACTTATTAAGATTTTTTGCACAGTTTTTGACA
Source organism: Gibbula magus (assembly GCA_936450465.1). NCBI lineage: Eukaryota > Metazoa > Mollusca > Gastropoda > Trochida > Trochidae > Gibbula > Gibbula magus. The sequence goes on along the minus strand of OW388291.1, from coordinate 52,180,141 downwards.
ATGATTTTATGTTATGAATTTGATTTGATGTAATGAATTTCAAGCAGGATTCGAATTCATAACATTTGTTTTTTTCGATCATATTTTCTTGTTTAGGCCCTATTATTCAATTTTGAAACTGCAAAATAAGAATATTATCCAAAGTAATGTTTTTGGTAATATTTGTATGGATTTATATGAAACAGTTATTCTGTTCATATATAGTATATTATATCATATTATGAATCGGTATTATCAGTAAAATTTAGGTTTGACTTCAGACATAATGCCTGATTTGATGTTTTACTCTAGCAAAAGCCTACTTAATGCATTAAATTGTATTTTATTAAAATATAGCATAATGAAGTTTTAGTTTTAATATTTTCCAAAGCAGGAATCGAACCCCCAATGTTTTTAAAATCCTTTATAGTTTCGATTTCCCCCCTAAATCCACTCCGGTTATCGGTTATTGCTCATAATACTTTTTAACAATGGTTTGAGATTTATAACAAATAGTCAAATACAACTAATGTTTTGGCTGGAAATGTAAACCTATTTGCACATTGACATTCCCCCATCCCAAATGGTTTATATTTCACAGAACATCCATTATAATTGAATTCTTTGCTGCTCGTTTTACAAAAACTGGTCTCAAGGAAACATATGAAGGATGAATAATTCAAACAATCACTGAAGCGCTCATAAAATCAGTAAAGCATACGGATTTTATTAAAATTTTAAAGATATAATCAGTTCAACATGCCCCTGTTACTCACAGGTATCATTCCATATTTTTAACCAGCAGGTTTACTTTTTTTTTATCATTGATATTTTTCAATATTGATGTCTATATCTGTATTCATAATATATGCTATTGATGTAGAACGTTAAACACATTGTAGAGATAGGGAAGATATAACGTCATTGTCAAAATGGTTACAATGGCACAGGCAGCATTAATAAATATATTTAGGCTGTAGATAATGTACAGCAAAAACACTTTGGTTTTGGTAAATTATGAAATTCAATCGGAATCGGGAAACCTTGAGTCTTCGGCTCTCCCGGTGGTATTTCTCCTGGTTTTTACTTTCCACCCAAACTTCGATATTTTTCTTCTTATATACTTCTGTCCAATTTTAACCCCCTCCGTTCCTCCCCTAGGGCGTGTCCCTCCGAGCGCAGACACAGCCTCCCGTCCCCACCCCTACAGCAACCCTAGACATCAGTCAGTGGGGCGTGGTGTTTCACCCTTGAACCGTCCCGACTCCAAGAGTAGAGACTGTTATCCTCACCCACCTCGCGCTAAAACGAAGTGGTATGCTCCTCAATATAAGGACAAATCGTATGCTCTGCGTGGTGTGTCCCCTTTGAATCGCCCAGATCGCAGTAGAGACTATGATCCCCGCCCAGATCGCAGTAGAGACTATGATCCCAGCCCAACTGTCGCTAAAACGAGGTGGTATTCTCCTCAATACAAGGACAGAACAAAGAACCGCTATCGACGTTATTCAAAGGATAACAGTCAGCAGTTCAACAACGTGTCCCCGCTGAACCGCCCTGACAACACCCAGACTCCTCACCCTCGCCTAAACTCTAAACCTGGCAAGGTATTAGTCGAATTAGGTTATGTTATGTTTATATTAGCAGGTTATTGACTCAGATTATTGAAACATATCCTGCAAGAGGTGCTATTTTACTAACCCTCTTACTGCCATTGGCAATACTGTGGTCTATGTTTGGGTCAAGGTAAACTAACACGTTCTTTATAGTTCTGCATGTAACACGTGGAACTGTTTGTTAATATATTAAAATACAAATTATCATCTTTCAATATATGGTCAATATTTCACACTGTACAACTTGTTGTATTACAGGTATCCTGTGAAGGGAAGACTGCTAGTGTAAACTCAGCCTCACCAACAACTGACCTTCCTCTGTCAAAAACACAAGGGGAGATAACCAGGGTCTTGAAAGTAGAAAAAGGAGACTACTTGCACTACAGGGTAAGTTTAAATCTTCTCTTGCTCTATTATTAACACTTAGCTATTTATATAAATAAATCCTGCATAGTTGCCGTTGCGTAAACCATGTTCTTATGTAATGAACTTTAGGTTTGTGAAGATTTCTTAATAATCACATATTCATTGCGCATATTTCAGAGCTGGTCGAGTGATGATGAAGGGTACACGAGTGCTGGTAATGACGAGGATCTGCCCCCTCCACTCCAGCCCCCCGTCCACACCTCTAAGAGCAAGAGAAGACGGCGTCGGGACAGGAGAATCGTGGAGGTGCACCTCGTGACGTCATTGGCTCGTCTCACTCTGAAGTCGAGATCTGAGCTAGAGCTAGCCGTGGCTGCTGCACAAGATACAGGCGACATAAGAAGGGTAAATAATAACATGCTGCACTTTGTCAAATTGAAGAATAAATATTCTACAAGATACTGCAAATGTTTTAAACTATCCTTGTGTGCACAGGGGCTTGTATTGTCTACATTGTTAGCTGTAATATGTCAACCCTATTCTCTGCAATGAATCAATCCAATTAAATACACAACAATTAGCTTATCTTAATTTGCCAACATGCATTGCTGAGTGTATAGGATGTGTGATGGTCGAACTTACGTGTGTGAATGTTTCCACTTTCCAGGTGATCTTCGCCGACCCAGATGAGGAGGTTGAGCTTGTTCTGCCCCGGAAGCGGAAGCGAGATGACCTGCTGCTCACAGTCCCCGACAAGCAACAGAAACTTGTTGCAGATTCTGTAGATGATGTCTTCCTCCAGAAAAATCCAAAGGACGCTGGCAGCAAGAACGATGTTGTCCCCTCTTCGTCTGAAACTGACATTATTGATGCTATTGACCTCTGCCTGCAGTCAATGGCCAAGGTCAAGGACACACCCGTTTCAACATCTACACAGAAAGACGAGGCCGTCAATGTGCGCAGACGTCGATGGAGGAGAAAGGGACAGAAGTCTTCAAACAATGCTGAGAGCAGACGACACATCAGCAGAGTAGACGAGGATCCTCTAGATCTGAGCTGCTGAAGAAATCCTTGATAGACTCTCACGTGTTCATACCTCATCCCTTGGATTCACTGTATATATCATACTCTCAAGTGTTCATCTTTCACCCCATTCATTCACTGTATATATCATACTCTCATGTGTTCATCTTTCATCTCATTCATTCATTGTGTATATCATTGATTACCTTGTGTTCATCTTTCATCCCATTTATTCGCTGTATATATCATAGATTCTCATGTGTTCATCTTTCATCCCATTTATTTGCTGTATATATCACATATTCTCATGTGTTCATCTTTCATCCCATGCATTGTATATATCACTGATTATCGTGTATTCATTTTTCATCCCATTTACTCATTGTATATATAATTCATTCCATGTGTTCATTTTTCATCCAATTCATTCATTGTACATATCATTGATTCTCATTATGTCCATGGTCCGATGGTCACATGAATTCTTTATCACATAGCTCTCATACAGCCATAGTCATTATTATATGATTATACTCATATCGTGTAATAAAATTTTGGATCTATGTCCGTATCACCAATCATGTCTACCTTTGTAGAATGAAAATCCGTTGTAAAACCATTGCAGAAATATAAAGTTGAAGCTTTAAGATCCCTACAATTCTGATTGTGTACATTTGATATTAATTTTGTAATCTATTATGAAAAACTGAATCTAGAATAACACAAACGTCCTGTTTTCGGTGTTGTTCACATGCTATTCACAATTGGAATAAATATATTTGTTTCAGTAAAACTTTATCTTTGTTGTCATTTTAGCTATTCCGCATTCACTTCAACTTCCAAACGCAAGGCATAACTCTTGCCAGTCTGCATTACTGGCTGATTTAACCCTTGCGGTATTTCCCTCGCTTTGTTGTGTCAAGACAGTGAATAGCTGCACCAGAAATGCATAGCGGGCCTGGATTTCTAAACACAGATTTCTTAAGGATATACTGCAAGGCCTAAATCAGCCAGTAATAGAGACTGGCAAGAGCTATGCCTTGCATTGGGAAGTTGCATTCACTATTGTAAGTGTTGGAAATTATTTTTTCGGAACCCTGGTCCATGGTCGCAAACATAATTCAATTCAATTCTTTATCACGAAATTAGTGTAGATCAGTGACCTTTGGGTACAATAGTCATCATTTTTCGTATAGCTCATATATGTACCAAATACGATTATCATGGCATATAAACTTTTCAAGTTATCGTGTCTACTAGAATTTTATTACTCGTGACCTTGACTGGGAACGTCACGCACGTGTAGGGTGGTATTAATGAGCCACGCTCACTTTTTTGCTTATTTTGAAATGTAAGAACAGAAATTACTATGAGGCTCTTATTTGGTATATATCAACTATGGAGAATTACAACGATTAGAAAGGTTTTGGCTAAAATCTGTCAAAGGTCAAGGTGGCAATGACTTGAGCACGCTTCTGTGAATATCATCACATGATTGTTATACACAATGAAAAGTAATCATTGATTGTGTGACCTTGAAGGTCAAGGTCACGAGATATTGGCTAAGGCAACTTTAACCCTTTGATCAAATTTTTAAATTGTTTACATGTTCACATTCCAGGTCAAATGTCACGGTCACGATTTGTTCAGTTTAGTGTTCAATTGTCTTTTGTGGTATAGTTATTTTAAAAATTGCACATTTTACTGTGACTGTGGAGAAGTTTGAACAGTTGTAGGCAGTTGTCCCACAAACGCTAATCTAGTTCTTTCAGGCCCGATGGGATTATGACCCGGCGTCCGGCCGTAAACCTTTCGCTTTTTCGACTTGATCTTCAGAACAAATGACTCTTGAGAGCTAACATGTTGTGTACAGATTCTGAATGGGGATTCTAAAGTGTAGATTTAATGATCCCATGACTACAAATATGGGTCACAGGGTCACGACCTAAACACCTACTTTCATCTTCTTCTCAAGTACTTAAGTACTTGAAATGTGGTGCACCTGTGATAAATTCTTCTGGAAAAATTACATTTTGAAATTTATTTATTTTATTGTTGAAGCCTGATAAGCTACAGAGCCAATTACTCTATTTTTATTTTATTATTTAAGTATTCAAACACCGTTTTCTGCAGACGGCAGGATGTTTTTATATCAGACGCAAACATAAAGTGGTACAAACATATCCAACCCGGTTCCCAGGTCTCGTTCCGGGAACCAGGTTGCAAACATAGCCCATAAAAATCATCTAGAAATCGAAGGTTATACAGAAAGCAAATTCAGTTATTGATATTTTCTGATAGATCTATTATTACTCTTCATGAGACACATTGGACACAAAGATACGAAATAGCAATATGTGGCATTGTATAAGAGTATTATTCATATGAGTTGGAAAAAAGTCACACGATACAAGTTTACATGGATGATAATGCTAAACTCCATAGAGCGAGAGTGGTAACTCACATGACCACGCTTCCAAGTCTAGCTTGCATTCCCGAACCCGAACTAATAGAACATAAGTGGACCTTCTGATACGTCGTAGATACCATCTCGTTCAAAATGTGTCAAAGTTGGATGCAGCATTGCCTCAGGAGAGGCATGTTCCTAAACAGGCCATTCAGAGACTGATGCGTAGCTTATTGAGAAGGGTCAATTGCATGATCAATTCTCAAGGATCATACACTCGCTATTGACTGGACACTGGTTTAAACTTTAAGAGTGTAATATTTCCTTTCAAGATAGTTTCCGTCTGCATTACTGTATGATCGATATGTCACCAACAATATTCCTCATTGGATGAAAAATGGATGAAAAACACAGTGTTTGTATTTTAGGCCAAAGTGGTAATAAAATGAACGACCGTTCACTTGTTGTCAATTACGTCAACAAGACATATAGTTTTCAACATCGGCTTCCAATTCTTACATGTATGTTATCAATGAATGATTTTTGCATTTAATTGGAAATCTATTTCGAAATCTGGTGGCGTTGAACGTATTGTTCTTAGTATACATCACTCTGGAACATTGCGTATTTCCTTCCTTGTGGGTAACAGGACATGATACTCAAGATCCCCCCCCCCCCCCCCCCCCCCCCCCCTTAACTAATTACGGAAATGTTATTTTTATATATCCTTTGGATAATTCTGATATGCATTTCAAAGCACTTGAAGAACCATTATCAGGATGATATTATTTTAGTAAATTCCAATAATTATTTACTCCTAACCGCCCAAGTTCATGTCACCGTTTTGAAAGGATCATGATAATATCTATCCAACGCATGGTGTGGTATTTGTTTTTATATCTTGTTTTCTCTTATTTCTATTTAAGTAGGTACACTCTTTACAATAAACATTCACAATTTTAAACACACAATATTCATCCAAATTGAAAGTAACAGTTTAAAAAAATAGAGAGGCCTATATGTTAGTATAATTAAAGAAAACATAAATTGGTTAATTTTGCAATTTAAACACAGTAGAAATTAAACGAGTATAATTTACAAAATGTATCAATATTGTGATATTCAAAGTAACTAGACCTATATCAAAAACAAAAATCACCCCGTGCTTAAATAAGGAAAGTACAGTATTCCTAAACATATAGAAAACTCTAAACTTAAAACCATATCAAATTACACACATACATATTATAGAAAATGCACTGACATAGTTAACTAGAAGTGTAGAAACCAACTATATTCGTATCAGTTAGCTAATCTGTCACTTCAATCTCATTAAAATCAGATCGGAATTAAGTAGTGGAACTTAATTACGATCTGATTTTAATGAGATTGAGATGAGATCTGATTTTAATGAGATTGACTGTCACTTGCTATTTGATTCTCCCCAAAAATGCCATTCAGACACTTAGTTTTTAAGAGCCTTGGCAAGTCTACAACAAGGCTAAAGAGCTCAAATTAAGGGTTTAGGGTTCAGGGTTAGTTATTTATCTATTTTTTTTCAATTTTGAAATTTTATCCCCAAAGTTAAAATTAGTTTAATCGAAATGTTAAACTGGCCTCGTTAGATGACATGCTACACTTTCATAACTGAGTATTGTACGAAAGTCTCTAAAATTGTCTCAAAATATTGACGTTTGTCGTAAAGTAAATAAATATCTTAACGAATTAGTGTCAACTGTTACTCAAAGTGATTTTGAATAGGTTATCGAGGATGTCAAATTAGAGCTTCAGCCGCGGCGAGAGTCGATTACCTCCCTTGATCACACAACCAACATCTCATTGACCCAGTTGAGATTGCTCGTACGTATAACAGTATAATGCATTTTGTATTTCAATCAAAGCTTTACTGCGCTTTTGCTTATTTCATGCATTTATGCAAGTGATTATTTGTTTAAAATGCATGCATGTTTGTGATAATATGTTAACTGTAATCGTCGATGCAAATTACAGCACTAGCTGATGCTTTTCCTCGTTTTGGTGTCGTGTTATCGTACAAGCCCAGGTCTGATGTCATCATGTCACGGTAACCCAATCTCCTGTCCAGTGTTTCGATTTTTTTCGATCAGTGACATCGGGACATCCCCCCCCCCCCCCCAAACTGGCAACTCGTTTGGATCTGTAGCTCATCGGGATTTGCATGTTTTGTTATCGAAGGTTGACAATTCCCAATACAAGTAATACGTTGTGAGATTGTTTGTCAAAAATACCTTTGGATAAAGCTAAAACGTGCCTCATGAAATAAGACAATCATCCTTGCCCCCTAGCAAACCCATGCATATAAACCCCCTCATCACTGTAACGCCCCTGCCAAACTTTGAGGGACACTTTTCTCCAACCTCTCACCCGTAGCCTCAACTAGGCTTGGCAGCTATGCAGTATAATCCCTTGGGTTATAACCAACTGGGCCCTCGAACTGGGCCCTAGCATGTCTAGTGACCCCCTGGGCCAAGTCTCCTACCCACAAGCCTCTTACGCACACCACAGTAAGGACCAAATTAATGAACAAACATCTCTCTCTCACGTCTCTCTCTCTCCTCTTTTCTCACAGGGGAAACTCGGGTCACTTCTTCCGAGTTAACCTGTGTTGCAAATGGGCCATATTTCTCGATTCTAGCAAAATCCCCCATCTGCAAAAATCACACATCGTTCTTCCACGTCTTTTGTCTACATCGACCGAGTCAGCTCAAAGTTCTAAGCCTTTGACTTTAAAGTTTTCTAATTAGCATATGTAGGCCTTCTTTGAATAAATCTAATATTTTCAGTTTTTGCCTTGATTTTTGTCTTCTTTATTCATCAGCATGTTAATGATCCGTCATGTTTTTCACAAATACATCCAGAATCTTACACTAAACGATAAAACGTTTATTCAAAATGTCCATTTCTTGAAAGAAATAACAAATGGTGACCTGCACAACCAACTTGGAATGCAACCAATCAGGAATCTATGTTAGGTTCAGACAACAGCAACAAATGCTGTTCTGGTACCAACTATTCATGAGCAAAATCCACGAATAGCGTGTATAGCCCCCAATTTCGAAAATATTTGAATGTAATTTTGAATGTAAATTACTGGCTGATTTAGGCCAAGGCCAAGTAATGGAGACTGGTACGAGTTATGTCTTGCGTTTGGAAGTTGGAAAAAGTCTAGATCCGCCACTGTTTCATTTTAATATAGCTACCATCCATTACGTCTTGATGTATGATTCAGTAGATCATTTCAGGACACCATGGACGCTGAGGCATATGGAACCAAGCTGTACAACTATCTGGGCGCTGGATGTGCCGCACTAAGCATCTCCATCGCCAAGGAAACCGGGGTTCTGGATATCCTTCTGGAAGCTGACAAAGCGATGACGTCACAGGATATTGCAGACAAGAAACAACTAAAGGAGAGGTCGGGATATAACCAGAAACCCGTTTCATAAAGGTCTCTTAGGCCTAAGATATCGTTAGAGTTTTGTGAAGCGATCTCTAACAGGTTTCGTAGGAAAGATGTATAATAGAAGATCAGTTATCGGAGCATGATTGTAGGAGACTTCAATGTAACGGGCTCCAGTTATATTCATTAGTCTTCTATTGGAACGTAACACTGATGCAAATGAGATTGGTCATAATAAGATAAGATAAATCTTTATTGCCCTTGGAAGGGAATTTGAATTGTCATGAATTGAGCACATTTGAAATACAAAAATATATAACAGGATATAAAAAGGCTAAAATATACAATAATGACACATTAACAATAATCACATGGCACATGGATATGACAGGCTGGAGGAGTATAATACACCCAGGAAGATATATAATACTTGCTTGATTAGGCTACATGGGATTGTATCACTTAGAAATTGCTCTTGAAACAAATACATGTCTAAAGATCCCATCTTATTACTACATAAAGGGTAGGGTAATAAACGATATATAATAGGTGACTCTCTGTCTGGCGCCAAATGAAGTTCAGAGGGCGACGTCCTGAACCTAAAACCTTGTTTTCAGGTACTTTGCAAAATGGATAATAAATTGTAGATTTGGTGTTTTGAAAACCATGTTCGAATTCTTTCACAAGACCTGAAAGCCTTGCCATATAAGTTTACTCCCTGCAGATACGTACGGGAGCTACTGGGCGCTTTGGCGGTTGCGGAGGTGATCCAGGTGGATTCTAGCAGTACTCTGTACCACGTACCAGCAGCGCTCAAACCAACCCTGAAAGCAACTGCTCCGTTTTGTCGACTCGTATCGCACTTCGGTCGGAAACAGCCTGCTGTGAAGGAATGCTTTCCCGTTAAAGGACCAGAAGGTTAGTGCTGTCATTATAAAAACTCTACTTACGATGTAAAACATTTTTTGAGGAAATTTAGATTGGGTAATATTTTGCAATTTATGAATCTATTAGCGTCATTACTCTCCTGTAAAGTATGGAAGGGGATTTGTGCCGAAAATGAAGACATGTTGACTTGTAACTTGTAAAGTGTACCATGTTGTTCTCAATCATACAAGTCTCGAAAATACAAGTCCAATCATGCAAAACTAACATTTTAATTCTGTCAATCGTAACTTCGCATTCTCAACTTTACAAAGTTGAAATGTAATTCTAGAAATCGTCAAAGTCTAAAAGTCAACTTGTCATTTTTAATTATTAAATCTAAATAATATGCGCATTTAGTAATGTTACATTTGGCTACGTTTGACAAATGAAGAATGGAAAATGAGGAGTTGCAAAGTCAGCTTTGTAAAAAGCACTTTTGCATTTCGAGACTGACATGACTTGCATAGTTGCGAATGCAATGTTTCAAATTACATCTCTACATGAATTCGCATTGACCATATTTGGAAGTTTCCCGAACATTGCCGATGTTTTCCGAGGACGAGAGGCATTTGCGAAAAAACAAGACCTCCCTTGCCGCTGTCCAAGATGGGGAATCCCTTAGTCTATTTTGAGCCCAACGCTGGACGAATTGACCACGCCCCCTGAAAATCAAGGGACGTAACTCTTGTTATGTCCTACAAACAAACGCACGTTGTTAGTTCACGGAGCGCTACTGTCACTTACATTCCGTTTGCTAGTGTCGCTTAGTAATTAAATGCCAAACGAAAATACCAATTGAAAATTAATTCTAAGGTATTGTAATTATTATCTCAATAATTTTTAAGGACATTTGACAAACAATTATTTTTTTGCACCGCAAAACGAATGCGGAAGTAATAAAATATGGGATGACACTGACAGACATAAAGGATCGCATAGATTTAATAATTAAAAATGACAAGTTGACTTTTCGACTTTGACGATTTCTAGAATTACAATTCAACTTTGTAAAGTTGAGAATAGAAAGTTAACATTGACAGGATTAAAATGTTAGTTTTGCATGATTGGACTTGTCTTTTCGAGACTTGTATGGTTGAGAACGACATGTTACACTTTACAAGTTACAAGTCAACATGTCTTCATTTTCGGCACAAATCCGCTTCCATAGTAAAGACAGTCACAAATGATTGCCAAAATCTACGTTTTGACTGTGCTTGTTTTCACCACTGGAGGAAGGGGTAATATTGCAGATTTAAATTTAGTCCATGGATTTTAATAAGTACTCTACCTTGAGTTGTGTGATTTTATCTCTTTAAGCTTTCAGCTCCATCATATCAGGCATTTCAAAGACCAAATCGAATTCTAACATTTAAATGCAGACTGTAAAGGGTAGAACATGGAAGTTTTTAGTATGCTTAAAGAAGATTAGCTTTACAAATGTATGTGATCCTCTTAGATGTATGTGGTGCAATAATGAAGAATTTCTATAGTGTCCCTCTCTTTGCCATTAAAGGTGTACCCTTTTCGTCTCCTTCGGATATATTCGACATCATGGAAGACTACAGGAACCATTCCTTGGATTCGCTCGTTGAAGACGATATCTTGGCAGTTGTCCCGGGCCTCAATAAGAAACTAGGTATCTTGTCATTTTTGGACGATTTCAGTTACATGAAAAATCACTTGCAGGATCAAATGGAATAAAATTATGTTATTGATCACCCTTCCATTGATAAACCGCTCCCATTGTTGTTGCTTAACTCAATATCTAGCGGTAAATAAGTTGATATGTGCGTACTTTTAGTTTCTAAAACCACCACCGCGATTAAAGTGTCACCATGCATTCAATCGGAGAACAATACTTTAAGTAATCTTATTGGGTTTTATCACATTTTCTTTAATGTAAGTACGTGTGCTTAACATTTCAGAGAAGGGATTGGCTGTTGCTGAGTTTGGGTCTGCAACGGGCAATGTAATAATCAAGATGGCGTCCATGTTCCCAGCATCCACGTTTATCGGATGTGACGTGGAACAGGATGTACTCGAAACCGCTCGGAAAAGAGCCGCAGATGCGAATGTTAAAAATGTTGGGTTCAACGTCTACGACCTTTACAACCTGCCAGACGATATAAATAGCAAATTTGATTGGATCTTCGTCAATGACGTCATCCATGACTTGGCATACCCGGATAAAGCTCTGGCTGGAATATTCAGAGCTCTGAAACCAGGTGGGACGTTCAGTATGATAGATGCGTGCACTCTAGGCCCGGTTGTCAAGGAGGTTGGTGATATGGGCGCAAGCTACCTGCTCACAGCTAGTCTCATGGTCTGCCTCGCCGAGAGCTCCCGTCACAAGGATTCTGCGAAACTGGGCGCGGGGTGGCAGGTCGAAAAGGCCAGAGATTATATCGAAGCAGCGGGATTCAAAGTAAAACTCTTATTCCACAGCAAGAGCGATGAACATGTGGTTCACTTTGTCTGTGAAAAATAAGCCCTCATAATTTTTATTTTAATGTGGTGTGATCCATGGCAGTCATCTTTTTGTCTTTTTTTTACGTCTTTGCTGCTGTTCATAACAGTGAAACTTTTAGAATGTTTCATTTACATTTTAAACTTCACATTTTCATATCTAAAAATAATAAACACTATTCACATGTCATGGATATGTTCAAGTGTTTTCTTTAAATGTGAGTTTGCGAGATATACTTAAAAACTAATGTTTTTTCTGTATAAATTAAATTATGTTAACCACCAAAACGGCAGTTTCTGCTTCACTTTGACCACTTTTTGAACCCTTGTTTACGCAATATCTGATGAAGCGTTTCATCCAAGGTCTTCAAATTGGGTATCAGTCTACATTGGGGGAAGACGCAGACACCAGTCGATTTTAGTGACCTTGGCCTTATTTTGAAGGTTTACCGCGACACTTTGACCACTTTTCGAACTCTTGTTAACGCGATATATCATAACCGGATGGACCCAAAGTCTTCAAATTTAAAAAAAAAAATTTGTTTTTGTTTTTTTTGCTCCTAGCCACTCTGACAAATGTCTGTCCCAAAGCATCAAACGGTTATAATTACACGTTCATGTAATATATAATGATACAGTTCTGTACAGCGGTCGCGTGTCCCGTTAGACCTTTGAAGTTGCCGTTAGCGAGCGTAGCTGTTTGGTGACAACACGCGCGTGCGGCGCTCTATAGATTAATGGTGTAGGATAGCGGTTATTTGGGAAATAGGTACAATTATCATTTACACAATTAGTAAATCTACCTTGATGCGAACACCATGTGACTTGCACATCTGTTAGTTCTGTGCTCATCCTAATTCCACACGCGTAGAATGCTGGCGAAATTAATATTTCAGAAGAGCATTGAATCGAGATGTGAATGTGTGAAAATTATTGTTTGTGGAAAGTCTACAAATTTGTTGACATCCTACATTGTGGTAGGACGCAGACACCAGTCGATTTTGATGACCTTGACCTTATTTTCAAGGTCACCACGAACTTTGACTACTTTTTGAACCCTTGTTAACGCGATATCTCACTAAGCGTTTCATCCAAAGTCTTCAAATTGGGTATCAGTCTACATTGGGGGAAGACGCAGACACAGGTCGATTTTAGTGACCTTGGCCTTATTTTGAAGGTTACCGCGACACTTTGACCACTTTTCTAACTCTTGTTTACGCGATATATCATAACCGGATGGACCCAAAGTCTTCAAATTTGTTGTCATCTTACATTGTGGTAGGACGCAGACACCAGTCGATTTTGATGACCTTGACCTTATTTTCAAGGTCACCACGAACTTTGACTACTTTTTGAACCCTTGTTAACGCAATATCTCATGAAGCGTTGCATCCAAAGTCTTCAAATTGAGTATCAGTCTACATTGGGGGAAGACGCAGACACAGGTCGATTTTAGTGACCTTGGCCTTATTTTGAAGGTTACCGCGACACTTTGACCACTTTTCTAACTCTTGTTTACGCGATATATCATGACTGGTTGGACCCAGAGTCTTCAAATTTGGTGTCAGCCTACATTGGGGGGATGACGCAGACACCAGTCGATTTTGGTGACCTTGACCTTATTTTCCAGGTGACTATGACACTTTGACCACTTTTCGAACTCGCAACGTTAACGCAATATCTCATGAACCCGAGCACCCAAAGTCTTCAAATTTGATGATCATCATGACACTTTTTACCAGTAATGCAATATATAAAATAGCTCATTTTGACCAATTGATGTGTCTTTAAACTCAATGTTACCGGCGGGGGACATTGATATGTTAGTGGCAAACACTTGTTCAATTTGATATAATATCCCTTACACCTCTATCGCAAACGTTACTAAAGCAAAGTATGCACTTAAAATACTACAAACGATTAGCGAACAAACGTTTTATGTACACTCGGACATTGGACGTCAATATCGATTGGAATAATACAACTAAGGCTGTCTCTTGGCACAAGTTCATGTTGCTTGATCAGGCACAGGCTTTTTCAACCTTAGCCTGGTTGATTGGAACTCATGAAACCTAAGTCTACAACATACCAGTAACTAGGTTTCGCACGTGTTACCAGCATGGAGTCATTTACCAACTGATTACAGGGCTAACGCACAGGTTTATATCATCCCCCCCCCCCCCCCCCCCCCCCCCCCCCAGCTCGTTTAGCGCGAAGCGGGGGATATAGTATTCGGCTGCGTCCGTCCGTCCGTCCGTCCGTCCGTCCGTACGAAATGGAATAACTCAAATACTATTCACTGGATTCTTTTCATATTTTGCATATGGGTTCATCATGGGAAGAGTAATGTTCCTACAGAAGTTTGTGACCTTGACCTTCAATTCAAGGTCACGACGAGACTTTGTCATTTCATTTTTGTCAGCGGGATATCACAAGAACCAATCGCTGGATTTTCTTCATATTTTACACATAGCTTCTCCAACGAAAGACACAGGCCTGATTAGATTTTGGTGACCTTGACATTATTTTCAAGGTCACAGCGTAACTTTATATTTTTCGACATGTTAATGTACATGTAAAGCTTGTCAGCGGGATATCCCAAGAACCATTAACAGGAATTCCATCATATCTTACACAAAGCACCTCCTAGGTAGGACGACGGGCTGATTAGATTTTGGTGACCTTGACATTATTTTCAAGGTCACAGCGGAACTTTGACTTTTCCAACATGTTTGACTGTCGATTTTGCTGATTTTGACATTATTTTTCAATTTTGAAGTAATAATTCTTGGCGGGGGATCATGTCACCTTAGTGACAACCACTTGTCTTATAAAGTTTGGGATCCGGTTTCAATAAAAGCATGTAGATAAATATGACTCAAATGTTTACAGATTTCACAGGGGGGCTTGGTGTTTACAATTTATTTCTCTGTTCGGTATGAATATGACGTTCAACTAGTACAATTCTAAGGCACTCCTCCTGAAACACTGTGTGTACTGAACTATAATCCAACTAACACTGCTTTTGGGGGAGCAAGACTCCTTGAAAATATATGTTTTACACTGCACTGTTTGTAAACACTTGCTGTTATTCAATGTATTTGCCTTTCAATAATTGCAAAGTCACAGAACGATTTGGTTGTTTGTCTACGCTCACTGGCCGGCACAGGAGTAAAACGTAGGCTACAGGACAAGGCAAAGTTGGCACCAGTGCTTCGACCACCTAACTATTCGCCTTTCTTAGACACCCCTACTACACTGAGTTGGGTAACTGCAGTTACCCACTCCAAAAATGGCGGCTGGTCAAAACATGGCTGATCGCAAATTTTATTTTAATCCATTTCACATCTATACTAGGGTACTTTCCTACATAGCATTTATACGCATGCCTTGGGCATTTATCAAGGAATCTGTAGATGAAAATACTTCATAATCTGCGTTTGAAAAATTTAAGTGAGAGAAGGGTAACTTATTTCGTGGGAGAAGGGTAATCTGTTGAGAGAAGGGAACACGGAGAAGGGTAACTTTTAAAGTTTACATTGTTAAACAGCTATTGTAATATATCATTTGTACTTGCAGTGAGAATCAGCATAGAACTACGAAACCATACACACATTTATAACATAAATATTGAGATACTTTCTGATTTGCGGACGTTATTTGATAATTATTCCATGAACATATTGCTGATGGAATGAATGATTGTCTTGACTGTTTAAGTCACAATATAATGGGAGTTACTTAATTGTACTTAAGTTTGGACCAACGCTTTTGGTTCAGTAAGATATTTATGAGCCATTTGATTTTTGATTTTGTATATTAAGTTGGATTTTCATTTCTCGCTGACGTTTTCGTAATGGTTTTAAACCATTTTCGAGGTATAGACTAGTAGACCATATAATTACAAATATTCATATGTTCGGCAAATCCACGGCAGGCAGTAGAACACAGATAGCAGCAAATTCATTCCAATGAATCTATAGTCGCTTTCTCCATAAAGAAATATATTCCTCATAGGATAAGACCAATTGTAAACTTACAAACATTGACATATGAATTACAAAGGTTTAAATACTAACATGCTTATTTGGTATCAAGTGTTATCAAACAAAAATGATATGTGAATTGTATATAAACTCACGTGCAAGAGATTTTTTATTTCAATACATGGGCGATAAATCGGACTGCAACAGCGTTAGGTCATGTTTTCAGAACTCAACTATACCACATATGAATTTTCAAGACATTATCTGTTCATATTTCGGAGACACACATTTTAAGAAATCGTCGTTTTGGAGTCTCCTTAACCAGACTATAGATAAGTCTTGGCTTGTTTATGATGTCCAAAAGTTAACAAATATAAGACCGAGAAGGTTATTTATATCGACAACATATTTTATTCACCTGGCCAAAAACCATTTTGAATAAATAATATCAACACCCTAAGTGTACTTGAACAGACATAAAATGGAATTATTATAATCTGATGTATGAAATTGCGGTTATCTCTTTACTTATCATGTCCCTAGAAAAGGCATTCGACTTTCGCCGGCAACAGTATTTCGTGCTTTACAGTGTTGAAAATGTTTCTTATGTGGTTGAGTGTACTATCTTTCTATATCATGTACATGTATATATGTGCTTTTCGGGAGTTTCAGCTTCGTTGCAGTTCTATTTTTGTTTGTTCCCATGGTAACAATTTGGACTTTGAAGGTAATAAGTTAATAAATCTAAAAAATGCATGTGTTTGATGAGGTTTTTATATAAGATGAATTGGGGGAAGAGTGGGACATCTGTTTTTTTTTTACTTGTATAGACACCTTCTAGTTAAATAACCGATCTATATGAACGTTTAGTTCTAAATGACGCATTTTCAATATCTGATCATCGGTATAAAACGATAAAGTGTTGTCACAAATTTATATCCAAAAAGTTTATTTAGGTCAACGACATCTTATATTAATTAAATTTCTAATTTCTAATACCAAACAGTGTGGCCAAAAAGCGATTTAGCACCCCAAATGTATTTGAACAGACATGAAAATAATTAAATAAAGGTATCATACCCTGATGTATGAAATTGTAAGTACATCACTACAAAGCATGTGTCTATCATCTATCCGACAGCAATTTAAAATTGTATACTCTTTTAAAAATGTGGGCACGTTTCTTTTGCTCGTGAGAATATGTACAGTTAAATTACATATAAACATAGTGTTTAAATTTCTAAGGAAAAACATACTTATTTAGGTCCATCCATCTTGACAAATGGAGCACAACTATCAGCATAACGTATTTGGTGATATTATACACAGTCGTAGAAACTTCTAATTTTCATTAAATATATGTCGTGAGCAAACAGTCAACAAATGCCTTTTATTTCGTCTCGTGTTGGTTTATTTTACGCAACAAACAAAGAACAAACTTCTTCTTGATATTGAGCTTGAGATGCCACATTGCGTATTTGATGAATTCTGTCACGTACTTGGTGTAATTCAGTACCTCATAACGGTTTTACTACTTTGATATCGTTTTCATTTGTCTCTTGCACTGTAACAAATATTAAAGTTACCCTGGTTTTCTGGTATCTTACTAACACAGTCAGGGGTTCTGGTGGAGTAACTGTCAGTGATAAATGGTCATATTTTTAACGAACCTTTATCTTCCAATGGTGTTAATTAAGCTGTGTAGAATATTGGAAACTTAAATTGCTACTTGCATAACATTCTCTGGTAGACGGTAGAATTATCTGTGTCGTGTCGTGTCCATGGAATAGAGCTAATATGCTCTGCGATGTCTCGTTAAAGTTTAGAATTTGGGCAAGTGGAGCTTATTACTTTCTCAGCTTTGTTAAAGTCACAGCACTTGGATTCTGAACGCTCGCTTGTAAACATATTTTCTGAGACAGTTGCTTCCCTGCATGACACATGATGTTGCCAGGTTTGAACAAGAGTAGATCCTGGGAAACATTTGCCTTTTTCCTGAGGGATACAAGCAACTCAAGTTTTCTTTTACTTTTCTGACTCTCTTTCCTTTAATCTCGATCCTTATGTGTGAATCACAAAGTTTGAACAGGATGGCCAATGCCAAGGACATTTCGTATCAATAATGTCATGTTTGGCTATGGTTTCTATGACAAGAAAGTTGTCAAGCGTTAGGCCTACAACATGGTAGATGTAGATGTATATTGTAGTTTCTATCATCAAGAGCGGTTTAAGTTTAAGAAGAAATCTCGTTATGCCAATCAATCTCATACTAAGAGTTTAATAAAACTCTCTGCATGTTTTTCTTTTTCTGGATTCTCTTCTTTAGTTCCTTCTCATCTTAAGTTCTTAGCACATTTTGTTAAGAGGTGACCGATATTCAGTGCTGTGAGTGTACAGTCTGATTAAAACCGACGGTATTCCGCGGAAAAAATGTGCAAAATAGTGCATCTCCCGGGATACGAACTCATATCGTTCGGAGATTTCCACGCCAAACGAGGAATCTACAGAACCTGTTCGTATCCCGGTAGATATATTATTTTGCACAATTTATTCCTCGGAACAAGGTCGATTTTAATCAGACTGTGTGAGTGTAAAAATGTCGTCAAGGCATTTGATTGCTTGATGTGATGATTTGCAAACGGTTTGAAGACGTTCTCGTAGTTTTTGAGAAATGTAGTGCACTTTATGTGCGTCTTGACCCACTGTTTCGTAAATTCGACATTAAAATCACTCGATCTGATAAAAGTACCACTTTGATTTCATCTTCTTTTGGCCAACTCCTCAGAAAGTGTTTGATTGGCAAAGGCAGCTGATCATTCTTTACTGGATTCCTTACGAAACTCCCGGGTAATAAAACAAATTACGATCGTTTCTATAATATTACGACAAGTTTGCTCGCCGTAAAACAGGGACTTTCTAATGCAGAACCTTGTAAAAAATAACATAACACAACCTTTAATCAAAAGGAAAACCTATTTTACATCAGAGCATATTGAAATAATGACAACAGGTATAGCAATTTCGATAATATACGATTAGAGATGGACAAAAATGACACTGATACACCAATGACCACGTATGTAAAGATAATGATATACATATGATACTTGTAAAAAGTTGACCCATAGGTCTATATCCATTGAATAAGCAATGAAAGAAAGTGTTTAGGTAGAGACAATAACAAGAAACAGTAAATTAGCACTGGTATCTAATACAACTCCCCATTCATTGTCAATTAAAAAATCTAAACAACAGCGGTTTCGAACTCGTCCTACTATGATCACACGAGCGATAAAAATCACATGTTATCATAAGCTGGGAACGATTACCTCCCCTTATCACTAACCTACTATTAATATTACAACTAACTCATGTAACATATTTCTTTAACATGAAATTAAAAGAATACTACTTTTATATATTAATAGAAAATGTTTTATTTATCATTTTTGTATAAAAATATATTATTATACTCGAAAAATGGGTGTAAAGTTTTTATATTTATCGTTTGACGTTATATTTGACGCAATATGAATGTGAAATAATATACTAAGTAGGTAAATAGTATCTCCCTAGGAAGTAACAACAAACAAATGGAATTTGCGCGCAAATTTGATTTCCTTGTTTAGTTTAATTTGTTTCATCTGGCATTTATCGTTCAACTTTGAGCTTGGTTTGTGACTATGGCAGGTGCCCGACCTGTGAAGAGATCGATCCCTACTTTAATCAGGAGTTTAGGCGATTACGAAGAAAAACAAATCGCTTTCGGGCGACATATTCCTGGCGGTAGAAATTCGAAGAAATCAAAAAGTCGAACGGCAAAGTGTGTTTAATAAACATTCTATCTCACTCTTCAATAATAACACAATATTCTCAATTTATCAATTCCAGATATCAATAACTGTCACATATTAGTTTAGTTCAGATAATCTAAATGTCGGTTTTTGTGCTAGACTAACAATTATGATGGGAACGGGACAAAACGGCTATGAACCGAAACGGCTACTGGCGAAAACGGCTCCAAATTGGCGGAAACGTCTACAGAATGCCTGGCGAAAACGGCTACGAGTTTTTTGGTACATAAATAAAGTCCAAAAGTACAATAAGTTATGTTTTTATTATGTTTTAACGTTCCCAATGTCTTTATGAAAACATGTCATTCAAGTGTGCTCTTTCAAGAATGATCTGTGTCAACTTGATTGAAGGGAGTAGAGTAAACTGAAGCACAAAAGAAACATCACTCGTCAATTGGTTTCGATTAATTCAATATTTTAAAGACATGCGATACATTTGATAATGGCACGATGCAATAGCACCTTTTGACAGTAGTTTAAATGTCTTAATTGGTGACTGTTTTTATTTTTTTTATTACAATATCATTTTTTAAACTAGACAGGGGAAAGAAATAAAATTTACACCAACATGACCCCATGTTTAAAGTGTTGTAAATGTGTGCAGGACGAGGTATTTTTTTTTATTGATTTTCACACAGAGTATGTGTTATATGTCGATTAACAGTTGTGTTTTATCAAAATTAATTTTTGGGAATTTTAAATTTCAAAATTTTGATTTTTAATTATTTTAAAAAAAAAACACGTATAACAATTCTTTGACTGATTTAATATTTTGGACTAATTTGCAAAAGTATTCAGTTTTGGAATACGACGTCTAAAACTCGAGAAATTTTACTTTAAAAATTTTACATATGATAAAAACAACTGAGGGGTGACGTTTCTTTTGTGCTTCAGTTTAGTTGTTTACATAAGTAATTAACAACTAATCCGTTTATTGTTTAACATTAATTAGCGGGTAATGAGGTAATTAGTGATAGTGAAAAAACCGAGTATGATTGTTTGTCGAGTCAGTCAATATTGAACATTAAATAATATCCCGCTTCTATCATATCATATATGAGTGAAACAATGGGGTGTAAAGTTTCTTTTGCACCTCAGTTTACATACTGATCGATACCGATATATATTGAAATATATGTCAATGAATAAACAATCATGAACACATTATTTTTGTACGTTATTTATTTTTAAAATAGTTGTAGACGTTTTCACCAGCATCTGTAGCCGTTTCCGCCAATTTTAGCCGTTTTCGCCAGAATTTCCGTAGCCGTTTCGGTTTGTAGCCGTTTTAGCCAGCACCCATTATAATCACACTGACGGAAAACCTTGCAGTAAATCTTTTGCTGGTAGTTGCTAGCTATTCCATTACAGAGAGGTGATACCTAACTCGGCCGCTAGGTTAGTAACTGCGCCCTAATTAAAGGTACATCCATTGTGTTGTTTGGGGTCACATATGCTAAACGTTATAAATTGTGTAATGTTATCAAGAAGTACTGACTGTTGCGGAAAATGCCACTTTGATCTTAGTCGACTCAGTATACGGACGATATAAAGGTAAAACTACTGATTTCTGATAAAAAAACGGACCATGCACCGTGTGTGGCGCGCGTCAAGTAGTCAAACTAAATTTTGGCAAGTTACTTACAACAGACTAATAGACAACTCTAAGTTGATAAAGTTTAATAGGTATTAATAATTATTACTACTGTACATGTAAATGGAATGTGTAGTTTCGGTTTCTGCAAAAGTATAATGATTTTACTCGATTTTAATTGGAAACTAGTAATTATTATATAATAGGCGATTGGGGATGAATATGCAAGTTCAGTGAAATTATATGAACTAATATCAGCACATATCGTATGTTGGCATGTATAAAAACCGAATAAAATGTTATGAAACACAATGGATGTACCTTTAACCCAGTCCAGTCACCGCTAGATCCAATGGTTAATTAGTCTAGCTGATGTCTTACCCATTTCCTCCACCGCTATGTTGTATTAATTATTTTACAATCGTGTCATTGAATACACAAAGACAAAGGGATTGATACTGTTAATTAGTGCCATCTTAGCGTAAGCCATAATGAAAACATTAAGAACAGTTAATGAAGAGATAAATGATTTAATCCTATCAAACAAAAACAACTATTGTTCTGTTGTGGGTTGTAGTAAGAAATTAACCCAAGGTTTACATTTCTATCTGTAATTTATTTATTTGAATCAGTTATTTATTTGAATGAGATTTGCTTCACAAGTCGAAATTAATGCTTGTAAATTTGTTGAATTTATTAAAATTACACATAATTGAGCTCTCCAATATGCTATACCTGCTTAATATAACACATTAGAATTATTAGAAACTATTGTGAAATATATTTGTTCCGGATAACTAGATCTTTGAATAAAGTAACACCCATGTGACACAATTTTTATGAACTGCGTGAATTTTCATGTAGGTCATTTGCATAATGGTAAAAGTAGCAAATAAGCAGCTAATAACTTGTCGGGTACAGCGAATGGGTAATATGTTCGTCGGCCCGACTGAGTGCCATCTAATAGAGACATGGTGTATATTTTTGGGATGGGAAGGGCAACTTGGATACCCGGGTTGGGAAGGTACTGAGTAGATCACTTGCACCTGGGTACCAATCACATTACCTTGATCCGTTATTATCGTGTGAGTTAATATTAAAAACAGTTTAATTTGTAATTCTTTCATTGCAATGTATTTGAAGATTCCAACACAATATTGAGGTCAATTGTCATTCATTCTAAAAAAATTTGATTGAAATAGCTATAGATCTCTATGCTTTAGGTTTCTAGCTTCATACCTCTGCCTATCAGTTTAATAAAGTATTACATAATCTTACAAATTATATGTTGGAGATCAACAAAACCGGTATCCGGGTAGGGTAAAAGGGGGTTGAGTATCTAAGAAGAGAAAACTACCTGTCCCAGCCCTTATATTTTCCAAATATTTTCTGATGTGTGCCATAAATATATCTCAAAATATTATTGAATAGCTTAAAAATATTTATTTTCCTGATTGCAAAATATGTTATGATGAATCTTGAAGGTTTGAATATCCCTCATCTCTACAAAGGATCTTAACTTTTTCTTCCAGGTCGTTGGGAGGTCAAGACCTGAGTGAGGAGAATGCCATGTTGAGAGAAAGTCTACAGAAACTGGACCGTGACCAACACAAGATGGAAGCTGAGCTGGAGCAGACGGTCAAGGATGCTCATGTGTGTTTCTATGGTTACACATTATATATACATCCCTTAGACCTGTTTCTGGTTACACTAACGCTTACTAAGTTTTTGACAGAAATATATGGAAGTCAAGGATTCTGCCCAATTGTGGGGTGATATTTTGTTAACACCACTTGTGTCATACATCTTTCATTATAATACTATGAAAACAACCAACTACAATTGTGATTTTTATGTTCATTGACAGTTCAATTGTACGTTCAGCCAACCAGTGGTCTCCCAGACCAATTAACTGTTGATATTTTCACATTTACTTTGGACACTACTCCTTCTAAGATTGCCAACACTGGGAGTACAGCACTTTTACCGGGCACTCATGCTTATAATTACCTACACTGCACTACCAACCTTTACAAAATAACCCTAAAAGATCGTAAGGTGAGACCAAATAGGACACTTCAGCCTACCATCTTGTCATTGATTCCTTGCGGTGTAACCCCCACCGTCACTTCTTCATTTTAACCCTAAAATATAATCAACATGGATTCAAGGATTGAAAAAGATCGTCTAGAGACATCATAGGGCTAAAGAAGACAGTCTTAGGGGAATCCAAGGGCTAAAAAGAATGAAAAAAGTACGAAATGAACATTGAACATTGAAATGAACATGCGCCTGGTAAAATGCATTTTTCTCCCTTCATCCTTATACCTGTTTCTTTATTTTTAATTTGTAAATTTTGTTAACACACTCACCTTGATCTATGCATGATTTTCCCACCCTGAATCATAGAATTTTAGGATATAATTTTTCTATGAGTATTTTTTTTGAGAATGTTATTCTTGACTTTTGTTTTATCACATTTAGATGCACTTTTAGTTTGTTTATAAGCAGTGTTTGTGTCACATTACAGGAACGACTTGCAACCATGAAAGAATTGCTGGAGAAAAGAGACAAAGCTCATTCTGGTGTGGTTTGATGTGTAATTGATGTAGATTTTAGTATAAGTAGTAAAGAACGGTAGTATGTTAATAATCCTTTAGGTATTGTAGCTTGTGTCTTGTAATGCAATAGTCTATGGGTCTATGGTGCTTTTTTTTAGTGCATTCATTACCTCTGTGATGTTGTCCTAATATTCTCTTGCTCCAAATATTCCGATAATATAACTTCTGTAATCATCAGGGTATAAGTTTTGATTAAATTCTTGGGCTGGATAATGCAGTGGTTAGCGCGTTTGGCTTCGGATTCATCTACGGTTTTAGGGGTTGTTGCACCGGGGATGTAGCTCAGTTGGTAGAGTGTCCGCTCATCACGTGGAAGACCGGGGTTCGATTCCCAGTAGCGTCATACCAAAAGACGTTAAAAGATGGAAGTTGTTGCTTCTTTGCTTGATACTCAGCATTATAAGGACAGAACAATGCTTGAACTGGCGCTGCACAGTCGCTGCCGGGTGCGGAAAGCACAAAATGAATTCCGATGTACAATGTACTGAGGACAATAAAGAGTTATTATTATTATTATTATTATTATAAACAACTTTATGACTAAGGTTAACCATAGCAGCATTTTTAACATTACACTTACAGTGAGTTACGGTTACTTTAGCTTTGTGCAACGGGACAGAGTGTGATAATGTAAAACCCGGCTACACCCAACTTCACCCGCAAGTCATAGTTCGCGCCAGTCTCTATCACTTGCTAATTGATACCTTGCAGCATATTGTTACCTTTCCTGTACTAGCTTGTCAGCATGCACTTTGTACTATATGTAACATGCTAGGAATATTGAGTCTCTTTTTGGACAATGATAAGGTGTCAACAAAGTTCCTCTTAATTTTAGTTTCACTATAACAGTGACAAATCTCTTTATTCTAGTGAGCAGTGATAACAGGTGGAGGAAATTTTTTATTTTGTCGCTATTGGATATTGAAATCTGTTGCTCAATTCAATTCATTCCTGTTATCTGACTTATGCAGGTATCTCTACCTGTCTTTGCTTGCATCTGTGTTAAGCTTATTTGTGCAAAACAATTCCCTTTTAGGTGATTTTTATAAATTATCAATTATATGTCCAGAATGTAATTTCATAAATTTAATGGGTTTATATAAATGTTTTAATGAAATATTTGGCTGAGAAGGTTTTAGTGATAACAAAATGTTATTCTAAACATGTTTGTAAAGGATTTTTTTTTATCTCTTTCATTTGAAAGCTCATAATGTTTTTTTAACCAATCCATGAGTTTTCTTCCATGTCGCTAAAATGCTATACAATTGTTTCATTCAATTTCCTTTACATTTTGTAAACCAGTGAGTTAAAGAAATTTTGAAAGACAATTGTTGTATGTTGATTGGTCCTATGGATTTCTTGTAAAATCAGTGTAAACAACTTTCCTTTATAGTTTCCCAATATTGTGCACTTCTTTTTTAAGCTGTTAGAAAAATGACTTCAGGGTTTGAAACTATTTTCAGTGTCAGTGAATCGTTATGGACTAACTGCAGTTCTTCTACTAAGTCACAGTCTTTGCAACTTTGTAAATAGTAAATTAGTAATTGTAAATTGTTCTGAAAAAGAGGCAAGTCAGTGACTCTTTGATGATGTTTTGGTCAAGTCAAAAGTAAACTTTGGTAGGCCTTGGAAGTCCGACAGACAAATTTTTTAACAGACTTATTGAGTTGTCTTCAGTCTGATTAAAATCGAAGGTTTTCTGTGGAATAAAAATTGCAAAATAGTGCATCTACCGGGATACGAAGTTCAACTCATATATCAGTCGTAGGTTCCACGCCAAACCGTCTGATTACAGCCCGTAGACTCGCGTGTTTGAGCGCAAGTCAGGTAGCCAATCAAAAGATGCCCAACAAATGCCTTCGGTGCGAGAAGCTAGGGGCAGATAACTCCAAACAGCTATCCTTTTGTCTGTTCCGAATGCTTTCAAAACAGCGACCGTTTAAATACTATGATGTGATTGGTCAGTGGAGGAATGTACAGGACCTGTTTGTATCCCGGTAGATATATTATTTTGCAAATTTTATTCCTCGGAACAAGGTCGATTTTAATCAGACTGGAGTTGTCTTCACCTTATCAATTATTCAGTTATAATTTCTCTGAATTACACAATGTGAGCTATAAAACTTAGGTAAACAATTATTCAAATACTTGTTCACTCCATTTCAGTTGCCATTGAGGATGTTTCCAAGAAGAATGAACATTTAGAAGATCAAGTGTGAGTTTGGTATTTTTTGTCTTCTTCATTTTGTGTATAATGAAAATGTATAACCACAGTTGAATTGTGAGATATATTCCTGCAATAATATACTGAGCCAAAGAGGTTAAGGACCATTGGATTTCCCCCATATTTTGAAAATGTGTGTCATGAAGTCAAAATTATGAATGATATTCTGATGAACATCATTGCGATAAAAAATAATGAACCAAAAATTAGCATTCAGTTTTTAATCAGAAATGTGCAGACGTTTTTGGAGTAACGTGTACGTTGCCTCAGAATCGCAATTTTTTAATCAACTGAAACTGAATTGAAATCAACTTCATTGGCGTGTATGCCCACTTAGTGCATCAATAACGGCTAAAGAATGTCTTTAAAACCTAAGAAAAGGTTCTGAATCACTTGATATGAACTCTGATGCCATGCATCAACGAGGGTGTTAGCGAGCTCATTTAGGGTTGTTGGTGACGCAGGACATTTTGAAATGCGACCCTGAAGCAATGTTGGTAGAATGGGGTGCTAAAATTACAAAATTACAACTACATTACGTCCTTAACTTTTTCGATCAGTATACTAGTGGCTGTGAGATATTCTTGAAAGCGACAATAATACTCAAATTACCCAAGCTTTATCTTAGGACTGTATTACAAAAGAAAATGTATGTTCAAACAATATGCTGTTTGAGAATATATTTAGTGTGTCTCGGAAAACATTGTCTTAAGTCATTTATACGGAATATGTTTTAACTTAAACAGAGCATGTGTTTACTAATAAAGTAACATTTTAGATTTTAACTATGGAGGAAGGAAATGTACTTTAACATATATTTGTTTCCTGATTTTAAATGCAAGTAATTTTCTCTGAAATTGTTCTTTATTGAGAAAAAAACATATTTGAATGAGATTATTTTGATGTCTTTATATGTTTCAGAGCAAAGTATGAAGAAAAACTCCTTTCCAAAAACATCAACCCAGGTTAGTAGTCAACATATTTGTTTCATGACCTTCGAGAGGAAAATTATTCAGAGTAATAAATTTCTTCAATTCCAAAGGGCAAATATCACTTCATTAGGGCAGTGTGATGTCATTAACAATTCCATGATGCCACATTTCTTCTCTAACATTTCCTTCTGATTCACAATGTAGGGACATTCTTCTTCTTGTTGGGGATTTAATGAGTGCTTTCCAGCGGAGCTGATTTCGCACTCGCTATGTAGGGAAAGTGGACAACCAGCTAATAACTGAAAGTAGATTGCGGCGTACCAAAACTTTGTGAAATACTTGTATTTGATTGGCTATTGTGAAAGAGACGGTAAAATTTACTTATTCAGTTTACTTCGTCTCTCGTCTTTGCCTTTCATTCTTGTTTCCTAGCAACGAATGTGAATCCTAAAGTACTTGAAAGAGTATACACAGGACAAATAGCCACTTCAACAAGTATTAAATTTAGCAATTAGCAGTCAATGAAGTTAACAATCATGAATGCATTCCTGTTTTAACGACGTTTGATACTTACTCTATTGCAAAGGGTTCCATATTGGATCGATATAACAGCCTGCCAGCCAATTGCTGCCTGGTTTAATTATAATCAACCACTTGCAAAAAATTAATTGTTGGTTAAATTAAGTCTGTGCAACTTGCAAAAGTGTCACTGTGACCAAGCCAGTTGTATAATCTTAAAATTTAATGTTGACATATTGCAGAGTCTGTAAAATCTTGAGGGCTTGTTGATTTTTCAAACCAAAAGCCACATGCCATATTAAAATCTCAGGCTCTTACGTCTCACCACTATATAATGACCACAACTCTCTGTTTTAGTAAACCTGGAGAATCTAGATCCCAACTCTACAGATCAAGCTGCAGTGGAGGAGACACGCAAAATAGCTAAAGTGAGTGTTGACTATTTTGTCACAATATAACGGTCCTTCTGGGATTCAGGCATTCCATGAATGCAGAATAAATCCGGAAATAATCTTCTGATCTAGCCTTTCAGGGGCATAAAAGTCACATTTAAAAGTGGAATACCGGTACATGAGACATCAAGATTTTCTGGATAACAACTTCTTTATTGTGAATATACCGGTACTTATTGTTTCAGAGTGTATGTTAATCTATTTTCATCTTCTGATCCAGAAAAACTTCTGGTTTGCAGAAAACTCATTAGATGCCGAATACCTGCGGAATTTATTACTTTGAAAAAATTGATTATCCAAACTAAATGTAAAGTAAAGTTATGTCAAAATTATGAATGGTTTCACAAAAATGTAGGTTTTTTCATGACTAAAGATGTTGCATTCACAAAGTTGTCTTTTTAAAACTATTTTTAGCTCAGCTCTACAAGAGTTATGGATAAGTGTGATAAAATTTGAAATATGGGATGTTTTTTTCAGCTCTAATGTGGAAATATCTTGAAAGATGGGTTGCAGAATTTACTTTAAATTGCCGTGGAATTTGCGTATCCATAAGGGAATGATATAACAAATCTCTCCAAACTATCACAATAAATTAGTCAGATTTAGAGGTAAAATTTTAACCCTTTAACTGCAGGTCCCAGAACTTTCTAGGATAGTCTGTCAGACTCTGTCTTGAGCCAGTTGCCATCCGATGAATCCATGAATATTTTACCTCTTCATGATTGAACCTGTTCAGTATTACATTATATGTCTGTATCTACAGGGCAAAGTGAAGCAAATGAGAGAGAGGCTGAAAGACATGAACCAGAAAACTCAGACGTACCTAGATGATCTTCAGGTGAGAGGATTATATAACCTTTACTTGTTGATGCAGTCATTTTCTAGGTAACATAAGCCTCAGGCAATGCTTTACAGTCAACCCGTGATAATCCGGCCACCGATAATCCGAATCTCGCAGTTTCCGAACGGTAGGAAGATGTAACCAAACTAATATCTTTAGTAGTCCTCAGTACTCAGTAATCCGAACATTTCACTATCCGAAAAACGGATGCGTTCGGATTATCGAGGCCTGACTGTATTACAATATTTCCTCTAATATAAGCCTGCATACTATCTGTTCATCAGATTTTTGAACTCTATGTTTAATAACTGAGGAGGGAAATCAGATCTATCTGGCTTCATCAGTGCATTTTTATCTGCAAGACCAACAAACCGCTGATTGTCTATGCAACATTCTTTTGTATCACACTATAAAGAACAAGCCAATTAAATGACTTTAAATCGAGCAATTTGAGAAGACCTATCATATCCTATATATAGATGAGTAACTATCATTTGTGATACAAGGCAAAATCTGCTAAGGATCAAGAGGTCGGGGTTCTAATCCAGCCGGAGGCTCGGCAACTTTGTCTGCTGTGGAGAACTGTTCTACATTCAGTAAGGTTTGGGTGCAATGCTACACTGAATTTCAGCGCAGTACCACCTATGGTTTGCTAGTTCCAGCCGATGCTCACAGGTTTCACCGTAATGCATAGCCACTATGGTGTTGCGGGTTTTCTTCCTGCAATAATACTCGTAGTCGTGATATAAGTGAAATACTCTTGAAAGCGGCGTTAAACCCCAACTCACCTCACCTGCTTACACTATCAGAGGATTGTAGGAGCTTTGCGGATAAAAATACCCTGATGGATAAGGATTCATAGTATCATATTTTGAATTTGTTCACACATATATGAATAAATAGCAATTGCTTTGCGTGGACCTGATTCGCTGAACACTGTCACAGACATTCAGTTCAAACATGCATAAACTTAATTTCATGACGTCATCATATTTAGCCACGACCCCAGCGTTCGTGGCTAGTTGAGCTGTGGATTTTCATTGGCTGATGAACATGTTGTAAGCAGGGTTATTAATCAAATGAAGTTTAGTTTTGACATCTTGTGTCTTCATATGCATACATAGTATAGCTCTAATTGTTGCAAATTTGTAAATTGAATGAATATATTTATTTATAAGAATTGACTTAAAAATTTATTAAGTTCATGGAGGTATAAACTTAAAAAACGCTGTGAAAACTTGGCATAAATCCGCTTGAAAGCGGCATAACTTGGCATAAATCCGCTATGTGGATTTACACAGATTGCACAGCGGTTTTTAGGTTTATACCTTCATGAACTTAATAAATATGAAAGTCAATTCTTAACAATACTTGTTACTTTCACCATGGTTACAGAGCATGAAGCAGCAGATTGAAGAGTTAGAGGGTGTGAGTAGTCGACTGTCCATGAGAGATAACTCTGATGAGGAGGTCGAAGATGAGAAAGCAACATCAGCCGTGTTCCTAACCCAGTCAGATACGGCAACCTGAGGTCCAACACAAGATGCATGAAAGATGCATGAAATTAACATGTGCCAAGCAATTTTTAGCATGAATCTTAGCATGCTATTTTCGACTCTTTTCATTTATTTATATTTCTTTTAAAATGGAAAAATGACTCCCATCACTCCCAAAGAATAGATGTGTTTTAACAAAACGTTGGATTAGTATTTAACATTTGTTAATCAATTTTCTTGCCAAGCTCCAATTCTAGATATTGATTTATTAAATTTCTGTTCATTCAAAGAGGTTCATGATTAATGAAAGACTAGAAAAATGCAAAGAATTCTGATGAAAGACTTGGATCTTTCCTGGGCGTCCTTTCACAAAGCAACCTTTACTAAGGTTAACCTTAAGTCCCATACTTTAACATTGCACTAAGGTTACCTTAGTGACTTACGATCACCTTAGCGCTTTGTGAAAGGAGGCCCTGGACTTGTATTTATATGGTAGACCTAGGTTCTGCCTTCATTCCAATTGGATAGTATGCAGCTCGCTGTGTGATAGAGGATTCGGATGAAAGAAGTTTGGTATTTCACATATTCACATATTTTTCCTATGAAATCATATTAATGTTTCATTATAAGCAAGCAACTTTTCTTTTCTTATGATTCTTATGACAGTCTGATTAAAATCGACGGTTTTCCGTGGAATAAAAATTGCAAAATAGTGCATCTACCGGGATAGGAACTCATATCGGTCGTAGGTTCCATGCCAAACCGTCTGATAACAGTCCGTTGACTCGCGTGTTCGAGAGCAATTCAGGTAGCCAATCAAAAAACGCCCAACAAATGCTTTCGATGCGAGAAGCTAGGGGCAGATAACTCCAAACAGCTATCCTTTGGTATGTTCCGAATGCTTTCAAAACAGTGACCGTTTAAATACTACGTTGTGATTGGTCAGTTATTTGACTGGGCTTTGCCTGTGCTAAACTGGTTCGGAACATACGCCTATATGGGGTGTTTTCAGACCTTGTGGAGAGGAATCTACAGAACCTGTTCGTATCCCTGTAGATGCATAATTTTGCAAATTTTATTCCTCGGAACAAGGTCGATTTTAATCAAGACTGATTCTTATGATTTAAAGGAAAATGGAAAAATGTCATTTTCCCCAAATTTAGGTTTGATGTACATTTTTAGCTCATCTGGCCTGAAAGGCCCGATGGGCTTATGGCATGGGATGGCGTCCGTCCATCCGTCCGTCCCTCCGTCCGTAAACTTTTCGCTTTTTCGACTTCTTCTCCAGAACCAATGACTCAAGAGAGCTGAAATTTAATGTACAGACTCCTTGGCTGAAGGGGATACTAAATTGTAAATTTGGTGACCCTGTGACCCCAAATGTGGGTCACAGGGGTCATAACATTAAAAGCTATTTTCATCTTCTTCTCCAGAACCAATGACTCCAGAGAGCTGAAATTTTATGTACAGACTCCTTGGCTGAAAGGGATTCTAAATTGTAGATTTGGTGACCCTGTGACCCCAAGTGTGGCTCACAGGGGTCATTACCTAAAAAAAACTATTTTCATCTTCTTCTCCAGAACCAATGACTCAAGAGAGCTGAAATTTAATGTACAGACTCCTTGGCTGAAGGGGATACTAAATTGTAAATTTGGTGACAGTGAGACCCCAAATATTTGGTCACAGAGGCAATGACCTAAAATGCTATTTTCATCTTCATCTCCAGTCCCAATGGCTCTAGCGAGCTGAAATTTTATGTACAGACTCCTTGGCTGTAAGGGATTCTAAATTGTAAATTTGGTGAGTCTGTGACCCCAAATATGGGTCACAGGGATCATAACCTAAAAGCCTATTTCAGTTTACAGCATCTTTCTGAGATTATATGTGCACTTCAATCAGTAAGTAGGTAAGGGAGGTAATTTTAAAGAAAACAGCTGAGCTAAAGGCATTTCATCTTTCTGATGTGAGAGTTCTAACGTGCTTAGAGAATATAATATGTCTGATGAAAAAGAGATATTTAGAATTAAAAACTTAGAATTGGAGGTCTAACAAAAATTATAAGTCATATTTTATCTTTGTCTCACATTTCACATATGAGTAATTATTTGTATTTTGCAAGTGAATTTGCTGATAAAGGTACACAAGTCTAAAAGTATTCTAAAGACTTAATACAGAATCTTTTATTAAATCTAATATTATGTTCTTTGTAATTTAAGAGTAAATAATGGAGTTTTTTAATATCTCATGATATTGTGTAATTATTTGGAGAATTAATTAATTAATTAATGAGAATTTCCAGTACGAGTCAATTTGGTATACCTTATTTATATCATATTTTATACTTTATAACTGATTTAGTTTTCTATTAACTTTGCAGTTAATTTTATTCAATAGGAACAAGAAATGAGATAGATGTCTACATCATGGACATGTTTAATGTGAATCTATTTGAAAGGAATAACTTGAAGAGGAATTAAATTTTTTCATTTTACATGAGATATGTGAACTGAATATGACTAGTGATGACTGGTGATAACATAGGACTATAAAAGAAGTAGCTATATGAGATTGTGACATCACACCTATTTTCATCATCTTCTCCAGTACAGAAAAATAATTAATTGTAGGAAAAACTGCATCTAACATAAAAATTTTACTGGCTGTGAGTCCAGTGTCTGCATGTTATGTAATTGCATTGAGTTGATCTCTTCCTGGCAGAAGGATGAAAACTGATAGTTACACAGAGGTTTCAGGTTACTTCAAACTTCTGTGCAGCACTGTGTTATCATAGACTGTGCGTGAGACTGCTTTAGTCTTCCACTGACTCTAAAAAAGAATTTATTCATAGAATATCACCATTTTATCAAATATTGAAAAGGAGCCTATAAAAAATGGTGAAAAAGAATTTACTAAAAAAAATTCACCAATTTATTAAGTATTGAAATGGAGCCTATGAGAAATGGGATTTTCAAAAACTGAGGCTCCTATTCATTATGTAATAAATGTTGGTATTGCCATAATGCAATTAAGAATTAAAACAATATAATGCAAAGGTGTATGATATTCATAACGAATGTTGATTTATGTGTAACCAATTTTGATAATAATTAGCAGGGGTCATGACCTAAAAAGGTTTTTTTCATTTTCTTCTACAGCCCCAGGCCATTATTGCAATAGCTTACAGTGGTGAATTGTATGCAAAGAATTGTACCCGGTATATACATTATTATATAATGTGTGTACGATCTTAAAAAATAGTATGATCTCTCCACCACATTATTATATGTTTGATACCAGCAATTTATTTCCAAGCTTTGTGTTGCTCTTTCAACACATATATATAGCAGATTGGCAAAGTTATGGTAACCAAATATTTTTAAACTGCTTTAATCGTTTCACTGCCTAGATTCTTATTACTACATTCCATTATCTGACCATTGCTATAAAGTCCACTCCATAACATACCCCACTTATTATCTCCTGATGAGCTACAGAGGCCACGGCTCTATTTTTGAATGATTGATATGCACATTTAATCAATATGCAGATGAACATTTCCGATTTGATGTCTGATGATGTAATTTGGGGATTATACAGCACTGTGCTAAGAGTGCCAAGAGTCACTGTTTTCCCATAAGATGCCATGTTATGCAAAGTAATGACTGGGTATTTTTACTGTATGGTCACTTCACCATTGTCACCAGTGAGCAAACCTAAAGGGCGGAAAAAAGGGACATACCTCATTAATCATTTAACCGTTTCTTTAAATAATGTTGTATTCAAAATCAGGAATGTTATACTTGTTGCAGAGTAGACTTTCTGTTTCCATCTAAACTTTCAGTGAAATATTTTAAAAAACTTCAGAAATTAAAATTATCTATGCTACACTGAAATTAAATGGGATCTTTATATGGGAAAACAGTGATTCTTGCAACACTTTTGGCACAGTGCTGTAGATGAAATTGTTTTATCAATAAATAGCTTAAATAACATAACCTGTTTAAAATGCCAATCAGCTAAATGTGTGTTACGTTGCTTTCATTTCAGTCATAATCATCTAAGGATTTTATGTACACTTCTGAAGATCATTGTTTTGTGTCTAAAATGTTTTATTAATATTTTAAATAACACAAAAAAAGTAAAATGAAATCATTGCTTACAAATAATTGCAAGGAAGATAATGTAGTTATATATTTTAGATCTTATTACCATCTCAGCTAACATACAAGTATCACAAACTGAGGATTCTTTTATAAGGATAAATGTTCAGAATTGTTTTAGTTACGGAATATGTGGTTAAAGAAGTAACTCATAAACTGTACATGCATGGTAACACACTACATCTCACTCAAACAAAGTGGCTTTCATATTGTCTATTCTTGACCCTAAAGTCAAGTCTTTTATGAGGAAAGACAATTCATTACTGTAAATACAACAGTATAAGCCCACTGGTATACAGGAACTTATTATTGTAAGTAAAATGTAGATGAAACATTACCCTACATCCTATTCATCCCATTTAAAGATCGCGTGAATTGCATTTACGTACATTGTATATCGGAATCAATTGAGCATAATATCGAGACAATATACACTTGCAATTGATTATTAAGACAATTTTAATTTACACATTTTTAGCCCATCAGGTCTGAAAGGCCCAATGGGCTTATGGCATGGCATGGTGTCCGGCATCCGTCCATCCATAAACTTTTTGCTTTTTCGACTTCTTCACCAGAACCAATGACTCCACAGAGCTGAAATTTTATGTGCAGATTCCTTGGCCAATGGGGATTCTAAATTGTAGATTTCGGGACCACATGACCCCAAATGGGGTCACAGGGGTCACATCCTTAAAAACCTATTTTCATCTTCTTCTTCAGTTCCAAAAGGTCTAGAGAGCTGAAAAGTTGTGTGCAGACTCCTTGGCCAATGGGGATTCTAAATTGTAGATTTTGTGACCCCGAGACCCCAAATGGGGTCACAGGGGTCACATCCTTAAAAACCTATTTTCATCTTCTTCTCCAGTTCCAAAAGGTCTAGAGAGCTGAAAAGTTGTGTGCAGACTCCTTGGCCAATGGGGATTCTAAATTGTAGATTTCGTGTCTCTGTGACCCCAAATGGGGTCACCATGGTCACATCCCTAAAAACCTATTTTCATCTTCTTCTCCAGTTCCAAAAGGTCTAGAGAGCTGAAATGTTGTGTGCAGACTCCTTGGCCAATGGGGATTCTAAAGTGTAGATTATGTGACCCCGTGACCCCAAATGGGGTCACCGGGGTCACATCCTTAAAAACCTATTTTCATCTTCTTCTCAAGTTCCAAAAGGTCTAGAGAGCTGAAAAGTTATGTGCTGACTCCTTAGCCAATGGGGATTCTAAATTGTAGATTTCGTGACCCCAGGACCCCAAATGGGGTCACCAGGGTCACATCCTTAAAAACTTATTTTCATCTTCTTCTCCAGTTCCAAAAGGTCTAGAGAGCTGAAAAGTTGTGTGCAGACTCCTTAGCCAATGGGGATTCTAAATTGTAGATTATGTGACCCCTTGACCCCAAATGGGGTCACCTGGGTCACATCCTTAAAAACCTATTTTCATCTTCTCCAGTTCCAAAAGGTCTAGAGAGCTGAAAAGTTGTTTGCAGACTCCTTGGCCAATGGGGATTCTAAATTGTAGATTTCGTGACTCCGTGACCCCAAATGGGGTCACCGGGGTCACATCCTTAAAAACCTATTTTCATCTTCTTCTCCAGTTCCAAAAGGTCTAGAGAGCTGAATAGTTGTGTGCAGACTCCTTAGCCAATGGGGATTCTAAATTGTAGATTATGTGACCCCCGTGACCCCAAATGGGGTCACCGGTGTCACATCCCTAAAAACCTTTTTTCATCTTCTCCAGTTCCAAAAGGTCTAGAGAGCTGAAAAGTTGTGTGCAGACTCCTTGGCGAATGGGGATTTTAAATTGTAGATTTTGTGACCCGTGACCCCAAATGGGGTCACAGTGGTTATGATCTAAGAACCTATCTTTTGCTTGTAAACAATAACTCAAATAACTTAAATATTCAACATTAGATAGTAAATCATAAAACCCTGATGAGCTACAGAGCCCATGGCTCTATTTTTACAATACCGCGATTACTGCTGACCTGTGACCTGCTCCGCGGAGCTTCATTAATTAATAAATGATGATTATCACTGCCGCATGATGAATTTATGAGGTGTGTTAAATCGCCAAAAAACACATGTTTATGCAATAATTATGTAATTGTCATCTGCGGAATTACCTAGTTGGATATCTAAACATTCGATATATGGAAATTTTAAGTTGTTTGATTGAAGATTTGTTGTGAAATTTGTAGTGAAATTAACAATCAAAATGTTGCGAAATTATGTTGAATTATGACTATCGCCGATAATGAGATTACTCCAGTGACGTCACAGAAGTCATCGTTTCAGGGGCCACACCCCCGCAGACTTTCATTCTGGTCGCCGGGGCTAAATTAGGCTGTTTCTTAAAAGCCATATATAAGTAATTTTTGGACTGATTTCAGAAATTTAAAATCTAGCAACACTTATTGACAAATTGACATCCCGTTTTAATGAATCCGATTTTGACCATATGTCATTGCATCTATCCTTTAAAGTATTTTGGATGTAGGTGTATGTTTAATCTATGTTTGTCTTAAGATAACTAATTCTTGTGCCCTATATAACAGCTGAAATTACATAACGTATATTACTGTGTATAAGGCGACGTTGTGTATGAGGCGACCTTCTTTCTCAGACCCCTAAAATGTGGTAAAAACCATGTATCTCATAGTAATCGTGGAATTGGGTCGACATGCCGTGAAGACAAACATGTTGGTAAGTTTATACCAGTAATTTTGTAAGTGACATTGTAAGTTTATATTTTGTTTTAACTGAACAACCATGGTGTTATAATGTGGTTTACAGTAATTTAGATCCACATGACATGATTTATGAAACAAGGTAATTTGTTATATTACAAATACATTTTGAGATCTGATTATGTTTTTCTTTCGTCAATGAAATGGCAATTAATCCATGCAACAATACCTCATGGAATTGGTTTTAATATATAATATTTTTGTACTTAAAGAATAAAATGTTTAAATATTATTATAGCATTTCATTCTTGTTGATGGGTTTTTAAATTTTGTCCAAGACTGGTATATATTGATGCAAAAGACTGACCACCTGGAAAAAAGAAATTGAAAATTGTCTTTTAAAATTTGCTGTTTTTGAAAGGTATCAAAGTGAGAAAGGATTTAGTAAAGATTTTAAGCAAATCTTGTAAACATTTGTAAACATAACTAAAAAGGTATTCTAGTATTCAAAACTGAGTATATGAGATCTATTTAATTTTAGAATGAACATTTAGATTTCATAGAAGTTAAGAGTTAATTATATATTCAAGGTAAGTATGACATGCTAGTTTCTGAATTATGTCGCATTACTAAAAAATATACATATGCATGCAAATGTCTGAAATACATACTGATGAAAGAAAAGACTTGGGCGAATGATAGTACCAGTTTATCAGTACAGAACAGTACAGACTGCAATATAATTGCAAAATATTTTTTTACATTTCAAAATATATTGCAGCA
Source organism: Gibbula magus (assembly GCA_936450465.1). Lineage (NCBI taxonomy): Eukaryota > Metazoa > Mollusca > Gastropoda > Trochida > Trochidae > Gibbula > Gibbula magus. The sequence continues at coordinate 52,141,777 of OW388291.1, read as the reverse complement.
AACAATTTAATTGAAAGATATCGATATACCATAGGTATATATTGTTCTTAAGTCAGTTGAAGCTTCAATAAATAAAAATAAAATAAAATTTACTGTATTATTAAAGTGAATGTGGCTGTTTTGTAATCCATATTTATCAAACTTAATATAAATATGGATTTCGCTGAGTATTGTTCTATATTTCCCCAAAGTCATCTTATCAGAAATACAATATTAAAAATAAATGAAAAAGCATAAAAATATATCGCAATACAGGATTCAATGGTAGGCCAAGAGCTGTGATAAAATAAAAATATAAATTTGGTAAGAATTCCCAGGAGAATTTAATCAGATCAAAATTAAGGAATTTATTATTCATTGATACAAATATCCTATAAAAAGGAATTGTCACGGTACGTTCGGTCTAAACACGTTCAGAGGGAGAATCCCTTGACCCCAGATCATTCGGGAAGGTTCGAGAATTTATGTGTGTGTTTACAAACAACGATTTCGACGTGCATGTGTTCATAATCACCATAACAACACCGACATGCGTGGGCGTGTTGGAGGGTAATCTTCCCAGAGTGACCTCCCTTACTTCGTTATTTACAAAAGCGCATGCTCACTGCATAGCGTTGTGAGCTTGAACGAACATGGCGTCCTCTTCAAAATTAGAAGATTTGAACGTTACACAGGACGAAATAAAACGAATAAGCGACGCTTTGAAAGATGAAAACTTCCGAAAGCTTTTCGTCGAATATGCAGAGGAAATCTCAAATCCCGAGAATCGACGTCTGTATGAGGAAGAGATTTCTCAAATGGAAAATGAACGGGGTATGGACATTCAATTTATCAATCCAAAGGAAGGTCATGTTTTGGAAACAAGTGTAGACGGTGACACGAGGGCATACATAAATATATGCCAAAATGAGCATATTGAAAAACCAAAGAGTATACGACAGACAGGTGCAAATGGTAAATCGGGTGTAATGTGGCAGATTCCACATTCATTTACTCAACCACGTGATGAAGTGGATGGTGGCAAGAAATGCATCGTGTTCGATGTTGTCTTCAATCCTGACACTTACAGGATGTCAGAAACAAACGAGCGATTTCTAAAACTTGTACACGACACTGCATTTGATGGGATAGAAAAACAGTTTGACAAGAAGTTGGATAGAAAGAATGCCAAGAGGCTGGAATTAAAATACAAAGGAACTCCTCAGTCTACAGTCATACGTAAACAGAAAGGGGAGAATAAAACTAAAGATCCGATGTCGGAAAAGTCAGAACTGTCAGATTTGCTTAAGAAAATGCCATATCCTTATGACAAGAAATCTACTGAAGAAAAAATGAAACAGCGGGAAGCAGAGCTCAAGAAGCGAGAGGAAGCCAAAGCAAAGAAAAATTCAAAGACCAAAAAAGTGAAAAGTGACAAGGGGAGAAAAGCAACTGTTCCTGAATTTACAATTATACACAGGTCAGATTTAGACCTGCAAGAGTACAGAAATTCACCTGATTCTCGCACCTCAACTCGACCAAAAGATTTAATTGTGAAGATATTTCTCCCCTTGCTCCCTGGGGCTTCATGTGCCACATTGGAAATTTTTGAACAGAGATTGAAACTAGAGTCCAAAAAACCTGCTGCTTACGAACTTGATATTAAACTTCCATATCCTGTCCTGGAGGATGAAGGGTCAGCCAAATTTGACAAGGGCAAAAGATGTTTGGTTGTGACTCTCCCTGTTCCTCCAGCACAAACGCCAAAACTACCTTCCTTTATTGAAGATGAGAAACGCATCAATGGCGACACTCCTGATTCTGCAGAAAGTTGTGATAATGACCAGTATAATATTGCTGAATCGCCAAAAATCCAAGTACTTTCCTCTTCAGTAAATGAAGCTAGGATTTCTCAAAACAAGTCAAATAATGCTGTTGTGAATGAAAAGGAAACGACAACAGTTCCTCAAACTCCAGCATCAACAATTTACTATTCTCTTCCAAAATATACATACAACCAGGACATAGACACAGTGTCCTTTGTCTTCAATGTAAGAAACATCAGTGCCGAGTCCATCAGCAAATCTTTTCCCAGCCCTAACCGCATGAGAGTTAGTTTTGTGTCCTTGGGTTCTGGTGGCTTCCCAATGTACTATTGTCTCTGCCTACAATTTGACGAGATGTGTAAGATCGCAAGTGAACACTGCAACACCGACCTGACTGAAGAGAACCTGGTGCTTGTACTACTGAAGGACAAGTGCTGCAGAGTCTTGTGGGACATGTTCCAAGCTGGACTAGATGTGGATCATCTTGAGGTGAGTTTACTATCAATGCTAATAAAGGTTTGGTTCGGAAGAATGGTTTGCCGCTAATGGCTGGGATACTGTCCGCATTTAACAATAACTCACTATGAAGAATGGTATTTCTGTTTGACACTCCAGTTCATAGCTTAGTTATACTACTTCTACAAGGCATAACTTCCGGCAGTGTCTGTTACTGGCTAATTTAAGCCTTGCTACATTTTGTGACCTTGTCTATGTTACAGATTTCTGATTGCACTACCAAGCATTTTGAAATGCTGCAAGGCTTTAAGTTTAATTAACCAGTGATACCGACATGCATAAGTTTTGCCTTGAAGGGGAAATTGAGCTTAGTTTAGTGAACATTGAACAATATCTTTCAAAGGGAGTCATTTGAGATCTAATGAGGTCATGTGGACATAACTATTGAAATTAAAATATTTTATTTGGCTTTGATATGTACAAAAATACCACATCTGATGATTTTAGTTGACAATAATATCACTCAACTTGCATATTCATTCTCTATTGTCAAATATAATAATTGCTTGTTTCTGATGAAAATCAAGCAAGTCTTGTGTGCATACACCTGAACTATTATATATATCCTTCTTACATGCACAATATCATCTATTAAACGTTACCATTGCCGAAACATTGCCGACTTAAACATCAATTATTATTTTTGTATATTATAGAAGCTTGGATAAGTTTGTAAATACTGCAATATTTTTCATCTCTAACTGTATACTCAAATTAAAAATGGTACCGAATGAATGAAAATCGATGCAAACTCTGCTTGTTAAACATCGGTGGCCAATCTGCATCCAAGAACGTTTCTAAAAAGAGGCTTTTAAAACAACTGCAGAGGAATGTTCTACACTATGATTAGAAAATGTGATAGAGCAGGGTATAATTGAAACACCTGTAAAATATCTCACTGCTTCTTATGTTTTAAAATGCTGTCAGATTAAAACTTAGAATTACATTTGTTTCCCATTACATTTGGAGAACTATGAAGTTTATAGTTTGCAAACTTTGCATATTAAAAAGAAGTCAATATAGTCTTGCTCCATGAAAGGACCTTTATTAAATTACAATCCAGAGATCTCATTGAAGAAATCTATTTGTCTTGATGAAAAAATCAAAATGCAAGCCCAGCAAATAAAAGGAGAAACAAGTTTTTTATTTCTAAAATAAATGAAAATATTCCATCTTCTTAATTTTGATCTAATGAATGAAATCATTATAGGCAATCGAATGGATATTGTTATTAAATTCATTATGTAGAAAGAGCAGCCCTCAATGTTGCTACCAATTTGGGAGCATTTGCTCCCTATTTTTTCAATTTGCTCCCTGTAATTTTGAGTAAGGAGCACACATGCTCCTTGATAAAATTTGGGGTCAACTAAAAAAAGGACTGTTTCTTCACAAAAGAATACTCTTATCCATCACAAGATGGCATTGAATATTAGCTAACTTACAGTTTTCTACTTATATTCATTAATATATTCCCATAAGCAATCTAAAATTAAAATGTGCTCCTTGAAATTTTCTTTTGCTCCCAAAATTAATATGTTAGGAGCGTGTCCGCTCCTTGAAAAAAATGTTTACTTTGAGGCCTGAAGACAGTTGCATTGCTCAGTAAATTACCTCTCATTATGACATATATATTTATGCAATTTCAATGGTTACTTTAAAGGTGAACATGTTTGTTTGTGGTTTAGTAAAATTTTTAAAAATCTTTAAAGAAAGTGATTAGTCATGGTAGTGATGGCATTGGCAATATTTCATATTTGTTTGATGAATAATTCTGGCCACTTCAAAATACACAATACAAAACTAGCACTAGTCTCAGTACGAGTCTGTCGAGTCAGAAGGTTGCATGGAGGATGTTTGGCTTGTAAAATGTAAATAGTGTTAGCACAGAGGACTAGAAGAAATTTAAAGACAAAATAATTATTTTCTAGAAAGACTTGGCTAATTTGAATGAATTTGAGTGAGGACTTTCAGAAATGTTCAAATGCATCAGAAATAGATTTTCAATTGTTGTTTAGATAGTGAACAAATGTAACATTGAAAAATACAAGTTTTATGGATTTACAACTTCTTTATTGCAGTGAGAAGTGACATTTTGGTGTTGATACTAACACCCCGTTATCAGGCATTCGTTATCAAGCATTATGCTTGATAACTGGGTGTTAGTATCTACACCAAAACGTCACATCTCACTGATTACAGTAATAAAGAAGTTGTAAATCCATAAAACTAGTATTTCTTCATCTTACCAACTTCTAAATACCCCGCAAAGAAGTTAATTGTAACATTGTTATGTTTGGGATCACATTATTTGAAATAGTTCAAGTTCTTAATGTCCTGTGGGATTTGTACCAACACCCGTAGAGTCAAACTCCAACCGGTGGGCAGCACTGACCATACAATATTGAGGTCCAACAACCATTAGTTAAAGGATAGATGCAATGACATATGGTCAAAATCGGATTCATTGAAATGGGATGTCAATTTGACAATTGTTCGATTTGAAATTTCTGACATCGATCCATAAATTACTTAAATACGGCTTTTTAAAAAAACGCCTATTTTAGCCCCGGCGACCAGAATGCAAGTCTGCAGGGGTGTGGCCCCTGAAACGATGACTTCTGTGACGTCACTGAAGTAATCTCATTATCGGCGATAGTAATAATTCAACATAATTTCGCAAAACATTTTGATTGTTAATTTTTTTTTTTAATAAATCTTCAATCAAACAACTTTAATTTACCATATATCGAATGTTTAGATATCCAACTAGGTAATTCCGCAGATGACAATTAAATAATTATTGCATAAACATGTGTTTTTGGCAATTTAACACACCTCATTATTTCATCTAGTGGCAGTGATAATCATCATTAATTAATTAACGAAGCTGCACGGAGTGTGTCGGTCCGCTGGTCACAGACGACCTGTCATCTGTGGTCAATCAGTCACACCTCAATGATTCCTCCCAAAACGTTTCCCAGCAGAGGTCGCGGTATTGTTAAAATGGGAAAATTAAAATAGTCTTAATAATCAACTGCAAGTGTATATTGTCTCGATTTTATGCTCAATTAATTCGATATACAATATACGTAGAAATACTCATCTGTCATTCTTGAGAAAATTGCATTTCACCAGATCTTTAAGCTATTTTCATAGTCAGTACCCCTCTGATAGATGTACATTGGCACAGCCCAGATATGTTTGCATTAGAAATACATGCATTGGGAAAGACATCTTTTGCAAGGTGACATTTTCAAGGTTTTGGCTCATTTCTGAATTTTCAATGGGTCATTTCCCTTGTGTCAATACTTAACTTCAAAATTTTTATGTGCCATTTTTTCATCAAATGTACAACATGGCCTAGGGCCCCAGCCTTTCCCAACCCTGGCTGTTTATATAAATTTAGTGAACAAATATAACATTGTTATATTTGGAATCGCACCATCTGAAACAGTAGTAATTCTTGTACTTTTTTTTATCGGGACAAGTCCCTTGTTGGTTGGCCAGTTGGCAGTTTCTGTGTAGTCCAATGGGTTTTCCTTTTATAATGTTAACTTCAAATCCTGTCAAGGTACTTTCTCGTAAGTTCTCATGTCATCAAATGACAACCTGACCCCAACTGACATTTCTCATAATTTGTCAGTTTTAGTTGTTTACTCAAAAACATCACTTTTCGCAACTCTTTCCTCCAGGTACTGGTCATTGCTATTTGTTTGCTTGGTTCTGTTGCTCAGATGCATCTCCTCCAGGTCCAGCATCTAATGATAGAAAATACGGCAATCCTCTGGTATCAATTATATGGGAGCTAACACTTAAATCCTCATCAGTGTCAACCTTCAGACAGCTGACAATAGTTTCCTCAAGCTTCTCTTTAACCCTTTGCTGCTGTATACATGAGTGTGTTATTTTGTCTGCTGTAGAAAACTAAGTTTATGATCAAGGTCCCTTAGTTTTAAGAGCCTAGACAAGTCAACCTCAATACTACAGCTCAGTTTAATCAGAGGTTCCTTTTACTATTCGTTTCATTTTTTTTCCAATTTGGAATTTAAAAAAGTTCATTTCAGAGAATAAACGTTAGGCTATAGAATACTCTTGTGAATCAAATATTTTATGCTGCAAATATGCAGACACACATGGCTCAAAGGTTTCAGGTCTGGATTGCAGGTTTCACTGCATTGCTAGTCCGGAAGGTGTTGCAAACTTTCTCCCTGCTGTGCATTTTCAAAGTTACATTTACCTCCACCCCAAAAAGTGGAATATTACTGAATACTGATAGTTACATTCCAATCCCTACACCTGATCTCTTTGAAACTGTTGTGGTTAATGCTAAAACCAGGTTATGCTGTGCCTACCAGGCATCTTTGGTATGAAATCCTTGGGATGCACCCATTCAGCCTCAGTCGGGTATAGATCAGATGAAGCACAATACTGCAGGGAAGCAGACCGAGAGGGCACTGAGGCATAACTGACAACACCCACGGCCTAGACCTACTTCTGTGAAGTCTGCCTCAGTCCCTCCCGGCTGCAGGTTACTAACTACTGTGTTACCAACGGAGCACATGCTGGAGGGTGTAGGGTAGAGTAGTTCTGGACCGAGGGAGAGAGTAATTGCACTGTAGGTTAGCCAGTTTCTGTGTTCATGTTGGGAAACTAGTACCATGTCTGGAGCATGCAACATGGAAGAACCGTCAGTTCTACCTGGATTTGTCTCTTCCATTCTCTCACTGCTCCGGAAGTTTTTCTGGACTGCAGTTTTATGGCTGCTGGTAAGCATTCTTCATGTTTTTGTAAATATTTCTGGATTTGTTTATCTTTTATGACGTTTATGATATGCATTGATATTTGGTCAACACAATATGCATTTGTGATTGTCACACTTTTCTCAGATTTATGATCATGTTTGTAAGATATGATGTTGTGAAGTTTTGAGTTTGAATCCCTTTTCGAGGTTGTAGAACTTTGATCATTGATCAAGAAAAAGCATATTTGTTGGTTTTGAAAAATGAATCACTTTTCAAAGGGTCAATATCTTTAGATTTGTGTTTCACAATTTCATGTTTGACTCTCAGTCAAAGTAAAATCTGTCCTGTATCAGTCAGCAAATCTAATCATTCCGTCTCATTCTGCTGAGAGATAATGAAGCTGTATGGCATGGCCGCTAGTGCCAATGTTTATCAGATATTGATCACTAGTGCCTGATGAGAGGGACAGGTAAAGTAGATGAGTTATTGATCAGATAAGCTGACAATCAGACAATCAATTATGGAGAATATTCCCCACTCAGCTGTTTGTCTCTAAACCTCCAGCAATGTGTAGCAGCAGTCATATTTGGAGGTATGCACTGCTTGCTGGGTCGACATGACCTTGGGTAATATTTTTGGTTATTTTTAACCCGCTCTTATTTATCTTGAGAATTATTTAGCAAGTAAAGAAATTCACCGACAAGAAATTAAGTTTTTAAGGAAAAGTTACTCATGTTTTTCATTTTGATTCAACTTTTTTAGTTTGACGTCTGCTTCAGGTGTTCTCTTATTGAGGTTGTTTGCTCGGGTGGCATGATTTGTATAGATTGTACGTGAACATGCTTTTGTACAACCAACTTGAATAGATAAATGATTGATTTATTGACATAAAGCTTTTTGCAATGAAACAGCTAACCTAGTTACCTTGCTTTGCTCATACAAAATTTATCCTTGAAAATGCCATGCTCTGTCAGTGGAATGCTAGGTAGGACAAAATTAATCACCGTCGTAGCAATATTTCATTGGTAATTATTTTCACAGGTAATAAACCTAAAAGAAGATGATTGATTTTGAAATTAATACAACTTGTTAAGGCAGATTTTACTTTTGTTCTTTTTAGCTCATCAGGCCTGAAAGGCCCGATTGGCTTATGGCATGGCATGGTGTCCGGCATCCGTCCGTCCGTGAACTTTTCGCATTTTCGACTTCTTCTTCAGAACCAATGTCTCCACAGAGCTGAAATTTTATGTGCAGACTCCTTGGCCAATAGGGATACTAAATTGTAGATTTCGTCACATCCTTAAAAACCTATTTTCATCTTCTTCTCCAGTTCCAAAAGTTCTAGAGAGCTGAAAAGTTGTGTGCAAACTCCTTGGCCAATGGGTATTCTAAATTGTAGATTTCGTGACCCCGAGACCCCAAATGGGGTCCCAGGGTTCACATCCTGAAAAACCTATTTTCATCTTCTTCTCCAGTTCCAAAAGTTTTAGAGAGCTGAAAAGTTGTGTGCAGACTCCTTGGCCAATGGGGATTCTAAATTGTAGATTGTGTGACCCTTTTGCTTGTAAACAATAACTTAAATAACTTAAATATTCAACTTTAGATAGTAAATCAATGAAATCCTGATGAGCTACAGAGCCCATGGCTCTATTTTTGATATCCAACCTGTTTCTGCACATTTCAAATTTAGAACTGCCATTTACACAAATTATTTGTAAGGCTGGGCGCACACTACGTCGGATTTTTTTGTGATGCGTCATGCTATGCGTTGCCTTGCGTTTTTTTGTGCACACTACAAGCGTTAAGAAAGTGCATTACATATTGCGTTTTATAAAAAGTTCATATAGGTGTTATATATCTCTAGTGTATTGTAGTCTGCAAATATGGGTGCCAACAAAGCTATGCTCTTATTGGAAGAGGAAGAGGAAGAAATGGTGATCAATTTCTCTGTAATCAGTGTCAGTTTTTGTAGTTTGTATATGTCGGCAAAAATAATATCAAATATTGCTTTCAAAACTATATAAAAAGCAGGATTTTTAATAATGGATCAAGACATAATCATAGCACTGTGGTTTGAGTGGGGAAACCCCCTCGAGAAGTAAAATATGACGTCAGATAGGGAATCCTCAATGCGATTTCGTTTGCAATGTGAAAAAATAGGTGCAGCACCTATTTTCAACGCATGATGCCATCCGATCGCATCGCATTGACGCATCGGACGTAGTGTGCGCGGCCTATGAAAAATACACTGTCTGCGCTTTTTTAACGCATTGCATGACGCAAAGCAAGAAAAATCAGACGTAGTGTGCGCCCACCCTAAGAAATTTTAATCCTATAGTAAAATCAAAGGTTAAAAAAAATGTTAAATGCTAACAAGATCTTTATACCATCACTGTTTTAACTATAATAACTCCAAAGTGTTCTTTATATTTTCCCAAATGTATTTAGGCCAAAAACATGTGTGTACTTCCTGTCCGAACCAGAACTTAAATGATATATTCAATATATTTTCCTTTACATTATCAAGCTAGCAGTGAAAACATAACTTTTGCTATATCAATATCTGAAAATAAGTGGAGACATTAGCTCTGTAGCTCATCAGCCTTTGCAAGATTGATTATCTAAAGTAATTTATTATGTAAACCCAAGGTGACCAAAATTGATCTCTGGTAAGTGAGACAACCAAACCTTAACAGATAAATCAATACCATCAACAGCCAGAAGGACCATTGAAATAAATGCAGATAAAATCTTTAGAGAAGACTCACATTGTCACAAAGTCACACACATTCACCTTTGATTTAAAATATCATGCAAATAACATGTCTGAAATAAGTAAAATGTCATTGTTTAACTTTTAAATGCTCAAAGTTATATTTTTGTGGGAAACTGACATAAGGATATAGTTTTTTGGGAGACTGTCTTTCTAATGATACATGTTCTAAATAGCTCTATGTACTCGAGTTGTTTGGGAAACTGATAAGAGGATATATGTTTTGGGGAGACTAACATGTCTGATGGTTTAATGTCTATCGATGCAGGTTCTAAATAGCTCAATGGGGAAACTGATGAGAGAATATACATGTGTACCGGGTAGTTTTTGCGGGGACTGATAGTTTAATTTCTTTCTGATGGTGAAGGTTCTAAATAGCAAAATCATCTTCTGTGTTCTGAGCATTTCTCACTCAATGAACACTCGGTATCGTATGATGAGTGGGATATAGATTATAGATAGAATATAACATTTATTGTTTTGCAGATATGCTTTTCAAGGTTTATTTAACGCTGTCCTTAACAGATTTTATCTAAAACTCATAATATACATACTCATTTCAAACAAGCTTTAAGAATAATTTTACTGGATGCCAATGATATCAGTTTAAGAACTGATATGACAAGTTGGAAGAAAGTTCAAATCAATATATTGTTTAATTTGTCACTTATCACATACATAAGATCTGGTAGGAATGTTTAGTGAGGAATCTATTCTTGTGCAGGGATACATTAGTGCTAGTAGATAGACAGACAGAAGGAAGGAAGGAAGGAATTAGAGAGGACTGATCAGGTCAAGTTGTTTACATCTCAGTTAACCCAGAATCCAGATCAGCCAGTGAGAATGTGTCACGTGATAAACGACCTCCAGAGGTCAGCTTGTCTAGAAGGAAGAGAGCTGAGCTGGCGTGAGCTGGTTGATCGTTAGACCGGAGAGAAATTTCCAGAGCTTTATTGTACTAATTGCGTCAGGATCAGTGTGTTGTCAACTGGAGATAGCACATAGATAGGACAGAGTCTTGACTCATGAGCTCTTTCTGTGCTGACACCGCTTGGTTTTGAAGAAAACTACCAGTTTTCCCTGTTACTTTGTGAGTATGTGTTGACATTGTGTTTGCTATTATTAGTCTGGCCTTGTATACCATGTGCTTGGCTTGCCCTCTCCACAACAGGATATGGGAGGTGGTGTGTTTGTTTACTCTTGGTGTGCATCTTTGCATTTCACAATCAGTGAGTTAACAGTCTCTCCCTTTGCATTTTATGCTTTGATGATAACTGCGTAGGATATTTTATTAAATATCATTGACTCAAACTTCAATTTTGCTTGGATTGAGTCTCTTTCTGATTTAGAGTGATTCAACATGTTTGCGGATGTTATTTTAAGGAGATACTGAATGTTGCAACATATTGTGACTATCATTTAGAACAGTGATATAATCAGGATATGTTGATTTGTATGGTGAATATCAATATCTGCTGCTTTGCATCTCTCCATGTTGATGTGATTATCATGGTTTGTACAGCGTAACTATGACAACTGTAATTTGATTAAAGACAACAGCATGTATTGTAATTAGTGTCAAATGTGATGTATAAGCTGATAGTGATTTGATATTATTGATGCTGTGTGAATTGGCAGACTAATGTTATGAAGCCACCAACACAAGATGGAACTATCTTTTTGCTTTGCTGAGATACTAATCAATAAGTCCTATAAAGCTTCATGTCAATTTAGTGTTTATGGCTTTCATTGTGATTGACATTTCAAATAATTACAAGAAAATTTTAAAATGTTTGCATTCTCAATAAAACATGGACTAACAGCAGTTTTTTTTATACTCGGTCATCGAGATCATTCTTTCCAATTTAATGATTTTTTTTTTTTTTTAAAGAAGCATAATATCTGATGTTTTTGTCAAAGTTACAATAAAGTCACCATGGGCATTTTCACCCCTGAAACAATAAATTAGTAAATGATCTGAAATAATCAATTCAGGAAACCTTAAAACATTCTTTTCAAGTATTATGTTCTTTATTGCATCTGTTAATCTGCAAATAACATCATGAGAAGTATTTTTCAAAGTTTTTGCTGTGTCAACATTGGTGATGTAGGGGACCCCACCCTCCATTTATTGAACACTGTCTGGTTGGGTCAGGGTCGTGAGCAGAGAGTCGCACTGGCAAAGATTGGCGTCAATCTCACTAGATCAATATGTCTTTCTGACGAAGAAACACGACATGCTCGCAGCTGACACTCAATATAACCAAGAAATAAAATGGGGTCAAAATTTTGCATATGTCTTATAATATTGATATTATGAGTCATCTTTTCCTAGAAATTAAGACAAAACTTCTTATTGGACTATGTCCTAAAGTCTTCCCACTTGTAGTTGCCCAAATATAGGTATGCTTTGCTGTGTGATAATTCGCACTCCTAGCCGTTGTATATTTTCAGATTTGAAGGTCAAGTTTATCTCGTGTCTATGTACAGTTTTATCACTAGATATATCATGCTTACGACCTTGTTATTGACTTTTTGTACAGACGTCATATACAAAGAAGATAATACAGATAAAATGCATAGATATGTTAACATGCAAGGTTTGCATAAAAGAAAACACCTTAAATTTAATTTTCCAATGTTATTTTACGGTACTTTATCATTAATTAATCATTATCAAATGTATGTATTTTAATTGACTATAAAATATCAAATTATGCAAGTTGCTGCTGATTTTCCAGATTCAGCTAAGCTATTACCAATTGTATGAATTTCTTGAAAATTTATGACGAATATCTATTATGAAATGATCTATGATTTTTTGGTATATTGCAAAAACAGGACTTTATCATAAGGGGTTAAGATTTTTGCTCTCAGAAGGGAAGAAGTTTCACATTTTCTCCCCCCATAATTATGTTGTCACACACATTTTCTTTGCGTCCATAACTATATTTCAATAACTGTTTCCCTGCGTGCCTATCTTTGGACACTACAGTGATCAATCCAGGAATACTCCTTAAATTTGTTTATTCCTGTATATTGGCCAGTAATGTCATAAAGGTTTCTTTCAGTTATTAAAAAAGTTGTCCCATTTTAACAGTGAAGGGTTTTTGTTGAACAGGAGAAGTTGCTGTTGACGGACGAGAGTCTCCAGAAGCAGTTGAACCAGTTGGACATAGAGGCTGAGAGTGTAGAGCAGACAGAGAATCGAACCTCGCACAGATCTCCGGCTCTTGAAGTCACAGAGATGAAGGACAAGAAACTCACAATCAACATTAAGGTAATCTTTTTGCACTTGAATTTACTTTTGCTGGTTTCATAATCTTTCAATTACATGTTTACCTTTGCATAATTAACAATGAAAATTGTCTTTATTGAATTTGAGTTAAAGAGCTTGCACCTCAAATAAAACATTTTAAAACAGAATAACAGAAAATTAATGTATTTTGTATCCAGGAGACTGAGAGTTATATTTTTCTGCTCTTCAGTGTTCTTCTAAACTAACAAAAAGACTTCTTTCTTTGCAGTCAGCGACTCTGAATGAAGATGAGGATGATGACTACGATCCCCCATCCTCTGCAGACATTGAGGTTGTCCACCGGAAAGCCCCTCCGAAACTTCACAGCATCCTGAAACAGAGAACCCTGTCAGAGTCGAGTGACGACCCAGGATGTAGTGGAGGGGAGAGTCCTCGATCCGGGGAAGGGGAGTGCACAAGTCCCGACAGTGCTCGCAAATCTGTCTCCTTCAATAGTCACATAGACTCTGCCACCTACAAGAAAAACACAGCACCCACAAGCATGAAGACAGCTCTGAAGAGCAAGCGCAGACGAGCACGAAAGAAGGAAGAGAAGAAGGCTGCCAGCACGAGACGCAGACGCAACAGTGGCTCGGAGACAAGCAGTGGAGAGGAGCTGAGCAACACTGACTCCCATTCTCTGAGTGACAAGGAAGATGATGAGCACTTTGAAAAGATAGCTGAGGATGACGAGGGGGAGAATGTAGAGGGGAAGAAGGGAGGGGTGGCTGCTTCAGGATCAGGAGAGGGAAGTGTGATGGCTGAGAAAGATAACCAAGATTTTAGGACTAGTGCCACAAGTGGCAGTGTTGTGAGTGAGAAGAAAGCAGCAATGGTTGAGGCGATCAAGTCAAAAATGGCAGCTGAAGATATTCCACAGGCAGATAGTGATGATGATGATGATGATGATGATGAAGATGATGAAGATGACAATGATAATGGAAGGACTTGCAATGAAAGTGCTAAAAATTTGAGTGAAAGTAAGATGTGTGATGGAGTGAAAGAAATGTCTGTGAGAAGTGAGGACAAAGCATCTGTGGGTGATACCATCTCTGCCAGCACCATCTCTAAACCTGGAGATCTGCAGCAGATCATCGAGTCTCAGGACTCCTCTGTGATAAAGGTTCGAGCAGAGAACAAGTCACCAGCTACCAACAAGGAGGAGTCCGATTCTAAGGTGACAGAGTCCGGGGATGGTGAACCAGCAAAGACCATGTTGAGCTGGAAGGAACAAGGTGAAGATCAGGATGATCTGGGCAGCATTGACCACCGGACTCAGTGTGCCTTCAGCTTCACCAACTCTGTGATATACGATCTGGACGTTGACTGATCTAGCAAGGTTGTCAGCCAAGCTGTCCGTTGGTCAGTCAGGCCACCAGTGTGATATGAGGACTCAGAATACTATGGACCACTACATGTAGCCAGAATTTGACTGATTTGGATTGAGTAGCTGTAGGAACTTGCATTTTACAATCCTGGGTTTTGAGGTTAATTTTGCATTGACATGTTGTCCAAGATGAAATTTGCTGATAGACTGATTTTGGTTGGTGCAGGGAGGGATTTATCTTGATTTCTTGTCATTATTTGTTGTAGCTGAAAGCAATCAAATGCACTTGAGTGTATAAGTGCCATGAAATACTAAAAAACATGAATTGTATATTTCCCTTTTCAATGTTGTGCTTGTTGGATTCTGTAAGATCACTCAAGCTTGGATTATTTGTTTGTATGATCTTTAATGCTAAAATCCTTGTGTTGTGATTGTTATTTTACACTTGATCCTAGATTGATTCATTGATGAAATCCATAGTATTGTGTTGTCTTCAAGTTATGCTTTGTTGTGATAAAATACAAGTCTTCATATAAAACATAGGGCACATGTATAACTTCTTAACTTTAATTTCTCATATCCAGACAAATCTACTTTCTCAATATTTTGAATCAAAACACAACTCTATATTCAGAGAAGAAATTGCTCAAATATGACTAAAGAATTATTTCTATATTTCTTTTTGCAAAAAATGGGGAAAGTATTTTTCTGTGAATATATTGAATGCAAAATGATGGGACTATTTTCTTGTTTCATGTTATATTGTATACTCTTTATGAAATGGTGCATTGTATGTTTGGATAAGAGCTGTTTTTCACAGTACATTCTCAGTTAATACGAATAATCCATTGCCAAAGTACAACACAGTCATTGTGGAATAGTTTCAGAAAGTTTCCTTCAATCATTTTAAATAACAGCAATAAATTACTCTTCATATCTTTATAAATTGTATCTAAGTTGTAATATTGATATTTTCTCTTATGATAAATATGTAAGAATGGGCAATCATATTCATGCTCTTTCATAACCTAAACTATGAACATTCTCGACTATCCATTGTCTATCTATTCATTCTATAAAATATTGTTTTTCGTTATATTTCTTGAAAAGAATTGTATGTAAGAAACTGTCACAGACAATTCATTTTTGCTATATGGTGTTATGAAAAGGTCTATATTTTCACATACTTAATGTAGTCAGATCCATAAACTTTGTCAAATGTGAGCAAATGATTCTCACAATATATGGTAGAAAGTTATCATGGACAATCCATTTTCAATCAATTTGTTATGAAATGTTCTTTGTATTTTGACATTTTTGATAGCAATCATATCCACCCATCTATGTATCATTGTCCTCCATTGAGTTCCTCGATTTATCTAGATCCCAGATCTCGGACATCATCTCTGGGAATACTCTCTCACACTAGATGTCCTCTGAGTAATATCTTGTTTGCACGAAGCTTCCGTAGGCTAAGGTTACCGTAGCACAATGTTTCATCTATGGGTTAAGTACAGCCTTAACACTATGGGGGCTTTGTAAATCCAGGACATGGACCCATTTTCACAAAGCTCCCTTAGACTAAAGGCGTCTTTAGCCTACAGTGATAACATTGTCTTACGACCCCCTTAGCCTAAGGGTGCTTTGTTGACATGGCCCCTGCAGGAAGTGTAATTTCAAACTTTCCTTGTGCTTTGTGTTAGTTTATGGCTATCCTTGCACTAGGAGAGATGTGGGCCTCCATCACAAAGCACTAAGGTGATTGTCACTAAGGTAACCTTAGGGTAATGTGAAGAAGTGGAGTTAAGGTTAACCTTAGTAAAGGTTGCTTTGTGAAAGGACCATGAGGACAATAGTCATACTGTGACAGTTTATGTCCAAAGATTTGATTAGAGGAATCTTTACATAGTGAGAGAAACCTGGGACTATATCATCACTTGTTACCGTAACTTGTTACATGTTTCTATATTTGCACATCGGTGAGGACCACATTTGCCACATAGGAGTGAGAGGGAAGAGTAGTTGTGGATGTGAGACAAGAGTGAATAAAACCTGAAAAATAACTTTCTTTTGTTCTATTTGACCATAGAGACAGGAAGTCTCAGAACTGAATGCATCCTGTTCCATCAGAGTATTCGCAAGCCTACTAAAATCCTCTGATTATGATCATGTTGTGGTGGTGTAGTGATTAGCGTGCTGGCCTCTCACGCCAGTGGCCCAGGTTCGAATCCCGGTAGAGACAATTATTTAAGATAGGACAACCAAATTTGGTGTGTGGCTTGAGAGCATTAATACCTTGATGGAGTTCGAAAATAAGAACCGTGTGATTATTTTTTCCGGAGTTATTGCCCTTGTTCCGTATTTTTGGACTCTGTTCATGGTATCTCCAAAGGGGACAGCTTTTCTCAGAAACTGTAAGATAGGACTTCCAAATTTGGTGTGTGGCTTGTGGACATAAATACCTTGATGGAGTTCGAATGTCAGAACCGTGTGATTATTTTTTCCGGAGTTGTTGCCCTTGTTCCGTATTTTTGGATCCTGTTCATGCTATCTCTAAAGGGGACAGGTTTTCTCAGAGACTATTTAAGATAGGATTAGCCAATTTGGTCTGTGGCCTGAGGGCATAAGTATCTTGATGGAGTTCGAAAATGAGAAGCACACAATTATTTTTTGCGGAGTTATTGCCCTTGTTCCGTATATTTGGACTCTGTTCAAGGTATCGCCAAAGGGGACAGCTTTTCTCAGAAACTATTTAAGATAGGATAACCAAATTTGGTGTGTGGTTTAAGGGTATCAATACCTTGATGGAGTTTGAAAAAAAGAAGCATGTGATTATTTTTTTCGGAGTTATTCCCCTTGTTCCGCTTTTCGACTCTTTTCCAAGTATATAGGATATAGCTTTTCTCAGACATTGTTTAACATCATATCAGTTGTGTGACTTGAGGATATCGATACCTTAATGGAAAGAAAATGAGAAGCGCACAATTATTTCTTATTGAATTATTGCCCTTGTTCTCTCATTTCTTGTGTCTGGCGGGGGATGTTGATGACTATGTCTTCTTGTTATTCTTAGCAGCAGCAGCTTTTCCTTGATAATGCTATAAATAACCTGCAAATGAAAGTAATTTATATCCAGCAATATTGTCAGTGCCAGAATGAGAAGACTTATGAACAATTTCAAATCAAGACATTTCATTGGCCGACAACATACACTATAAATAATGGTCTTTAGTGATACTAGTGAATGAAATAAGGCCTTTCTGCCACACAGAACCTGGTAACTTTTAGTCCAAGCTTGACATTTTTGATGTTTTGGTTTAATTTTGCCATTTCAATTGAGAAAATGACACTTTTTTAATACACTTGTGATACAAGGCAAAATCTGCTTACATGATCAGGGGATGAAAGGGAGCCCATTATCTCAAGGAAACTATTTTAAGTACAATATTATGTCCATGGAACTTTTTATTCCTTGATGTACTCCAATAAACCAATAAACATTTGAATGAGTAATTTATGTTTGCCAATTTTACAAAAACAGCATTTAAAATAAATTCCCATTGTAAGTGACCAGTTTGAGGTTATTTGAAACCCTCCATCACAATAAATTTGAAGGGGGCATGCATTTATGACATTTGACAAAATGTGATCTACATATATTTGAAAAGATTAAAACTCTTATCATATATATTAAATTAAACATCTGAAGGAAACCAGTATAGCTTCTGTTCAGGCCTCATTTCTAGCATTTCCAGCAGCTAATTTCCATACTCAGTACACACCCTACATACAATAATCAAACCTGAAAGGGGTTAGAAACCGTCTTCACATTGATCGGTTGTCCTTTACGTTGAAGCACCCGTAAAATACAAATTGTTAGTCATGCTAGTATTTATTTTGCAAATGTAAAAGTTCAAATATAGGCATTAAAAGTCAAGACTAGATGTGACGTCATAATTTACATATGTGCGTGTCCAATGTTAAAATAGGCTTTATCGTGGTGCAAAACAAGTTTGCTTCGAAGCAAACAAAATTGCAAACTTTTTTTACGAACAAAACGGCTCTCAGTTTCTGCTTTGGATTTGCAGGCAGTGTAATGCATAGTGCAAAACAACACGATTCCGCCTCATGTTTGGGATATGTATATATAGATACAAGGTCACTTGGCAGCTTGTCATGTAAATTCGCGTATTTGAACTTGATGTGAATAATTAATTAGAATATACATACACTGATGAACATGTAGTCGAGAATTGCATATCAGTGAAATTTATGACAAAATAATATCATTATTGAAACTCAATATTTCAAGATGGCCATTCTATGAATATGAATATTACCCTTAAATATTTTTGAATGATGCAACAACCTAATGTGTATATTCATCTTACTGAGTGTTAATTAATAACTTTATGATCTGTTTTATAATAGATCTTTGGTGAAGTGTGGGTCACAGTAGGTAGAATTTAGGCACCAAAAAAACCACTTGGCAACCAGTTATTGTTTCGAAGACAATAGTATTTCAAAAGAGTCATTGTTAAATTTGAATAGCTCATTGTGATATTGAAAAATGTATTGTGATATTGAATAAAGCCATTGTAATACTGAAAAGCGCTTTGATATATTGAATAGTCCATTGTAATATTGAATAGTCCATTGTATAATATTGAATAGTGCATTGTAATATTGAATGGTGCATTCATATATTGAATAGTGCATTCATATATTGAATAGTGCATTCATACATAGAAAAGCGCATTGTGATTTTGAATGGTTTATTGAGTTATTGAATAGCACATTGTGATTTTGAATAGTTCATTGTAATATTGAATAGGTTATTGTATTATTGAATGGGGCATTGATATATTGAATAGCGCATTGTAATATTGAATAGTGCATTGAAATAATGAATAGAGCATTCATATATTGAATAGTGCATTCATACATTGAATAGCGCATTGTGATTTTGAATGGTTCTTTGTGATATTGAATAGGTTATTGTAATATTGAATGGCGCATTGATATATTGAATAGCGCATTGTAATATTGAATAGTGCATTGAAATATTGAATAGAGCATTCATATATTGAATAGTGCATTCATACATTGAAAAGCGCATTGTGATTTTGAATAGTTCATTGTGATATTGCATAGGTTATTGTAATATTGAATAGCGCATTGTGACTCTGCATTGAAATGAACTTTTTGAATAAAGAGATAAAGACGGGATTTGAATGGAGACGGGGTTTGAATGGAAGACCGTACTCAATAGACATGTCCTGTGCATTGATAGCGGTGTTGAGGAGAGGGGAGGAAGGCAGGGGAGAGGGGGGCTCCCCATCCCCATTGAAATAGAATTGAATAGAGTTCGCACACAATGGGTCCCCCGGCCGTCTTTGGCGTGTCATCCCCCAATATCGTCAGTGAAAAGGGATATTTTTCTAGTGTCAACTCAAATGAAAACTGTTTATAGAAAGCATTAGGCGATCTTTACAAGAGGGACGAGTAACGTGGAAGATATATTTACTTAAGAGGGGGCGGATACTATCCATAGGAGATCAAGTCCATTTACGTACCTGACCAAGTGTTGTCAATGATATGATATCCCACACATGTCTAGTAACAGCAATTTTCTGGTGTAAGTTTCATGAAATATTGTGTGATATCAATATAATAATAAAAATTGGTTGAAGGATGAATATCCCGGTTAATAAGTACTACCACATAATGCAGTTAATTGTTCTTAGTGCAACGAATGATGTTTAACATTTTGCATGATAAAAAGGCTTGCCAATAATTATGATTAGTTGACCATCCGATATTGAGATGAGGAATTTAAATGTATCAAACACCTTTTAAATTAGAGGTTTTTTCGTGCTTTCTTTAAATTGTTTTAAGTTTTAAATACAAATTTATGAAAAGTACCTTTTAGTGGTTTTACCTATACAATAGTTTTTTATGTAATTTTGTTTGTTTGTATATATTCTATACATGATATTTAAGTCGATGAACATTTTGTTGACAATATATCTGATTTGAAACCAAAGATATGAATGATTTGCAAACGGTTGACACAGTTATGCAATCATTCTTCAACCAGATTTTGAAATCAACCAATTCCCGTGATGCTTCATTTTATCCACATGTTTTTTGAATGAACCAATCATGGAATAGGAAATCGCTATTCTGGTAAGTTATATATCCAGACAGTCCAACGTCAGTTTTTAGTCAAGCTCTTTCAACTGGCGTGGACAGATCAAATCGCATCTTAACAGATATAATGGGAACGACGTGCATAGACAGGTTAGTATTTTCTCTTTTATTTTTAAACCTAAAATTATTACCAAAGTTGTTAAAAGCTGTCTATGATCATATCAATCCAAAGCGAAATGTTTTGTTTTATTTTTTATTATTTCAAACTAATGGTAAAATATTTATTCATTGACAGAGAAGCTGACGGCAAAATCACCCTCTATTCGTGGAAACAAGTGATGAGAGATCCTCATAGTTTGAAAGAGTCCATCGTTTCACAGTCCAACGATTTGTTTCAAGTTCGTAGTGAATGCGTGAAAGATGCTAAAAGGAAGTTTGAAGATGATTCAGGGACAACTAAACGAATCATCGTCAAAAAGAACAGAACATTACCAGTTTGTATTGACGAAGTAGACAGGACGAATATGGTCACCCATATAGAGAGACTACTCACTTTGTGTTACTCTCTAGAAGTCGCAAAATGTATTCAACGACTTTCATTAGAACTATGTTTTGGTTGTATGTTTGACGAAGAACAAGTTCATACTTGTCAGATCTTGCCAGAACAGGAACAGGTCAGCAAATACTTTAACGCTGCCGTGTACGAGGTCAATGAGGACGGGGTGCTGGATCACTGGTTTAAACTGTTGGACAATGATTCATCACTGAAACCGGTGTCTACTTTCGATTTAGTTCCATATCAGTGCAAGGACTATCGCGACACACATTTCAAAACAGCTCAATGGTTGACGGATTTGAAACCACTTGTAGTAAAGATTTTAATTTTAGAGAAACGGTTTCAGTAAAGTCTACTTTTTATAAAAGTATGCAAATAGGAATTTGAATGTATCTATGTTTATAACATGTATTAATAAAACGTTTATTGCACCATGTACGACTTTGTGTTATTCGTTACTATGCCCGAGTATAAACCCAAATAGATATAAAATTGGACAGCGTGTTAAGAACAGATCATTCTGAGTTTCAGTCATGAATAAGAAGGAGTATTCTTGGATCATTGTGGCTCATCCCACTGTAGAGTCAGAAACTACGTTACATCAATGTAAATTCTGGTATGCAAGTAAAACGCTGGCTATGAACGACCTCAAACGCCATATTGCTAATGGGATAGACATACCAAACAGATGGGGAGGACCCTTTTACCACGTGCTTAAACGAACCAGTGTACTCTGCAAGTAAACAACACCAACCATATGAACGTGCTTGATTGAACAACGATACATCATTTTTACTTTGATGTTATTTAGTGTTTAGCTCGGTCACTTTCCCATCACTTCACCATGAATTCTCAAAAGCATAAGAATTCGGCTTCGAACAAAGCACTGCAAAAGTATTATTTTAATCCACGCAAACCAGGTGGTTATTACAGTGGAACCAAACTCCGTGATGAGTTAAAGTTGAACAAACAAGCAAACATTCGACTTAGGTCTGTGAAAGGTTTTGTGAATAAGCAGGATGCCTACAGTTTACACAAACCTGTCAAATACAGATTCAAACGAATGAAAGTCAGGGTGAATTATATCAATGAAATGTTTGATGTGGACTTAGCAGATATGTCTAGATACACGAAATGGAATGATGGTGTGCGGTATTTGCTTGCATCTGTGGATATTCTTTCAAGATTCGCATTCGTTCTACCTTTGGAAAATAAGAGACCAGAAACAGTGTTGAGAGCTTTCAAACAAATCCTCAAGCAACGACGTCCTAGGAAAGTACGAGTAGACGGTGGAAGTGAATTCAAAGGGGCTTTTCAGGCATTCCTACGAAGGGAAAATATAAAACTTACCATAGCTCTCAATGAAAATATTAAAAGTAATTATGTGGAACGTTTTAACAGGACACTAAAATCACTGATCACGCGGTACATGAGTCACAACAACACCAAACAATATCTGGATGTTCTGCAAGATTTAGTGTATAACTACAATCATACCACACATTCTTCTTTGCCTCATCTATCCCCCGCTCGTGTCACTAAAGCCAACGAGGTGAAAGTGTGGGATCACATTTACCTCAAACCTCTGAGAAAGGCCAAGCGTAACATCAAAAAGTACTTATTTAAAGTAGGTGACCTGGTTCGCATCTCATACCTCAGAAAACCTTTCAGCAAAGAAGCTGATCTCAGGTGGACCGAAGAACTGTTTAAAGTGACCCGACGTTACAAGAAACAGTCGTTTCCCCAGTACAAACTGAAAGATTTTCACGATGAGCCCGTGATAGGTTCCTTTTACACGAATGAGCTTCAAAAGGTCAACAAAGACCCAGATGCATTGTGGCAAGTCGAGAAAATTCTGAAAAGGAAAAAGGTTAAGGGGAAGAAGTATGCCCTGGTCCGCTGGCTGGGTTGGCCAAAGTCTTTTGACTCATACGTGAAGGAAAGCGAATTGAAAGACTTGTAAGTGAAACTATGGAGAAATACGTATTTCTAAAGAGCTCCGACTCCAAAACAACATACTTCAAAGACAACACTTCCTATCATTTTCGAACAAAACTCAACCAAAGACTAATGTTTGACGGATTCTGGGTGGTATCTTTAACCGAATTGAATTTTGGTGACATGGATCTAAAAAAAGTGAAGAATTCGTATGTAGACGTTTTATGTAATCTGTGCGACAGTTCATTAGTAGGTGAAAGACAGTTACCTTTGTTGAGACGCATTGACCTCAGGAACGGTCCTTACTATTCATTTGCTAATGAATACTACGTTCATGTGAAGGTTAAAGAGTCTCCTGATATAGAAATCTGTATAAAACCGAGCGACGACACACCATTGTCATTCTTGAAAGAGGAGACTCACGTAACACTTCATTTGAGACGCTACCCATTTGCTGATTGAAAACCACCCAGAAAAATGGATTCTCAACCTCTTTATGTACCGGATTATGAAAAATGGAAAAACTATTTCGTGAAACACATGACAGGAAGTTCTCGGCTCGTCAGAGGAAAGGTCCAGCCTAAAGTCATTCCCAGTACACCCACGATCGAAGCGGATTCGAAAATCACCCTGCACGTGACCTCGGAGACACAGAGTACAGTGGAGAGAGCAGCTGCTAAACAAAAACGTAAGCGATCTTTAAAAAGAGCTGCAGGTAATCAAGTTGTCACAACCAAGAAGATTAGTCGTACCAACAACATCAGACCTTCCAAGACAGCCAAAGCACTCAAGACCACCCCTGTGAAATCAGAGGATATCTTTGTTTAAAACACTACAAATCAAGCCAAACATCATGTCATTGTTCAACGACAAAGCCTTTGAAGAGATCGTGATGGAAAATTTAAACGTTTTCAGCATGCCCGCTTATCAGACTGGCATTCAGAAGCATTATTTCGTCAATATACGTCCATTGAGTCAAATCAACGATTCCTCCCCTCTCGAATTTCAAGTGTCCAATTCGGGAGGGGATTACGTTGATCTGAAACGCACTCGTCTACACGTTAAGGTTAAGGTAACCCACGCCGATGATACGTTACTGACAAAGGATGAAAACGTCGCCCCGGTGAACCTGTTCATGCAATCACTGTTCTCACAGGTCGCTGTCTACCTACAGGATCAGTTAGTGTCTTCCACCAATAATCACTACGCCCACAAATCAATGATGCAGGTCCTATTGAACTATGGAGAAGAAGCCAAGAAGACTCAATTAACCTCCCAGGTGTTTTGCAAAGATTTTGCCGAAAGCAACACTGATCTGGAAAGCAGCAACGTCACCGGATCTCTCAATTCGGGAATGGCAGAGAGAGCCAGCTTCATAGCGGGAAGCAAAGTTCTGACCATGTCTGGGCCCATCTACGAGGACGTCTTCAACATGAACCGATTCCTCATCAACGACGTGGACTTGAAATTGAAAATGTTTAGATCGGAACCTAAATTTTCTTTAATGAGTAGTGTTACTGCTCACGAGTTCAAAATACAACTCTTGGATGCCTATCTGCAAGTGTGCAAGGTAAAGGTCAACCCAGCTTTAATCTTGGCTCACAACACCTTATTCAAGAATAACAATGCGCTCTATCCCTACACCAAAAGCGAAGTCAAAGTAACTAGTATTCCCGCCAGTCAGCTGAGTCACACCATTGACAACGTGTCCAACCCTGTGGCTAACAGATACATCGTTGGATTGGTGGAAAGTGCCAGCTTAAACGGAAGCTACACCGGTAACCCATTCAATTTCAAGTCCTCCATGCTTAAAAAGGTCACACTCTCTATCAATGGGGTCAGTGTACCGGGACAGCCCACGGAAGCAGATGATGTAGGAAGTTATGTAAACATGTTAGATGGTATGGGTTTATGGAAGGAAGACAAGGGAAACGGTATCAGCAGAAGAGAATTTCTCCTGGGGAATGCATTGTTTGTCTTCAACATAGACAACATGTGTGCAGAGTCTGAATACCTAAACCTGATAAAAACGGGAGATGTAAGTCTTGAACTCGAGTTCAAATCAGCCCTCACAAAGACTCTCAGCTGCATTGTCTTGACTCAGAGAAACTCTATCCTCGAAATCGATCAAGCCCGCAACGTGTTTGTGAAGTAATCGGGCGAGATGAAAGCTACTCAGTTGATGTGTGCCATACAGTGTGACTCGAGCTTAAACAGACATGTTTTAGGTGTTTATGCGAAAGACACTCTTCCCATGCTCTCTCCTTCTATGTTAAAAAGGGGAGTTGGTCTCGTTGTCAATACAGATGTTAGAAAACGCACGGGTCGCCATTGGATTGCAATGCATCTGAAGGGAAATAGAGCAGAACTGTTTGACAGTTTATCAGAACCTGTTGATGGAGTATTCGATCGCTATTTAAAGTCTTATGTTGACTCTTACACTAACAATGTTCAACAGTTACAATCTGCAGATTCACAAGGGTGTGGCTTTTACTGTTTGTATTTCCTACTGTGTAAATTTAAAGATCATCTAAGATTGAATCAGATTGTCCATCAGTTTATTGCTAATGACTTACTTTGGAATGATGCTTTTGTTACTCGCTACATTTGTAACTACTTCAAATACTGCACCCATGCTTGTACAATTTGTATTGACAGTTAACAATGTTATTCGTCTGTCATGTGAATAAAATTATTCAGTTAAAACTATGTTTTGTTGTCTATAAATACTCGCTTCAATTGTCATATGTAAATTGTCTACATAGAAAGTACAATAAAAGCTAGCTGTAGCTTGGACTGACGGTTACTTTTAGTCTTGTTTGCTGAGAGTTAAGACGTCCCCGTTTCATGAGGAAACTTCAAGGGATACAAGTATTTTCAAAATGTTGGGTAAGACCAAGTCACTGTCATCAAAAACACGTCAACGAAAAATATTGACAACAAAACAATCCCTTAAGAGACGGTTGACATCTACCAAGGGAAAAAGAATCATAAAGAAGAAGAAAAAGACGGCACTTAAAATACAACCCATGTCAAGTCAAAAGACTGTTGTTCAGCGAGCCAAAGCTGTCTTGAAACGTCACAAGGCTGAAGGGTATAAAAGAATGCTTCAACTGATCTAATTGCGTACTTGCTACCTTATCACCATGGGGGTTACAACCTGTCCCGACTGTGACAAGGGTTTTACAAGAAAAGATAATCTGTGGAGACATTGGAAACAGATGCATCAATCGACTGAAGATTCGACTCCTTCACCCCCTTCTACTCCTCCTCCTCTGAATAGACACCTTCAAACACTCACTCCTCCCCCTCCTCCTCTGAATAGACACCTTCAAACACTCACTCCTCCCCCTCCTCCTCTGAATAGACACCTTCAAACACTCACTCCTCCCCCTCCCCCTCCTCCTCTGAATAGACACCTTCAGACACTCACTCCTCCTCCTCTGAATAGACCCCTTCAAACACTCACTCCTCCCCCTCCCCCTCCTCCTCTGAATAGACACCTTCAGACACTCACTCCTCCTCCTCTGAATAGACACCTTCAAACACTCACTCCTCCTCCTCCTAGGTCTCCTCTTTGTCCGGATAACAGAGTAACTCCTCCTCACGAAAACCAACGAGAGCAGGGAGGGTTTAAGTTCCAGATTCCATCAAATAGCATTGTTGTTGGACCGAGTGGATGCGGAAAATCAGTCTTTGTCTACAATCTATTACGATGTGGATTCATTCACCCTCTGCCCGAATGTATTATCTGGTGTTATACTGTGTGGCAGCCTCTTTATGATTGCATTCTTCAAACATTGCCTCAAGTAAGCTTCGTTAAAGGAATACCTTACAATCTCGAAGACGACAACTACTTTGATGCTGATAAAAATAATATGATGATAATGGACGACTTCTTATCTGAAGCAAAGAATGATAAGAGGATTTCCCGTCTGTTTACCCAAACTTCCCATCACAAAAATGTCATTATCATGTTGCTGCTGCAAAATCTCTTCCCGAGAGGAAAGGAATCTCGTGACATTGCTCTCAATTCCCATTACATAACGCTTTTTAATTCACCAGTGGACAGACAGCAGGTGAAGCTTTTTGCCAGAAGGATATTTCCTGAAGACATTGGTAAATTTATGACCCTTTATGGAAGAGCTGTTGAAACGCCTTATGGAAACCTCACATTGGATCTCAAACCCGACACAGGTGAGAAGAATAGACTACATGTGAACATTTTGACACCCGATGACATTAGTTGTGATAAACAGAATGATTCACAACATCAGCCACAACGGGTAAAAGATGCGTCTCCAGCATTGGACGTTCAGACAGCTCCTGACATTCGTCCCGATCACACTTCCACTTCTAAAGTAAGGTCGCTTGGCGTGGAAACAACATCTATGTCCAGTGACGACACGAGACCTTTCAAAATGGCCACTGCTTGTATGGACTGTGGTGTGTTAATAGAAAACACCGACGATTTACAGCGACACGTTAAGTCATGGTGTCCAGCAAGTGATAGTTTGAAAACTAAGAGGAAACGTGTCAGATACGAGAGCGATGACAATAGTGAAGATGAAGATCAGAAAGGAGGAGGCCCTGGCATCCAACACCATCGTGGGGCTAACATGGAAGCAGAGGAATGGCAAAATGTTGGTTTACAACGCATCTGGAATCGTATGTACAACATCAAAAATGACATGATGAAACTCAAGAGGAAAAAGTACAGACAATATGGTCGAACAGAAGAATGGATTGATAGAAAAATGAAACAAATGTGGGAAAAAGAATTCGTTAACAGTCTTAACAATGTTATTGAGTTCACTCAATACTTCCGACAGGCACCTCTATTCAAACCCAACCTAGAAAGCTTGAGTGATCTGGACCCTGCCACTGATCAAACTATCATCAAAAGCAAGATATCCCGTTTCATGAGAACTATCATGAAAGACATTATGACACGTGTGGATATAGCGGAAGAAGAAAGTGATACTGAATCTGTCGTCGCCGCCGAGGATGAGGATAATGATGATTATGACGATGATGATAATGATGATGATGATAACAATGACGGGAATGATAAGGAATAGATATACATTGAGAACTTTCAATTATGTATTCTGTAAGATGGTATACTTCAACCCACATCACCTGTAACTGAGTAGTGTATTTCATATCAATAAACAATAAACATAATGAAATAAGAAATGTACATGAAATTACATTTGTTTTGTAAATCATGTCATTATTTGAATCCTACACTTGTAAACATTACCACTCTCAATTGTGAATGAAAAGACCTGATTTACATTTTATGTTGCTGTTTATATTCTAATGTTTGTAATGTTATGTGCACAATAAATGTTATATTCGACAATAGTCATTGTTTTTTGTATAATGCTTAGTGCTAATGGAATATACAATGTACGATGAACAACATATTACATGATGACAGATGGTGTCAACAGTTTTCTATTCTCATAACGAAGACAAACACGCGCCACTCACACACGCTCGTACACACGGATTAATGTGAAAATAAGATAGTTTAGTTCGATATTCTAGAAATGATATCTTTTTTGTAAAAGTCCAATACCAATAGTTTTTTTAAAAAGGTAAGGTTTTGCAATGTATTCCACGAAAAAAAAACAAAAAAAACGTCGATTTTAATCAGACTGATAACATATATATTATTCACCCACAGAAATGGGAAGGGACAATATAGATAACCCACCAAAGGGGTCAACACACATCCCGACCAGGTTGAAGTCAGAGACAAATAGAAAATCAGACAAAAGCACAATATACACTGCTGAGTTAAAATCAGTGTACAAGTGCATGATGATGCCTTTTGTTCTAGCTTAATATGTTCATTCTATCAGAACCACACAAACTCTGATAGTACGTACTATATTCATACACGGAAATTTACTCCCGATGAGAACTCTGACTCTTATAGTAATATGTCCATATATGGAAGTTTACTACTGATGCACACGTGTAATAAGAGCCATTCATTGGAGTTGACACAAGTACAATATCCTTTTCACTGCTGGTGGGAACTCCACCACAGTGGAGTCCCATTGTCCTTTATATGAAATCTATTCAATGTAAATTCAATGGCTTCCCTCCGTTCAAAATATAAGAATATGCGTGTAAAGATTATTTCTAAAATATATGTATTTTTCAGTCGTATAATGATTATTGAACATGATGATGTGTTATCGTGTTAAATGCAATATTGCAACATGGATGCATTAGGGAGCAAATCTTTTCTATTCAGCTCTCCAGATTCCCTCCCTCATTCCACTGTAAGGGAAGATGACATGCTCCCAAAGACGGCCGGGGGACCCATTGTGTGCGAACTCTATTCAATTCAATTTCAATGAGGATGGGGGGATCCCCCCCTCTCCTCTCCTCTCCCTTCCTCCCCTCTCCATTCAACACCGGTGTATCAATGCACAGGACAGGTCTATTGAGTACGGTCTTCCATTCAAACCTTGCCTCCATTCAAAATCCCGTCTTTATCTTAATATGTAAAAGTTCATTTCGATGCAGGGTACACAATGCGCTATTCAGTATATCAATGTGCCATTCAATATCACAATAACCTATTCAATATCACAATGAAGTATTCAAAATCTCAATGAAGCATTCAAAATCACAATGCGCTATTCAATGTATGAATGCACTATTCAATATATGAATGCTCTATTCAATATATGAATGCACTATTCAATATTACAATGCACTATTCAATATCACAATGCACTATTCAATATTACAATGCACTATTCAATATTTCAAAGCGCTTTTCAATATTACAATGACACAATTCAATATCTCAATGAACCATTCAAAATCACAATGCGCTATTCAATGTATGAATGCTCTATTCAATACATGAATGCACTATTCAATATTACAATGCACTATTCAATATTATACAATGGACTATTCAATATTACAATGGACTATTCAATATTTCAAAGCGCTTTTCAGTATTACAATACATTTTTCAATATCACAATGAGCTATTCAAATTTAACAATGACTCTTTTGAAATACTATTGTCTTCGAAACAATAACTGGTTGCCAAGTGGTTTTTTTGGTGCCTAAATTCTACCTACTGGTCACGATGCCTTGGTTTGCACCAATGATTAAATATCGTAGAAAATGCACTATCCACGATGAAAGGGAGACAACTACTCCTATCTTCGTTCTCATTTGCTTACATTCTCGAAGGAATCGTCCAAAGTTAGGGGATCAAAGTTGATACATTTTATAAACAAATATTGGCGTGGCAAGCATTGTTAGTGAAACCTTCATTTTCGAAAACAGTTGACATTTTTTTACATGTAGATTGAAGTTTGTTCATTTCGACTTTATCTCTCCTCAAATATCGGCGTGAAAGGGAGTCCACCCTACAATCTTTAAACGAATCTTCTTCAAAACCATTGATACAGAAAGCTAAACTTTTGAGAATAACTTCTTTATAACATGTAGACTTTAAGTTTGTTCACTTGGTCAAAATCTTCCCTAAAATATGGGCGTGGCAAAGTGTTAAACTCAATCCTTAAATTCCATCCCAGGATCTAGTAATACTAGGACGCTCAAATTTTGAGAATATCATAGTTGTATGATGGAGACCAAGCCTTGTTAATTTCATTCTTCTACTCTGAAATAAATAAGACTTTAGAACTATTATAAAATTCATGTTTTTTCCCTAGCTGACGGGCCACACCAGGCACATTGGCTTCAAGACTTCAGGCCGCAGACATTATTACATAATTTTATGTAACAGTGATTCAGAGTCTTGCTTGCAGGGAGGATAGTATGCAGAGGGTGGGATTTAGGCAAGGTCTGGTCAGTGTGACAGCTCGTTAACACCCACTCTCCCCTCCCTCACTTCCTTCCTACCTGCTCTCAAATAACGGCATCGAAACAATAGGACGTCGTAAGATAACCGTGATAAAGCAAGGCGAGCATGGATGCTCCACTCATAAAGTCAACGTCATTACGAACTATGCGTAATTTGTTGAATGTAATAAACAGAACATTTGACCAGTCTCGTTGTATAACATGTATATCTCATATCTCGTGAAAATAAACATTTCTCCTTCACTCTTTGTATCATATTGTAACTGAAAACTACTTCAGGTATTCCATAGGTATGATATGTATAGATAAGTCAATCCCTTAATGATTCATGAGAGATGCACTGACGATATTAAAATCACAGAACTCCTAAAGAGGGAACACACGTTTGATATTATATAATAGTTTCTTTTGTTAAAATCCATAATTTGAATTCTCAGCAACCTCGAGCCTGTGACTTATATATTTAAGACGCTATCAACAATTAACAAGAATACATGGCTTATGTATCTATTCTATATAAAAAAAAAACTAGAAGGATTATTCAATATACAACGTAGGTTAAATCGGCCTCTATTAACATACATGAATGTGTATGACTTGCTTGAACTGACGCCTCGTGGTCAAACCCTCAGATGTTAAAGGACAATGCAAGAACAAATCATTTGTGAATTCATCACAAGTATTAAATATCTGCCTAATGAAAGGTCAGAGGAGGGTGAAATATCAGAACATGATGTATATATGTTAGACCCGGAGCGGAAGTAGCTAAATGACCAGCGGTGACCAGATAATGGTGAAGTATTATCGATATGATGAATTTACCTGCTTATGTGAGTTTTGGAACTGTGCTATTGGTCACATGACAATAAACGCTAAATAAAGCTCTCTCGAACAAATGTCAATAAAGTGAGAATGAAGAAAACCACAAACAAACAATTTATTTGATAAGATATTTTATTTGCATACATAATGATCGAGTAAAGTGGGACTTTGTAAAGAACAGAAACATGCATTCATACAACTTCCCTCGGAAGTCAGTCTCCATCACTGGCTAATTTAAGCCTTGCAGCATTTCGTAAACTTTACCGTGCTAGCTAGAAACGCGCCGCACTGTACTATACCCGCTGTTACGCGAGCACAGAAAAGTTAACGAAATGTCTTCCGAGGGAAGTTGACATTCATGTAATAACCGTTTGAAATTCGAATGAGTAGCACCAATGAAAATGTATAAACTTGTAAAGAGTGTAAAATGATCAACAAGTGGAAGAAAACAGTAATTAACAGGCTGGGTGTGGCCAATCTATTTAAATTAATTACCGTATTTCCTCTAATACCCGCCATAAGCAGAGTATAAAATCTGGTGTTTTTGGAGATTCGGCGCTTAGAGCTACAGTAGAACACACCCTCCACTGGTATTTTATCTGAAACTTCACTGTGAACACGTGGGTCATCCAACCCTTATTTTAAAGTCCCATTCATGATTTTCTTTACCCAAACAAACATTCCCTCGAATTTCGTTTCCACAAAAATATTACGCGCCCTTTAAACATTATCTGTTAAAATTTTGTACAATGGTATTTCTAGAAACGAAATATGAAGGAATATGCCAATTCATGAATTTAAGTTTTTAAATGAATTCAGTTAAATGGCATATTTTGTGAATTTAAGCTATTAATGAATGAAATGGCATAAATCTCTTTAATTGATTTCAATAAAAAATACCCAAATCATACTGTTCCTTAAAGTCTAGTAAGTCAGACTAGACAGTAGACTACGTTCGGATAACGACCTATTGCCCGTCAATGTTATCACAATGACAACTTGGCCTCATAACCAAGTCAGCGATATTTTCATTGGTTGATATATACGCATGCGTAACGGGGCGAAATTGGTGATACACTTGATGTACAATGTCGGACCAGCGGAACTTGGCAGTATAACTTTAAGCTTAAATTTAACTACATATTAAAACTAGATCAAGGTGTTACGAGAGTTAAAAGAGGTCTGGCGCCTGTGGATTGTAAATCAGGGAGAGGACAGTCAATGACATTTCGATTAATGAAAGGACTCTACCCTGAAGTTAAGAAGACATCTAAACTGGATATACAGGGAATATACTGGAAGACTACTGAAAATATGTCACACGCATAGTCCATAATACTTTCATGTATCTGAGGTGTATGCAGCATAACATAACATAAAACTCATCATCCAAAGTTGTGACGCAGCTGTGGAAATGGCACATATTTAAAATATGATTTCTTAAACACTAGCCTTAATTGGGACTATACACAGAGAGATGGAACTTGATGTTTCGAATTGCCATATGCCATGTTGCTGATAGAAACTAACTGCTATATATATGTCGCATGCACGTTGATTGCGCTGTACTCCAGAACAAGCTAACATCCAACTGATTGGGTTCAGTTTTCAGAATTCACATTGGAAACACGTTTCCTCAAAACCAGGAACCTCAAAAGGACTCCACACCAAACCCATCTTATCCACCATTATCTGACGTCTGTATGCGTTCATGCATCCATACATGTAAAAACAGTCCGGTTACTCATGAACAATGATCTATCTAGTATATATTCAGTATAGTTCTGCTGGTATGTCTCCAGTTGGGAGTACCACAATCCTCTCAGCGGGGAGGAATCAATTCTCTGTCATGACCATATTTGACTAGTCATTATTGTCGTCTGCTCACAGAAGGTTCTTGCACGGATAGAACAAAATCCATACCTTCCCCCGATTCTAATCGAGCGACAAATCTTCCCCATTTTTCTTCTCCAAGTCAACATTATATATTATCTCACTTCGCATGAATTTAGCACATCATATCCAAGGAATCCCCTTCCGACATTACTGTAAGTGGGGCGCGTGATACTGAAGCTGTCCTACAAAGTCACGTGCAGTGGTCAAGGACATTTCGGGGTCAAGGTGAACTATGACGAACATTTTAGTGCCCCAAGGCGGCATGGCGACTCCGAGTTTCACAACTCTCCTGTTGAACGTCTTCGTCATCGGTGGCGTTGTTTTCCAGGTGCGCGCACATCGTCCGATCTGAGGAGGAAGTGAAAATATTAGCTTATAGGAAATCAGTAACATGGCAGTGTCCCCCGTCGCTAATATTAAGTTTAGTGAAACACATCATTTGGTCAAAAGGAGCTCCTTCATATTGCATGTAACTTGTAACTTGTAAAAAGTGTCATGATGATCAGCAAATTTGAAGACTTTGGGTGCTACGGTTCATGAGATAAATCGTTAACAATGACATAGTAAGATAAGTTGTCACATTGTCGTGGTGACCTTGAATATAAAGTCAAGGTTACCAGAATCGACTGGTGTCTGCGTCATCCCCCAATGTAGACAAATTTGAAGCCATTGGATGCGACGCTTCTTGAGATATCGCGTTAACAAGAGTGGAACGTATGCATGGTTCATGATGGAACAATGAACATGCTCCCATCATGAACCCAAGCGCTAAAAAGTTTTATCCTTCACTTTCTTTACAAACGTTTGAAGGTACCAGCTCAGTTGTCCACTCAACCAACAACCCAGGAACTATCATATTAAAGAAATGAACCCACCCCGAAGCATGTACAAGCGCCCCAACAGAGCGGGTTGAGAAGACTGATCTTGGAGTGGGCGGTGGTCCCCACTGAGGCGCTCATCTCGGCGCTGTGGAAGGTGTTGAGGGGAAGGTTCTGGTAGTAGATGTTGTTGGCCTTCGTCACCTGCACCTTGTAACCCCCGTCTTGTTTCTTAGAGTCACCAAATTCCGCTATCACCGCATCTGAAGCAGAACGAGGATCATTGAGACTGGAAAACTGGAAACTGATGTTTGATGCCAGCAAGGAATCTCCTGGTACACCGGTTATTTCTTTGAGTGAAATGGTGATGAGATTGGTAATGCCTATCTTACATAGTCATTGTTGGGGATTGGCGCGATTTATGACTAGCGGGGGAAGTTAGTTTGCAAGGTGAAGAAAGACAAGTTCATGCGCTGTAGGTCTCGTTGCGCTAGCATCTAATGGAGACGTATTGCTGGTTGTTATAAAGAATTTGCAAATACATTGTAAATGGAACTTGTTATTCAATCTCAAAATTGGTCATTACCGTTTCAGTTTTATATCTTGGTTAAAACCATGCACTTATATCATGTACACTTCACAAAGGAACTAAAGCCTAAGTAAGCTCCTATTCTTAGCCCTAGATATTACTTTGAAAGTCTTCTGTCAGATGTCAGTTAAATTCGTATGCGAGTATTTTCTCCATAGAATTTATCCACGATGCCAGTATTAATGTACACCTATGGGACCGGAATTGTTTCACGTATCAAGATGTCAACCAACCACAGTCAACGTGAAATCATCCCAACCATGCCATACTGATTGACTTACCTGTGAATATTTCGGCTGAGAGGAGTAAAACCCTCTTATTGGTCAGACAGATGCGGCCTCGACCAATCGGCTCCTTGGGCATCTTGCTACACTCCATGTCGTAGAACTCTACATTCGTGAAATACAACCAGCATCCTCCTAGCAGCAACTTCTCTCCTTCCACTAGCATACCTACAACATGGAAATTACAATAAAGAATTTAAACATAAGTGATGTCCTATTTTCATATGTGAACACATGTGTACATATAACTTTTGCGAGCATTCACTTATTCGTCGTATTTAGCATCCTAAAACAGTGTTTATAACGCCACTGTAGCAGGCCGTACCAAAACAAGAATAAATTTAACATACTTTTCATTTAAATGGCATGAAGTGAACACTGTATTTTGGTTAACATTATAGGAAACAGAACAGCAGTAGTCGAACATTGTGTTATAAGACAATATTGAAAAGAAGACATTCTGGTATTAGAGTACTTTTAGTATAGACTTCCAAACACCCTCTTTAACATCTTTTCTGTCAAAAACCCGTTTCGACCTTCGATAACTACAATAATGCTTTCAAATGAGTTTTTGTATTTTACGAACATACGTGTCGGAACGAGAACTAAGTTGAAAGCATATACCTTTGAAGCACATGTCAGACGATGGACCATGAGGAGAGGGTACAAGCATGTTGGAATTTATTACTTAAAGATGTTACCAGTAAAGAAGGAAGGTAGGAGATTACCGACTTTGGGTGTAATATAGAAGATATTCATTGAAAGGGATCCACTCACAAGAGGTATGTGGTGAACAGACAAACATTTCATTAATCTAAAATATATTTTCAATACAAATTAGCAAAATGACACGTAGTTCAAAACATCTGATGTTGGAAGAGTCAAAGATTTGAATGTGGAACCGAAGATTGTTGAGAAATAGTGTATAGGCAAACATCAATTTAATCTAAAATATAATTTTCAAATACAAATTAGCAAAATGACACGTAGTAACTAAGTTCAAAACAGTTGATGTTGGAAAAGTCGAAGATTTGAATGTGGGACAGACGATTGGTGAGGTATAGTGTATGGGCAACATTAATTTAACCTAAAATATAATTTTCAAATTCAAATTAGCAAAGTGATATGAATTTCAAATATCTGATGTTGGAAAAGTCCAAGACTTGAATGATTGACAGAACATTTTTGAGATTGAGAAATGAAGGAAGACGTCCCTAGTAACCTACTGACTAAATTATAACATATCTAAAAGTCAGAATAAGTAATAACGTTTTATCAAGTCTAAAAGGCGCCACAAACTCCCGATGGTCTTTTTAAATGTGTTTTCATTATCTAGATTTGAACGATGTACCAGAAATATGTTCATTTCAGATACAAAGCTTTGTTTAAGGTACATCCATTGTGTTGTTGGGGTCACATATTGCAAACGTTATAAACGGTGTTACTTTATCGAGAAGTACCGACTGTTACCGAAAACTACCATTTTGATGATCGTAGACTTAGCATATTGACGATATGAAGGTAAAAGTAGGGATTTCTGATCGAAAACCGGAAAATACACAGCGTGTGGCGCGCTAATGAGTCAAACGTAATTTTGGAATTATATTTATAACAGACAAGAAGATAAATTTGAGGTGATGATGTGTAATAGGTCACTACTGTGCATGTATTTTGGACGTGCAGTTTCGGTTTCTGCATATGTTACTCAATTTTAATTGGAAACTAGTAATTATGATAGATTTGGCGATTGGGGATACATATGCAAGCTGAGTGAATTTATTTGTATTGAATACAGCACAAGTGGTGAGTTGGAACGTATTAAAGCCAAATAAAATTTTATGAAACACAATGGATGCACCTTTAAGACGTCGCCTGAAGGTTCTGGAATGACAACTACAGCACCACGTGAACTTATCCACGCACGCTGCTGGTGTATATGATACGCGGAGAACAAACACCATTGACGCTTGCAGGAAAACAAAGCTCTTTGACATTTCCCATAATTGAGTCCATGTCAGGATCAAAAGTTCAAATCTATGAGAGATGTCAGATGGAGCTATAACATGTTTGGAATGGAGAGAGATGTTTGGGAAACAGTATCCATGGCAACCGATGTAACCGGAACCGTCTATACCCAGGTCGAATAAATGACTTAGAGCCTGAATTCCCTTCTCGATAGTGGCGTACCATCATGCCGCGTAGACTCGTGGATGGAGCTTCTCAATAGATTACACAACTTCATTGACCAAGTCTGTCATACAAAGGTCCGTAGTTGATGACAAATAATTATTTGAGACGAGTATAAGGTTCATTCCAGGCACTTTCAGATACTATTGTTACCAACAAAGTATCATAATAAGACCTAGAAGTGGAAGGTCATGGCCATGGTATGATAAAGACGTGAGCATATTCTTGTAATACAGAGTCTGATAGCTTGAACCTTTACAAAATATACAACCAAAGATATTACACGTAACTTTCAATTCGAAAGACCTGATTTGACATTTGCTATTCCTCTTTATAAATTACTCCTACATGTAGATGTTTTCTGCAAAAATAATGGCGATGATAATTTTCTTGGTGTATGTAAAATAAAAGTTAATGATATGAAACAAACAACATAAACTATATATAAGGTACATTTTGAAGCAAATTTGTTTAATGGAACACCAACATTAATCATAAACTTCTGCTTCACCAAGTGTTCCATCCTGCTGTATCAGTATATTTGAATCTGCTACCCTTCTACAAATCCTGATTCCCAAAGCCCTATAACTTAGACTAAACTCTCCTTTTTCGCTAACTAGCTAACTCATCGCTGTATAGCATGTAATTTGTCAGACAACGAAATGTCATAATTGAACGTCAATGTTCCTCATCGGTTCTCTCACCCTAGTACTGTCAATATTTTCTGCTCGAACTTTAGTTGTTTCATTTATTGGCTGTTTATTAAAAGTCACAAGAGAGTTAATAGGGCTCATGGAATCGGGGTATTGTAGTAGGGTGATGGATACACATGCACTGACGGAGCAGGATGTGAGTGTTCCATCCTCCTATTCACCTTTGAAGCAGTGGTTTCCTAATATCTGATAACAGGCTCTCGTAATTTCTCGCGTTATCCCGTGCCTCATTCATAACGTGATAAAGTGGATGTGTTGAAATGTTCACTCCAGACGTCCTGGCCCGACTTGGAACAACATACCCGCCATTGTTCAAGCGATTCATAAACACCATTAGTTGCACTGATAGCAACTGCAGACCTTCAAGAGTCGGTAGAACCGAGTATCTGCACACTTGGCCCTGTCCGACCTCGTTAGAGGTCTTTCTAACTTGGTGTTTATTTATGATAACATTCCATGTCCGCCATGTTGGATGGCGGGAAAAGAACCAGAATCGTGTTGGTTGTAACGACGAGTTCGTATATAGTACCGTATCTGATCTAACAGGGGCTGGTTTCTTTTTAGGTGTGTAGTGTTTCATTCTCTCATA
The DNA here is from genome assembly GCA_936450465.1 of Gibbula magus. Classification (NCBI taxonomy): domain Eukaryota; kingdom Metazoa; phylum Mollusca; class Gastropoda; order Trochida; family Trochidae; genus Gibbula; species Gibbula magus. The sequence goes on along the minus strand of OW388291.1, from coordinate 52,102,899 downwards.
TTTAAGCCGATAACCTTAACATGATAATCTCCTGGGAACATCCAAATTCGAAACATTGTGACATTCCCATTTCTGATTTTCTATGACCCACCCTTTTGTTTAATAGCCCTTTGTATCATGAATGAAAACTTATAGGTTCTCCAGAGACCGGTCTTCAAAATACATCTGTGTTATGAGAAAGTTGAACAAAAATGAATTTCATAACAATATGATGAGGAGTGCTTATGAACGCCAGTCCCTAAAAAGCATGGTCATAAGAGGGAGCTAGTCTGTCACCCAGATCCCTTAACTTTTAAAGAGCCTAGGCAAGTCTACAACAAGACTACAGAGCTCAGTCTGAAAATGAACACATCTCAGAGGCTCCTTTTTATCATATTTTAATTTTTATTCAAATTTTTAAATTTTACAAAATATTAATTTCAGAGTCTAATTGTTAGACTAGAGGGGAGCATGTGGGTCTATTAGAGTAAATACGGTATTTGTTGTTACGTCTTTAGCGCTCAAAACGCCCACGCTGTTGGCAGCATATCTTCCGTGTATTCACACCTACATTACATGTTGTCTGTTACAAGCCCTGGTAGAACAAGCAGTAATCATGTACCTGTATTTAGAATACCTTGACAGTATGCAGGACTTATATGAATACTCTTGAGTAAGCCCTGTGCTCTATGGCGCGAGTACATCGCCTTGGCTAAATCCTTTACAGAACTTTCACATGATATCGATTGCAAAATATATTTGATGTAACTTCAGAATTCCTCGTAAACAAGTGAAACAAGTTTATGGTCCCAACAGGAGTTTCAGATTCTCCGTTAAATTGGTGGCAATTGATCTACTCCAAGTCGCGGAAGGCTCTTTTCTCTGTACTCTTACTAAACGGTCAATTAACCAGTTTACTGTTATGCTAGACATCACAGATTCCCATTTGAGGCATAACTTTGTTCATCGATTGTCAGTACAAGGTCAAGTTTCGTTACTGTATAACTTGGGACCAATAAAACAAGAACTTACTCGAAGTAAATGAACCAGTTGACTGATATGCAAGACGCTAAAGATCCCTCATTTGATGTCTAACGTTCTTCGTCGATCAATTCGGCAATATCAAGTTCCTGTACTCTTGGGATCAATAACACAAGCGATGCACCAAAATGTATATTGGTATAAATCACGAATGTTCCAGTTGTTGAATATATCCGGAAACCCATTGCAGTTTCTGACATATATATAGACATTTTGTAAGGGGAGTCTGTAGACGCAGTGAGATCTTAATGGTAACATTTACTTTAATCCTTCTTTATCCCACACATATGCACACCTGAGTAAACAAATCCACTGCGCTAAAAAAGCAATATCTGTTAGACGGACTTGGTCGTAAAGAGATGAAGATGATGAGTCTATAAAACATTTACAGAATGTATAGCTTATGTTGGTATCCTCGAGTTTCACTGTCACGATATGATCGTGAGAAGAGAAAAACTGTCTTTCCATTCAAAAAGCAAGCATATTGGAGTTCCGTTATCCAGAAAATGGAGTTTGGCTTTACAAACTGTGTTACTTTTGTGCGAATGGTAATCCTTAATTCCTTAATTTGCAGGCTGAATGAAGTGAAATGAGGCGAAATACAAAATGGAAAGAAATGAAAAGTCCCTCGGCGGGTTGCCCCCACTCCCAAGGCCTGTTCGCCTTATTTTTTAAAACGATTTTCTCATTGTATTCAAACGAACGTTTCCGCAACCCTACTCTTATTTTACATGGAACAGTTGCCAACAGTATAATTGTAAGACTCTTACCTTGAATGAGCTGTTCATATGAAAGAGTTTCGCCCGACTTCCGGTATATGTCTAGGACTTCCTGTTTGAGGTTGCTTCCCTCGTCCAGAAGCTTGGTGTTGAGTCTGTAGAAGTGTCTGTGGTCCGTGTACGCTCTGTCCAATACCGTCTGTGATGCCGGACTGAAGTCACTCCTTCGAAACTCTTCGTCATCATGGTCGGGTATGTCCGTGTCCTTCTTTGTTTTGAGTGGCTGGTTGACTTTCTGTGGCACGTATGTTGTGATGGTTGCTGCTTGTGGCTGCTGGTTCTGAACGTGTACTGTGTGGGCGCCCGTCGTGCTGGAGGAGTGCATGGGGGGCTTGCTTGAAGTGTTGCTGGATGAAACCTGTGTGGAAGAAAACATTAAATTAGCAAATAGTATTCAAAGGTTACAACATTTAACCAAACAGTGACTTATCACTACACCTTTGCAGAACAGGATTTAGAAGTGGCATACATAAGGACAGGAATATTTTCTGGATAACAACTTCTTTAACGTGAAAATACACGACGTTTCGGAGTATATATTTTCTCCCTTGTCAGGTGGAATGTTATGATGAAGGAGTGAGAATATACTCCGAAACGTCTTGTATTTTCACATTAAAGAAGTTGTTATCTAGAATGTCTTCCTGTTCGGTACAAATTGTGCAATAATTGTGTTAAAAAGTTACAACATTTAACTAAACAGTGACTTATCACTGCACCTTTGCAGAACAGGATGTTCCAGGGGATGGCATGCCAAAGACTAATTGTGAAAGAAACATAGCCCAGTGTAGAGACGGATGCTTGTAGTGTCGGTGGATGAATCCTGGGCGAAAGAACTATTATTGAGTTAAAATACGTTCAAAGTTTTCATAACTGACACAAGGGGACCATGTACGGAAGTAATATCGCAGTAAACAATATAGTAACCTATTATGTTAGATAAGTAAAATCAGTATTTTGAACATCTTTGGTTTCACGCAGAAAGTTAAACATGAAATGAAGACATTTCCCATCAACGCGTGGGCTTTTAGGCCTTATTCACACTACTGGTTAGATGGTTTATTGCTTGAAAAAGAGGCACGTATTTTTGCGAAAACATCACACTTTAGGTATGATAAGGGTGTTATAAATATTTTTCTTTTTAAAAAATAAAACTCTCACCACAAAACCTGAAAAGAAGGAGATGTCCAATACACTATGCTACACTACATCAGAGACGTACATTTATTACAGCAGAATAAACATTATCACCAAGCTAATAACGTATACATTACTTTGAATTTTGTTTGAAAACATTTTGTCAGATAACCTTCACCAACATATAAGTTCAACAAGTACTAGCGAGGTAATCCCATTTCCAAACAGAATTTAGCTAATACGATGAACAAGATGTATACCTTACATTATCTATAACAATGTACATATTTTCGTTATCAACCCTAAACCAGAGATCAACTCATGTCAGTGGATTATAGAGGGTTCGTGGAAAGGCTGAAAGGGGGTAAATGTAATTAGTTTGACCTCAAAGAACAAAAGTGCAAGAGAAGAAACTAATTACATATGTGAAGGGTTGAGTGGCGCGAAGCTTGTTGGAGTACCTTTTTTCGAAGACAGATCTGATCAATGAATCACAGAATTTCAACATCCTGGATTCGAAACCGAGACCTTCAGATGGGAACCAGGCTCCCTAGTACCTGAGCTAAAAGGGCATACTTTAAATTTACTACTTGGCATCATTTCCTGCATATGTTCGATATTTTATTCCACCGGTATGTAATACCATGTGATATAGTCGTCGGCCTGCCCGGCTGTCTGACGGTCTGTAAATATTTCGCTTTCGGAGCAGAACTCGAAAACCGTGCATAATATATTTTTTAAACTTTCCATGTATATACCCCACTAACTTAAGTAGCGCATTTTACATTTTGAGGTTTCTGAAAAACTTTTTTTTCCGTTTCCATAGAAACGTTGGATTTTAACCTTGTTCGGGGATAGCTTCCGGAGCAAACCCTTCATCATATATGAAACTCTGCATGTGTATTGCCCACCTTCTCGAGCGGTACTTCCAAGGTACACTTATCTTTCAAAAATGTGTTTTTACAAATTATTTGGGACCGGTGGGATATGTCATCTTCTGAAGACTCTGGTTTACTAATGTACGTATAGATACATTTTTATATCAATAATTCCTTTTTCATAGCACTCACAAAGTGTTACATGAAGAAGGTGTTAACAGTTTAATCAACGTATGCCATCCAGGCAGGTAGTAAAAGTTGAGAGCGTAGCGACCCGGTTAGGTCGTGAAACGTGATCTTGGCACTTTACCTCCCCACATTCCAGAGAAAGGTCCGCGATAAAAATAGTTCGGGGCATGCATGTGTATACATACACCACAGGGATCAGCATATACAATGGGGAGGGGATGTTAGATGGGGTAAATACATAAACAGCTGTCGACGCTAGGTGAGACGTACTCCGCATGGAATCAATCTGGGATGTATACACACCAGAACACCAGAAATTTGGTATACTTGAGCATTTCTCCATCAGACTCGCTCTTTTTACCTCATATTCACTTTATAGTTACATAAATAAAGAACAATAAACGGTGTCCTATTTGATATCGTTTTTTTAATTTTTTTTATAAAACGAGCGATTGATTTGGTATCCAACGGGTGAGAGAAACCAACACCATTCACGAATTTCATAACATTGATACTAAACGTGACCGAATTTAGTAATTTATGTATTGCTCGCTACTTCAAATCAAGCTAAGTTGCAAAAAATCGCTGATATGACACTTGCTTATAAAACGGACGTCGTTTGGCTCGAAACACGGTATAGTGTATATGGCGGAATAAACTTTACTTATTGTTGTTTTCGTTCTCAAGAAGTTGATCTTGCAGACATATTGTTGGACTTCTTCTATACATCTTATCACTTTCCAATAACCAACCCAGGAGAAAGTCAGTCTCATGCAAAGTACGTATATACAATGATATTCAACTATAATTCAATTTTAGAAACCTATCAGGGATTTTGTCTATTGTTTTGTAGGTATCTTGTTTTCTCGTAATAACCCCTCATTATTATTTTAGTCGGTATTTCTACATCCTCGATAATCCAGCGCTATTGTTCCGATAAATCTACACACAAGCGCTGGAAAACAGTAAGGGTATTTATCCCTAACCTAGTTATCTCCTCTTGGGTCCATGTTATCCAATCAGAAACGAAACGCAGACACTATCTGCGTAAACAACTCGACCAATCAAAACGCATCACTGCCGTTGTTTATAGAAACAAACATGGCGGCGGCCGACTCACTCGATTACGATAAAGTTTGCAACAAATTCAGCGTAGAAAACCTGACAGAAACTCAAAAGAAAGTTTTAAGAAGTCTGTACGAGAAGAAGGGTGTATTCATGTCCATCAAAACGGGTGGAGGTAAATGATTAAAATCCCTGTGCTACCAGACGTTCCTGACACGAGAGTGCTTGTTACTTCACCCTTGATTTCAAGTGATCTCATTGGTTGTTAGAAAGCAAGCGTTTCGCTGAGTCATTGCGAAGGGAGGTAACTAGTTTAAGGATAAATACCCTTACTGTTTTCCAGCGCTTGTGTGTAGATTTATCGGAACAATAGCGCTGGATTATCGAGGATGGTATTTCTACTGATAATAACCACGTATGAGGTTTTTATTGTGAAAGTAAGTTTTTTACTTTTGATAGTAAGACCTTAAATGAGACTAAGATTTTTTTTTCACAACTCAATTCATGACAATTATTAACGAAAAGTATACAAAGATAAATTTTTCAGAGTGTAGATGGCGGGAATCGAACTCGATACCCATTGCCCTTTAAACCGGACGCTCTACCTCCACGCTACCGAGGAAGCCGAAAGAACTGTGTGGATTTCCTCTATTCACAGTCACACAGTCTCCGCCTCAATATAACGCTAGTCCGGGAGACATACTCTTTATAACGCAGAATTTGGGAATCAAACATTATAAAATGTAAATTTTGACATTTGACAGTTATAAAATTAAAAAAAAAAACAACACTAGTCGATAAGCGCTTACATTTATGTTTTACGGTATCTAAGTTAGATAAAACACTCTACCTCGGTTATGCTTGGGATTGAAAACCCTCGTTAAGAAAGCTTCGGGGAAGTGAGACCTCAAGCTTCGCCTTCGGTCTTACTTCCCGCTCAGCTTTCTTACCTCGGGTTTTACAATCCCAAGCATAACCTCTGTATCGTGTTTTATCCTACACATAATAACTGATAGCATTTCCTTTAGATCACTACTACATCTACTAATGACCCATGCCAAAAACTAAAATATGTACGCGACCTGTATACGAAGTGTTGAATAAAGTGTGAAAATGGATAATGGAGGTCTTTAATCTGGCGATAATCTCAAGATAATCTCTTGCACCTGTTTCGCTATCTGACACACACTCAGGAATCGCCCGGGATCATATATATCTACCTTACCGGTATATCTATATCGCGTCTCACGGAGCCAACCAAACTGATAATCCGTCAAGTTAACCCTACTGCGCATGCGTGAGAACGCAGCAACCTGAGCACGGAATCCACGTGAATTGCATGGGGCGATGTATGCACGTGTTATCTGACCTGTTATATATATCATATATACCTGCACAAATACACTGAGTAATGGCAATCCGGGCACATTGAGATAAGTACGACGAACACCAGCTTCATATACCCAGCATGGGATATGGCATTAAGTTATTCTACAAAATAGTAAAAATATGTATTTACGATCAAGCATCTACAGAATTCTGTGCTACAACGTGTATTATCAGGTATGATGAGATTATGCAAGAGTGGAAATACTGAGAGGAATGACATGGCAATTAAATGAGAAGGGGAAGGGGGGTCCCCTTGGGGGCTTATATTTTAACTGCCTTGATTTCATTAAAATCGACTGTTGTGGTCTAGTTATTCTATAGCGTGCAGCACTATATAGAAGTAGCCAGTTGCCGGAAAGGTTCATGGTGTACTGCAAGTACCAATCGCACTAGTCTAAGTGGTTCTCCTTTAGACTCCAATAGATCACAGTCAGGCTTCCTGACAGCGTCGCTTTAATTACGTAAATATGGATAAAATCGTACTGGTCTCAATGTTACGAAAATAACGCTGGGAGGATTATGAGCATTGGGAAAACTGGTCCGAACATTTGGAACGTAAGGAATATTAGATATATTCTGATCATTGGAAACATTGGGAACATTGGTAAAATTGATCTGAACAATATGAAAATAAGGAATTATTATAAGATATATTGGAAACATTGGGAAAATTGTTCAAATCGATGTTTTTTTCTCCAAAATATTCAACTTTACTTCAAATTAATAAATAAACACATTAGCATATTATGATAGAACATACATTAAGTAACAGCTAACTTACCATTAGACTGATCAACAATGGCTTGTTAAGGCGTCGCAACTTTTTTTTACTCACATACAGAGCCGATGAATGAATACACATTTCATTCATTTTATTTTTGAATAAATTGTTTTCAAATCTAAAATCATCATAACAATACCCAAGTAATATGTTTCAGTTGCAATAACAGGATTCCCCTCGAATTTCATCTCCACAATAAACACCCCAACTTCCAAACGCAAGGCATAACTCCTGCCAGTCTGCATTACTGGCTGATTTAAGCCTTGCAGTATTTCCCTCTCTTTGTTGTGCCTAGATAGTGAATCGCTGCACCAAAAATGCATAGTGGGCCTGGATTTCTGAGCACAGATTTCTTAAAGATATGCTAACCTCAGGGGGTAGACTTCGCGGAAATGGTTCTGACAACAGTAAAGAATATCGATACAAAGGTATTGGAATACAAATCCAACCCTAAATAGTAGAAAAAAACGTTTTTAAAAAATACTTCATTTTTACAGCCGCCAAACATTTCATTAGCCAATCAGCTGCTAGTAGAGGTGTGACGTGTTACTCAGGAGTCCTGCTCAACGAGTAGCTGGCTTATGTTACTGTTTACATTATACACTCATATAGCCGTCACGTATTTTTCACTGATCTCACTTGTCAAAACAGCCTAAACGCGATCAAAGCTATTAGACACAATGTTCTGTTCAGTCGTTAATCAACTTTGGTTGTTGTACACATGTGTTTAGATTGTTTATTCTCCGATAATGCCGAGTGGATATTTCAGCGTAAATCTACCGCCATTGTCTTTTCTTTGTGTCATTTTGAATTGTCAGTTCTATAGAGTTACTGCGTGAATGTCCATCACTGACCATTTCCGTTATGTCAGACTCTTATTCTAGCAATTAGATCTCGCTTTGAACAACGTAAGTCAAGCGATAACAAAGATTTGAATGAAGAACAAGCGAATGTACCAAATGATCGGGATACATATCTCGTTACTCTCACGTTTATCTATTTCATTATTTAACAGTTGAAATAAAATAACAGCACATATGTATGATACTATCTCAAAGTAATTTGATTCAATAAAACAATTCATTAAACAATGTGTTTCCACAATTATACAAAATTGTATCGGCAAACAAACGAGAATTAATGTTAATCCTACTCAACGAAAAACGTGACTTATGCGACGTATATATCTATATCATTTTAAAAAATGAAAAGAAATACATATCAATTATTGCACTACATTGTGATGATTTTCTAACTAGTTCTCATGTAAACAACACTTTACGATGTCCTTATTGATTTAAATAACTAACCTGTTGTCACCATATGATTGCTAATCCATGTAAATCGGTGTGCATCATACATAATAGTGAATGACTGGCTGCTATCACAGACGAAACAACAGAACATGATATTCTTAAATTTCGTTGGCTGAATATAACATTCCTAATTTTGATTGGGCTCACTATGTCCAGACTGAATGTCGCCTATATGTGTATCTTTTTTAAACTAACGACACCAGTTACGTCATATGACAGGACGTTGGCAATATCTTGACGCGCCACCTCTTATATAATTGAACCGGTCCAGTGACCATCGCCCTGACCGATATCTGACATCAAAGCTAAGGTGTGAATGCATTAAGCGCAATTAGTGAGTGTTGATAACATGGCTAACTAGTACTTCTGAACAATATAGAATTAATATAGAAATGAAAAGCTAGATTTTCAGCATTCTACATTAACATTTCATGGATTTTACCCAAATAACATGATATTGATGGAACAGAATCTGAAAGAAAATGTGTACCGAAAAAGAAAACGCCATTTTCATTTCGATTTAAAATTATTCATGATTCCTTATCATAGATACATCATTGTAGGCTTTAAAATCTTTTGACATTTTCACCCGCCACATTTCTCTACATTTGCATTACACTGAATAAATAACTGCCTCAATGAAAGTAATTGTAAATGTACAATATTATAAATTTAACGATAGCTCGATTTTTTTCCTCTTTAAACTGTTGACCAGTAACAATGATGAAAATTTCTAAGTTATAATGCAATTTATTCTATTATGAATAAAAATTCACCATCAGAAATATTGACTCAGTAGACCTCAAACTATACAGGCCTCGGGAAACTTAAAATCAAGCACATAAAAAATAAATAATAGTGACGTTTACAATTGAAATTATTCATTTCAAAGCATATTGTAGCCTACGAAATAACCCAACGCTCCGCTCGATTGGTAAAAGAACCCAATTAAAACCAGCAACTGAATATCGAAAAATCCTTAAAAAACTCCGAACTTACTTCCTACAGACGCACAATTACCCATTCTATCGGAAACTTACAATGTCAAAAGTTGTTTTTGTGTTTTAAACGAATCATCGACGAAAATCGACAAATCGCCTAAGGATTTCATTGTAGCAACTCCTGTATATGACGTCACATCGCTAACGAAGGTTATGCTACACTGAGGGGCCGCGGAAAACTGTTTGAAGAATGAGATAATGAGCAGGCCAAATTTACTCACTTTGAACCGCGATATCTGGCTAAGTAGGTGACGCTTCGAAATAACAGTTAGTGTTTTGTTTACTTGAATGTATTGTCTATATGAATAAACGAATTAAGATCGAACAAAACTGAGAGGTTCTATTATCTTTAAGGAAATACTGCAAGGCCTAAATCAGCCGGTAATGCAGACTGGCAAGAGTTATGCCTAGCATTGGGAAGTTGTAAACATCCCGATGGAAACCTCCTTTTACGCTGTAGCCCTGTGTATACATCACCTGTTCATTTGTTAATTCATCAATTAATTCAGCGCCTACTTCACAGAAGTGCCTGTCCAATAAACACAGACTTTAGTTTCTATACAAACTCTTTCAGAAGAAGTGTTTCAAGTACAAACATACTTCGAGGTAATTCAAAGAAATCCATCAGCACACTGACAGCCTCCACGCTAAAAGGCGTAATACAAGTGGAAACAAAACGCCGTCTAAAAACACTTTATGACAAACAGAAGCTTCTGCCTAATAGAAGTAAATGATACGACACGTATCTGTGAAGCACTTCTTCAAACGTTCATAAGCACATGTATTCTCCAAAGGTTCCATAAACACTTGTATTCAATAAACGTTCCTAAGCACTTGTATTCTAACAACGCTCCATTAGTATTTGTATTCTGTAAACGTTCCATAAGAGCTTGTATTCTCCAAAGGTTCCATAAGCACTTGTACTCTACAAATGTCCCATAAGCACTAACAACGCTCCATTAGCATTTGTATTCTCGAAATGGCCTATAAGCACTTGTATTCTCCAAACGTTCCACAACAGCATTTATTCTACACATATCCCATAAGCACTTGTATTCTACCAACATTCCATAAACACTTGTATTCTATAAAACGTTCCATAAACACTTGTATTCTATAAAACGTTCCATAAACACTTGTATTCTCCAAACGCTCCATGCCTAAGGTCATAGTGGTTAGATAGTGGTAATCGAGTCGGCAATACTGTCAGACTTTTAATTATCTTGGCGTATTTCAGTATAATGTGGAGTATCTAACTGGTGCAGTGCTAATTCTTGGATTATTGAGAACGTTAGAAGATTATCTGTCTACGTGTGAGTATCTTGTATACTTCTCTCACAAATCCTTTCTAGTTTATCATGAAGATGACGTCTTTTTAGGAGTTGTCTACAAGACACCTGGTTTCAAAACTGAAGGTGCAGTGTTAGAAGACGACCAGGTAATCAGTTGAATTGTCTAGGGATAAACTTGAGCCTCTCTACAGATAAACAGTGATGCGTTAACGTTCCTGTGGTGAAGCATAACAGATAGCTAACCAGTCATGCAATCCTCAATGTTTGGATATATGTTAAATATACCGATGTAATGACTTCGTGACAAATTATCAAGACACCGTAATCCTTTCCGTATGGTTCTAGTATGTTATATTTAGAATCATGCCACTATCTGCAAACGTACAGACTCTTGTACTCTTAACATCGCAACCTTCGATCCTACAACCTAAGGATAGGCACAAAAAAGCACTGAAAGTAATCTCAACCACCCTCCAATCGGGCTTCACAAAGCCAGAAAGCTGGGCACCTGGTAAATGTAGCATAAATAGCGTCATAAATTGTACATTAGGAACATGGTAAGACCTTGATGACAAATTAAATCTGATACTAAATGGGAGTCATTTAACCTTATAAGTGGCCATCATATGCACAAGCAACACCAAGGTGTCTATAAAATTAACCCTACACATCCTTTCACAGACTGACCACACCATAAGAAATAAGTATCTTACGATTTGTACCAATACGGCATCATTGTGACAATTAAGAAGTTGACCATCAATTAACTCCTTCTCTACAGTCTGCCCTGTTCTTCACGAGGAGAGAAGATGTTTAAACTGTCTGCCCTCCCCACATCTATCTATACCTACATAAATCAGTCGGGCAGACGGCGGAACTCCCGTAGAGATTCACCTATCTGGTCCCTCAATCAACCAGCAGCTAGCAATACCATAGCCTGACACCACGTCTCCTTTATATTTTAAGTTGATTACCCTTGGGTTTTGAATACAACTAATATAGCAAATGCTTCTATTTCATTACGTACGGGAAATAAACCTTCAGCTGCGTCCTGGACAAATTCCCGGGCAAGGCATACCTCGCATTAGTCTTTATAGTCTAACACTTAGACTGTAAAAAAATGTTTTTTTGAAAAAGAGCCTTTTTTTATTTATACATTTACGTTTTATTCCATTTCTTACAGTCTCCTTTTCAATATTAATAAAATGGTGATATTTTAAGAATAAATACTTTTTTCATAGTCTGAGTGTAAGACTATAGTCTTTATCACTTGCTGTTTTAAGACTTGCTTCATTTCATCAGCTTTTCTGTGCCATAACAAATCTGACTGCACTACCACGTCCAGGTGCCACACGCTGCTACGCAAGCACAACAAAGTTGATGTAATGCAACAATGCTTAAATTGATTTGAGCCCTAAATATAATCTTACTCGTCATAAAAGTATTTGTTATATCGACACAGATAACCGATATGCCTTTTTCTAATTATATAGAGAGACAACAGCGATGCTTTAAAGGTTGACTCAGTTTCCGTTTTTTAACAAATAGTATTCACTGCCTCACTAGCAGTCGGATTCTAAAATAAATCTACATGTTTTTGGATATATTTAGTTTTGAATTAAGTACTAGTGAAGGTGGATTTCGAGTCCGGTACTAGCGCTTTATGTACAGTGAAAGGCTTTATTTGCACAAAGTCCCTTGGTGCTGAGTGAGCTTTGTGGGCCTTGCACCATGACTCAGACTTTTAAAAAAGGCGCCTTGTATACAGTCTAGTATGTTCAAGTTTAGTAATCCGGACACATATTTGGTTTCAAGCTCTTGAAGCTGAATAGAAAAACATGGTGAATATGTTTGTTAAATGTATCTTTCTTTAGTAAATCTAGACTATATATTATGGACCTCGAATTATTTGATCATTAAATGACGTTTATACAATGTTGGAAAGTTTTTAACTCTTTGTACGTACACTGGTTGAACTTTATCAATTTTCAGAAGAAGTTTATTCATTCATAGACCCTGTGCTAGTCTAACTAGTTCTAGGAACGTACTCTCGCCTCTCTATTGATGTTCTGTGGTTACTTTCAAGATACTTAACCTGTCTTGTCTTCAAGCAAATGAAAAACAAAATGGATGGCTTAAATACGCTGAAGCTCTAGGGCTTATACAAACGTGACACTATCACCTTGAGATAATGCACTGCATTCCGTCTCTCTTCCGTACAAGCAATGTATTCCGTGATGGATGCGTTTGAACACCCTATTGCTGCGTTTGAGAAACTTGGGACGGACATTTTAGAGGAAAAGAAATTTGAGGAGATCCCGGCTCGTGAATTAATTGGAGCATAGCCATTTCATGATTTGCATTATACCCTCTAGTAGTCCTCTGACTAGTATAAACGACGTTGTCCTCTTCATATTCTTTTCCATAAATTATTGTCGGTCTCCCATTAACCTACAACGGTTAATTGCTCAATAATGAAACCGTTGTCAATGATATAGAATTCAAGGTATCGTTGATGTACTAATACACACATTCTTCGTTTTCCATTTGACGTATTGTAAATTAAACGATGATTCAAATCAATTCAAAACTGTATATTGAGTTATATGACTGAAGTTGTCAAAATATTAAACCATTATGGGAATTTGATTATCATAACAGAAACCAATCAAATAGAGACATCTTCGTAATTAAAGGTTATGTGTCATACTGCTGCTAACAGTTAACAATGCTGTCTAGCTTATTTTATTAACCTACGCTACAGCTACGTGTAGCTTCTTCTGACAAATATCACTATGTCAATGCTGTCAAATTCGTTTCCAATGTGAACTCATAGTAAGCAAGATGTCATTTTCTAGACATTTCTAGAAAAGTGGTACTTTGTTTCTTGCTTAACTGTATACAAAGATCTTGTGCGGAATATTTTTGATAATGAATTTCGAGGGGATGAGTAATCGAATGATAATTTCATATTAATTATCTTCTCAATAGACATAGTTTTAAAGGGGCTGTAGCACTTTTTGAAATGTTATTGTTTCCAATTTGTAATGATAGTTTATGTCATTTATATTAACTTCAGAGGGCAAAACATCTTATTACACATACCAATTATCCGTTGTGGTAATGACGGTGTTGTGTACAAAGCAAAAATTGCTTGGCGGCAATTTTAATGTGAACACATTTTATTATTTCGAATTTTCAAAAACGATTCCCATGGCTTTACTGAGGCATGTACACTCATTTTAACTTGACCTTCCGAAGAGAGAAGGGTGTTTAGTATTAGTATTTTTCAAATACAGCGAAAAAACGTGTTACTGCCCCTTTAATAATTTATTGAGGCACATACACAGATATATCCTCGACTTCCATATCCACTAGGTTTTAGTAATTCAAGTCAAAAGAAAACCGTGATAAGTCGAAGAAAGAAGGTCAGGTGACAGATGGTCATAATTGCAAGCTCCTTACATCGATAAACTTTACAGCTGTGGCGGGAGTTCAATACTGCATGATTAGCCAATCAAGACCAACAATACGTGAAAATATAACATGTTACAATATATATATGTATATATATATTTGTTTTACATCTGCGATGGAATTTTGTCTTGTAAACAATGTGTGCACATCTCTAATAATTTCGACAGATATGGAATGTTCATTTTGAAACAACGTCACTGTTTGCACAACTAACTACTGATGCACCCAATCAGAATTCTCTATTTCTAGCTGGGAAGTTGCTCAATGTGTTACAGTAGTTACGATAGAACATCTGAAGGGAGTTACCTCTGTTGGAAGAGAATGTTGAACACTATGTTCTAAATAATTTATTAATATTAAATATATGTAGTTAGAGTAAAATATCAGAAATGCACATACCCAGAACCATAAGCTTGTGTTTGATTTGCTTTCTTATGAATACTGAATGTTAATATCGGGTCAACAAATAGCGATTACCTAATATATCTGCCTTATGTCTAATTTTAGTTTAATGTTTGGTTTTTGCTCTGCGTCTGCAATTACGTTTATAAATATAAGGAGTAGTGTATCCGAAGTACATATAACACAAACTGCATTAACTGAAAAACACTTCCGATTTCTTTTGCATTTCGTGCTAGTAAATGTTAACATTCACGCCTACAACTACCATGTGTATGTTTCGATGTAGTGAACTCGCGCTTAATATATGTATACATCTCAAACGAAGAGAATGCCGGTTTGAGAGCGAAACGTGTCTTGAAACAATGAGCTACTCTGTGTAGAAGAGGCTGGTTAATTCCAGACACGTGTGAGTCCAAAGGGGAGGTAATCCACAGACTGCTGACGCCCAGGTCAAAGGTTACAACGAATCGCTTCAGGTTCAGGCACATACGGTATTAATCAGAGACAAGACTAAATGCATACCGCTAGTAAATGAAACCTTCAGCGCTTCAGTAATGGATTGGTAGAGAGACATCCCATATTGTTAATGTATTGTAACTGCACATTGACACTTCGGTAATGAGAATATAATATAGTTTGGTATTAGTTTAAGCAGATAACCTCATTTGGTGTGCTTTATTTAGCATGGTAAATATGCACTTGTTCACAATGAACAGAAATTACCGACTATATAGAAGAGGAAGATTTTCTGGATGGCAACTTCTTTAGAGGGACACTTCGTCGAGGATAAAAATTAGATTAGATTTATCTATCTATGCTGATTAACTTGTCTGCTAACGAGTCATAGACTCCCAATTTTAGTCAATTGAGGTAATTGATAATAAAAATACCACTATGTAAACAGTTAATTGAAGAGTTATTCGTTAGCAGACACGCTAATCAGTATCGGTAGATAAATCTGATCTCATTTTTATCCTCGACGCGGTGTCCCTTTAATATGATAATATATTTTCGGAGAATATACCTACTCCTTCATCAGGTGAAATGTAAGACATAACACATGAGATATTTGTTATCCAAAATATCCTCCTTTTCTTTGGTTTGTGACTTCAAAATAGCCTTTAAAGACTTGACTATATACATGTTATGTAATCTGAATAATCATTTCAATGTGCATATACGACCAGAAGACCGGCTATTTGTACATGAACGTATGGAACAGAATACCAGGGCTCTTCAGTGATTCCGTAACACATGGCAAGACTGATGAAGATCGAGACATCCAATATAAGTGTCGTATATATATTTCAACTACAATTAACTGGAATTGGAATTATGTTATTTAGTTTGTTTAATGTAGTGAACTAGAGACCTTTAGGAGAAGACGTTTGCACATTAATGTCTATTACAACAAATACGGTAAGTCAACATTCCTTTGTCAGTGTCAGTTCGACATGGCGACTGACTGTAGAACTGACAGATGGTAATCTTCTACTTATATCCAAGAGGTCAACAGCAGTCATCAGCTTGACATTCAGGGGAGTAATGGTCAGAGTTAATATGATCCGGAATTTCCTCGGATCTACGATGGCCCCTATTAACTATCACTTGGTGTCCACTGATGTATACTGCCTCTGTCAGCTTGCATTCTGTTGCTAAGTCCCTTACGTCGAATCAAAGGTTAAACACGTCTATTACATTTAACACGTTTAAATCTCTCATTTTGAAAGTTAAAGATTCATTATATCTTATGTTATTGCAAAAAGCTGACACCTTTTGCTTAATCTTAATGTCAGACCTCATTGTGAAGCCTGTAACACTTCCGGTGTTTCGCATTCTCGCGTCATCTTTTTGGTCTCCAAAACAGACTTCGCAAGTCCATCTTTAACTTTGTTAACTGTAGCCTATGTCAACCATATGATAATACATTATTACAAATTAATGATTCAGATACTGTGCAAACCATCACGGTTCATCAATGGTTATCCAAAATCCAAGTACATGTATTCATCTAAATAGGTCTAGCATCAAAGCGTTATTTAAAAAGATGGAACATATAAAAGGATCACGTGTAATTCACTCGAAAAGTAGTTCCACTTGAGTAAAAGGTCAGGGTGTCCTGAAACTATAGACAGGAGTGTGTGCACGTGTGTGATGTATTGCACGTGAACACATGACATGTGAAGTACCTGCACATGGTCTGTTTATAGACGCCAGTAGACACAGGTGTTGGCCATTAGAGTGAAGAGCTTTCCACACTCTAGATAATCTATATATATATGGAATGAAACATGTGATGTCTTAAATGTAGATTGTCTTAGATGCAAATGTACACTGGTAAGTAATAATACACTCACGGGCAAAAGAAAGTATATCTTATATTCAAGAGAGTCAAACATAGAATATTTCTGCCGTATAAAGTCGATTTTGAATGTTTGTGATGAGGTTTTATTTCGTAAAGAGATATACACAATTTCTTTTATGAGAGTATGATACTTACTGTTTCATTTCTGTTCAAACACACACGGGGTGCTAAAATTATTATTTCAAAGGTTCTTTTGGACGTCATGTCTGGTATTTAAAATACAATTTTATGAAATATGGAAGATATGTTGGTACAATACGGTGTCGGCATAATGTACCTTTTTGGACTTTAAATTGATGCCGCATTGATGTAGGATGTCATAAAACAAGCCCGAAATTAAGAAACATTTCATTCTCCTATCTCGCCTGGTTAAGGAGGCTCTAGCACGACTATGTTTTTAAATACTATTTTTCAGAATTGTGAACAGATAATGTTTCAACAATTACAAATTAAATTAGTTGGTTTTTATAGACTTATGTAACTATGTTTCAGTCTTGTCCATCACTCGATGATTAAAATATCTTGTACCTTTACTTTCTTTTGCCCGCGAGTGTTGTTAATTGGCTAAGAGAATATATTTGATAGGAACAATAATGTTATAGACTGCTTAGAGTATATTCATCAATGTAAATTGGTATCTTTAGACTTTTATACAGTTGGTTCTAGACAATCTGATTGAGGATCTATATGGTTACTGGTATTGAAGGTTCTTGTTTTATACAACTATGGACAAGGCTATAATCTAGGATTCGAATTTAAATAGAGAGTAATAGTATTAAAGTTGATGCTTTTGAAAAATATATTTAATGGGAAAGAGATGAGATTGGTTTAGATGTAGATTGACATGTACAACTTACATGTAATGGGTAATAAATGTGCGTCTTACAAGTTATTTTGGTACAGTTGAACATAAATTACCCTTGAATTGATGTAACATGTATGCACATGTGAACAGCTATTGGGAAAGTAACAGTCTCATTTAAATCAGATCGTAATTACTCGCACAACGTTACAAACTATACGCATACCGCGTAACGTAATTACGGTCTGTTTTGAATGAGACTATGTCTTTTTTAAAAACTCGTTCGCTCTTAATCAAATAAGTTAATTTGATTTATCACGTTTATTATTAACTGAACATTACATACAAAGCATTATTCCTCATTTATCAACTTTTAAAATGGCTCTCAAATACGTGAAACAGATTAGGTCCATTATTGGAGGTGTTGCATTCACTATTTCAAAGTGCATTTCATCACCATATGCACCGTAAAGTTATTCCTCAGAGGGTGATTTGTTTCGACGTATAAATAACCGCACATTGCACACTCATAACCTCATCACATCATGTGTGGTATAACACACCACAGCCATACCAGATGTGCATCGACCGATGTTGTCTCATATTCTAAGTACAAACAACCTTAATTAACAACATCATCTGACTAATATTCCATTGATATTTCTGTTTACATAAATACACACATTCTTGAATGGGAATATGAAGAAATATGGTACCAATGCCAAACCATTAAACACTATAATACATTTATCAAGCAAATATCCAAAACATATGTTTCAAAGAGGTATAATATCGTAATGGAACAAGAAGATTATGAACAGTGGTTATCTCCCTTTGGCTCTAATTGAAGATAATGCTGCGGTGCAAAAGGGAACAGTTTATGGCGTGATCAATCGAAACCATTTAGCAGTTGGCGTATTGTGTATGGATGAAATATAATCCAGCCATCCTCATTACCATTCACAGCAAATCGATACCTGATAGCTACAAGTCGAAAGTGTGATGGAGGATAATTCAGTTAAGGAATTATGGATAATATGGCCTCGCTAGACTGAACTGAATTCAGGACTTGCACAGAACCACATGTCGCATATACACAATGTCGTGTATAATTACACTAGACCGAGACTTCTTATTTAGACTTTATTACTTAGCCTGTCGCGCTACACACTCGTGTGGTCAATATACATACGAGATTTGACAGTCAAGCAAAGAGCAGTCTGAGTTTGGACAGCTTAACATGGAAATCATTTGCATTTCATCTCACGTCGACTATTCTGATTTAATATACAATGGAAGGAAGGTTCTTGAGACAGCAAGGGTGATAACAGGTCACATTTAATGCAGTACATAAATCCACCAGATCAACTTTAATACAGCACATAAATGCTGAAAATACATACACATCGAAAATGGATGTGTAATGGAAATGATGCATTTTTTTCGAAGAAAATAAGAACATTGAGACGAAAACCCAAGATTTTCAGCAAACGAAATGCGAAATTTAGATATCAAAATTATTATTTTGGAATGTCATCGGGTAAAATGCAGAATGAGGTCTACATAGAACCATAGAGAAGCAGAAGTTCATATTAGAGTAACGTTGTTTAGTCTGTGGAATGCATATTGGGTTAAAAAGAGCGTTCTATATTTGCTCTGTCAAGTATTTAATGTAAGAAGAATTGAAACGACAGACTAGAACTAGTTTATAGAGGAAGACTTTTCGATATATCTGTGTAATGCATATACATGTATCTACAGTCATTCAAGTGTCAAGTACAGCATATCAAAGCCCAATTTCCATAATAGATGGGGGTTCTTCTTTTGGTAAACTATCACGCCTCTTCATTGAAGTAGCAAACAGCCTTCAAGAAGGTCCTGGAGTAGTGAAAGATAAGGAGTAATTTATAGAAGGTGGACGAGTGGCTATCTGCATGTGGAGAGCATAAACCCAGTCTGTTAATTGCACAGTGATAAAACTGCCACAATCAGGCCAAGAGATACTCCGCCATGGTATTTTCAGTGAAACTCGGTATACCGTATTTTCTCTAATTGACCAAGGTAAATGGTACGCCGATCGCTGTAAACCGACGGCGAAATTGTGATTAAGAAAAACATCGTGTCCCTTTTGAACTTAATCTTCATCTTAAGTCTATCTGATTTATTTGAAGTTTTATACTGTTAGGAAATTATGCAGACGACACTCGTCAAAAAATAAATCTATCTGTTCTTGCAAACGCTGGTATAAAAAGACCTGTTTCTAAAAGTCCCAAGGGGTGATTGAAGAGAGTAGGAATGGAGAGTGGTCAATAAGAGTAAATACGGTACCATCTTGTCTGGACAATATGGCCAGTTATCGACATCATTAACGTCCATTGACCATGAGAGCAAGTGTTAATGTGATGTATTGCTAACAGTGCCTGTAAACCTCAGTTAGAAGGAACGAGGGAGATGATGAAATGAGCTACAGGTGCTGAACAATCTGCAGGTGTTGGTGAAATGAGCAATCGCCACATCGAAAGCATACAAAGGACTGGTACTATCAGAAACCCAGCCAATAGAACCTATTACAATCACTTTTGAAATATTCACAACAACTACTTCGACCGCCGACGTAACCATATTAAACCAACACATACTATATTAGTGGAGTGTTTAGGAGTTGTTTAAGTCACGGTTGAAATGATACACAAATAACAAGATCATTACTTCTTCATACAATTCACAAATGTGATGTCATAGATTCAACTATCCCGATAATCAAATATAAAATTAACATTGTCATCTCCATTCTAACTATCAGCATTAGCATTATCGCCACCATTATCAGTATCATTAGGACTGTCAACATTTACATTATCGCCATCATTATCATTATCATTATCATTAGGACTGTCAACATTAACATATGTATCATCATCATTATCACCATGACGTCAACATTATGACTATCAACTTTGCCATCACCATCATCACCATCATCACTATCAGCATAATTATCGCCACCACTTCTTCATACATGCACCGTCAGTACCACAACCACCAACATCAGCAGCAGCAACATGATGTCTTGAAGAGTCAAAACAAGTTTAAATTCTCGAAATATACATTTAATGAACTTAGAAATACAACATATATGAGAAATAATATATAAATAAGAACAAATAAGATACAAATAGAAAAATCAAAGACCTACACAGGATTGCCCAGATGATTCATGATGTTCAGATCTCCATTAACAGAAAAAGAAGAAAAAACAAGTATGTGTGTAAGAGAGTTCTGATCGGGGAGATAACTCAATTCTCAAAATACAGAACAGTTTATCTTTAAGCACAAACAAACCTTCATAAGTCGCATGAACCTGGGTCGCGTTACACTGATAAACGGAGACACATAAACATTTTACAGCATTTATCAGAAAACCTTTTGCACTCGAACAATACACAAAGAATTGTTTGAGCTGAAAATAATACTGTTTGTATGAACTATCACACCAAGAGCTGCATGCGAGGCAGTTAACTTGAGAATTGCACCATCTAAGGTTTACGCATGAGGTTTTGTATCTTTGAGGGCAATAATTTGGTTACAATTTTGAAATGTCCCATAGCATTCTTTACACAGGTAATCCAATGTGTATAGGTATTGTATATATCAATTATCACGTTAAGCACGTGTTCGAACTATCAAACTAGAACGACAATAATGACACCATTGTTTGTGTATATTATAGCATACGAGTATATTGTTGAAAAATCCCTGTGATAAAAGGGTAGAACAGTATCATATGAACATATAGTTGAAGATTCCCTATGATAAGAGGGTAGAACAGTATCATATGAACATATAGTTGAAGAATCCCTGTGATAAGAGGGTAGAACAGTATTATCATATGAACATATAGTTGAAGATTCCCTGTGATAAGAGGGTAGAACAGTATCATATGAACATATAGTTGAAGAATTCCTGTGATAAGAGGGTATAATAGAAGCATATGGGCAGCTTGTTGAATAATTCTTGTAAAGATAAGAAAGAATAGTTTAATAATATCAGCATATAGAACCCCGACTCCAAGGACGTGAACGATTAAATCCATCAGGAACAAGTATAAGTTAATCAATGAACATAAGATATTAAATCAGTTGAAGTGAAAAGCATGTAAGTTCGTATATTACTTCATTGAGTTGTAAAACGTTTGGGATGTTGTTTGTAAAGTTTGTCCTATTTCACGTAAATAGTTTTCAACAAGCAATTAACATCGCCCCAGAAAGGAATGTTCCCTGTGATATCTATTACTAGACTGGCTTCCGACTTTCTGCTCGCAGAGATAACCTGCAACTAGAAGCAGCCCAGTGATTGGTTGAAAAGTTCACGTCGCTTTCAGTTACTCTGATATGACTCACCTAAAACCGTTTTTTGTAACACTCAAATTCTAACAGGAAATGAGTACATATGCTAGATCAAAATGGGGATGTAAGATCAGAGCGAGGTGGGGAATTCGGGGTAAACGTCACTTTCACTAGGAATTCCC
Source organism: Gibbula magus (assembly GCA_936450465.1). Lineage (NCBI taxonomy): Eukaryota > Metazoa > Mollusca > Gastropoda > Trochida > Trochidae > Gibbula > Gibbula magus. Next base: position 52,080,481 of record OW388291.1, on the reverse strand, counting down.
TTTTATCACAGCATCTCGTGTCCTTCTTGATTATGCATTGCAGTGAAATCTACGAGCATTGTCTGGAATTGTTGATTTCCGTGTATCATTGCGCCCACTGGTACACTGGTTGTGCTAGAATCAATCTCAACAGAACACCACACATTCAAAGGATTTAAATGGGGTTAGATGCTGAGAATAGGTAGCTGCTAAATTCGACATGTGCAGAAAATATACTTTATGCTGTCATTACACAAGTATTGTCTATCAAATATATTTTTTAAAGGCGAAGGGGGTGGGGTGTTCAAATTTACATGCATAATTATATCATACTTTCCTTAAAAAATAAATTGAAGTCAGATATTTCAGTTTAGTTCTATGGATGTACCATTCCCACACTGGAACAAGTCAATGCTGCATAACTTGTTTAGCAACACTACCAGATACCGACACGACTGCCAGGGAAGTCTGCACTGAAGACTGTTGGATGCGATTCAGAATAATCACAAAAAGCATCGTCCTTGAAGAGAAAGTAGCAGACAACTCCCGGCACTGCGTGTAAGTTATGTACATAACTGTGTACTTGTAAACGACATCGAGTTGCTGTGTGGAGCTACCTCTCTAATAACAGGGATGTAGATTCCTCTCATCAAAGCAAGTCAATGGATTGTTAGTAAGGGCTGGTATGGAGGATGAATTGTACACTGGAAATATCGGGACTTTGCATCAAGCAAAACTCATAAAACAATTTTAAAGCAGAGAAAATAAGAAATTTAATGTACCACTTTCAAACCAGACACCATTGTTGTGGTTGTGGTGGTGGCTATTAGAAATTTAAGCCGCTTTCAATGTTTTTTCTCTGAAATCATGGTGGCTAATATTACTACAGGGAGAAAGTGTGCGAAACCATTGTGGAGTGTATTACGGTGAAACCTGCGAACATCCATAGAAACTAGCAAAGTATTTTTCATACTGTACTTGTTCAAGTTCTTGTGTAGCATTGCACTCAAGACCTTACTGCGTGTAGTCTATAAAGACAATGCTCGTGGGTTTGAATCCCGAACTCGGAAGCGCTTATCCAAGTAGTCTCACCATTCACACATAATACAAGCCACTGTTTCAATAAGTCATTGTTTCAAGGAAATCAACAATAAACATTATGATGTTCACTTACAACAACTTCCATCTGTTCTCTACGTAATATTACAAGCAACAAAGGACCCGTTCAGAGAGAACTGTATGCAAGTATATGCAATCCCTGTCAGAGGGGACACCATCAATCAAGGAGCTTGTTCCCCCGGGATCGCTAGCTCTGTGTGTGACTCACAGCACCCAGTAATTACATACAACTACCTACATGGATTGAAGGAGAAGGGGTGTGGCGTAATTGGCGAAGGGGGTAGGGATAGTGTAGTCTCCCATGTCCCTGAAGCAAAACAAAGATGGAGAGTCTCATCAATAACATGTATGACATTTCACCAAACGTGGGCTCCCGATTTTTCAAAACTCTTTTAGACTAAAGTAATGGCGAACGGTTCCAGAGACGGAGCGATTTTATTTCCTAACAAAACATTCATTCACATAACCCTTGGTCAGTCATTCCTTGGCGATGTATGATGGTAGTCAATAGTTTGAGGGATAAGGGTTTAAGGAATTGTCAACGGTTCCAGGAGACCGGGCGATTTCATTTCCTACAAACCTTTCAGTGCATTACAGAGCACATTCATTCTCTGATGTGTAATTACCAGAGAGGCGAATGTAATTCACTAACAATTAAGAAGCGGTGTGTGTATCGTTCAGTCTAATTATACACAGCCGCTACTTACAACAAGTAGCTAAGCAGCACATCAAAGCGAGGAAACCTTTCCCGCCAAGACAGAATAACGAAAGGGTTGAAGTTACATCATTGAAAGACCTGGGTTTTACGAAATAGGTCGTGTCATTGAACAAAAGCATTAATGAATTTGCTGCTTCAGATTCAATAAAGAGATTTGTAGTTTATCGACCAACCTCTGATATTATATTAAATAACAATCTAAACAAGTCTATAACAAGACCAGAAAGCTTTAACGTATAGTTCAGTACAATTGCTAGTCTAGACCATGACTGAAGAAAAACTGAATGTACATTGAAAGTTTAAGGAATTACAATCACACGGATGAAAGTAGATAAGTGTTAAACTTCATAGACTTAATTTAAGTCTATACAATTGTACACATTGGCCATTCGTTGGTCTATCGGGCTATATATTCAAGACAAATTGAGTTCATTATTAGAGTGGGAACAATATTCAACATACAAGCGAATAAGGGTAAAAAACGTCATAAGATGATATACTTCTTAAATTTGATATAAAATGTGTACATTGATTATTAAATTCTAATAACTTTGTCGTTGGTCTATCGGGCTATATATTCAAGACAAATTGAGTTCATTATTAGAGTGGGAACAATATTCAACATACAAGCGAATAAGGGTAAAAAACGTCATAAGATGATATACTTCTTAAATTTGATATAAAATGTGTACATTGATTATTAAATTCTAATAACTTTGTTGACAGGCATCTAACCATATTAGAAGTGTAAACCTTATATCGTTGACAGAATGTTTTAACGTCAGTCGGTTCTCGTGTACAATCAATGGACACATGACTTCTAATTTCCGAGAAGATAGTTTACGGGGTGTAGACCCATTTGGTCTCCCTTAGAAGTGACACATGTCCCTGTATAACCACTGCTACCTTCTATTGTACTGAACAACCAGCACAGGAGGAGAATGATACAAGTTGATAAGAAGTGGTAATTTGGTGATTTGACACACAGGTTACTCCCTTCAGATTTCCGATCCTAACGATCTGAATGGAGTAACCTCTGTGGGAAGAGAATGTGATTTGACATGCGTTTATATACCTTACGGCAGCTAGTAGTATCGCAGAGGAGAAAGGCAACAATTCCAATACTGATATGCATTGCAAAAATGCAAATGATGACTGGAAATAGCGAACAATTGGTAGCACTGCAATGAATTTCAAAGTGACAATACACGGAAAATACTACACCAGAGACCCTCAACGTTTATGGTCTCTGACTACACGTACATAGGGGAGAAAATTGAGTAGATCCGTACAGGATTCAACCAAGAAAGCATGAAAGAACATAGTGCATATGCTATGAAAATACATTGTCGTCATTGTGAGAATCAAGGTGTCATTTTTTTGTTCTTTAGTTATTCTGTTTTTGTTTTCTTGTTGGAAGGGTTCATTACTTTCTTAAGGGATCAGGATGCCAGTGTGATGTGCACTCATCCATAAATTTGTTTTGATAGTTGTGTAGGCAATATGGGGTGTAGGCGATACGAGGCAGACCGAAAGTCTAGCTATGTGTCAGTTGCAATTAGGCGAGTTTGTGATTCATACTCAATAATAGACGATACCCTTTATATAATATAATTAGGAACAGGAGTGCAAGTCAGACGATCATAAGCAGGGCTTGATGAAGTCTGTCTTGGCGGTTACCTTACGATCCGGACCATTAAACAGGTGTAATTAAGCAAATGACACTCCTGATGAAATGTGTTCGTGTATTATCAATGTGCGTCATATGAAAAGCTAACTATATACATATAATAAACTAGTTATCCGTGCAGGACTGCAGGATATACTGTATGGTTCTACAGAGGTAAGTTGCTATCTGGAAGGGAACTGTACATGCCATGGCGTGCAGTCGGTAGCAATGTGCAGTCAGTTACACGGTGCACAGTCGATTAGAGGGAGCCCGTGTCTGTATCACAACACACGCAGCTATTTGCAGACATGGAAATGTCACGGTGGAAGATCAACCGTCTATATTTCAGGTCGGTATTCAGACCCCTGTACCATCTGGCCGCAGGTATTGGCTCCTTCTGGGTATTGGACTGAACTGACACGGGGAAGAGGGAGGTGCATCTTTGAGATAGGGCGTGTATGGTGGTTGCATGTGCGGGGTGGGAGGATTATGAGAAAAGTTGGGATATGCTGATGCCCTTCATATAAGACACTCGTATAGGCGGATCCAGAAATTTACCGAGTGAGAGAACAGCTCCGCTGAAAATCGCTCGTAAAATACCCGTACTCATCATCATCAGGATCCAGAAACGTGGGTTTTGACTTTTCACTTATCGAAAGTGGGGTCCATCAAATTTTACAAACGTTTTAAAAGGGGATGGGGTGGTCGTGGGAAGAGTGAAAACAAGGTAGGATGTGTTGTTAGTTCTTCGTATGTGGCACTCGTAGGCGGATCAAGATATTTTCAAAGGCGGTGTTTTGGGAGTTCATTTATCGAATGGGGAGGGGTCCATTAAATTCACATGCAAACACTTTTAGAAAGGGGGAAATGTTCGAATCCTCTGACCGCCCTCCTTCCAAACCAATGGATCCGTCACTGGGAACTCGCAGTGTTTCGACGAGGGGTTATTGTTAATGGTATGGTTCCAGCTGGGCAAGTGGATGGGGATGAGACATGGAGGGGTGTAACAGTGGTGGACATGTGGCCGTATGGCTGCTTTATATAACCGCGGGGTTTGTTGTTCCTGGATACTGACACATAGCTAGACTTGCTGTTGGACTTGGACATAATCATAACTACCTGTTGGGAAAACTATTAGTTTGATATAAAATGTGTGATCTTATGACGTCATTCACACTCAGGAAATGGGTGCATGGGGCGAGGGTCATATGTTAATCATTGCCACACGATAAATCAAAACTCATTTGCCTCAATAATAATGTATCCTAATTCAGACTGATCCAAAGTGCAGAAAGCAGTATATGTCAACTCTACAAAGCTCAATAAAATGAAAATGAACATATCTCAAGGGACCATATCATAAATATTACGTTAATATTTAAATTTTCCCGATATTTTCATTTCAGGGTCTACATTAGTGCATAAGTTCCAACTCAAAAGCTTTCCGGGTTATTAAGTAAATTAGGAAACTTTGACCAAGTCTACTAGCTCCACATTGCCACCTGCAGGTCCGCATGTTGTTGAACCCTGCAGGACGCCCCCTGCAAGACAACTGTAGGTAAACACAGAGTCTCGTTACAGCAGCAAGATCCAGGAAGTGTTAACACGTGTCTCTGTCTACAAGACACTTGTGGAGATGTAACTAGTTTCAATCTGACACTTTACATGTCAGTTTTGTCTAAACACGCGTTACTTGTATAACTTTAAAAATACAGGAGACAAATTCGAAGGGATACATCGGCGAGTACTTTCATTGTTTAAAACAAAAACTCGAAATCGTTGAGGCCAGTATAAACGTATTTCAATAACTGAATTTCAGTCAAAGCTTCGAGAGAATTTGAAGTCATTGAAACTCATTTGGAAGTGCATGTGCTAGCCCTGATATATGAGTTTCTGTGATAAAATGGTACATCTTGGTGGAGCTTCCTTTGCAGACTAGGATCTATAGAAACTGCCAAAGTATACACTCAGTGTTGTCACAAATCACGTATATGTTTCTGATAGGCAAAATTAGCCATTGCTGACAAAATGATTTAGAAAATACTTTTAATAATCCGATTTTTGTTTTTTTTCAAGGTTGGTAAGAATTTGTCAGCAAAACATTGTAATCAGGACGGCAGTTGACATATTTAATGAGCTATATTCACTAAGAATATAACGGACTGACTCAACAAAATTGGTCTGTCGAATCTACCACTTTGCCCACTATCTTGCACATCGTTATTTTATACAGCTGGATATCGTTCACGCCCTGTCCTTTGGTTTACGTGTAAACAAAACTTTGCAAAAAGTCTTCTTTGCGATGAATATCAAAACTTGCAAAAACATAAAAGTCTAAGTTATCAGATGGCTCCTCGAGTTGCAGGGCAGTGTTATCTGCAGACTGTGTGTATGTATGTATGTGTTGGTGGGTGTGATTAATGCCAGTAGAATGTGTAGGAAGAGACACTCCCCTCGTATCTACACATGCAGACATCAAAGAGAGTCTCAATCTCGCCATCTTGTACATTCCCAACAGCTCGAAACTTTCATTTCACATTATGAGAGTTTAAATTTTTCATATGGATAAACCCTGTCCATCGATTTTTGGTTTGGCCATACAAATACCTCATGCCACATCCCCGACCATCACACTCCCTCGTCGGATATATCCGTTCAATTTCATCAGAAGCTCTAAAGTTTAATTTTTGAGTTATGAGACTGCATAGCTAACCTTTCCTGTAAAAACCGTGTCTATTAAGTTTTGTTTACATGTTTGATACAACACAACTCAAACATAACAGTTCACGCCATCTGACCATTTCCATACATGCCTGCAGCTGGGATATTTTTGTAAAAATCTACAATTAAATCAAGTTGTTACCAGTTTATGTTCCCGTTGTTCTTTATGCATCTACTAGAGTAAAGCTTAGATTATCAAAGAATCCTACAACTAGGATATTCAAAAAATATAAAATATCTTCTCAGAAAAGAACTTTTCCTCTTAATTCCAACAAGAACAGGCGTTCAGGCAAGATCTCCGACTCCCACAGGTGTCACTTCCCTGCTGACCTGCTACAACGTGTCTGAGAACATCCAATACAAGATAAACAAAGAAGAGGAATCATATTTGGCAACTTACCGAGCTGTGGGAGGATATCTGGGAGGAGTGCACGACTTTAGCCTGCATCCGCTGGTCTTCCGAGTCTGCTACCTCCATGCCCTCAAGAAGAGGGGCCAACTTGGTCCCCACCCGGCTGTCCTTGCCGCTTGTCTGCTGCACATGCACTGTTTTCAGCGAGGAGGAGGCACTATTTGGGGGGACCACGGCGTTCTGACCCGGTCCCGGCCAAGTTCCCGTGCCTGGCTTCCTCACTGGGAACTCCACGTTATCGTACGGTGCAGCTTCCATCAATTATAATCCCGCTCACTAATCTGAAGAGAAATGGAACAAGTACTGAAATCCCGAGGAGCAAAGCTTGAGTGAACTTTGATGTGTAAGAATCATGGGCGAGCTGGCACACTACAACATAAGCTCCAACACTCTCTCTCTCGCCCTTCCTTCTCTATACTCTGCTTGTTGAAAGTCACTCGGCTTCTCTCCCTCCCTCTGTCCGAGTCTGCTGGGACGGGAGTTCTCCCCTCCACATGTGCAACCCGATATCTCCTACTGCCGCGAGCTTTGCCGTCTGCCTGTCGGCTGCTACTGTGTGAGCAGACGATACGATTAGATGCCAATACGGCACCGGGGATGGCGGGAAATGAACAGACCGAAAGGGACAAGAACTTTTCCGTGAATGTCAGTCAAGTTAAGGTCAACTGCTTCCACATTCTAGCTTAGGGTGTCACATATGGTACAAATATGCAGATCTTGGAGTAAAGTGATCCAGTCTCAAGTCTTTTCTTTTGTAGATTAGAACCTTTAAGGGAACAATACGCACGCACAGGTTATCTAATCAATAAACCGATATCCCATGATGTTGCTCTTTTATATTTATCCCCCGGAATAAGAAGAAGCGATTCCTTAAGAAGTGTTATTATCAACTTGCAACACGTTGAACAGTCAACAAAACCTGATCGACACTCAGTGAAAGGAATCAAAACAACAATAGGACTCGCTCGCCCCGCACAGATGTCCGCGTTGTGCCGAGTATTGATCCAGAGTTAAATCGTCCCGGGTGTTGGAGAGAAGAGTTCAGTCACTTCAAGTGCAACTCGTCCGTCCGTCCATCCCCGTCAACATGTGGTCACTCACTTGACCCGGTCTCTACACGTGTCTACATCACTGCCCTCTGTCATAACTAGACTCTCGTAGTTCGCCGTGTCATTATTTCCACTTCACTTACCCTAAATCATAACAGTAAAGTAACTCCGGGCTATCTGGAGAAGGGTGTTTTACTATTAGTGACATTATTTTTCAAATACATTTCATCAACCTATTTGATCGAAAAAACGTGCTACAGCCCCTTTAAACAATTTGGCCAAGTCTTGATTGTGACAATTTCTAAATAAAAAAGATTTGCAGGGATCCTTATAAGTACAACGTCACCCAACATTTCGGTTAAGGGACAGTATGCTAGTCTAGAAGGACAATTCGATGACAGATGCTATTGACAAGATGATCAATTTAAGATTGTCTCCCCTGTCAATCACTCATCTCTAATCGGGTCAGCTCTAGCTTTCATCCAGTGTACAAGGTCTCACACTGACTGCTGACATGGACCCACATCTCTCTAAGCTTTATCCTCTCCGGGAGTGATATATCAGTGGGTCCCTCATCCTCAATAGGTCTTAGCTGTTTCCTAATAAACAGCATCAAAGTCAGTCTTATTTGCTGAGGGGATATAATTAACCCGAGGTTTGTTTTTGTGGAAACAAAATTTTAGGGAATACATCTGTTGATACTAAAGGGGATGATATAGAATACATTCCACATGGATCTTTGGGTGTTATTTTAATTGTCATTAAAGTGATATTGCATTATTTTGATACTCAAATCTGTTTGAATTGAAATGTTGTCAACATCATCATATGTCTTACTAAAGACATGTAAAATATCGGAATTAGATTTTTATAATGACTTGTGTGATACATGGCCAGTTTTACAATATTATTATCTAAAGAGTTTCCTAGACGATCCGTTACTAAAGATAGAACAGACCATTTATTGTAAATCGTGATATCGACAAACTGGAACCACGTATTATTACGATCATTGAATCTAGCTAGGTTCTAATAATCTGCTTTTTCCTTTTTACGAAGTAATAATAAACTGGCATCATCTATTCTAAAAAGAATTGCAGGAACTTTGCAAAATGACGCGGGGATACAGGTCGAACGAAAGTGGACAGGGGTACTGTTTGAAATACAGTATTCCTGTTGATGCAACCTTACCAATTAATAAAAATATTTCAAACGTTAGAGGAATGATTTTTGTATGTGATGAAATATTTCCCTGATATATATAATTATGATAACAAAGTAAAACGATATCAGGATCTATCAGTAACTATAACAAGTGTTACGACACTGGTCAGTCCAGTGACCGGCACGAGACATGACATAATATTTGCCTTGACAACAAGGCACAATCACTTCTATAGAACGCACGAACACGACCATCCCTTGAATGATAACATACGACTGAATTTTACCCACTATGTTTTATTAAACAGGCTTACATTCTCGAGAACCTTTATGGATGATCAACTTCTTTATTTGGTTTAAATATATGTTTATTCAATAAAGAATCTGGTTCGGTAAACAAGCAAAATGTTGCATTTGAAAACGAACGATTATTTAGTCTTTTTACTTAAATTTCCTTCAGTATATGCTCTATTTTCTACATTATTTCATCATTTAAGACGGCAAATTACCAACATATGTCAATGAAACGTCTAAGTATTCCCCTACACTCCTGTCAAACTACCCTATACAGAGATATCATTGTGTTGTCGCGGCCAACTAGAAGAAATATGTGGCAGCTTTGACATCCCCTGTCTATTGTCCGATGTTACATATGTTTGCCCTCATCTCCACTCTCCATGCATGGCCCGGGATCAAATTACCCCCTAGAATTGGGGTCATCATATTCTCGTCTGACCATATGGAATGTGGAACAGTCCACTGACACACATTCAACCATATATCTCAAAGTTCTCCACCGTGACCGTGTATAACAAATAAATCTTCTACAGTCTAGAAATACATGTAACTATTTGAATACATACATTATTAGTGATTTTAACAATATTTATTCAAAAAAAATAAATGGATTGGTAAACAGGCATATAACGTATGAGAGAGAGAGAGAGAGAGAGAGAGAGAGAGAGAGAGAGAGAGAGAGAGAGAGAGAGAGAGAGAGAGAGAGAGAGAGAGAGAGAGAGAGAGAGAGAGAGAGAGAGAGAGAGAGAGAGAGACTGAATCCAAGGTTTTAATATACTTTATTAAGTATTGGGAGTAAGCTTTCAACATTACAAAGTATAAGTGTAAAAGCCAATGAACAAAGATAAGACAATAAAGAAAGAAATTTAGATCGACAGTGAAAGTTATACAAATATAACTGTTTAGCTTGAATGATTTCATAATAGCGTACTATAGAACTATCCTTAAAATGTCTGGTGAAAACTATTATATGTTAAACAGAGAAAATGAACACAACATCAATAAATATAGCAGCAGCGATCAGTGACCATCTAATACCATATGGATAAAGTATTTATTCATAACTGTTCGCTTGAAAAGAATGACTCAGTTATAATTACCCGATCATATGTCGACCACTGAGATTTAAACTCTGACATTTAAGTTGTAGTCAAATATTTTCTCATTTTACAAGAGAATTCTCCTCGCCTGTTGTCGTGTCAACTCAGAACTAGTTGAAATAAACATTGGCCGATAATTGAGAGCCCCGCTATTTGACCTTAAAACTTTGACAGTTTATGACGTTTGATGCCATATCAATATATTCTAAGTTAATTATTGTCGTAATTTAAATGCATTGAACTAAATGACTTAAGAGGGACTTATGTACGGAGTTGTTCCAGTTACAACCTCAACTATTTCACATTTCCTGAACTAAAGATTTATATAGATCTATCTGAATCATTGCCAGAACAAATATTGTTTTTCTTGATACACACTGTTCTAGACTCGATGTTAAAGACAGAGCCGAAACCAACCCTTACAGTTTCACTAAAAGGGAAGATTTAGTACAGCAGATTAACATATTTGTGTTAGTCCTTATCAAACTAGCCACCTGATGAAGGAGTAATCATTTTTCCCGAAACATCGTGGTTTTATCGATGTATAAAGCCACAATTGTGTGGAACTCTTCAGTGTGAGAGGTTGATTTGTAGGTCTTATGCCGGCAATTTTGAGAGTTCAGACAGCAAGATAGTTGGTGCCATATCTCAAACTCTACTCTGAGTGTTAGGCATCCCTACATCAGTCAGATCACTTCATCTACCTTCGGGCGACCATTTTAATGTGAACACCTTAAAATGGCGACTCGAATGGAAATGGGCTCCTATCCGAATCATATACATTCCTTTCAGAACTATGTTTTTGATTGAGAAGTATTATTTAGTCATTGGTAACAAGTATTTACCTTTTCGTGAGAGCACTATGTTTCAGTAAGAACTACGTGCTACATAGTCTTAGAGGGGCAGTAGCACGTTTTTTGCAAATTTTATTTTTAAAAAATTCCGATTTATAAAGATCGTTTATGCCATTTATATTTACTTTAGAGTGTAAAACATTTGATTACGCAAACCAATTATCCGTAGAGGTAATAACGGTGTTGCGTATAAAGCAAAACTTACATGGCGGCCATGTTATTGTGAACACATTTTATTATTTCGAATGATAAAAACGATTCTCATGGCTTTACTGAGCCAAGTACACTCATGCATATTTAACTTGATCTTCCGAAGAGAGAAGAGTGTTTACTATTGGTGAAATTATTTTTCAAATACATTTTATGGACTTACTTGAGCGAAAAAACGTGCTACTGCCCCTTTAAAATACACTTACATTTACAGTGCCAACATACACAACACATATATACTAGAGAACACTTACATGGTCGAGTCGCGTTGTTCCACTTGTCGTCCCTTTGATACCGGACCAGTTTAACATGGGAATGAGTCTCACATCTACACCACCAGTTTACGCTAATTAGGAAATGTCACAGCACCACGGCAATTGTAATTATTATTCCAGTTCATTGTGAGATAATTACGCCACTTCCGGTTATGTGAGGCTATTGCTCACGACTTGCCGATATGACTTCCGTTAATTGACTCAAGTAAACTGCGAAATATTTTCAAAACAAACAAACCATTGTTCAATACTGATATGTAATTCCACGTCGTGCTATCGACTAACGTTGAGTGTATCCCACAATAACTTACTATCTGACAACCCTATTGTTATTTGTAGTAAATTCGGCTAATCGTATAAGCTAATTTCCATGACGACATGTAATGCATTTGGAACCCAACCGCGTTCTTGTAATGCATTTTAATATCTATTACTAATCGACGTTGATTTATAAATGAACAAACGTGAACCGGAAAATGAACAATACATTCTCTAATGTGTTCAACTTTATTATTTCTTGTTCCTAAACATATGATTTCAGCATATAACGTGGAGACCACCATTAATTATATTTCAGAAATCATTAATCATTAATTTTAAGGAAAATCAAGTAGGCGTTTTTTTGGCCGACAGTGTATCATATTCTCCATTTATCATATTCTCCATATATCATATGTTTCATATAATAGCAGAGTATCAACACAAATTCACAAATGATTCTGTCGAAGCACGGGGTCGAACCTGTTACCCACTGGATTATTAATACTACATATACACTATTTTCAGTTTTTGTCTCATATTTTGGCCCTTTATTTATCAGCATATTATGGTGAATTTTTTTCACAAATTCAAATAGCATACATCGAGGAGAACGTATTAAACGCGAAAACGTTTGTTCTACGTTTCTTTTCCAAAAATAATAAACTGACGGGAAAAAGAAAGTATAACACTCACTTGTTTTCGATTAATTCAATGTTTTAAAGAATTGATATGCATTTGATTATGACACGATACAATAACCCCTTTCGTCAGTAGTTTGAATGACTTAATTGATGACTGTTTTATTTTTTAACTAAAATATCATTATTTAAAGTAGACAGGGGTAAGAAATGAAATTTACACCAACATAACCCCTACCATGTTCAAAATGTTGTAAATGTGTGCAGGACGAAGCACATTTATTTATTTTCTAACAGAGTATATGTTATATGTCGATGAACAGTTGTGTTTTTTTATCAAAATTAATTTGGGGGAATTTCAAAATTAAAATTTTAAATTTTAATTTAACAAAATTTCAAACCGCGTAGATGTATTCTTTGACTGATTTAATGTTTCTGACTAATTTCACAAACTAGTCCGTTTAAGAATACGACGTCGAAAACTCGAGATATTTGACTTTGAAATTATACATATGATAAATGCTAAGATCTGAGCCATATACTTTACTATACTTTTTGCCCGTCAGTGTATTATGAATATGACGCGTCATTGACAAATTTCACCTTTATAATGGCGTCGCTGATTGCACAACTAACTTTCAATGCAACCAATCCGGATTCTCTATTTAAATTTAGAATTTAGCCCATGGTTACACTACAATTATGAAGGAAGAAACCTCTGTGGGAAGAGAATGTCATTAATATACAGTTTGATTAGAACTTTCAAGACGATTATAAGCTATTGGCATACAATATAAAACGTATGTCTTAGATAGGCTTATACATTGGATGGTACACACACTATGGTATTAAGTAACAGATAGAGGACGAGTAGCAGTACATTATCGGGATATAAATGTACGGGTTTGAGAGGGTTGGGCGAGGCGTCAGCCGAGCCTAACCCTCTCAAACCCGTACATTTATATCCCGATAATGTACTGCTGCGAGTTCTCTATCTATCTTAGAGCACAGTCAAATGCTTGAGTCGTCAAGAAAATGTCTTAAAATGAATATATTTCGAATGAATTGTCAACAAATTTGGGAAAAATTCTCTCGAACACAACATGAAAAACATTGACATTTCTCATTTTCATATGCAAATGTTAGGAACATTGACGTCATCATCAGCACTGTGAGCACTGAATTTCTTAAATTGTCCGAGGTGCATGAGGCGTACATTTTATATAAAGCGTACGAGTCGTGCTACTGCATAGGCGTCGTGCTTGAATCACGAACATGCATGATTTAAGCACGGTTTTATTCAGCAACATTGAGCAGTAATACATTTCATTGCCGGTTGTATCCCAGTTGGACTGAACCCATTTGACTACTCCCAAAATGACTACTCTAATCCTATTAGATAAAACAACACTCAGCCACTGCTTACCTACTCTGAAATAGACTCTTCCCAAACTTTAACATGTATAGTTAGCTTACACTTAAACATGTTCATGAATGTAGTAAGCTAACTTGTAACATGTAAAGTTTGTCAATTAATATGCGTTTGTGGCTTGGGGGTAAACAAGATGAACGCCTTCAATTTCATCAGAGGGTAAGCTGTCCTTCTGTTAAATAAGACACTTGGATTTTGATGTTTAATAGTTGACTACTCCATTATCACTATATGTTATGGGTTGGAGAGAGCAGATTTTGTATTGTCACAAAAAGGTACAGATCAAGTTTTGCACCAATCAGACACTGTGTATATGGATCGGACATTTTATTCATGTCCACATCTCTGGAATCAAGTGTATGTGTTTCATTCTATGATTGAAGACAAAATGTATCCGCTGATATTTTGTCTTACACCTGATCGACGATATGAAACGTACAGACGCGTTCTCCAGCATATAAAGACTCTAGTTCACAATGCTACAGGTAGAGAACTGGAACCGGAAACATTTCAAGTGGATTTCGAATACCCTGTTCATAAAGCCTTAAATGATGAATTTCCAAACTCTTTGATACGTGGATGTCTTTTTCACTATGCACAATGTTTGTGGAGAAAAGTGCAGGACTTAAAACTTGCAGTTGATTACAAACAAGATGAAAGAGTATCAAGTCACGTCAGACGTGCTGCTGCCCTTGGACTTCTCCCCACAGACACTGTACAGGACACCTGGGTTGATGTCCTGGAGCAGTCTCCTGACGTCATTGGTATTGAAGCATTCAACGATTACATGACGGTGAACTGGGTTGACGACGGGGCAAGATTCCTGATATCTGTGTGGAACCATCATGGAACACAAGGACCCAGGACAAACAATCACCTCGAAGGGTGGCAACACTACCTCATCCAGACAATCAAGCAAAATCATCCTAACATCTTCATCTTTATAAAGACAGTGAAATCTATGGAATCGGTGAACAGAAGGAAACTGCTACAAATGGACCATGGCGTTGGGAGAGCACCAAGAAGACGGAAATACAGAGAACTAGATTCAAGGCTACAAAGACTCAAACAGAAATTACTGACAGGGGAAAAATCACCAATTCAGTTTTTAGATGCAGCTGGAAACATTTGAACCCGTTATCCAGTCAAAGTTACATGTAGATACAGTTATATACTTTTATCATGACATTTTATTAAAAATTTTACCTCATTATATTATGTTTATAAAATAAACCTCTCATATTTTACCTGATTTTATGTATGTGAATATATCAATTTTACCTCATTTTATTATGTTAAGAAAATAAACCTCTCATATTTTACCTCATTTTATGTACATGTATGTGAATATATCATGTTTAAAGTTGTGAGTTGTGGTTCAGTCATTAACAGTTGTGAGTTGTGGTTCAGTCCATTTTGTCTAATAGGGGACAAGTATGTTATGCTACACTGACTTTGTGTTTGTAAGCAGTAGTCATATTGGGAGTAGTCATAATGAGATGCTACCTTCATTGCCTATAAAGACTGAGTGGTTTTTACAATGAATCAGTTCACACAATGGCTTCATCATGGACAGTCCAAGGACAAGTACACTATTCATTCAGGAAAGGTAACTTTATTTTTTTACTCCTTACTTTTTAAAGTGTATATTTTTAAAATTCAAAGTTAATTTCATTAAATTGGTTTATTTAATAATTAATAAAAGTTATTGTTTTTTTTGTATTTCAAATATTTTTGTTTGTTTGTTTAGCTTTATTTATCAATATGCGAGTTGTAATATATATTGTTGCATATGCTTTTGTGCATCCCGTCTATATTGCATATGAATTATTTCAGGTTACTGCAGCAACGAAATTATATTCGAACTGTCTATGGGAAAGAATGTAACGTCGTACTGGACATCGCTCGGACGCTGTGTGACGATACAGGGGTTTCATTGAGACGACAATGCAGCCTCCATCCTCTAACACGCCAAGAAGATACTTTTATATCACTTTCTTCTATTTTTTTATGTCGTTCTATATAACGTCTGAATATTATTTTTAATATCGTGGTTGAATACAAAACATTGGTAACATGGTTTGATGCTTGTCGTTGTTTCACTAAATGAAATACACTTGAAAATTCCCAATTGACCTCACATTACTTGCTTTAGTTACATGATTTTATTCTTCTTTTAGGAATATCGAGCTCCTTAATATAGAAGACCCCCATCGACGGAAGCGACCTTTTCCTTTCTGAAAGGGAACACAGCAGATCATTTGTCAATGTAATAAGTGTTAATTGTGTATTATCCACATAAATAAAACAATCAGTTGACATTGTTTGTTGTTTTTTTATGGAAGTCTGTGAACCAGTTTTATGAGCATGATACCCGAACGCAACCAGACAATCGTACATCTATCGGGATATAAATGTACTCCACGTGACCACAATACAATCATATGATTGGACGAAAGCATTTGACTGTGCTCTAATTCTGATTAATTCACTTGCGCACCGCAACCACGTACATATGTAGCGTCACCACCACTTTAATAATGCGAATGTGTGCCTGTGTTGTTGCTCGTGGTTGTTTGAATATCTGTTTCAAATGTTTTTTTCCGATCAAGTACTAATCGAAAACTGAACAATTTCTGTTGTCTCATTTCAACAATCGCCATTCTTTTGTGACATGTCAACTTCTGAAATTTAAATATATTATGCAGAAATTATGCAAATTCATAATGCTATAATATTGCTAAACTGTTCATTATAGCTTTTACGAAATCTGATAAGATAGCTGGTAGGCGTTCCTTTTTGCCTACAGTGTATATATGAAGCATATGATATTTGAAGCATATGATATATGAACCATATGATATTTGAAGGATATAGAATATAAACCATATGATATTTGAAGCATATGATATATGAAGCATATGATATTTGAAGCATATGATATATGAACCATATGATATTTAAAACATATGAAACACTTTCAACAAATAATCTACCTTCGGAACAAGAAGTATAATATCATTTTCATGGCCATATACACCAGCTTTATTTACGATGAAAGCTTGCCTATAATTACAGTTAGCAGTGTGGGTTAGTATGAACTTTGAATACCCGAATACAAAGGACCAGTGTGTAAACATCCTAAGAATTGGTATAAAGTCAAGTTCTTGGAGATGATAATGACACACACGGTAATGGTAAAATCGATAGGTTGATGTATAAGCGAGTTTTAAACACCATAAATTAAATGGCTTGAAAGTCCAAGTTAAACTGGTGTTTAAATGCTGCCGACAAGTTCTAGTAGTTCTTTTATTTCAACTCGCACTTTTCATCCCATTTATAAGCCAGTGAACAAACACAATTCTTAAATGAAATACCGTATTGGCATGCAAGGTTTGAAAAAACATCAAATTCATGTGCAATTAATTCTGTTACATCACTCCAGCATGTTCTCCCAATGGATAACACGAACTGCACGTGCAAAGTATGCACTGGTTGTCAATTTCACGACCTTTGCTTTATCGAAAGTACCGTGATATTTCTCGCAATAAGTGGGACCCGTGCGTCGCCTGAAGATCCTGTCCGCGTATCGCCTACACCCCATATTGTCTACACTATTATCAAAAGAAATTTATGGATGCGTGCACATCACAATGGCATCCTAATCCCTTAAGAAGATAATGAACTTTTCCAACAAGATAACAAAGACAGAATAACTAAATAACAAATGACTATAATTTCATTTTGATTTTCACAACGATGACAGTGTATTTTCATAGCATATGCACTAGCTATGTAAATAGTTTGTACTTTCATAGCAAGATCACTAACAATGTAATGCATGATCTAATTTCACTTTGATTTACACAATGATGCCAATGTAACGTGTAAAGACTCTAGTACTGTGGACTATTGTATTGCTTCTGCGCCTGTATTCTCAAATATAGACACTCTGAGAGTGGAAGATTTCGATCCCGTGTATTCTGATGTACATTGTGGTCATTTTCGTTTAAGTGTAAACATCTATGCACTGGAAATTACAGTAAGGAAGAGGATATAACCCTCAGCACTAATGTAAAAAGTTTGATTATAACCTTCGTGGGGAATTTGTAAATAATATTGATATGTATGTTGTAAATAGGTCGTGTATATATATGGAAAATGTCGAATGTGATAATGTTGTGTTACATCTGTGTGTAATGATTTGTCAAATATGTGTGTTAATGCTGCTAAGAATACATTTAGTACTTTTAAAGTTAAAGCAATCAAAACGTGTAAAAGGCATAAACCTTGGTTTAACAATAAGTGTAAAGCTTTGAAGCGTAACTATCATGTTTAGAAACGTGCTTTTAGAGCATTTAAGAGCATTTCAAACCGTCACGTAATTTTCAGAACAAGGATAAAAAATATTTCGGAAAATTTTAAAGTCTTTTGATAATCACTCTGGAAAGACATTAAGTATTGATAAGGGAAAGCTATATGATTATTTCAAAGATTTGAACGCAGGAAAAGTCTGCGATGTTGATTGTAATGTTCTTATACACCATAATTATGTGTTTTGTTATATTCATGTATATTTGTTCACTCTATGATTATGTACGACTTATGAGACTTTACTTCATAACAATGAACCAGTTCATTAATGGGCAGTAAGATATTTTTTTTCATATTGCAAACTCATATTGCTCTTCCGTTAAACAAATTGTCATCTGATTTTACAAAAACATTTTGAACAAAACTTGTGAAAAAAAATACATGTAGTGAAATTATATTTAACAATGAAACTTTAATTGTTTTCAACACGCAATAGTTGCCATAAAAATGGTTTCTCTTTCTTTGGTTACGAAAATTATCATATTTAAAATACGAGATATCACACCTCATGGGGCATTTCAAGCCGCTTCAAACACTTCGCCCTGAGCGGTCCAAGGGAAGTAACTCTGATTTCCACTCACACATCACGTGACATACCATATGATCCACCATCATACATCAACAAGATGTCGGGCAAAGAAAGATTAAATATTTTCCCATCTCGGATGTAAGTGTTTGATTATAATCTCATTTTCGATATATTATATGATTGTTGATATTCTTGATTTTCAACGTAATAACTCAAAATGATCAGAAATGCTCTACCATATCACAATAGGGACTCGACTGTCTGTCAAAGGTGCCCTTGCTCTGAAACGGAACTAGTAAAAATTGAATTCAATTAAAATATGGATGATGGTTTCAGTTCATTATCTTTTTGTAAAATATGAGAAATATATTTTTCAAATTCTTAAACTTTCATAAATGATTTTTAATTCGTTCAATGCTTTTTATCTGGTAGTGATGTGCAAGTTGGAGAATATGTTGTTTATTTCTACACTTGTGAACAGTATGTTGGCCTATAAGTGTTGGATTCAGTGGAATTTGCAATGATAGCAAAGACTTCTGGGAGGTTATAGAAAGTTTTACATGTACATCTTATACTACCGTGAGCAAGGATTAATGGGATATTTGAAAAAAAAAATGAATCTTTGATGGTAATCTCAGTTAAATTGATTAAAATACAGTTCTTATAGATAGTCACATGGTCCGCGATCTATAAGCCATATTTACGGTATGTTAAGTTCTATTTTTTTGTGGAAACAAAATTCTAGGGTATATTCCTGTCAGACCGTCTGCACATGTATGTTATTGATTAAAGATTATAACATAATCCAGTTGAATATATCAGTGAGGGGAATATTTTTATGACTTTGTGTTCGACTTTTTGATAAATACTAGCACATGTTCATTAAACAATAAAAAAAATGGCATAAGAATACATTGATGGGTATAACTATAGAATTGGTTCGCCACCCATTTTCATAACACCAGCATGTAACTAAGTATTTTAGTTAGGTTAGTAGTTAAATTTTAGGGTTGGGGTTAGAGTTAGGGTTAGCATTAATCTTTAGAATGTATTCTAGGTGGTGAACCAATTTGATAGTTGTAACATGAGTAAAATACAGCATTTTTCTCATTTCACATAATGCACAAAAGCAGAATGGCAGATACTAAGATAGAACCTCTCTTTAACTCATTTGTTAAGATAGTATGACATCAGTAAATGAAATAAGCTTGAAATTGTTATTCTGTCAATTTGATAGCAAAGTTAATGATAACCCTGAAAATGTTACACGTCTGGAGCAAAAGTTACCAGGTAACTGGTTACAGGCTGGCGGACGGACTTCATTTCATACACTGCAAAGCTGTTTAGTATCCTCGTTCAGGGAATGGGATAGCGCAGTGGTTAGCGCGTTCAGCTTCGGATCAAGAGGTCAGTGGTTCAAATCCTGCCAGGGGCATGACAACAGTATCTGCAGTAGAGAACTGTTCTACACGCAGTAAGGTATGGGTGCAATGCTACACTGAATTTCAGCGTAGTACCACCCATTGTTTGCTAGTTCCAGTCGATGCCTGCAGGTTTCACCACAATGCATAGCCACATGGTGTTGTGGGCTTTCTCCCTTCCATAATACAAGCAGCCATGATATAAGTGAAATAATCTAGAAAGAGCCGTTCAACCCCAAATCACTTCACCTCACCTCACCTATCCTTGTTTCTCAACACTGTACCTTATAGTACCTGTTATCCGCTGCAGGGCCCTGACCAACATGAAGCTCCGGCTGAAGGGAGCTCAGAAGGGTCACAGTCTGCTCAAGAAGAAAGCCGACGCCCTGACTCTCAGGTTCAGGGCCATCCTCAAGAAAATCATTGAGGTTTGTTGTATTCTCGTAAATATATAGATACGTGTTGATCAGGAAAATCGTTGAGGTTTGTTGTATTCTCGTTAAATATATAGACACGTGTTGATCAGGAAAATCGTTGAGGTTTGTTCTATTCTCGTAAATATATAGACACATGTTTATCAGGAAAATCATTGAGGTTTGTTGTATTCTCGTAAATATATAGACACGTGTTGATCAGGAAAATCGTTGAGGTTTGTTGTATTCTCGTAAATATATAGACACATGTTTATCAGGAAAATCATTGAGGTTTGTTGTATTCTCGTAAATATATAGATACGTGTTGATCAGGAAAATCGTTGAGGTTTGTTGTATTCTCGTAAATATATAGACACGTGTTGATCAGGAAAATCGTTGAGGTTTGTTGTATTCTCGTAAATATATAGACACATGTTTATCAGGAAAATCGTTGAGGTTTGTTGTATTCTCGTTAATATATATAATAGACACGTGTTGATCAGGAAAATCGTTGAGGTTTGTTGTATTCTCGTTAAATATATAGACACATTTATCAGGAAAATCATTGAGGTTTGTTGTATTCTCGTAAATATATAGATACGTATTGATCAGGAAAATTGTTGAGGTTTGTTGTATTCTCGTAAATATATAGACACGTGTTGATCAGGAAAATCGTTGAGGTTTGTTGTATTCTCGTAAATATATAGACACGTGTTGATCAGGAAAATCGTTGAGGTTTGTTGTATTCTCGTAAATATATAGACACGTGTTGATCAGGAAAATCGTTGAGGTTTGTTGTATTCTCGTAAATATATAGACACATGTTTATCAGGAAAATCGTTGAGGTTTGTTGTATTCTCGTAATTATATCGAGACGTGTTGATCAGGAAAATCGTTAAGGTTTGTTGTATTCTCGTAAATATATAGACACGTGTTAATCAGGAAAATCATTGAGGTTTGTTGTATTCTCGTAAATATATAGACACGTGTTGATCAGGAAAGTCGTTGAGGTTTGTTGTATTCTCGTAAATATATAGACACATGTTTATCAGGAAAATCGTTGAGGTTTGTTGTATTCTCGTAAATATATAGACACGTGTTGATCAGGAAAGTCGTTGAGGTTTGTTGTATTCTCGTAAATATATAGACACATGTTTATCAGGAAAATCGTTGAGGTTTGTTGTATTCTCGTAAATATATAGACACATATTTATCAGGAAAATCATTGAGGTTTGTTGTATTCTCGTAAATATATAGACACGTGTTTATCAGGGAAATCATTGAGATATGTTATTTCTCTGATAGATACTCGCTTTGCATCACATCCCAAAATTTAAATTTAACAATTATTAAATATTTTTTCAGAAATTGAAGTGCCTATGAATGTTCAATAATAAATTTGGTATAAAGAAAAACAATCAAACTTTCATAATGATGCATTTTCATTTCATAATTTTCCACTAATTAGTATGCCTTTGAATAATATATACGGTAAGATTTTTATATGGTACAAGAAATACAATGAAACTTTCATTATGATTTTTTAATGGTAATTTTGTGACATCATGCGTTACATGACAATTCAGAAAAAAATGCAGTGTTTTGAAAGTTTGTAAATATATGACAGACAAAGATGTTGATGGGTGACGTGATGAAGGAAGCCGCCTTCTCTCTGGCGGAGGCCAAGTTCACGACGGGAGACTTCAACCACATCGTGCTGCAGAACGTCAACAAGGCTCAGATCAAGGTCAAGAACAAGAAGGAGAATGTGGCAGGTACGAGATGTGTTATTTATCATCAAAAACTGAATACCACAGGAATTACTAATTGTGTGAGATCAAGCAATATCTATGATGTCACAGTGCTATGACCTTACTACACAACGTACACTGGCAGAGCTGAATTCAGAGATTTATGTATTCGGTGAGATTGTCTGTATATTTTCAGTCTGTGAAATCAGCTTGAAAACAATCCAACCCAAAATAGTGACTTTGTTAATTTAGATGACAATATCTATGATGTCACAGTGCTATGACCTTACTACACAACGTACACTGGCAGTGCTGAATTCAGAGATTTATGTATTCGGTGAGATTGTCTGTATATTTTCAGTCTGTGAAATCAGCTTGAAAACAATCCAACCCAAAATAGTGACTTTGTTAATTTAGATGACAAAAATATACACTTAAAAACCCAAGGTCATTGGTATTTAGACATGTATTTAGTTCACTCATATTTACATTAAATATTTGTCATTAAAATGTGTTTTCCACCAAAAGTGTATGGCTACAATCAGACATTCTTCACAAAAAAGAAACAGTGAAGAAACATCCACCTGTTTTGTTAAAAGTAAACCAATTCATTTGATAAACTTAAATGCATACTTTATGCAAATTTAATATTTTTAAATGTTTATCATTGATGATTATATTACCATTTCTTTACCCGCAGGTGTGACACTCCCTAGCTTTGAACACTACCAGGACGGTGCAGACAGTAAGTTTTTACTTTTATATTCCATATGGATGAAAATAACCCAGTTAATATTATTGATATGTGCACATGTGCACACAATAACTTATATTTTCACTGAAACCAGTGACTGATATAATTTGCTGTTATATTAGTCTGATGTAGCGAATTGACTTCTGACGTCACATTGTTGATGTGTTGACAGGGTGTTCAACATGAAAACGATACTGTTAAACGATACAAGGATAACATCATATAATAAATAGAATATCTATCAATTCTTGACAAATACTATGTATATCTCATCTTGTGAGGTAGAAAAGTTATATATCTTCACTTGTGGCTGTGCCACTCGTGAAAATAAAAACTAACCTCACTCGATGAGATAAACATGGTAATAGTAAAAAAAGAACAGATATCCTCTATATATTGATCATAATATAAACTGTTTAGTACTTCAATGTTGAGATTTAAGGTCCTAAATTTTGTTGATGAGTATACAATGACAAAGCAAATCTTGTATTTCAGCGTACGAGCTGACAGGTTTGTCGAGAGGAGGGCAGCAGATAGACAAGCTGAAGAAGAATTATGCACGAGCAATTCAACTCCTGGTAGAACTAGCCTCGCTCCAGACCTGCTTCGTGACCCTGGACGAAGTCATCAAGATCACAAACAGAAGAGTCAATGCTATTGAGCATGGTACATTGAGTTTTCTTAGTTATTCAACTTGTGGAGCATTGACGGATCCAGGAATTTTGAAAGGGGGGTTTTCATATCGTAGAGGAGGGTGGAGGGGTTCAACCGAAATATATATGCAGAGTTTTTCAGAAAGGGCTGGGGATGGGAGGTTGTTAGCCCCCTGAACCTACCTCTGGATCTGTCACTGTTGAATTCAATCTAAGTATCATTTAGGATATCAGTATTTTCACTACTCTTTTGTAACAGATATTTTGTTAATGTAAGTGTCTTGTAAAATTTAAATTAAATTTTAAAATTAAAAATTAATAATGTTTGAGAAATTTTTTGTTGTTGTTGAGAAGGCCTAAGTTTTTGTAGTTTAATACCAATATTCTTGGATAATTTCAGTTATCATCCCTCGTATCGAGAGGACAATTGCATACATCACCACAGAGCTTGATGAGAGAGAAAGAGAGGAGTTCTATAGGTGAGTGTCTTACATTCAGATCAACTTCTTTTGTTGTGTCAAGTTTTGAAGAAGGCTTGCACGGATGAGGGGGTAGCATTTGTGTCTTGAAAGTTGACCTATCTTTGACAATGCTTGATTGGGGACCTGGTGTATACCCGGCATACTCCGCCGGAAGCGGCGTAACTCGCAGATCACTTGATTGAAACCCGAGGTTTGTCTCAGGCGTATGAATACACCGGTTTGAAAAGGCGGCACAATATGAGGGACAAATGTTATCTTTCTGACAATCAGTAACTATTTTTTAAAACTTGCATTTGACAATCACAATGCAAACTGATTTTCTGGAAATAATACTGAGTTTATAAAACAATGTATTACCCAATAATGAAATTTTAAACATGATTTGGAATTTTAAAAAAATGTAGTTTTATCATATAAATGACATGTTGAAGCATTTTTGATGGATGCTGATTTCTTCCTGTCTGTCAGTCGATACACTTGATACAACTTGAGCCTGGTTCAGGACCGGCACACGCCGGTCACATGGTCGGTGCATTCGCCCCTTGAATGATTCAAGCATAGACTTTCATAGGGGTGTAACAATACATCGAACTATCGATGCATCGCAATAGTTGGCTTGGCAATAGTACTATATCGATAGTATATACAAAAACACTATCGCTATCGCAATAGTTAGGTTAACTATTGATACTATCAAAACTATTAAATTTCCCTTAATTATGAATGATTAACACAATCCCCACTGCATTTAATTGAAGATTTTTCATTTTAGAATGTCAAAAGGGAAGAACTAGAGATAGGAAATAGCAAAACGACAAAAAATCTGTTCATTTATGATTTCTTTACTGTTTTTGGTTTCATAGTCCTTACATCAATTAAACATTTCTACTAAAACCTATAAGAAATGTAGCTGATTATCGCGTATTTGTGCAAAAAAAACTATCACAATAGTTATTGCAATAGTGACTTACAATTAATAGTCTATCGGTATCGCAATAGTAAGTGGCAATAGACTATCGCTATCGCAATAGTCTCTTTGGGTCAATAGTCACCCCTAGTCTTTGATACACAATCAATCCACCGCGTCTCTTCTTCAGGTTGAAGAAGATTCAGGAGAAGAAGAAGAAGTTGAAGATTGAGGCCGAGGAGTTACGGAACAAGAGGAAGATTGAGATCGGTCTCGAGAACCAGCGGACCGCAGACCTGCTGGCAGATGATCGGGATGAAGATCTCCTCTTCACGGACTAGTCACATGTGTAGACAATACAAGATACAAACCGTGTATTCTAGATTTGACAAGAACTTCAGTGTAATTGGCACAGATATTTGTGAGCTGGGCCTCTTTCTTGAAACCTTCGTAGCCTTTAGAATTAACATTGATGGTGGCCCATGTGTTAAGAATGGGTTTTCGATGTTCCTAGAGCTACGAACGTTCTGAGAATAAGGGCTCTGTGCATTTTCCTTGGTCATTTAACATTAAAACTTTTTGAACATCAATCATTCTGAAAAACTAGCACTCTTATTCTATAAAACATTGTGTTAAGAATATTCTTTATAAAGGTAGTTTGGCTATGAACGTTTCTAGAATAGTAAGCCAAGGTGGCTGTTTCACTAACAGTTCTTAGCCCTAAGAACAGTTCAATCTTAAGTTGAGTGTATTCAGCCTTGGATAGGGAAAGAGTCAATCAAACTGGACTTGAATAATAGTCTTGTCAGATTTAAAATAAGTGTGTTGTTTTGGTTTGTGTTTAAAATAAATCAGATTTGGAGGGAAACGTGTTGTACCTGGCATTGTTGCTGAATCGGCTGTTTGTTCGGGAGAGAGAGCTTGTCACCTTGTTCAGTGTTATGTTATTGTGGAATCGTGTTCTGTTGTTTTTGTATGCTTATTTTCTGTTGAATTATTTCATTTATGAGATGTCACTTTTGAAGCATATTTAGATCACAGAGATAGCTTTGATTTTCGGTAAAATTATTTAAGCAATAGTCAAGATAAGAATGATTTTCTATATTTGAAATATAATGGATGCATTTCAATGTAATTTATTTGTGATGCATAACTTGGCGCCAAAATTACTTTTTTCATGAGTCTTTGTTTAAGTACTATATGCATGGAAATGTTATATAGTAATAAATACTAGATTAATCTAGTCAGTTAAACCGTTGCTCGGTGGTTGAGGGATATCTGTGTATCCTGTAACTCACCCAGACAGGAAAGGTTTGGCTACGTTACTTTGTAAACTAAGATTGATTGTACGGGCAAGTGATGGCGAGCGAGTGGGGTATTGTACATATTATTTGCAATCTAATTAAAATCAAGATCAATTGTTCACTTTCTTCTTCATACGATGAGAGGAAACTGTCACCAGGCCAATAGAAGAAACATAGAGAATATTATATGAGTGTCAACGTCATACTGTTTACAACTTGTCTGAATATTTACATTTCCCTGAGCATAAGCCAACGCAAAACATCATATATTCTGGAAATGAATATGATATTCTATGGAATACTTGAGTCATGAAATCAAGAAAATTATATACAAAAGTCTTCTTTCAAGCAAAAGCTGGATACCTATCTTCGCTATATTTAGAAAGAGACGTCACAGACAAATATGACGTCATAACATTGTTAATGGCATCACATCATTACAAAGGGATAAATTGCCAGAGAGCATTGTATGAAATATATGATCACCCCTGAAGGAGATAAACTACTCACTCAGCAATGTCATTAAAAGTATGAGCAAGTCATTACAGGCGACATCACCCTCGAACAGTTTCTTCAGATTGTATCCTGAGAAGTGATCTTTGATCTTTATTCTAATTAGTTGACATTTGTTGAGGTTGTATCCAGTTTGAACATGTCGCTGTGCCAGAGTGCATTTCTAAACAAGGCTGTGATTTATGTTTTTCTATAATTTCATTTCCAGTTCATATATAGATTGATACGTTAGTGAGGTGGGCGACAAGACGTAGTGTATATGATGCATATAGATGAATGAATCAAACATTACTCTGATGTAAACAAGTCTCTAGTTAGCTTACTGGTGGAAGGTGTGTATGGTGGCTAGCTTGGTAGAGGCCTGCTCCTTTCAATATATTGGTTCTTGTTCCGAATATCCGGTACATGCGCAAAGTGAAAGGAGTGACTCCGAACACTGTTCTGGGTGTGTGGAACATGTTCTATTGCTGTGCGGCTTGCATCCGCATTTTTTAGAACATGTCCGCACGTCTAGAACAGTGTTCGGAGCTACTCCTTTCACTTCGCACATGTACCAGAATTCGGAACAAGAACCAGGCAGCGAAAGGAGCAGCCCTTTTGAACTGACTGTAAATAGTTCTTCAGGATATCCTGTGGAGCCTCATTCTGGAAACTAGGTCATTAGCTTGTTGCGCTTATAACGATGGGAAAAATTTATAAGAGTTGATAAATAAATGTGGTTTTGTGGTAGTCAAAGTCCCAACCTCCTGTCTACACAATTGCCACAGAATCTGCAGTTTGGGGTTCTTTTTAGCACATTTAAGATCCAGGGTCACTATTTCAAAGAGTGATAAGGGATGACCTAGATGCCAGAATGGAGAAGTCAGTGTTTAGATTTATTTCTCATATTTCATTTTATTTTTCATGAAATGGTTCTTGTTTTTGTAATCAATTATCACTCTCTGATGTTAATGGTGCCCTAATATTATCCTAAACAGGGAGAAGATGAAACTATTTTGTCATTATCTTGTATTCAGTAGAGTAAATGATGAAGATATGTTGTGTAGTTGAACACAAGAAAGTAATGTAAAGATTGATAGCTAGACTGCTGGACTGATCCACGTACCTAGATCTGGGTAGCTTCATCTCCTAGCAGTCTCTGAGACCGCTTCATCGGAGAAATACGGCCCACTGATCAACCATCAATAAACCATTTAATATATCTTTAATCTTCTGTTGTTTGCTCACTTTCCTGACAGGCAATGAATTCTCATCAGTCAGTAAAGTCTCATCCTGCCCCATCAGGGTATATGTATATCCATGGCTCCCAACAACCCCCTGATGATGTAACCAGTTTTCACATCATATTTCTGAGCATTGATTACTCATCACTTTATATATCATGTATTTGTCAGCCAATGAAATCTGATTTGAAATTTGATGATCCCTCATAAATTTTCTCATTTGGGCACTGCCAAAAGTTGCTTGATTTAAAGAAATCTTTGGCTTGTTTTAGTGTGATACGAGACAAAAGTTGGTAACACAATCAGGGTATTGTTGGAGCCGTGCAGATTCAAATATCTTGATAGAGCAGGATAATGAATTCTCATCTGGAAGTCTGAACAAAGAATTGCTGAATAATGTCTATGTACAAGATTTTATTGTTGACATGAAAGAATCTTTTAGATTACATTCAACATTTGTCATCCAGAAAGCTAACATGTAAATGTAAAATCTTTACTTCTTTTTGCATTTTACAGAGAGGCAGTGAATTCTCTTCTACCAAACCAAAAGGTTTGAACAAAGAAACTGCTGTATATTGCCAGTGTATCACACATTTATCAAGCAGTTGACATTCAGGAAATAGATAGACCTTGGACAACTTGCTTCACAGCCTGTTGCATGCTACTAGCAACATAGTGCCAACATATGAATGTACAATCTAATGCAATATCTGCAGTTTTACAACAGGAAAGATTTTGGTAAATGTACAAAGTATAAAAACACGTTATGATCCAAATTGTGTTGCAGAAGAAATGTTTATATTCCTGTTGAAACAGAGATTGCTGGTTCTGGAAGACTTGACAAATATTCACATATGGTAGGGGGGGAGGTTGGAACCCCCTCAACTTCCTCTCTGGATCCGCCACCGCTTGAAGACTATATATATCATGCAGATATTGGCCAAGGGGTTGAAATGACTCCTTTGACAAAGCATTTTGTCTTCATTGTCTTCTGTTTGTCACCGAAGATCCTGTCTTCAAGTCAAGAAGTTGGTGCATGAAGTGGTATGTGGGCTTGCAGATATTTTTGCAGACTTTAAAAGTCCTTGTTTACATCATTCAGTCATCCTGTGAACAGATAATGTTTTAAACTACATTTGGTGAGGCGCTTGACGACCTGTCTAAAAATGTGTGTGTGGTGGGGCTAACAGCATGAGGATCCACTGAAGGATACTATGACAGAACCAACAGGAGTTGGGTAAAATTAAAGAGGAGCAGAGAGCCGCCAAAACACATGAAGTTGACCGCACGAGGAGGAGGAGAATGTGTATAGTTACATGTTGTTTTATTTACTATGAATATAGATTCAGTGTTAATACAGTGTTAATTGTCTTCACATACTTGTTCATTTTGTAAAAATGTCAGAGAAAAAATAGATAACATGATTAGAAAGTTGACTGAAAGGAATCAGTGAATGCAGACAGTCTAAACAGAAGAAATGTAGGATAAAATAGAATAAAAACCTCAAAGCTTACCAAATCAATGGTGCTGTCAATAGACCAACTTCCTCCTGCAAGACATAACTCATGCCATTCTCCATCACTGGCTAATTTAAGCCTTGCCTCATTTTCCTAACTTTTCTGTGCTAGTGTAAAAAGCGTGCTGCAGCTGAAATTCATAGTGCACTCTGCTACATTAGCACAGAAATTACGGTCAATGCGGCAAGGCTTATGTTGGCAAGTGATCGAGACTGGCACAAGTTAAGCTTGCAGGGGAAGACTGGTATGAGTTAAGAGTTTCGCGGGAAGTTGTCAATAGGCTTATTTCATACACTAAATGAGCCTGATATTCTTCGTAACTCTTTCACACTGCCCTTCCAAATTGGTCATTTCGTGAACCCCTTCATTCCTAATCCGCCTGCCCTTACCCACTCATCGTCTCCGATCTCACTCTCCTGCGCAGTTTTGTCGGTGGACGATGACTTGATGTCCATGATCTTGTCGGTCCATGACCCCCCCACTGCCTCTCCCCCTGCGTAGTTGGACACTGTGGCAGACTCTCCCTCCAGCTTAGCTATACTCACTGGAAGGAGATTTTCTTTTTATTTAAAACTTCTTTACATTTCTTTTAAAATGAAAGCATCTGGTTATATATAAAACCAGGCAAGTTCCACAAGCGGAACACATAATATAAAGTGGAAAAAAATATTTCTCAGTTCACAATTAGCAGTTATATTAACATAGTGGATAAATATACACTGATGAAGATGGATGAGATAAACCACAAACAACATACAGAGAAATGGTGAGTTTCCTCGTGTCTTGACCCGAACAGAGTCCCCGATTTCCAGCTCCATCTTCGCTAGTTCTGCTTCCTCCATCCATCCAGCCAGACACCCTGGCACTGTATGCTTCTCTCCTGCTCTCGTCAGCACCGGCCTTGACACAAGGGCAGACAACTCCTCCTTCGATAGTTTGTCAGTGGCTCCTTTTGCTTCTGTTTCTGTTATAAGTGAAATTGTTTAACTATTAAAGTTCAGGTATAATGCATTTTTCACAAGATTGACAGATTATTATTTCTACGGACATTATATATTTGAATCAATTTAGCATAAAATCGAGACAATATACACTTGCAATTGATCATTAAGAATATTTTAATTTACCCATTTTAGCAATGTCACAATAAGCACGGCGAACACTTTCAGAAATCATTGAGGCGTGACTGTGACACAGACGAGGCCCGCCAGAGATCTTGTGCCAGTGGCGCCTCAATAATTAATTAATGATAATTATCACTACCGCTAGATGAATTTATGAGGTGTGTTAAATCCTCTGCGGAATTACCTAGTTGGATATCTAAACGTTCGATATATGGAAAATTTAAGTTGTTTGATTGAAGATTTGTTAGGGAAATTAACAATCAAAATGTTGCGAAATTACGTTGAATTATGACTCGCCGATAATGAGATTACTCCAGTGACGTCACAGAAGTCATCTTTTCAGGGGCCACACCCCGGCAGACTTTCATTCTGGTCGCCGGAGCTAACTTAGGAGTTTGTTTAAAAAGCCATAATATATGTAATTTATGGACTAATTTCAGAAAATTAAAATCAAACAATTGTCAAATTGACATCCCATTTTAATGAATCCGAATATGACCATATATCAAAAATCCTTTAACCAAGATTGTTGATTGCCTTGATTTATTGCATTTTAGATGTTAATATAGACATCTATTGCCAAAAGAGAAAGTTCAAACCTATTTAAGAATGCTTCACTGCTTCAGTCATTCTATCCCTGATGAAACTTCGAAACAAGAGCAGAAATAATTGCAAATCAGAATATGATGTAGTTTGATTGTAAGTTGACAATGTAGAGTCTTCAGATTATTTAGCGTGTCTATCACTTCATTATTAAATGATTATTCTACAGTGACTTAAATATCTTAAGAAATATCATTTCAAAGCACCTTCAATTTTTTTTACAATTGTGTTTTACTAATAACATTTAAGAATTGAGATAATGATACATGCAAATAAAGATTTTCAGTGAAGAAATTATTAATTTGCATGAAAAATCCTTGCTCTCTTATAAGCATACAGAGATAATTTATTATGGCTCAATTTTTTAAAATAGAGCCATTGCCTCTGTCGCTCATAGGGCTTTAAATAATACACTATCAGCTTAAAAATTGCATATTTCCAGAAGTATCATGACCAAGGAGTCTATATAAAACAAGAGTCACCAAATGTACAATTTATAAGCCAATTTGGCAAGAATTCTCTACAAAAGATTTCAGCTTTCTAGGGCGATTGTTTCCAGATAAAAAAGCAAGAAGTTTACAGATGGACTGATTGATTGACAGAGGCCATGTCATGCCAAAAGAGGCCTAAAGAGCTACAAAACTGAAAGTCATATTTCATGGTCACCCTCCGAGGGAAGATGCAACCACTGTATTGGCTGTCTTACTCACTATAAGAAGAGTTGAGGAAGCCGGTTGAAACCTTTGTTGTTTCGCTGAAATTTGGCTCAATCTCTTTGCCTGAACTTTCAAACTTTCTTCTGTGGGCTCGCAGTGGTTCCAGTTGAAAGACAAAATATCGGAACTGTGAATTTACAAAGGAGGTCACTTTATTGTTATGTTTTTTCTTAAGTTGTCACCGAGATCTTTCCATTAGATAAAAGACAAAGCTAGTTTATCACATTTTAGCAAGTCTAGAAAGCTCAATATAAAAACAATAGAAAATTTGAAAAGGCAAACATCTCAAAGTGTCCTTTTATTTTATTTTGACATTTTTTGTTTTTTACATTTTCTCCAAAATATTTTCATAGGTAACACTAAACACAAGTCCATGATTTCCTGACCTTATTCTGCTCGGCATCAGTGACACAGTATCTTGCTTTCTTCTTGATGACACACTCCATGATAACACCAGGGCCATCTCTAGCAGTAGAATAAAAAATAAAGAAATAACAAAAATACATATCTTCAAAGTGGCATAAATAATCATGTGTTAATAACCGTATTTCCTTCAATAGATGCCAGGTCTCGATTAGATGCCGGGGGTATGACCGTTTGAAGGAAATAGAAGCCGGGCCTCGAATAGACGCCGGGTGATTAAGCCTAGATGAGCAAACTTTTAAAGTTGGTTGATTTATATGCCAAAAAATTAATAGACACCAGTCTCGATTAGACCCTGGGTCTCGAATAATAGCCGGGGTTCTATTACAGGAAATGTGGTAAATGTATGCGTAAACAGGCATGCACACTCAAATTTTGTTTCCAAGAATTTAAACATCTCGATAGGTAGAACCCCCTTTTAGTGTTAGAATGAGTTGTACCTTGATGGTAGCAGTGAATCACTTTTCCACTTGTAAGCAGGATCCATTGATAAGGTAAACTTAAAGGCGCTGTAGCACGTTTTTTCGCTCAAATAAGTTGATGAAATGTATTTGAAAAATAATTTCACCAATAGTAAAACATCCTTTTCTCCTCGGAAAATAAAGTTTAAAATGAGTGTACATGTTTTGGTTAGGCCATGGGAATCGTTTTTGTAATACAAAATAATAAATTGTGTTCACAATAAAATGGCCGCCATGCAATTTTTGCTTTCTACGCAACATAGTTTTTACCACTACAGATAATTTGTTTGTGTAATAAGATGTTTTACCCTCTAAAGTTAATTTAAATGACATAAACTATCATTATAAATGGGAAATTTGAAAAAATAAATTTTGCAAAAAACGTGCTACAGCGCCTTTAAGAAGATTGAATTATCTCTCCAAATTTTATACCATTTTGTATGATGATTTGATGATTATGTTTAATAAGGAGTCTCACCTTTTCTTCAATATCTTTGCAGGAATTGTGATACTTGGACAACCAATTTTCTCAAAATTTAGTGTCAAGTCAGGTTTTCCATGCACTGGAAATTGTGAAGTCTGAGATTTTTCAGCGCTAGGGATTGTGCACTATATCCAGAACAATTTATTTGGGTTTTCTACATCAAACAATACAATTCCTGATAAACTACAGAGCCCATGGTTTATTTTTGATTAATTAAAATAAATTAGTAGTTTTTCTCCCAGCACGATTAAATTATTTCAAGAATTTTAGAAGCTGATGTATAAACAAGTTCTAACTTCCTTACTGCAACAGTGCAATGATTATTGACAATATTGTACTTTAGTTTTACTTTCTTCAAACATTTACTCACTTTGAGTATTGAAGCACATCCGACCATTTTACTTCAACCTTGACATTATCAACAGGTAAGTTTGCTAGAGCTTCGTTGTGGTAGATTCGGCTCATCCTTACAGGCTGTCAGTGTTGCTGTTGATGTGGGTGTTCTATTAGTTCCCACTTCCGTGTTTGACAAGAAACTAGAGTTGCCTCCCTTTGACCAATTTGGTTGATTAAAAAAGTGGCCGATGTGTTGTAGTGCACCAATGTACTTTATTTACTAACATATGTTGCGTTAATTTCACCACCAAACTGAATAGATAATGTAACTAAATAATAATTAATAACATGTTTAACTTATTTATACAGGAGAAGATTTTTCAAAATAACCCAGTCTCAGAAGATATAGCCTATTTGATATCAGATAAGCATTATAGAAAAGTAGGTAGATATACAGAATATAGACTTTGTATTTCCATAGAATAATTCTTCATTCTTCAAGGGAGACGATATATTCATTCAACATATATAGGCCTTAATGGATCTATGTACCAACACAATCTTTTTTTTTTAATCCCGTAAAATCGTTAAACATTTAGATTAAATGTTGGTATTTCTAAAGTTATGAAGTGGATTTGATTAATTTATCATTGACATTAAAAGAATTAACATAAATATTTACTTGTTATCAACCATCAACGTGATGTTGGACGGCAAGACGGTGAACATTGAATTTCTGAGTGATGACAGTACGTGTTCATTAAAGCATGTCCTGCACAACCGGTGCGCCCGATATCACTTGTGGACAATTCCAAAGATATTTATGATATCACATACACCCTACACGAAAAAACAAAACAAAAACACAGTGATTTGAAGAATGATGGACGGTAGAAAAAAATACATAATTTATATGCAAAATATAATGTTTATATGGTGGTCATTTTTAACCTTTTCACCATTGAGAAACCAGAACGCAAATACGCTTTCTTGTCACTGTTGAGGCCTGTAGGTGTGAAAGGGTTAAACTGCTTTTCAACCAAATAGTAGGTATTTAAACCTTTTTCTTTCTCTTAAAAGCATTTGAATTCATATTCGTTAAAAATTCACACAAATACACGCACATTCATGATAATATTTAATAAAGATTGTATTTACCATACTAGACATACATGTACATGTACGACAAACTAGCTATTATCATCAACGATCTTTAGCAGTTAAATAAAATGCACTTAAACACTGTGTTGTTAACACAAAAGTTCATTTATACATTCTTTTATTTGTATTCATTATCTAAGATTGGCATACTCTGTAAGAGAACACAGAGATAATCTCCCTTCCCAGATATCCGGGCTTTGCTATAAAAACTACTGGACGAGGACAGTGGGCGTATGATTAATGGGATACGACGACCACCACACACCAGTGACCAGACAGCAGCTAGACAATAAATATCACCCAATTAGTGTTATATTCACATTTCTGTACAAGAGAATTACGCAGAGACATTGTTTTCTTAGCACGCCTACATCGATTTTAATCAAAATGCTGTCAGTGTCATTTTACCTACATTACGTTTATATTCTTTTGTAATGAATTGAATAATCATGGAGACAACAAGATGTATGCCCTCAAGTCTAGGACCATTTCTGTTTAACAAACGAGCATCGGAATAATAGTAGGAGCAGTTTTTGCTGAAATTTGACCATTAAACGTCCCGCGAGCAACAGCGATTACCTTTATATACGATAGAGCTTGAATATATTGCTTTATAAACTCGGAAAACATATTTGAATTTTGTTGAAATTTCAGTGAATGTTATTTTGGTGTCGCGTAAACATAAATATATCAGTTCAAACTTGACACGTGTCAATTACACAACCTGTTATAGCTGAATTGCCGAATAATGCTTTAATTCGAGTGACAGTTCAAGTAGTGTCTACGGCAGTAACATGATGTTTCTGGAATGCGAATGGCGATTTATTTGTCTGGGCGGTTTTGGTACATTTCGGAATTATAAATAACAGTGTCTGCGTGACAAACCAAAAATTTCGACGATTTGTCAGTGTCATTGTTTGTTAAAAACGCTGTAGCACGTTTTTTTGTTGCAAAGTTTGTTTTCTAAAATGTTACATTTATTATTAAAGTTTATACAAGATAATGTTATGTAGGTTACATTTTAAAACCATTCCTATGATCCTGCGCCCGTTCATCCGTCTGTAAGCCTTACTAATTTTCATCTTCTTTTCAAGATTTTTCAAGAAACCTTTTTCATCTTGTTCTTCAGAATTAAATGCCATAGATCGCTGAAATTTTGTGTTCAGACTCCTTAGCCAATTGGGATTCTTATAAATCTGGTGACTCCGTGACCCGAAGTAAGAATCACAGGGGCTATACCTGTTTTCCTCTTCCTTTACAAGAAAGAAAAAAAAAACAGACAAAAACTGTAATCTGGTGTAAAGTCATCTTGACCAATGGGGATTATAAATGATAGATTTTGTGCATCTGTGTCGCCAAATAAGGGCCTAAAACTACAGAATCTTCTTCTTCCAAATGTTGAAATGTTGTGACTTAACCAATGTGACCCCTCAATAAGAAACACAGGAGCTTCGCCTTAAACACTCATATTCAACTTTTACATCAGAACTAAACGCCCCAAAGACTGAAATTTTGCAAACAGACTCCAAGGCCAATGGTGATCATGAATGGTAGATGTTGTGACTATCTGGCCCCACATTTATTACCATATTTCTCGACAGTTATTAACGTTTCTAATGTGCATGGTGGACAGTGTTACTGCAACCGTATACATATTATGTATTTATACTCATGTGTGTATATCTGCTCCTGGTATGTATTTTGTGCATATAAACGCAATTACATACGTGAGTAAATATACACTAGGAGTATATGTACACTACCTCTGGAGGTCATATAAAAGTATATTTGCATATATGTATGTCTGCACACGTAAGTCTTTGTGTCATGTAAACGCTTCTCAACGCTTATGCTAATACACATGTGAGTATATTCCTTTTTTTCACAATTGTTGTTCCTTTAAAAGTGACAGTCATCGGACTTGTACATGTATCTCATAAGGCTTTAAATAATAAAGAATATAAGGTTGAAAATTGTAATTTTCCAGTAGTTGTCAGACGGTTAAAGAATGTACAATATATAAACCACATTTTTTAAAAGAAAAAGGTTTTCACGGGTGAAGTCTTGGTGCCCGCAGAGTAACCAACACACTAATATTTCACCTTTCTTGTAACTAGTGCATTTAGTTATTGAGAAGAAGGCACATATTGTTCAAGGGAGGGACATATGTAGCCCTTAAATGGACCAAAGAGTCGCCAAACCCTGTTCCCTGTGTTACTTGTTATAAATACTATTAATACTCTTAAAGATACATCCATTGTGTTTCATAAATATGCATTTGGCTTAAATACGTGCCAACATTCGATATGTGCTGATTTCAGTTAAAATAAATTCACTCAACTTGCATATTCATCTCCAATCGCTAAATATATCATAATTACTAGTTTCCAATTCAAATTGAGCAACATCAGTATATATGCAAAGGAACCGAAACTACTTACATGCACAGTAGTTATAAGACCTATTAAATATTATCCAGCCAAAGTTGTCTGTTTGTCTGGTGTAAATAAGTTTCCAAAATTACGTTTGACTAATTGGCGCGCGACACACGCAGTGCACTGTCCGGCATCGACACGTTTACCTTTATATCGTTGGTTTACTTAGTCGACTATCATCAAAATGGCAATTTTCGGCAACAGTCAGTACTTCTCGAAAGATTAACATCTTTTATAACGTTTGGCATATGTGACCCACAACAACACAATGGATGCACCTTTAGTAATCCATAGTATTAATAAACATTGGCTAATGAGTCTTTACATAACATTCCTGTTTGTAGGGGTTTTCGTTCTTGAGGGAAAAAAATAAAATAGGTTTTTAGGTCGTGTACCCTGTGACCACATCTGGGGTCACATAGTTACAGCACCTATCATTTATAATCACAATTGGCCTTGGAGTCTGTACACAGGATTTGAGTCTTTCAGGGCTTTTAGTTCTGACTTAAGAGACGAAAATGGTTTATAGGGCCTACCTCCTGTGTTTCTTATTAAGAGGCCACATTGGCAAAGGAGTCTTTTCACAACATTTCAACATTTTGAGAAGAATATTTACTGGGTTGTGGCCTTTATTTGGCGACACAGACAAAGGGACAACTTTAGCAGTTAATAATCCCCATTGGCCAAAACGTCTGTACACAAGATTTCAGCTCTTTCTATCTGAAGAGGAAGAAGAAACAGGTTGTATTTCTTACATGGGGCCACATATTTACCAAATCTGTAATAATCCCCATTTGCTAAGGAATCTAAATACAAGATTTCAGCTTTTCATTGCTTTTAGTTTTGAAGAAAGATATCTAAAAGGTTTTTTTTTTACAGATTTACCACTGTAATTACAACATTTCAGCTTTCTAGGGCTTTTGGAAAGATGAAAATAGTGGCCACAGAGTCACCGAATCTGGATTTTATTACCCCAATAGGCGAAGTAGTGTGTACACAGGATTTCAGCTTTCTAGAGCCAGTGGTTCTTGGAAAGAAGATGAAAACTTGTAAGGCTTACAAACGGATAGATGGACGGACGGACGCCAAACTCTACGACATGCCGTTAGGACTGAGGGCAGACTCTTCTTCGCTTTACTGCTGATACAGTCTACATTGTTCCATGTGTAAAATATGAATGACAAGTGCTTCAAAATCTGTAATACTTACCCCCTCTATTTCCTCATGTAAACGCATAGTATTTATACTTTTACTCCCATATGAAAAAATACTCCAGGTGTATATATACTTACATATGTATATTTCTGCATGGAAACGGGGCTTAAGGCTACAATGGTCAATTCTATGTGGCTAAAGGTCTATCTGAATCTGTCAACTAAGGATGATCAGAAATAATGGTAAAGAACCTCCTTAAAAGTTGTATACCCCCGAATCGAAGGTCCAAGGGGGTAACATGTTTTTCACTTGTCCTTATGTCGTCTGTTTGTCCGAAAAACATTAACCTTGGTCATAACTTTTGATTGGTTAAAGTTAGGTCTTTGGTATTTCACGTTGCATCCATTGTCATGAGATCTTTCAAATGAGGTCATAATGTTTTCCCTTGTTACCTTGATCTTGGTTTAGGAACCATATTTCGAAAACTTTCATCTAGGCCATAACATTTCATTGGTTTGTGATAGGCTGGGGTACTTGACATGTGTATCCATGGTGATGAGGCCTTTCAGATGAGATCATAATATTAATTTGTGACCTTGACCTTGGCGCAGGAACTATGTTTGGAAACCTTTAACCTTGGTCATAACGTATCATAGGTCAATGACAGGCTTTTGATAGTTGACATGTGAATCAATTATGATGAAACCTTTGTGTTGAGGTAATCATTTTGACCTTGACTTTGGCGCAGGAATCAGTTTTTGAAAACCTTAACCTTGATTATAACTTCTGATCGTTCTGTGATAGGCCATTGATACTTTGCATGTGCATCCAAAGTGATGAGACATTCGCGATTAAAAAATGATATGAAGTAAATTAAATAAATAAAATGTTTGAATTTGTGACCTTGACATTGCCGCGTATTGGATTCTCCTAAAACTTTGCATTGGTAAGTGATATTCACCTTTGATACCTAACCATACTTACTTGTTCACATGGATTATTAGTACTTATTTCAATGCCAAACTATGTTTAAAACCTGGGGCATCAGCGCTTAACATGCACGTCTTGTATGATTAGTTTTTGGGGTGGGAAAAACTCATTTCACAATTGAAAAGTAAATAGAATTTGCATTATGAAACTTGATCCTTTTCCTAACTGATAATTATAGTTTCCCACACAGTTATTCAATTAGTGTATTAATAATTTAAGCATACCATTGCAGAAAGCCATATTCAAACATGAAATCTAACAAGTAAACGATTGAAATCTTGCTAGAACTACACATGCACAAAGACACATGGACAAAGAGATAATGGTAATAAGAAATGAAATAAGGAGCAGCACAATACAAGAATTCTGTAATCCCCTGGGGTGCAAACATCAACATCGACCCGATGCCTTCTGAAGACTAAGCTGGTTACGCACTTCTAAGAGCAGTTCAAAGCAACATCTAAGAGCTTATCTGTGACAGCATGGCAGAACATTGACTTTTACAATGTAGTTAAGCTGAGCCATTGTGTTTGTATAAACATATGATCCCGACGATCTAGGATATATTGGATAAACTGGATATATAGAATATATATGATATATAGGAAATATTAGAATATATACAGTTATTTTTCACTTACGAGTAACAATAACCTAGATATCACATATATTAAACAATGTTAATGAAATAATGGATAATGAAAAAGGATACCATGATAATATTATGCACTTTGTCATCAAAGTCAAAGTAGCCATGAAATAATGTAAAATCTCCAACACAATTGTTTGCAATTGTACTGATAGACTATCTAAAAGCAACTGAAATACCAGCGACAGGGCCTAGGGACTTATCATAAGAGAGAAAAAAACTAAGTTCTATGTGCATTTCAAGATTCATTTCTGTTCATTTCATGCTCTACCCGTGAATATATCCCCTCAGATAGATTTTTCAGGTGTACCCACAAAGGCGGGTAGCGAGAAAACACCATGGTATCTCTTTGTGTAAAGTTATTGGTATTTTTGATTTTAAGTCATTCAAAGAATGGAATATTCCTAATTTACATCACCGATCTATCTAGAATTGTTTTTTGTGTGCATCAATCACTCTTAATAAAGTCCTCACTGAAACAATAACACGACTTTTACAACTTTTATTTTCTGAATATGGATATAAGGACAGTTTCTTTCTTTTTATTGACCTTTTAAAGCATCATTATTATTTATCGTACGCTAAAAAGAATTTGTGTTACGCATTCTCGTTCAAATGGTAGCTATTGACCCTGCGGTAGCTACTGATCCTGATTTAAAATTCTCTCAACTTATTCAAAATCAAATGAATAAAGCAAACAACATTCTCGGTTTAATAAGACGCTCTTATGACCATCTTAATGAAACATCCTTAAAGAGCCATCAAAGATGTAAGTATTTCAAATGCAAAATTATTCGTGGAAAATATACTTATAACGTCAATCCCTAGACATTTTTTTTATCTACAGAATGACATGTGATAAATAATTTTCATATCACGACAATGTAATGCAATTTGGTAATTTGGTCGAGTAACGCGCGTCAAGGGTATATGACGTCATATAAACAGATTTCCCTTTATTGCATAAAATGTACTACACAACAGCAAGCGTTTCCGAAGCGTAAAGGTTCGTCTTTAGCGCAAGTCGCCATAGCAACCCACGTGCTGCACGAAGTTAGGCTACCCAAGTCACACATTACTGAATGTGAGGATTGTTTTATAAACACTGCCTCTAAATGTCCTGAGAACATACACATTATTGCCTGTTTAATGTACTTTTTATTGAGCTAAGACCAGCAAATTATGACAAATATGTTCTCATTGATTATAAAATTCAAGCATAACACCTAGTAAAACATTTATTCCAATATCTGTAGAAAATACATAATTAAATGAAATGGTAAATAAATAACCGCCAAATATTATATACTTTTTTCTCTCGTGTCTTTGTAAACAGTGTGTGAGCTAGACCACAATGCTTTGCGCTTGAAAATAATAGACTTGATCTATATTTAGATTGGAAAACACCTTTACTAATTATTGCAATTTCTCGGTTTATTTTGGGGCGAAAAAATTTGTGAAAAATTAAGTGTATATATTTAACGGAAATAAATTTTTAGCAATTTTTCGACATATTCATCAACATCCTTAATTGCTCTTTAATACTTCTGTATACATCACTTGTGAGACCACATCTGGAATACGGAAATTCTGTTTGCGCCCCAAGATTGATTAAAGATAAGAATATTCTAGAAGGTATTAAACGTCGTGCAGCGAAATGCGTTCCGAGTCTACATACAAAGAAAGACTACCAAGTTTATATTACAGGCGTCCACGGGGCGACATGGTAGAAGCATACGAGTTCACTCATGGAAAGTACAACATTGACTCAAACATGCTCGAACTGAATACAAACAATGTCACAAGAGGTCGCAGTCTGAAACTTGTAGTACAGCACTCGAACACCACTCTTCGAAGTTTCGAAAAGTTGTCAACTCGGGGAATTGTCTGTCTGGCCATGTATGCTTCATCAGTCAACAGTTTCAAAGCAGGATTTGACAATCATTGGACAAAGTGGAAATACTCTGGTGATAAAAACTGGACAATAAACATAGACCATTAATCACTCCCCATTCGCCACACATCGTTAACACCATACCACACACGTATTCAAAACACAAGCACACTGAAAAAACACACAACACACAAAACGTTCTATAAAAATATAAAACCACATCATATACAAATTATAATAAGTAGATGATGAATACCATTGTAAACTTTATATGGCGATTTTGGTATTGCCACTGTGTTACATCTCATCAGATTAATTTAATGCAAACAAACCCCCTTTATATGAAGCAGCATTTTATAGACATCTGGTCCGCTTTATTTTCTTTTTAACAAAAATGTGTGATATTTTAAGAGAATTACATTTAACTAAGCAAATATGAGTTTTCCTGTTTAATTGCTTGAAAGCTTTATAGTTGACAAAACCTTTAAGTTTAAATCTCGAAACATAAATGTAGACTTAAATATATATTTAAGTACTGAATCAGATAGTAATCACATCGTTAAAAGAAAATTGTTGAAAGATTACTATTTTTTTCAAATTTTAAAAGGAAAGACATTTTGAGTCTAAAATACCAACTGATGATATCTAAAAGGCTAAATGATCATTGCCTTTTGTTTAGATGAAAGGCGGTGTTAATTAAATATTTACATACGTCTGAAAGTAGAATGTTCAATTTCAGTATCAAAATTCAACATCGGACCTCTTTACCACTTACAAGGAATTACCACCTTGAATATTACTAATTTCTTTTCAGGTTACAGACAGACAGTCAGACAGTCAGACATATTTTATTCTTATAGGTGGCCCTGAGGCCAATAGGACAAGTATATAAAGTTTGTAAAATACCTTTGCGCAACCTGTATGGCATCAACAATTCACTTCAACAATCCAAAAGCTTTCTTAATTTAAATATATGGTGTAGTTTAAATAGTAGTTCAGTATTTTCCGTTTGAAGAAGCATACGGAATTTGAATCTTGATGGCTGGTGGTTTCTCATCTTCTTGAGAGTTAATACAAAATGGACAGTTAGTGTTTATTTCGTTAACAGTTTTGGCAAAACGTGCTTCTTGAACTTTGAAGTTATGGGCGTTACATCTAAATTTAGTAAACGCACGCCTAAGTTGTGATGATTTAATTTCAGACAGATAAACTTCTGTATTAATACAATACTTAAATTCTGTATAAAAACGTACACAAGTTGATGACGTTATTTCATAATACAAGTCTTGCTGGTATATTTCTTTGCATCTCTGCTTGAACACTTGATTAAAGTTGTTCGTGTTATCTAAATTTTGAGCCAGCCATACATGTCCAAAGCCATGAGTAAATAGGATAGTTCTAACGAAAGAAACCCAATGAGTATCATCAGTATCGTCTAATGTTTTAAGCATTTCATAACTACTTCTTGA
This sequence comes from Gibbula magus, assembly GCA_936450465.1. Classification (NCBI taxonomy): domain Eukaryota; kingdom Metazoa; phylum Mollusca; class Gastropoda; order Trochida; family Trochidae; genus Gibbula; species Gibbula magus. The sequence goes on along the minus strand of OW388291.1, from coordinate 52,036,842 downwards.
GTATCGTGTAGTTGGCTGTTTCCTCAATCTTAGCCAGTATGAAATGACCCGACCTGGTTCAGATAAAACAACATTGTTCGCAGTTCTGAAGCTAACACGTAACAAGAATGTACTTGTTCAAATTCAATATTTTTGTTAATGTTAATGCCCCATATCTCGGAGCCGTACAGCAAAATCGGTTGGAATTTCCCGTCAAACATCTTGAATGCTGCGTTAACCGGCAGTTCTTTATATTTACTAATGAAGCACTTAATGACATGTAAAGCTCGTTCAGCTTGCATAGATAAAGTTTCACAGCCTCTAGAAAATATATTTCTGCAAGCGAAAATGATACCCAAATATTTATAATATGAAACCATTTCTAGTTTTTGTCCATTTAGATACCATCTTTCACAATTAGAAAGCTTGCCTCCATTTTTAAAAACCATTACTTTCGTTTTACTGATATTTATCTGAAGGCCCCATTTCAAACAATACTCATTTAGGGTATCTATTTTACGCTGTAATTGGACCACAGAGTCGGCTAAAAGAACGACATCATCTGCGAATAGCAATATTGAAAGATCTCTGATATTTTCGTTTATCAATACACCTCTTGAATCATTCGCTTATATTTCTTCAACATATAATAAGAAAAAAATTGGTGAAAGTATGCAACCTTGTCTAACGCCAGCATATGTGTCAAATATATCACTCATTTGGGATCTGCCGATTTTAACAGATGCTCTCACATTGGCGTACATACATGTATTCTGTAATTGGCGTTTGAGTTTGCCATGTATACCTGAATGTAGAGGACGTGTAACAATTTGGATCTATTGACGAAATCGAACACTTTCTTAAAGTCAACAAATATACAGTAAAACTTTCCCCCTTTCTTCCTCAGATACTTATGGATAATACTATTTAGGGTAAATATATGATTAGTAGTACTGTATTCTTCTCGAAAACCCGCTTGACATTCTGATATAAGTTCTCGAGTTGATACCCAGTGGTGGTGGTGGAGTAAAAGACGGAAAATAACCCCAAAAGTTGGAATTTCTACGGAATACAAACAGGGCCACATTAAAAGTTGATTTTTCAAGGGAGATAACAAATTTTAATCGATTTTATAATAGATTTATTTACGTCATGAAATATAAAATCACTGATTGGTTGATAAGGCCAAACAATAGGTGAGGTAGTAGTATAAAAAAAACCCCAGAGGTTTACATGTACTCATTCTATACACAGTAAAAAAAGTTAAGCACCCCCAAATTTAAAGTTGTATACAATTTTGGATTTTATGATCATGTTATTCAATTCGATAGACAGGCCAAATATGGTATTCTGGATTGGAACTGGTGTGGTTTCTGTTATGGAACGGTTCTCACGAACGGAGCTATTGGCATGCATATCATGCAACCCATGATTTCAGCAAAATGCAGTTTCACCCTTCGACTTACCATGGCTAAATAAACGCCTTTTACGGCTTCAATGTCAGTTCAATACACAAAATTCATGAACAATGCCACGAAGGAGATTGTCCGAGGCTACGAGATAACAAATTATTGGACAGCATTTAGCAGGTTTCTCGTACAAGGAAATTGGGAGAAGAACTGGTTACCACTATTCGGTCATCAGTCTTCAAACTACAAGTTACAAGAAAGGTCTGATCTGTCTCCAAAACACTGGAACAATATGTCATTAGATTCTATAAAGCAAACACACAATGCCTACACTGACATCATATTCAATTGCCCTGCATTTAGGCATCATAGATGTCTGTTTATAGAAAACAAACTGGAAATTGTCAGTAAACAGATCACCAGTGCAAATGGGTCACCTTGTGATAAATTTGACAACGCTATTCAGCAAATCAACCAGACTGTACAACTGTTAAGGGGAAGGGGAAGGGGAAGAGTACAAAGTCACTTTCAAATAAGGTCGATGTAGATGTATCTGACACAAAACTGGCTCATGCAGGTCCATCACATTACACTGCTGTGTATTGTGGTAGTTCTGGTAGGACGAAATTCCATAAGGTACTAACAGAAGCCAACGCGTATGACTGGTCATTTTCTTAAGCCTCAGCTTGTAGTAAGTAACCCCGTATGTGTTAACCCATGCTCATACTCAGCAGTCAAAGAGGTTTCGCAAGCTTTGTGCTCTGAGCTTCTGCATGGCACATCTCGTTTGTGGACATTAATTTGGAGTGATGGTCTCCCATTCAATCTTGCTTCCAGATTACAGAATTCCCAATTTTCGCCCCCTGTTAATAGGAAATCAAGATGTGGCTCCCCCTGGACTGCCTTCCCAAAACAGATGGCAACGTGTGTGTAGAAACCTTGACAAGTTAGAACAGGTAAACATTTTGGAAGAAACATTCGCCTTAATTTAATATTGTAATTTCGTATAAGTATCCAAAATACCTTTAATGATTAACGTTTTAGTAGTTCCGTAAACTACTCGGATAATGTCAATATTTAATATTTGTCAATTTTCACCTTGGTACCGTTTCGATATTTTCACCTTTGGTTTGTTGTAAAAATTTATTATTGTTGGGCAGGCTCGCGATCATATACAGCACGAGGTTGGGTTTGGTCCACAAGAGGCAACTACTGCGGACACCAACATTGATGATGAAATTGGGGCATTTCGTATGCTAATAAGACAGACACACTATCTCACTAATCCCAACAAAGAAGGTAAGATAAACAATATGTGTCATGTAACATTACAATGTCCCAATGCGTAAATTACCTAATATTGAATTAGAAAAAAATCAATAATTTACATAAATAATTCCCTCCACTGTGAATGTCAATGATGAAGAAAATAGTAATGTGTACAACGTTATTGGAAATTGTATTTCTTTTTGTTCAAGCTCCCCACACCACCATGAGTGGCCAACCATTGGACGAAGGACTTGTTCACTATGCTTCACACTGCCGAACTAACAGGATCAGTTTCTTGGAATGCATCAAAGAGGCATCTGACCTTGGCAAAGCCCACACACTCACTCCTATCTTCATATTGCCCCGGGACCGCAACGAATATCATAGTCTCGAGAAGTAGACCAAGGCCGAGATTGCGGACGTTGTGCTCTTGAAGGTGCAGGAACTTCGGAGCCTGGGTGCTATTGAGGAGGCAGATGATGTAGAAAGTGAATTTGAAGCACAAATCAGACCAGGCACAAAGGCACTTTACATGGCTTTCGTACACAAAGTGGATGAAATCATGCATAGCTTTAGAGAAAGCTTGGATGATTCGACGATAGGTACGTGTTATATGGAAATATGTACATGAATAAGCAAGCCTATTTTGAGTTTTATTAACCCATTTAAATTATGTTAATGTAGTAATAGTTTCTTCCAGGTGCTAAATTAATATAGTCCAAACTTAAATAAAGAAATTACTTTGAGGGAAAACCAAGATGTATGGAATAAATTATTTCGTTATTGCAATGATCGCGACGTCTCTCTTGGCAGGAGAATGTTATATATGATCATGTTTCATTAATGTATCACTTGTTTGGTAACGATGAGGGCATGTACACTGAAACGTCGAATTATTGGCAATAACAAAGTTCATTTTTCAATACACATTGGCTTCTCTTCATTTCAACAAACGTAACAAAATGGTTTCAATACCTAAATAATTGTTATAGGTAAAGCGGGAGTTTCCGACAATGTGTACTGAATATGGAGAAAATGGATTCTGTTTTATATGTAAGTATTTTCCCCATTTCTAAAATGCTTACAATATAGTACCAATGTTACTAGTCAGTAAAGAGAACATATGCTTTGGTATGGAGTTCATACCCAACTACTAATCCGACAATGTCAAATACAAGCTTTGTATTAATTCATTTTTGTTATTCTTTATGTAATGATGTATTTATAGACAACAAAACCACCTATAATTGATACGCAATTTTATTCAATGTTTGTCGCAGAAGTACTTATACTTTTTCATAGCATTGAATTGCCTTGTGGTTATCCGGAATCCCAAGCACTTGACATGCAGCCAGTGAGTGCATGATTCCTGGCTGCACCCGAGCCAACCCCCCCTTTCCCTTCTCGGGGGTACCATATTCCCCTCCACATTTGACGCAATAGTTAACATCGGTGTCTTTAAACAAGGATATGTTTGTTTGGGCATGTGCAGATGCTGTAGATATAGGAAATTCAATCCTCTCAGAATCTTGACTTGTGGATGGTTCTTTACTCTGGTTTTGTGGTGGAGGGCTGGAGGATACAGCCTACAACATGTTTAAAGGGTAAAACCATTTCGCACCATGCATTGAATAGAATTTAAAGAGAAATCAATCTCATTAAAAATCAAATCGTTCATTCGTTCTCTGTATTTTATTAGGCTGCCGACTGGTCACTCATCAACGTAGATGAGTGGTAATAAAATGTAGGCAACTAAAATATAGAGAACGAATCAACGATTTGATTTGAATGAGATTGAAAAGAAATATAATATCAAATATATAACTATGTAATGGATGGGTGATGATAATAATGGGTTATTTTATATTTTTTATCTACTATGATGAACCGTTTTTTACACCGTCAGTTTGCATATATGTCCAGAAGTAGTTCAGTTTAGATTTAGTACGCATCCTAATTTCTACCTCGGACCCTGAGCTTATGGCGAATTCTTTGCCCTATTTAAACGAAGAAAGTCATAGAGTTGTAAGGAAATATATACCGAATTATTTGCATATATTTTAAAATTGAATTGCGACATTTTAAATGAGATAAAATAGATATCTTTAATATTAATACCTTCTTGAATAAGGTAGCCATTCTGCGTGACTGACTTGCTGCTCGCTTTTTCTTGTCTGTTTTAAAGCTGATGGACATGGGGTCCTTATGGTGTTCTTTATATGTTGGGGCCTCCCCTTTCACATGTTTCCCGGGATTAATGGGTCTCCGTTTTTTGAAAGAATACTGTAATTGTAAGTAGGTTTGGATTACATGTATTAGGATAAACAAAATAATATTGAACTGTTTGTAGATTTAAACAATAAAGACAATACAGTTTCATTTTATTCCTTAATATTTAAAGTCTATGTCACCTTTGTTGCGCAGCTCATGATGAAGTTTTCAAAATGTCATATTTTAAGGTGGCTGTACGTTTTATATCCTTTTTATAATTTGTTTATAAAATTTAGCCAATCAATAAAGCTTGTATAGTTCGACAGTCACATGAAATAGTATAATCTTGTCAACATCTTACCCATATGGGAAGAAAGACACAGGGTAATATATTTTCTGTAAGTCACACGGGAGTTACACCTTTTCCTGGCTTTTGATTGGCTGCTACAGAAATTAAACTTTTCATTGGTTGCCGGAACTACTTCATTCATCTTTTCAGTTCATTCACTATATTTTACACTCAAACTCTCTTCTTCACGAGAACAAGGAAAACGTAACCAAATGTACATTTATTTTTTATTAGCGATAAAGACGTTTCTATTATATCTACACACTTGTTGATAATATTTTAGAAAAACAAAAAAATACTTTGTTAAATAAGGTAAGATAATTCGTCTGCTAATGAGTTGCCGATGTAAACAAACATGGCGTCATCCGTATCGCCAATAAAAGTGAATGACCTCGTAAAGGTTGATGGAAGCATATTGGGAAGAGTGGTCAATATTGTTCAGCCACTGAACAGCTTCAATGTTTATGTGTAAGAAGTGAGCAAGGTGAGCTGCATGTGCCGAAATACCGCATACTTAACTTTGACAAATATCCTGTCATGCAGTAGGCCTGTTCTATACAATCTTGGAAGAAAAATATCTTAAGATTTGGCCTATACCATCTTGGAATATTTTTATATTCCAAGATGGTATAACAAATCTTAAGATATGTACGGCTCTAAGGTGTCTAATTAGCCTCATGGTTGGCGTTCACACTGCACTGTGTAGGCATAGCATTACTATTGATAATTACCGTGATGGCAAATATGAATTTTGCTGGAGCGCCCTTAATTAACTATCTGTGTGTAGAGACTGTCGTGTATAGCGTTTTAGAATTTCAAGCAAGTGGGATAAGTAATCAATCGTCATGCGTCTCGCCATTATCTCGGTACGCTTGTCTCAGCCTTGGACTATTTCTCGGCGCGCTCTGTGTACTGCGCTGTGTCAACGGTATATGGTATTTCGGTTATGAAGCTTTCGTTGTTCATGTTTAGCATGTACAGTGTGATACTTATCTTTTACGCAGCTTTTTGTCACATTACACAACGTACGGGAGAGTTAAAATAAGTCGCAATTTATCTAAAATGAAGTAAAGTTAGACGCAAGCCACCGTGCTTTAAAGGTTCCTTAAACGTTAGAAGAAAAATATCAATGAACATTACGGCACCATTTAATAATTGAATCTCTCAAGCTGTGATACTGCTGATTTCAATTTAAATTTCATTGAGACTGCATGTACTATATTTCGTTAATGCCATATTACCGTAATTCTAACACACAATGACATTTCGAATTTATCAGTTTATCACACGGATTAACCAAGCTTGGTATCAAGTGAAGACATCATTCAGACAGAAATACTTACTACTTACCATAATTTTATTACAAGCTAATTGAACAGCTAATCGCAGACAGACAGACAGTCAGACTGATTGTTTAGTAGCGTCTCACCATATGTACATAGAATGAATACATATATAGAATTTGTACAAAATTGATAATAGTTGCCCCTCCTTTATGGTCCCCTATGATATGATCATGATGTTTACATGTCTGTTCCATACATTTTATTTGTATTTGAGATTAATGCCTTAAAACACATAGCACAATGGAGGTGGTGTCTTTCCGGAATTAGAATCGGTAAAATACTTTTGATTTAGTTTGTTGTTATAAAGTGTTGTCTTTATGGATTAACTTTGGGTTGTAGTTATAGTGGAACTGAACTGCGAAAAATGAACACCAGTAAATTATTTGAACAGATCAGAATTTTTTCAGATTTGAACCCCTCATCTGCATTACATTAATAGATAATTAACGTGTACATGAGTGAATGAGGCAGGAAATGGATTATTTCCTATGCATACAATGTTTGTTAAATTAGGCAAAATACAGAACGGTATAATTGTCAGTAGGATGCAACAGTTTAATAAAATTGTGTTCAGATTGATATTACCAAAAATACAATCTTGGAATATCCAGTGAATATCTGTCGCAAATGGTGTAATACTCAAATAGGATACTTATATTAACTCTTAAGATATTCTTACACTGTATATAACATATTTTGAATATGTATGTTAAGATGACAACCTAGTATGTGAACTCTGTGTTACGTGAACAAACCTTCCTCGAAGACATGACCTATACAATCTTGGAAAATCTAGTGAATACCTGTCGCGTATGAACTTTACTATATGTGAATCAACTTCCCTCCAAGAAATGGCCATACAATCTTGGAATATCTAGTTAATACCTGTAGCATATGAACTATATGCTATGATATATGAATAAACCTCCATCCAAGAAATGACCTATACAATCTTGGAATATCTAGTGAATACCTGTCGCATATGAACTTTACTATATGTGAATAAACTTCCCTCCAAGAAATGACCTATACAATCTTGGAATATCTAGTGAATACCTGTCGCATATGAACTTTACTATATGTGAATCAACTTCCCTCCAAGAAAAGACCTATACAATCTTGGAATATCAATTTAATACCTGTCGCATATGAACTCTATGCTATGATACATGAATAAACCTCTCTCCAAGAAATGACTTATACAGTCTTGGAATATATTGTGAATACCTGTCGCATATGAACTTTACTATATGTGAATAAACCTCCCTCCAAGAAATGACCTATACAATCTTGGAAAATCTAGTGAATACCTGTCGCGTATGAACTTTACTATATGTGAATCAACTTCCCTCCAAGAAATGGCCATACAATCTTGGAATATCTAGTTAATACCTGTAGCATATGAACTATATGCTATGATATATGAATAAACCTCCATCCAAGAAATGACCTATACAATCTTGGAATATCTAGTGAATACCTGTCGCATATGAACTTTACTATATGTGAATAAACTTCCCTCCAAGAAATGACCTATACAATCTTGGAATATCTAGTGAATATCTGTCGCATATGAACTGTACTATATGTGAATAAACTTCCCTCCAAGAAAAGACCTATACAATCTTGGAATATCAATTTAATACCTGTCGCATATGAACTCTATGCTATGATACATGAATAAACCTCCCTCCAAGAAATGACTTATACAATCTTGGAATATATTGTGAATACCTGTCGCATATGAACTTTACTATATGTGAATAAACCTCCCTCCAAGAAATGACCTATACAATCTTGGAGAATCTAGTGAATACCTGTCGCGTATGAACTTTACTATATGTGAATCAACTTCCCTCCAAGAAATGGTCATACAATCTTGGAATATCTAGTGAATACCTGTAGTATATGAACTATATGCTATGATATATGAATAAACCTCCCTCCAAGAAAAGACCTATACAATCTTGGAATATCAATTTAATACCTGTCGCATATGACCTTTACTATATGTGAATAAACTTCCCTCCAAGAAATGACTTATACAATCTTGGAATATCTAGTGAATATATGTCGCATATGAACTGTACTATATGTGAATAAACTTCCCTCCAAGAAAAGACCTATACAATCTTGGAATATCAATTTAATACCTGTCGCATATGAACTCTATGCTATGATACATGAATAAACCTCCCTCCAAGAAATGACCTATACAATCTTGGAATATATTGTGAATTCCTGTCGCATATGAACTTTACTATAAGTGAATAAACCTCCCTCCAAGAAATGACCTATACAATCTTGGAATATATTGTGAATACCTGTCGCATATGAACTTTACTATAATGAATAAACTTCCCTCCAAGAAAAGACCTATACAATCTTGGAGTATCTAGTGAATATCTGTCGCATATGAACTCTATGCTATGATACATGAATAAACTTCCCTCCAAGAAATGACCTATACAAATCTTGGAATATCTGTCGCATATGGTGTTATAGTCAAATACGAAACTCATATAAAGTCTGCAGATATTTTTACACTATACATGTTACATATTTTGAATATGTATCTTAAGATCACAACCGAGTATATGACCTGTTTGTTATGTGGACAAACCTCCCTCCAAGAAATGGCCATACAGTTTTGGAATATGCAGTGAATATCTGTCGCAAATGATGTAATAATCAAATAGGAATATTTTGGAAATAAATGTTAAAATCACAGCTTTGTTTGTAAAATACCATAACGAATCACTAAGTGATTACGCCAGGAAAATAGAATCCCGTCCCAATGCATATTATTGTACATCCCATTGTTATCACAGTTGCCTCTTGTCAGACAGAATGGCAGTTTCATAATTGTGGCTTTTCTCTGAAAAGGCCATTCAATTTTGGCATATCAAGTGCATCTAGTTTGTGAAAGGTTTAATCATCAAATGCCACATTTGAATCACCTCTTCCCACATTATAACGCTATGCCTCATTAATTTATATGTATATGCTGAATTAACAGCTTTGTGAAATGCCATAATGAATCATGAAGTGATTACGTTGGGACAGTATTGTCCTGTCACCACGCTAATTGTTGTAATCACAGTTGCATCCTGTTAGACAGGGTGACATTACATAGTTGCCGCCTTTCACTGATTGGCAAATCTTGACATATGAAGTATATATCTGTCGTCAGTGGTCTAATTTTCTCATAGCAACTTTAAATAAATTCGTTTCCTGCTCTTATTCTATATGCCACATGAATGAAATAACGGAATCCTGAAGTATTTACTATTAAGAGACAGGACTGTCAAATGTGTCACAAATTATGATTGAAATGAATGTAAATATGACAGAATAATTTAAATATGCTAAGATCCTGTTTGTCTTATGAAACACTGTTAAGAGATATCGACATATAAACAACATAAAAAGTTATAAGTAAATGGGAAAAGAAGCAGAAGAAACTAGGTAAGGGACTATCGACTAAAACACATACTTCTTGCAGTTAAAATAAAATTGCAACATGTGCTGCAGGGAGTCGCCCCGATATGCCAGTTTCTAATCCCTGGACAGTTAACGAACATCGGATTATAATTAACGACCCTAATTGGCTTGATCGAGTGGGCCAGTTTCATGGCTTAGTTGACAGACAGAAAGATAAACAATTTTTTTTATTCAAGTATCGCCTCAACATGATACAAAATGTAAGAATTTAGTGTGTAGATGACATAACTTTTAGAATCAGGTCCAGGAAAGGAGAGACAAGTCTCTAGCGAATTTGAAGGATCTTGTGATGACTGACCATAGACCAATATTTTGATGATGAATATTCTATGATAAAATGACTGAAAATTTTGTATATTTTATAGGAAAATGTTGAGTAGCGCTTATAATAATTACTGATTCTGGTCGTATATTATGGAGAAATGTATTTTTGTGTTATGGTATGTGTCGATGTGAAACAGAATAAAATATTGAATCGAACTCTCTTTCAGTGAACTGTCTTAAACTATTTTAATCCCCTGGCAGTCCCTTAATTAATCCTAATTAATCCCTCTTGTTGTCTCGTTAATTGTTAATTAATCCCCTAACAAAGGAACTTGATAATCTAACTTTTTAAAACTTAATATGTATTTATATAGAAGAAGAGAAGAAGAAGAAAAGAAGAAAAGTAGTTTATTACGGTGTCACGTGCTTACATACATTTCACATATGGCATAATAAAACAACATTCACATTATATAAAAACATTGCAGATAAAAAGATAGCACCCGGCCTACAAAGGCCTATGAGACACCATATTACTTTTTCACATTAAAATATAGATAAATATGGGTATAAAAACATTGAATATACAAGGATGGAGTAAACATTAAAATTAAAATTAAGTGAGGCGCAACCTCCGTCTATACATATTATATATTAATGCAGCCAGTGGCTTACATAACTTACTATTAGATAATAGATATACAGCCTGGTCAGTTGGATTAAGATGTAGAAAGGAAGGGTCAGCAGACGATACACATTTCCAAAATTCATACCTTAAATCTGAGTAGAAATTACAAACAGTGAGAAAGTGAATTTCATCCTCTATACAATTACTATTACAGAATTTACATAATCTTTGTTCAAGAGGTACTTTTGGACGGGAAAACCTACCTAATTCTATTGCTAAGGGAAGAGTGCCACATCGTAATTTGCTGAGTATACTGAGGTGTGAACGCTGAAGAGAAGCAGAAACATAAGATTCAGTATTTAGAAAATGTTTAAATAAGCGGTAAGTCCGCAACTTATTGCCATTACACTGACCACTATCATTCCATAGTTGAAATAACCAATCCTCTCTATCCTTATTCATTAAATAATTCCTAGCAGAAGTAAAATCGCTCTGAGAGATCACACAAATATCATTTATAGGTAATTGCCAAGAATCTATCATAGAGTAAACTGTATTATACCAGGACTTTCTGAAATTAAGAGACCATCTGCTAACGGCACTGGGGATTCTAAAATCATTGGCTAAATGTAGCCGACGCCAAAAACGTAGAATTTCAATATGTTGCTTTGTATGTGGAGAGGACCAACCCATATCGCCACGTACAGCTAAGTTTGGGGTCTTGCTACCTACAGCTAAGAAAAAACGACATGCCTTATTTTGAACTGCGTTGATACAGCTGAACTGTCTAATACCCCAAACCGCTGAACCGTATGTCAAAATTGGTTGGACCAAATTTTCGTATAAGGTGTTAAATACACCATAGGGCATACCCCCCAAACACTTTGATTTACAGATGATCACCCCCAGTGCACGGCTAGCAGACTTAGCTATTTCTTTAGCAGTATAATTCAAATCTAAATTTTCTTGTAGCCATACACCTAAATATTTGTAAGCATGGACATAATCTATAACATCATCAGCAATTGTAAAAACATATTCAGATTGCTTAATACTACAGGGGCGGTAGTGTACAATTTTAGTCTTGTTTACGTTAACCTTTAAACGCCAGGTTGAACACCATTCTGAAACACAATCTAGCATGGATTGAAGACAATTCTCATCAGGTGCTATGAGAGCTATATCATCAGCATACAGTAAAAGGTTAAGCATACTACCATCTAATTGAATGCCACAATTTAAGCTATTAATCTTATCAACTAAATCATTTATGTATACAGAAAATAAAGTAGGCGATAAAACACATCCTTGCCGGACACCGGACTGGACCTGAAAGGGATCAGTAAATCTATCGTTGACACTAACTCGTGCAAAAGCATTTTCATACATAGATTGCACAGCATGTAAAAAATTACCATTTATACCAAGTTTTAGTAATTTATACCATAAACAATGGCGATTGACTTTATCAAAAGCTTTCATAATATCAATATAACATACATAAGTTGACTGGCGGGATTGCTTTCTATTATTAATCACAGAAAATAGACTATAAATATGCTCCTGGGTGCTTCGCCCTTTACGAAAACCATTCTGCTCGTCAGCTAATATATTATTACTCTCCAACCAGGAACTAAGACGAGTGTTTAAAACATCTGAATAAAGTTTGCAGGGAACAGACACAAGCGATATCCCCCTATAGCCTAGTGGGTCACGTGGGTCATTGTCAGGCTTCTTGATTGGCTTGATTATACTGTGACACCAGATATCTGGACATGTACCGTTATTAAAACAAAAGGTAAACAGTTTATGAAGAATGTCAATACATTTACTGTTCTTCAATGACTCAGCGGGAAGCAAGTCCGGGCCGGCTGACTTTCCACGTTTTGCACGTGCTACGGCTTTTTCGACCTCATCGCGGGAGACGGGTTTATCTAGGTCACTAGTGTCAACTGCAATATCAGCCGTCACGTGACTCCCTGACAAGGCTTCACGTACCTGAAGCAAATGTGAATCATCGAAATGTGAAGCTGAATGTTCCACAAATAGAGAGCTATAATCATGTTTCCACTTATCAAGCACAACAGCACTGTCTGTAGAAATTCGATCGCCATCATATACTTCCATTGGAGTACTGCTGGTTCTATCACTGGCGATACCAAGCTTACCTATACTTTTCCAAAAGGAACGTGAATCAGAGTCGTTGTACTTGTCTAAGAGTCTTTGTTGTTCGTCACGCTGGTATTCTCGCTTGCATTTCCGCAGAAGCCTATCAAATGTTTTTCGTTCGAAATTATACCCTTCTCTCGAACGTTTCTTACCAAAAGGTGATTTACAGCCGAGCCACTGTTTTTCAGCATAACACACTTTGTCCCACTGACATTGAAGATCAGTGCACCAGTAGGGCTTATAACGGGATTTAGAATGTTTACGGTTAGTGTAATTGTCTAGATTAACAGATGCGACTTTGTCAAGTTCTAGATACATGAAAGACAAAAACTCACTATAAGCTGTATTTATGTTCTCTTGACTAGAGAGGGACTGCTCTATCTTCTCTATGGTGCTGTTCACAGATGCGATGCTAGCTTCGTTCTGCAAGAAGGTGTTATTCACTTTATTCTGATTGTAGCGTCGAGAGATAGCTTGATCAGGGTGTTGTTTGTTGCAAGGTGTATTATCATCGGTGCTGAGTGTACTAGGAAGCTGTATACTCCAGGAGAGCAGAGAGTGGTCTGGAAATGTGTCAGGGGTGTTAGTACCATCAATACAGGAAGACATCTTGATTACCTCGAAGTCATTATATAAACACAAGTCTTCGTGAGAGGTTATCACATAATCAACCACAGATGATCCGTTCTTAATGTAAGTGAAATCCTGTTTGCCAACACGCCCATTAACCATACACAGATTTCCATCAACTAGAAATTCAATTAAATTGCTCCCGTTACAGTTTTCTTTGAAATCGATCACTTCACGTTCCGGGACAGAATCGACACCCGCAATGAAATCACTTTCACTGCCAACTCTGGAGTTCAGGTCCCCACAGATACAGATCTTGCCTATGTTCTGATATAAACACAACTTCGACAGAAGTGACTCGTAGAAGCGTTCAGCGTCGTTAGGACGAGATGAACAGGCAGGTGGTAGGTAGCACACGCACAACACTAGGGCGAAATTAGCATCGTTATGAGAGGTCAGTTTAAACCAGATAGTGTCTTCTTCCTCGGTATCTAATACATCAACATAGAAGTCTTTGAGTAAAGCATTTTTAAAAAAGGCACCAACTCCACCTGAACCCCGTTTAGCTCTTTTATGAATGTTATTGCGATTATTCCCAAACCAGGTATATCCCGTTAGGGTAGGTTTACATTTATCGCGGAGAAAAGTCTCACAGAGACCAAATACATCATAGTCAGAGTTTATAATAACAGATTGCCTAAACAAATTATTTGCCGATCCATCCTTACCCCATCCACCGACGTTCCAGAAGCCTAGCTGCAGGTTGTTCTACTGTGATCCCTTAGTTGCGACGAGACGTTTTCCTTGGAAGCGGAGAGAACTAGACTTGCCCACCTCCTTCAGAATAGTGTGTATGTTTGCCCTGGTGATGAGCTCATCCTGGGACAGAGCTCTATCAAAGTAGACTCGGGAGAAGTCTTTACTGTCTTTTAGGTGTTTTTTGTTTTGTAACAACTTACGTTTCTGTTCTTCGTTTTCCAGTGTAACGATGACAACTCCCGGCTTGTTATCGCTCCGAGATTTCCTCACTGCTGTGATCGCTTTGACGTCCGTTAGTTTTAATCCATCTCGGATAACCTGATTCACCCGATTTATGATAACGTTCCGATCTTCATTTTCCTTTCTAGAAACAGGGAGGTTACGCACCACCACACCACACTGTGACTTATCGTCAGATGTACTTTTCACATTCGACACTTGTTTCTCTACTCCAGCTATCCGCTTAGACAAATCATTAAGTCCTTTATCTGAGTTTTCCATCGAACTTGAGTGCGTACGTTCCATTTTGACGATCTTTTCCCTGAGCTGTTGAACTTGAGAATCGAACTCCTTTCTAAGATGTTCGGTCTCTATCTTCAGTGCGGCCCTCAAGTTGTTCGTCACTCGCTCTTCACTCTCACTTAGCTGATTAACAAACCAGTCCTTCATATTGTTTATTGCCGTTAAAAGGTCTTTATTTGAGATTGACTCTTCATTCGTCACAGTCTCGTTTACATTCGTCTGTGAATTTTCCGTTCTAAGTCTCTTTTTAGCACTTGGTATGCATGATTCATCATTTAATACTGTTTTACTAGCTTGAGACATCACTGCATCAACATAGTCTGCCGATTCGGTGAACGATTCACAAACCTCCATTTTATCAGAAATTTCACTCGAACACACAAAGTTCGGATATTTGGCAGAATAAGACAATTTTCACAAAAAATATATGTCTATTCTTTTCACAGACGATGTAATATATGTCCTTTTACCTTTATGCAGCAAATTTAAGGTCGGATGGCTATACAAATTAGAGATTTGTCTTCATTAATTCAGAGACCCAAACAACCACGTCGACTCGGATCAGGGGACGTAACTCCGATCTGTTATATCTGTTTAGCAATGTGTATCAATATGTATCAAGTGTTTATGTTCACGTATTTGTATGTATTGTTTATGTACATGTATATGTTTAATAACCTGTCATTCCCAAAATTGTCAATACAAACTAGTGTTTCCAATGTACCTCTGCCGTAATGGCAATAATTTCTTCATCAAATGACAAACTCGTCCATAAACAAGTACTTATGTATCTATAGCAATATCTTCATCTTTATGTCTGTTAAATTCAAATTTACAGTTCATCAAGGTAATATATTTAAACTAAGGTCACAGTTTGTATTGAAGGTAATTTTCTTCATACAGATAACATTTTCATCAAAGTCATTATTTTCATCAAAGTCAATATTTTCATTAAATCATTTTTTCACCGAAGTAATTTTTTTTTATCAAAGTATTTTTTTTCGATTAAAGTCACTTTCTCATCAAAGTCACTTTCTCATCAAAGTCATTATTTTCATCAAATAATTTTTTCACCAACATCATTATTTTATTTAAAGTCGATACTTTCATTAAAGGCATTTTTTTTTCATTAGTCATTTTTTTTCATCAAAGTAATTATTTTCATAAAAGTCACTTTTTTCAGCAAGTCATTTTTTAAATCAAAGTCAATATTTCATTAAATCATTTTTTCACCAAATAACTTTTTTCATCAAAGTCAAGATTTTTTTTATCAAAGTCAAGATTTTCATCAAAGTTATTGTTTTCACCAAATCAATTTTTCAGCAAAGACACTTTTTTAATCAAAGTCAATATCTTTATTAAAGAAATATTATTCATCAAATTTATTTGGTTTCTTCAAAGTAACTTTTTCCATTAAAGTCATTTCTTTTCACCAAATCACTTTTTTCATCAAAGTCAATATTTTCATCAGAGTAATTCTTTTCCATCAAAGTTAATTTTTTCATCAAAGTCAATATTTTCATCAAAAAATTTATTCACCAAAATCACTTTTTAAAAATTAAATTCACCAAAGTCTTTTTTTTCCCATCAAAGGCACTTTTTTCAGGAAAGTCAATATTTTAATTAAAGTCAATATTTTAATCAAAGTCATTTTTCACCAACGTCGATATTTTTTTAATCGAAGTCAAAACTTTCATTAAATCATTTTTTTCACCAAAATCACTTTTTTCATCAAAGCCGATAATTATTTTCATTATTCTTTTTCATCAGAGAAATATTTTCATCAAAGTCATTTTTTTCATCAGAGTTATATTTTCATCAAATCCTTTTTTCACCAAATCACTTTTTTCATCCAAGTCAAGATTTTTTCAAAGTTATTTTCTTTCATCAAAGTTATTTTGTTACCAAATCCTTTTTTCAGCAAAGACACTTTTTTAATCAAAGTCAATATCATTATAAAAAAAATATTATTCATCAAATTTATTTGTTTTCTTCAACGTTACTTTTTCCATCAAAGTCATTTCTTTTCATCAAAGGCAACATTTTCGTTAAAGTCATTTTTCCACCAAAGTAAATTTTTTAAAATCAAAGTCAATATTTCCATCAATGTCATTTTTTCATCAAAGTCACTTTTTTCTTATTAAATACATTTTTCCCATCGAAGTAATTTTTTCATTAAAATAAATTCATGTAAACAACTTTCAAAGTCATTTTATTACAATATCTCAAGATTGAACAAAATAATCTTAAGATATTTAAATATTCCAAGATTGAACAGGAGGTTTCAGGTTTAGATCATATCTTAAGATTTCCGTACATATCTTAAGATTTGTTATACCATCTTGGAATATAAAAATATTCCAAGATGGTATAGGCTAAATCTTAAGATATTTTTTCTTCCAAGATTGTATAGAACAGGCCTACTGCATACACGACTTCCGGTCGATTTCACTGAACAATATTCAAATGTTCGCGGTGTTCTTCACCTTGTGTTTCTTGTTAAAAAGTTGACAGTCAAATAAAACCACTGTCTGAGTTTCTAAATTATTTCGTTATTGCAATGATCGCGACGTCTCTCTTGGCAGGAGAATGTTATATATGATCATGTTTCATTAATGTATCACTTGTTTGGTAACGATGAGGGCATGTACACTGAAACGTCGAATTATTGGCAATAACAAAGTTCATTTTTCAATACACATTGGCTTCTCTTCATTTCAACAAACGTAACAAAATGGTTTCAATACCTAAATAATTGTTATAGGTAAAGCGGGAGTTTCCGACAATGTGTACTGAATATGGAGAAAATGGATTCTGTTTTATATGTAAGTATTTTCCCCATTTCTAAAATGCTTACAATATAGTACCAATGTTACTAGTCAGTAAAGAGAACATATGCTTTGGTATGGAGTTCATACCCAACTACTAATCCGACAATGTCAAATACAAGCTTTGTATTAATTCATTTTTGTTATTCTTTATGTAATGATGTATTTATAGACAACAAAACCACCTATAATTGATACGCAATTTTATTCAATGTTTGTCGCAGAAGTACTTATACTTTTTCATAGCATTGAATTGCCTTGTGGTTATCCGGAATCCCAAGCACTTGACATGCAGCCAGTGAGTGCATGATTCCTGGCTGCACCCGAGCCAACCCCCCCTTTCCCTTCTCGGGGGTACCATATTCCCCTCCACATTTGACGCAATAGTTAACATCGGTGTCTTTAAACAAGGATATGTTTGTTTGGGCATGTGCAGATGTTGTAGATATAGGAAATTCAATCCTCTCAGAATCTTGACTTGTGGATGGTTCTTTACTCTGGTTTTGTGGTGGAGGGCTGGAGGATACAGCCTACAACATGTTTAAAGGGTAAAACCATTTCGCACCATGCATTGAATAGAATTTAAAGAGAAATCAATCTCATTAAAAATCAAATCGTTCATTCGTTCTCTGTATTTTATTAGGCTGCCGACTGGTCACTCATCAACGTAGATGAGTGGTAATAAAATGTAGGCAACTAAAATATAGAGAACGAATCAACGATTTGATTTGAATGAGATTGAAAAGAAATATAATATCAAATATATAACTATGTAATGGATGGGTGATGATAATAATGGGTTATTTTATATTTTTTATCTACTATGATGAACCGTTTTTTACACCGTCAGTTTGCATATATGTCCAGAAGTAGTTCAGTTTAGATTTAGTACGCATCCTAATTTCTACCTCGGACCCTGAGCTTATGGCGAATTCTTTGCCCTATTTAAACGAAGAAAGTCATAGAGTTGTAAGGAAATATATACCGAATTATTTGCATATATTTTAAAATTGAATTGCGACATTTTAAATGAGATAAAATAGATATCTTTAATATTAATACCTTCTTGAATAAGGTAGCCATTCTGCGTGACTGACTTGCTGCTCGCTTTTTCTTGTCTGTTTTAAAGCTGATGGACATGGGGTCCTTATGGTGTTCTTTATATGTTGGGGCCTCCCCTTTCACATGTTTCCCGGGATTAATGGGTCTCCGTTTTTTGAAAGAATACTGTAATTGTAAGTAGGTTTGGATTACATGTATTAGGATAAACAAAATAATATTGAACTGTTTGTAGATTTAAACAATAAAGACAATACAGTTTCATTTTATTCCTTAATATTTAAAGTCTATGTCACCTTTGTTGCGCAGCTCATGATGAAGTTTTCAAAATGTCATATTTTAAGGTGGCTGTACGTTTTATATCCTTTTTATAATTTGTTTATAAAATTTAGCCAATCAATAAAGCTTGTATAGTTCGACAGTCACATGAAATAGTATAATCTTGTCAACATCTTACCCATATGGGAAGAAAGACACAGGGTAATATATTTTCTGTAAGTCACACGGGAGTTACACCTTTTCCTGGCTTTTGATTGGCTGCTACAGAAATTAAACTTTTCATTGGTTGCCGGAACTACTTCATTCATCTTTTCAGTTCATTCACTATATTTTACACTCAAACTCTCTTCTTCACGAGAACAAGGAAAACGTAACCAAATGTACATTTATTTTTTATTAGCGATAAAGACGTTTCTATTATATCTACACACTTGTTGATAATATTTTAGAAAAACAAAAAAATACTTTGTTAAATAAGGTAAGATAATTCGTCTGCTAATGAGTTGCCGATGTAAACAAACATGGCGTCATCCGTATCGCCAATAAAAGTGAATGACCTCGTAAAGGTTGATGGAAGCATATTGGGAAGAGTGGTCAATATTGTTCAGCCACTGAACAGCTTCAATGTTTATGTGTAAGAAGTGAGCAAGGTGAGCTGCATGTGCCGAAATACCGCATACTTAACTTTGACAAATATCCTGTCATGCAGTAGGCCTGTTCTATACAATCTTGGAAGAAAAATATCTTAAGATTTGGCCTATACCATCTTGGAATATTTTTATATTCCAAGATGGTATAACAAATCTTAAGATATGTACGGCTCTAAGGTGTCTAATTAGCCTCATGGTTGGCGTTCACACTGCACTGTGTAGGCATAGCATTACTATTGATAATTACCGTGATGGCAAATATGAATTTTGCTGGAGCGCCCTTAATTAACTATCTGTGTGTAGAGACTGTCGTGTATAGCGTTTTAGAATTTCAAGCAAGTGGGATAAGTAATCAATCGTCATGCGTCTCGCCATTATCTCGGTACGCTTGTCTCAGCCTTGGACTATTTCTCGGCGCGCTCTGTGTACTGCGCTGTGTCAACGGTATATGGTATTTCGGTTATGAAGCTTTCGTTGTTCATGTTTAGCATGTACAGTGTGATACTTATCTTTTACGCAGCTTTTTGTCACATTACACAACGTACGGGAGAGTTAAAATAAGTCGCAATTTATCTAAAATGAAGTAAAGTTAGACGCAAGCCACCGTGCTTTAAAGGTTCCTTAAACGTTAGAAGAAAAATATCAATGAACATTACGGCACCATTTAATAATTGAATCTCTCAAGCTGTGATACTGCTGATTTCAATTTAAATTTCATTGAGACTGCATGTACTATATTTCGTTAATGCCATATTACCGTAATTCTAACACACAATGACATTTCGAATTTATCAGTTTATCACACGGATTAACCAAGCTTGGTATCAAGTGAAGACATCATTCAGACAGAAATACTTACTACTTACCATAATTTTATTACAAGCTAATTGAACAGCTAATCGCAGACAGACAGACAGTCAGACTGATTGTTTAGTAGCGTCTCACCATATGTACATAGAATGAATACATATATAGAATTTGTACAAAATTGATAATAGTTGCCCCTCCTTTATGGTCCCCTATGATATGATCATGATGTTTACATGTCTGTTCCATACATTTTATTTGTATTTGAGATTAATGCCTTAAAACACATAGCACAATGGAGGTGGTGTCTTTCCGGAATTAGAATCGGTAAAATACTTTTGATTTAGTTTGTTGTTATAAAGTGTTGTCTTTATGGATTAACTTTGGGTTGTAGTTATAGTGGAACTGAACTGCGAAAAATGAACACCAGTAAATTATTTGAACAGATCAGAATTTTTTCAGATTTGAACCCCTCATCTGCATTACATTAATAGATAATTAACGTGTACATGAGTGAATGAGGCAGGAAATGGATTATTTCCTATGCATACAATGTTTGTTAAATTAGGCAAAATACAGAACGGTATAATTGTCAGTAGGATGCAACAGTTTAATAAAATTGTGTTCAGATTGATATTACCAAAAATACAATCTTGGAATATCCAGTGAATATCTGTCGCAAATGGTGTAATACTCAAATAGGATACTTATATTAACTCTTAAGATATTCTTACACTGTATATAACATATTTTGAATATGTATGTTAAGATGACAACCTAGTATGTGAACTCTGTGTTACGTGAACAAACCTTCCTCGAAGACATGACCTATACAATTTTGGAAAATCTAGTGAATACCTGTCGCGTATGAACTTTACTATATGTGAATCAACTTCCCTCCAAGAAATGGCCATACAATCTTGGAATATCTAGTTAATACCTGTAGCATATGAACTATATGCTATGATATATGAATAAACCTCCATCCAAGAAATGACCTATACAATCTTGGAATATCTAGTGAATACCTGTCGCATATGAACTTTACTATATGTGAATAAACTTCCCTCCAAGAAATGACCTATACAATCTTGGAATATCTAGTGAATACCTGTCGCATATGAACTTTACTATATGTGAATCAACTTCCCTCCAAGAAAAGACCTATACAATCTTGGAATATCAATTTAATACCTGTCGCATATGAACTCTATGCTATGATACATGAATAAACCTCTCTCCAAGAAATGACTTATACAGTCTTGGAATATATTGTGAATACCTGTCGCATATGAACTTTACTATATGTGAATAAACCTCCCTCCAAGAAATGACCTATACAATCTTGGAAAATCTAGTGAATACCTGTCGCGTATGAACTTTACTATATGTGAATCAACTTCCCTCCAAGAAATGGCCATACAATCTTGGAATATCTAGTTAATACCTGTAGCATATGAACTATATGCTATGATATATGAATAAACCTCCATCCAAGAAATGACCTATACAATCTTGGAATATCTAGTGAATACCTGTCGCATATGAACTTTACTATATGTGAATAAACTTCCCTCCAAGAAATGACCTATACAATCTTGGAATATCTAGTGAATATCTGTCGCATATGAACTGTACTATATGTGAATAAACTTCCCTCCAAGAAAAGACCTATACAATCTTGGAATATCAATTTAATACCTGTCGCATATGAACTCTATGCTATGATACATGAATAAACCTCTCTCCAAGAAATGACTTATACAGTCTTGGAATATATTGTGAATACCTGTCGCATATGAACTTTACTATATGTGAATAAACCTCCCTCCAAGAAATGACCTATACAATCTTGGAAAATCTAGTGAATACCTGTCGCGTATGAACTTTACTATATGTGAATCAACTTCCCTCCAAGAAATGGCCATACAATCTTGGAATATCTAGTTAATACCTGTAGCATATGAACTATATGCTATGATATATGAATAAACCTCCATCCAAGAAATGACCTATACATTCTTGGAATATCTAGTGAATACCTGTCGCATATGAACTTTACTATATGTGAATAAACTTCCCTCCAAGAAATGACCTATACAATCTTGGAATATCTAGTGAATATCTGTCGCATATGAACTGTACTATATGTGAATAAACTTCCCTCCAAGAAAAGACCTATACAATCTTGGAATATCAATTTAATACCTGTCGCATATGAACTCTATGCTATGATACATGAATAAACCTCCCTCCAAGAAATGACTTATACAATCTTGGAATATATTGTGAATACCTGTCGCATATGAACTTTACTATATGTGAATAAACCTCCCTCCAAGAAATGACCTATACAATCTTGGAGAATCTAGTGAATACCTGTCGCGTATGAACTTTACTATATGTGAATCAACTTCCCTCCAAGAAATGGTCATACAATCTTGGAATATCTAGTGAATACCTGTAGTATATGAACTATATGCTATGATATATGAATAAACCTCCCTCCAAGAAAAGACCTATACAATCTTGGAATATCAATTTAATACCTGTCGCATATGACCTTTACTATATGTGAATAAACTTCCCTCCAAGAAATGACTTATACAATCTTGGAATATCTAGTGAATATATGTCGCATATGAACTGTACTATATGTGAATAAACTTCCCTCCAAGAAAAGACCTATACAATCTTGGAATATCAATTTAATACCTGTCGCATATGAACTCTATGCTATGATACATGAATAAACCTCCCTCCAAGAAATGACCTATACAATCTTGGAATATATTGTGAATTCCTGTCGCATATGAACTTTACTATAAGTGAATAAACCTCCCTCCAAGAAATGACCTATACAATCTTGGAATATATTGTGAATACCTGTCGCATATGAACTTTACTATAATGAATAAACTTCCCTCCAAGAAAAGACCTATACAATCTTGGAGTATCTAGTGAATATCTGTCGCATATGAACTCTATGCTATGATACATGAATAAACTTCCCTCCAAGAAATGACCTATACAAATCTTGGAATATCTGTCGCATATGGTGTTATAGTCAAATACGAAACTCATATAAAGTCTGCAGATATTTTTACACTATACATGTTACATATTTTGAATATGTATCTTAAGATCACAACCGAGTATATGACCTGTTTGTTATGTGGACAAACCTCCCTCCAAGAAATGGCCATACAGTTTTGGAATATGCAGTGAATATCTGTCGCAAATGATGTAATAATCAAATAGGAATATTTTGGAAATAAATGTTAAAATCACAGCTTTGTTTGTAAAATACCATAACGAATCACTAAGTGATTACGCCAGGAAAATAGAATCCCGTCCCAATGCATATTATTGTACATCCCATTGTTATCACAGTTGCCTCTTGTCAGACAGAATGGCAGTTTCATAATTGTGGCTTTTCTCTGAAAAGGCCATTCAATTTTGGCATATCAAGTGCATCTAGTTTGTGAAAGGTTTAATCATCAAATGCCACATTTGAATCACCTCTTCCCACATTATAACGCTATGCCTCATTAATTTATATGTATATGCTGAATTAACAGCTTTGTGAAATGCCATAATGAATCATGAAGTGATTACGTTGGGACAGTATTGTCCTGTCACCACGCTAATTGTTGTAATCACAGTTGCATCCTGTTAGACAGGGTGACATTACATAGTTGCCGCCTTTCACTGATTGGCAAATCTTGACATATGAAGTATATATCTGTCGTCAGTGGTCTAATTTTCTCATAGCAACTTTAAATAAATTCGTTTCCTGCTCTTATTCTATATGCCACATGAATGAAATAACGGAATCCTGAAGTATTTACTATTAAGAGACAGGACTGTCAAATGTGTCACAAATTATGATTGAAATGAATGTAAATATGACAGAATAATTTAAATATGCTAAGATCCTGTTTGTCTTATGAAACACTGTTAAGAGATATCGACATATAAACAACATAAAAAGTTATAAGTAAATGGGAAAAGAAGCAGAAGAAACTAGGTAAGGGACTATCGACTAAAACACATACTTCTTGCAGTTAAAATAAAATTGCAACATGTGCTGCAGGGAGTCGCCCCGATATGCCAGTTTCTAATCCCTGGACAGTTAACGAACATCGGATTATAATTAACGACCCTAATTGGCTTGATCGAGTGGGCCAGTTTCATGGCTTAGTTGACAGACAGAAAGATAAACAATTTTTTTTATTCAAGTATCGCCTCAACATGATACAAAATGTAAGAATTTAGTGTGTAGATGACATAACTTTTAGAATCAGGTCCAGGAAAGGAGAGACAAGTCTCTAGCGAATTTGAAGGATCTTGTGATGACTGACCATAGACCAATATTTGGTGTTATCCCATAGTGGCCCACGAGTAGATTACGTAATGAGCAGACCGATGGGCCACTGTGGGATAGCTCGTTAATGAGGTGTGATAGCCCGGCCCACTATGGGAGAGGTTGTTAGTTGTGAAAACATACTAATGAAGGTGTTAAGGGTGATTAACCAGGTGAGCAATAGATCAGAGAAGGTGTTAATGATGAGTAGAGGGGATATTATGTGGGTAAGTTAACAAAGATGAACATTCCAACCTGGCCGCCTACATTCTCGAAGGATCACACATGTGAACACACAACTGTACGAGCTTGGCCTAGAGTACATGACTTGTGAGAGAGACATGGCCAGCTACCTGTTCACCTGTGGATCAATGCTTTCCTGTAAATGAACTGTGTCAACATGAACTGAGAAATTCTGTGTAATCTGAGACTTAACATGTAAATAAATGATGCTGCCTAATTTTCTTACTTCTTGTTATTTTTTCCATAAGTAGTAAGTAGTTAATCACTTGACACCTCTTAACAAGGTAATCACTCCTGTTAATTCAGGCAATCAAACCTATGTGGGCCACTATGGGTCAGCTCAATTGTCCGCGGCCCACTCTGGGAGAGCTCGTTAAGAGGGTGTGAAAATACCCGGCCCACTATGGGATGGGCCACAGTGGGACTAAACCCAATATTTTGATGATGAATATTCTATGATAAAATGACTGAAAATTTTGTATATTTTATAGGAAAATGTTGAGTAGCGCTTATAATAATTACTGATTCTGGTCGTATATTATGGAGAAATGTATTTTTGTGTTATGGTATGTGTCGATGTGAAACAGAATAAAATATTGAATCGAACTCTCTTTCAGTGAACTGTCTTAAACTATTTTAATCCCCTGGCAGTCCCTTAATTAATCCTAATTAATCCCTCTTGTTGTCTCGTTAATTGTTAATTAATCCCCTAACAAAGGAACTTGATAATCTAACTTTTTAAAACTTAATATGTATTTATATATCTGTTTAGCAATGTGTATCAATATGTATCAAGTGTTTATGTTCACGTATTTGTATGTATTGTTTATGTACATGTATATGTTTAATAACCTGTCATTCCCAAAATTGTCCATACAAACTAGTGTTTCCAATGTACCTCTGCCGTAATGGCAATACTTTCTTCATCAAATGACAAACTCGTCCATAAACAAGTACTTATGTATCTATAGCAATATCTTCATCTTTATGTCTGTTAAATTCAAATTTACAGTTCATCAAGGTAATATATTTAAACTAAGGTCACAGTTTGTATTGAAGGTAATTTTCTTCATACAGATAACATTTTCATCAAAGTCATTATTTTCATCAAAGTCAATATTTTCATTAAATCATTTTTTCACCGAAGTAATTTTTTTTTATCAAAGTATTTTTTTTCGATTAAAGTCACTTTCTCATCAAAGTCACTTTCTCATCAAAGTCATTATTTTCATCAAATAATTTTTTCACCAACATCATTATTTTATTTAAAGTCGATACTTTCATTAAAGGCATTTTTTTTTCATTAGTCATTTTTTTTCATCAAAGTAATTATTTTCATAAAAGTCACTTTTTTCAGCAAGTCATTTTTTAAATCAAAGTCAATATTTCATTAAATCATTTTTTCACCAAATAACTTTTTTCATCAAAGTCAAGATTTTTTTTATCAAAGTCAAGATTTTCATCAAAGTTATTGTTTTCACCAAATCAATTTTTCAGCAAAGACACTTTTTTAATCAAAGTCAATATCTTTATTAAAGAAATATTATTCATCAAATTTATTTGGTTTCTTCAAAGTAACTTTTTCCATTAAAGTCATTTCTTTTCACCAAATCACTTTTTTCATCAAAGTCAATATTTTCATCAGAGTAATTCTTTTCCATCAAAGTTAATTTTTTCATCAAAGTCAATATTTTCATCAAAAAATTTATTCACCAAAATCACTTTTTAAAAATTAAATTCACCAAAGTCTTTTT
The DNA here is from genome assembly GCA_936450465.1 of Gibbula magus. Lineage (NCBI taxonomy): Eukaryota > Metazoa > Mollusca > Gastropoda > Trochida > Trochidae > Gibbula > Gibbula magus. The sequence continues at coordinate 52,009,877 of OW388291.1, read as the reverse complement.
TTTCCCATCAAAGGCACTTTTTTTCAGGAAAGTCAATATTTTAATTAAAGTCAATATTTTAATCAAAGTCATTTTTCACCAACGTCGATATTTTTTTAATCGAAGTCAAAACTTTCATTAAATCATTTTTTTCACCAAAATCACTTTTTTCATCAAAGCCGATAATTATTTTCATTATTCTTTTTCATCAGAGAAATATTTTCATCAAAGTCATTTTTTTCATCAGAGTTATATTTTCATCAAATCCTTTTTTCACCAAATCACTTTTTTCATCCAAGTCAAGATTTTTTCAAAGTTATTTTCTTTCATCAAAGTTATTTTGTTACCAAATCCTTTTTTCAGCAAAGACACTTTTTTAATCAAAGTCAATATCATTATAAAAAAAATATTATTCATCAAATTTATTTGTTTTCTTCAACGTTACTTTTTCCATCAAAGTCATTTCTTTTCATCAAAGGCAACATTTTCGTTAAAGTCATTTTTCCACCAAAGTAAATTTTTTAAAATCAAAGTCAATATTTCCATCAATGTCATTTTTTTCATCAAAGTCACTTTTTTCTTATTAAATACATTTTTCCCATCGAAGTAATTTTTTCATTAAAATAAATTCATGTAAACAACTTTCAAAGTCATTTTATTACAATATCTCAAGATTGAACAAAATAATCTTAAGATATTTAAATATTCCAAGATTGAACAGGAGGTTTCAGGTTTAGATCATATCTTAAGATTTCCGTACATATCTTAAGATTTGTTATACCATCTTGGAATATAAAAATATTCCAAGATGGTATAGGCTAAATCTTAAGATATTTTTTCTTCCAAGATTGTATAGAACAGGCCTACTGCATACACGACTTCCGGTCGATTTCACTGAACAATATTCAAATGTTCGCGGTGTTCTTCACCTTGTGTTTCTTGTTAAAAAGTTGACAGTCAAATAAAACCACTGTCTGAGTTGATTTTAAAAATTTGTTGTAGATTAAGAAAGAGTAGTTCGTTGTCTAGTCCTATATTTGCAATCTTGACGAAGTTGATGGTCTCGCAATGTGACGCGACTGTCACACGTAACGTCTCGCCTTCAAATTGAACACCCGACTGTACCCCTCACATGGTTCGACAAATTACGTTTTAATTGCAATTATGAGTAAAAAAGGCAAGAAGTTAGGTTCAGTAAACCGATGTAATGTACAATTACATGAATACATAATCTAACAATAATCTAAGGATAAGAATAACACATTATACTAAGGAACTTTTTTGTTCTCGCGTAATGCATTTATTTAAAAAGGTAGTGACGCGATGAAATTCCTGGAAATTTAGTCTCATTACACCCGTAGGGATACGGGGATTCCCCAACTACGGGTTTCCTTATAGAGGAACAGCTGATTTCTTTTTAGGGATTTTTAGAATGAAAACGGATATGGGTAAGATAAATCAATCTTTATTTCACTCAAAAACCACCAACGGTGGTACAAGAGCAGAAAAACAAACAAAACATAATATACATTTTTGCATGCGCCTTAACTTTTTCCTAACAAACTTTGTAAGATATTTAGGAGATAAATCCATTCTGTTTTATATTTTGGGGTTGTATGTTGTGCATTTTTTACCCCTAAATTTAATTTCAAACCGAGCTTGCGAGGTTTGAAATGTTAATTTAGGGGTAAAAAATGCACAACATACAACCCCAAAATATAAAACAGAATGGATTTATCTCCATTCTAACATGACTAATTCGGAAAATAATGAGGAACTCTTTCGTCTTGCGCCAAAGCGCTGTGCTTGGGTCAAACCAGTACAGACCGGTTTCACTCGCCCGCGACCCTTCGGTGCAGTTCACTTTTCAAAGAACATGCTTCAATCAAAATATCAAAACAAACACTAGAACTTATTTCAATGTAACTTATCTTTATTCAGTTGATGATAATATCAACAGAAAACCCATGTTGGAAGTCATCAGACTCACATAAGCGATTTTCAAGTAAATACATAGTCCGACCTATCTCCCCTACAAGGCCGACAAGGACCAATCCCATTCAAGGGGCGCTACTCTGAAAGTAGTTATTCACTACAAGCGAAGAGTTTGAGACTTGAAGAAAGCCTGACAACAACGCTTTTTGTGTCATGGTAGAGGACATCGTGGAAGGAAATGGGGTCATTTTGGGATTGTGAACTGGAGGCAGTGGAAGAATTTAGCAAAATAGAGGAATAACGCCGCTTCTGTTCATTGGATGAATCGCTGTTGTATGAAGCGAGCGACTGTTGATTTCTGTGCCCCGTGATTTTCATGATTTCACGCGATTCTACGCCAGCATGTGACAACGTCCGCGGAGCAATGTGAATCGGTCGCAAATATTTAGAGGTGATTATCGGTAAAATAATTACTCCAAAATTGATACGAGGAACCAATCAGAAAGCAGTATTTTCATTCTAAATATAGTGTCATGTTAGAATTATAAATTTGGACATTCTTTTCAATTCTTTTGCAGATTTAGGTGTGAGAATTTTTACATAGGTTATATACATTAGGATACAGGTGAGATGAGCTTGGGATATATAAAATTCTGGCTGGGAGAAGAGATTCACATCTAAACATATAATGGAACTCATCTCCAATTACATTTCGGTTGCATAATTTACATAAACGTTCCTCCCTGATAAGTCCCTGCCACCGGCCAGTCTCTATGGGTAGGTTATGGTTTAAAGTGCGGAATCTTAAAATTGGGATAGAGATCCCTTTTGGTAGTAATAGATATCGTTCAAATTGAAATGATCTTTTAAAATGTTTATAAAGGATGCCCTTAGAGCTGCATTCCATGTTTTCTACCCATAAAGTAATTGCCTCGCGCAAGGCTCGGCAATTACGTAATTGATATGACTCGGGAAAGATAATCTGTCATTCCCCGTCACGAGTTAGTTATTGTCTAAATCATGAATCACTGTAGTTAATATGGTAGTATTTTAATGTTTTCATGATTTTCTACATGTAAAATGAGTTGTGCTTTGGTAGATCGAGTTAGCTAAGGTACATAGCTCTGACAGACGTAGGGAAAACGGAATACCGGTATGTTCTCTTAGCTAAGATCGAGTGTACCGTACAATGACGCGGTTCTAATTACATTTTCAGTTTTTCGCCTGATTAAGACAATCCGGATCGCGGAGGTCCTTCAAAACCAAGATAGTGGAACGTGTAGCAGGTGTGCTAATATACATGCTATGAATTGTGTATAAACACCTTACAGAAACATTTAAGAGACTGAAAAGACTGTGTGTAATGGTGGGTACGTTGTAGATTTGTGCAATAAGTTCCATTTTACGTGTTCAAGTTGATTTTTTTTGGTTTGTGTGCAAAGTAGAGGTATTTGGTTACATCGTGTTGATATTCCGCAAATGCGGCGTTTTGGAATAGAGACCAGTACTGCCGTGAACACGATTCACGAAATTATATCCCGTTCGGGATATAGTGCTATATGCCGAAGGGGATACAATATCCGGATCGGGATATTATATCCCGTTTGGTGGGTTTCCCCAACCTGATCCCATCTGCTCCGGGGGATTTTTCACATTTCAAGCCTTTCACTGCACATAATATCTCTTCATCAGTTATATAATTACCCAGAAATTCATCATAAGTAACACAATCCTCACAATCATTAACATCGTGATTGCTTATGTAACTATCTACATGCTCCATAAAATGATTATCTGTGCTATTCTTATCTTCTGCGAGAAGGGACTTGAAATAATTAAACCATTCTTCAACGGATACATTCTCCGAGATGTTTTCCCTACAAAAACAGCATTTTTTTTAAAGATTTCCAAAAGAAACGACAGTCTTTCTTCTTCGCTGCGTCTACAATTTCAGCTAAAATAAGTTTTTCATGATTTGATTTCTTCCTGTCACAAAGTGATTTAAAGTCTTTCTTTGCTTTTAAATAAAGTTGACAACACGTTGGGTTATTGGATTTCCTGAACCTATTCAGTAATGCATACTTATGTCGCTTTGCTTGTTCGCATTCGTGGTCGAACCACGGTGGCTGCATTCGAGTGTACTGTGAGTGAGCGTGTGGGGGAGAGCGTGAATGAGAGTGTGATCTCGTGGGTCTGCGTGGATGTTCTCTGAGTGCATGCATAGCTTTCAATATGAAATCATTCAGATATGTAATGGCTCCATCAACACTGTCATGTAATGTTTCGTGAAATATAATGCTGAATTCACTAATATTGTCCGTAATGCATTTTATGAACTCACCCTTACGGCTCGAGTCTCACCTCTCTTTCTCGAGGTGCTCGAGCTGATTGATTGCACGTGATGTGTCATGTGATGTTTTCATATTTACTATTAAAGGCAAATAGTCGGATTCTGATCGAGTTAAAATGTCAAAATTCTCAAAATATTTGTATAAGCATGAGGATACCACACATTAGTCAACGACGCTATTTCCTTGATGCCCAATGAATATAAATTCTCCTAGTTTATCCGCCCAATTTCGCCCATTTAATACATGTTTGTTAAAATTGCAGCATACATCTAAATGTTTTGATCCTTCTGAGTTAACTATTTTATCTTTGGAGTTTCTAGGGATTCTAAATGTATCACTTTCATAATCTACATCTTCAATTGGTAGATAATCCGTAGAATCATGTTCTATATAACACCGTTTTTCTCCTATACGGGCATCGAAATCTCCAAATAAACAAACAATGCCTCATGGATTCCCGGGATAAACCATAAAGTCTACTCTCTAGGAGTCCAATTCCTGAAAGTCCTTCATCAACAGAGTTCTGTGTATCAGTCACATAAACAAACCAACCACACGGGTTTACTGACGAGATCATTTAGAATGTCACTTTTGAAAAATACACAGTCTGTCCACTCGTCGTGTATGCGGGTGAATCGTCTGGACTTTCTCACATACACAGCGATACCGCCACTGAATCGTCCGATAGAATGTGTGCGTTACCCTGGAAACAGAGTAGCACAATTTGTTGAGTTCTTTTCAGGTTACAATCATTTTCATTAGTTAACATTCAAACATTGTCCTACGATTTCAATATATAACAAATTGAAATACGTTAGAAGTGAATTCATATTGAAAATTTGAAATTAAATAATTCAACGTTGCTTAAATGCAGAGCTTTCGTTCAAATTTGGACCCGATCTTTGAATCAACCAGGGTTGTTGATAGGATAGTTATGTATAAGTAAGTTCATTGGAACTATAAGCATACTAATCACTTTAAAGGGACAGAAGAACGTTTTTTGCAAATTTAAAAAAGTTTATGTCATTTATATTTACTTTAGAGGGCAAAACATTTTATTACACAAACCAATTATCGGTAGTGGTAATAACGGTGTTGCGTATAAAGCAAAACTTGCATGGCGGCCATTTTATTGTGAACCCATTTTATTATTTCGAATGGCAAAAACGATTCCCATGGCTTTACCAAACCATGCACAACCATTTTAAAATTGATTTTTCGAAGAAAGAAGGGTGTTTTACAATACATTTCTTCGACTGATTTCAGTGAAAAAACGTGCTACTGTCCCTTTAAAAATGGTTTTGGATAGAATGTTTTACAATTCAGTTAAAAATTAAAAAGTTTCTGAAATTATAGCTATTAAAAGATGTATGTTGTTGATGGTACGTCTTGTATTTTACAGTCTCATGAAAATGATATGGTTGTCATTAGCCCTTTTGATGTATATCAGTTGAACAAATTCTGGTTTATACCCTTTGATTTGTCCCTATATTAATACTTATTTCCCTATAACATTTGACATATATGACCCTATCAACATACTCTATGTTATTGTAATTCAACATTGCTTTACTTCAAACTAATTTGTGAATTTATCTATACCTTATCAGTAATACATCTTTTGATTTTGAAACTAAACGAATGAATCAATGTAATAGACAACTAAAATGTATTAAGATCATATATTGTCATGTCCGACTAATTTGTAAGTCAAATGAAGTAAACTTGTATGTGTATATTATTATAATGTCTGTGTGTTGTGTAATGTGTGCTGTGTGTTTTGTAATATAGTGTTTGGTGTTATTTGCGATTTAAGATGGGTAGAGTGTAATTTGTAGTGCAACATGACTATTTAATGTTGTACATAATGCAGGTGGTGAGATTGGAGTATGAAGTTTGGAGAGGTGTGTGTATTTTGTGTGTGATATATTAATGCGATTGGTAAACGAACAAGATTTTAAATTTGGCTATTGGCTAAATTTGGTATTGGCTCAGTTTTCCTGTATTGACCCAGTTGTCGAATCTTATGGTCTAGGCCGTAAATGCTGTCATTACTCCGGTTACAGTCAAGATATCATTTAGCGTTATTGCATATTCAAGATCTTTCTGTAACATCTAATGGGTACCCAGCATTACATATTAAAGATCTTTCTGTGATCCATCAATCCATCAATCCATCAACAAGGTAGGTACCCAACACTTCAGTATTGCCGAACAGTACCACTCATGAATTACGTCAACATACACTGCCGGGCAAACGAAACGCCTAGTGCGAACCACGAACCATCACTTCATAAAACATCACTTCATGAATCATCTTTTATCAAACTATCATTTCAAATATGCATGTCTGAATCACTTCAGAAACCGTGATCTACATGTATTAATGAACCATCACTCAACGCACCATGAATCAGCACTTTATAACAGTGAACAATCACTTCGCAACCATGAACAATAACTTCATACGCCATCATTTAATAACAATGAGCCATCACTTCATGAACGATGAATAATCACTTCATGAATGATGAACAATAATTTCACAAGCATAAACGATCATTTCATAAACAATGAAACATGAATAAGTACTTTACAAGAATGAACAATCACGTCGCAACCATGAACAATCACTTCATAAACCATCACTTCAATGATCAGGAATCACCACTTCACCAACAAACACTTCATCAACCAACACTTTATCAACAAACACTTCATCTACAAATACTTTATCAACAAACACTTCAACTACCAACACTTTATCAACAAACACTTCATCAACCGACATTTCATCAACAAACACTTCATCATCAAACACGTCACCACTTCATAATTCACAATATTTGCATTTATAACGACGACATCATTATATAGTTTATCTAAATAAAGCACACTACACATTGACACAAAGTAATGTTTCATATCATCAACTTGATACGCTAGTCATCGCAGCCGATAATGAGCTTGGCCCTCTCTGACGTAAAATTTATAAATTATTTATAATTTGTACATCTCGATCTCACAAGATTTTAAAAAATACATTTTCCTTTATCTCTACATCAAGATTGTGTTATTTATGGTAAATGGTAAAAGGATTTCAGTATTCAATCGCAGTGATTAGTTCCCACAAAAGCGACGGACTACATAAAATGAATACTTGAAAGCCCCCATCGTTCATGGTCTCATCGTTAGGAGTCTTCTCTCTAAGTCAAATATGATTTTTATTTTCGTCACATATCTCGTCATATTTGAAATATCACAAAGTGTTTGCTCTGTCATGATTACCTCCTATAAATGTAGAAAAAGCAATGACTTGTATGACAGTAATATCGTTGATAACTCAAATCTACTGAGATGTGCTGTCAAAGCTGGATACAGAAAATCAAGAGGTTTTGAAGTCAGTTCTTCAGGATTCTGTAGACCGGAAGATTCCGGGCAAACATCTGGGCTTGTTGCTTACCATTGTGAGGCTGGACAACAGAAAAACAAAAGAACGAAGGGAAAGAAAAATCTGCTTACGGTTCGTATGTTGTATAATACAGATATTTTGTCATGTAAACTAATTTTTAGAGTGTCCATCATGTCTGCCCGTCCCGTCAGTTTTCTCAAATGAAACGTTATGTGTATATCAACTATTTTTTTGGAGTTGTTTAAATTTTCTTTTCATCATGTCTGGCCCATGTGTGGCTTTTTAAGAATTAAGATTCTTCGTCATTATCACGGAGTCCTCATTTCTTTAACTTAATTCGACAGAGCTCAATGGGAATACGACTTTTCGATTTTTTTACAAATCGGATAAAGAGAGTACTTCCAAAAATAATAAATGAAGACCAACGAGGTTTCATGTCAAATAGATATATAGGAGAATATAAAAGGCAAATTTATGACATCATGGACTATGCAGAAGTAATGGAAATGCCTGGTCTACTTTTATTGATATATTTCGAAAAAGCTTTTGATTCAGTAGATTGGACCTTAAACAAAATTTTCTCGACTATTTCAACTTTGGTCCAGATATTAAAAACTGGATATACACGTTTTACAAAAAACATAAAATCAAGTGTTCTTGTGAATGGTTTCTCATCAGAAGTTTTTGAAATAACCCATGGATGTAGACAAGTCGACCCACTATCGCCAAATTTATCTATTATATGTGCCGAAATTTTAAGCATCATGATACGTAATAATAAAAAACATAAGAGGAATTAAAATAGGGGACAGTGAATACCTCATTAATCAGTTTGCGGACGATAACTCTTTAACTTTAGATGAGTCAGAAGCATGCCTCCAAGCGACACTACAGCACTGACACAATACACTTCAAGTTATTTTGTTTGGTTAATTAAAACATTCTAAGACGATATTGTGCAAAGATTACAAACTCGACTGGTCGAAAACAGAATTTACAATTCTTGGCATAACTTTCACACACAACTTGGCAGAAATGATAGAGTGAAATTATAAAAACAAGCTAAACAGATTAAGATCATTATGAATCAATGGCTTGGAAGAGATATTTCGCCACTTGGAAGGATAACAATTTAAAAAATTCTCATCCTACCTAAACTAAATAACATTTTCTCTATACTCCCAAATCCTAAGGAAGGCATCTTAAAGGACCTTGAAAAACTCTGTTATAATTTCATTTTGAAAGGTAAACCAGTTAAAATAAAACGGAAAATAATAACTAGTGATTATAAAGACGGTAGCCTTATATAGAGCTCCTGATATAAAAAATACAAACTTTTCACAAAAAATAAGTTGGGTTAAAAGTCTTTTCAATTCTGATGGCAACTCAAAATTAAAACAACTTTTTTTTATATTAACGTATCACCAGCATACAGGGAATTTTATCAATATAGTGCAACAACCCTGATCGAAAAGGTGTGTACACCAAGAACAAACGATTTTTGGAAAGACGTCTTGAAATCATGGGGATGCTTCATTACGCAAAAGGGGTTATTTGCAAAAACCCAATCTGAATTACTATTCCAGCCAATATGGAATAACGACAACGTAAGAATTAATAACAAGACAATACATCATAAGCACATGTAAAATCGGGCATTTGTTTCATTACGACGTAATCAATAAAAACGGAACGTTTCATAATAACATAGAAATAATTCAAATGTACCAATGCAAAACGAACTTTCTCGAATTCACTGGTATCATTAATGCAATCAAACTCAACATTAAAATAGAGAGAAAACTAGAAATGCTGTTATTCCCATATTTTATTGAAAACATTGCTAGTAAGAAAAAAGGATGTCGGATATTATTTAAATACCTATCTGTTGACTAGACCTACTTTGCCTTACCTCCTACAGGTAATGCTATTTCAACCTTAACACAGACGAACTTGAAGAGTGGAGAAGGGGTGCGTAAAATCCCTTATCCAAGGGGCGGTAAGTCGAGGTGGTCTCGTGACGTCACTACCTGTTCATGTCATTCTCCTATTAGTTGCAGAGCAAGACAGACGTGTTTGTTTTGTTCTGAGACTGGGTATTTTTAGCGACTTTGTTGCTAACTTGCTAGCTATCTCTTACTATTTTGAGGGATATTTTCAACTGCTATATAGCAGATTGTTTAACAATCTGTTTTAGTAGGTGTTGGGGTACAAGGGCCTTGTTGACATGTGCTGGATGTGTGGCTACCAGAGAGGTGGCTGCTTGCCTTGCACGTGCAGCTCGTGTATTTGTGTTTTTCTCACCTGTCTTCATTGACTGCTTCGGTTCGCACGCCTTGTAAGGCGTACCCTCCGCCAGTCACCTTCGACTGTTGGTTGTTGACTCGCTTCGCCATACGCCTGTGACTTGCTTCGCTTGTCATTCGCGTCCGCCAGTCATACGCCTTCGGTCCGTATCAATTACCTACGCGTTTCGCCAGTCACTCGCCTAGCTTATCACTACGCGAGCGGACCCTTCGCCAGTCAAATGCCTTTGGCTTGATTCTACTGTACTAGCATCTACTCGCCAGTGTCTCGCTTACGCCAGTCACTCGCTTCCCTAGTCTATCGCCTTAGGTTGAAATCAACTTGACTCGCTACGTGGCGGACCCCCCTTCTACAGTTTCCCCTTTGGCTCGATTCTTCTTGACTCGCATCTACCCGCCAGTGTCTAGCTTACGCCAGTCACTCGCTTCACTAGTCCATCGCCTTAGGTTGAATCAGTGGGGTTCGTTTCGTCTCGCCAGTGATTCGCTTCGCCAGTCACTTGCTTCGGCAGTCTTTCGCCTTAGGCTCAATTCTACTTGACTCGCATCTACCCGCCAGTGTCTCGCTTAGGCCAGTCACTCGCTTCGCCAGTCTATCGCCTTAGGTCGAATCAATTTGACTCGCTTCGTCTTGTAAGTGACTCGCTACGCCAATCATTTGCTTCGCCAGTCATTCGCATAGGCTTGATTCTACTTGACTCGCATCGTCTCGCCAGTGCCTCACGTAAGCCAGGCACTCGCTTTGCCAGTCTATCGCCTTAGGCTCGTCGCTCGGGTTAGGCCTGATTCGATTTGACTTGCATAGTCTCGCCAGTGACTTGGTTCGCCTGTCATTCGGTTCGCTTGTCATTCGTTTCGTTAGTCTTTCGCCTTTGGTTTGTATATTTGATTAGTCTCGTCTCGTAAGTGGTTATCTTAATCAGTGTAAGATGGTTCACCAGTCACTTATCTTGACTAACCATTACTTGATATTGGTGTTGTCCTCTTCGAGTTCGGAGCCTTGTTTCAACTCTCGATTAACTATCGGAGGAGTCTGTTGGTTCTTACGCTACGCTACGTAAGTGTCTCAGCTGTCACTACCCTTCGCCTACGTCACGTGTGTTACGCCGGCTCCGCCATGTACTCCGCCTTTTGTACTAATTGCGGAGGGAGGAAGTCTGCCACCAAGGATCCGGACTTATTATGTAGAAAGTGTAAGGATCTTTGCGAAGACGAGTATCGTTGCGATGAGTGTGCACCTCTCTCGGCGTCAGACTTCCTTGCATATGTCAACGCTATTCGATAGTCCGTGGCTGATAGGGCTTCGCTTCAGAAACGTGCGTTGTCAACTCAACATCGTGAGGTTTCTCCCATTCGTCATCCGTCTCTGGAGGAGGGGGTTGACATTGTCCTCTCGGAACGGGCGGATGAGTTCGACCGTGAGTCGCCCGTCGTATCCGAATCCGCTCACGTACTCTTCCGTGGACACGCGTGTTGTCCCCCCCTTCGCCAGACAAGCGTATGTCTCTGCTTAGGTTCAAGGTCAGCGCACCCCCTACGCCCAAGAGCAAGAGGAAGAAGACCAAGAAGGCCAAATTTGACAAAGTCAATCCGGGCCTCCTCCTTGCATCCGTTAAGGATATGGTCTCTTCTTTGCTCGACGCTCGCCTGGGTCCGCTGGCTGTACCTACTCACGCTACTCACACTACTACGCTACCGGATGAACCCAATACGGACCTCGTGTCGCAGAGTTCGCGTCCCACGTCCTCTAGGGCCTCCGGGTCCGCTGCCTCCTCGCGTACTGCTCACACCCCTACGCGTCGTGTCACAGTGGTATCACCCACCCGTGATCCCTCGCCAGACTCGACGTATCGAACCCTCCGTTCATCAGTATTGAAGCGGAGGGGGAGGATGTGGGGTCACCGGAGGATCCGCCAGTGATCGACTCAATCGCCATGCTTTCGGAAGTGGCCTCGTTCGCAGAGGTACCACTCAGTCAAGTTAGCGTGGCGGGTCCTCGGTCGTCGGCAGCCAGGAGGGCTTCTTTCTGCCCTGAAGGCGAAGCACCTCCCGCGCGTCTCGCTTTTCCGCTGCATAGACTTCTGCTAGATGCCACCGAGGATATGGAGCAGGTCATCTCGGCTGCGGTTCCCGGCCGTCTGCTTCCGCCTTTAGTGGTGCCGGACAGGCGCAGACGGCAACTGCCTCTGTATCCGGTTCCATTCCAACTCGTTCCGCCCACTCTAGATCAGGGTGCGTCTCGGTTGTTTGCCCCCGACGCGCCTCATCGCGTTACTGATGCGCAGTTTACACATCTCGACAGAGAGGCTCGCACAGTGTTAGGCTTGGGCAACAACATGGCTTTCACCTGTCAGGCGATGCTTGCCTGTGCCAAGCAGGCGGGCATGGAGTCGGGTGACCCGGTGTTGTTTAAGGCATTCGGCAATGTGGCTGCGGACCTGGCGCAGATCATGTTATCTGCTTCTCGGATCTCATCGGGGGTCACAGTGCTACGCAGAGACAATTTCCTTTAGCGGTCAGGTCTCAACCCCGATCAGAAATCTTTTCTGCGACAGGCCCCTGCTCACTCTGAATCTCTGTTTGGGGGTCGTATCCCCGAGGTTCTGAGAGCGAGACAGGAAGCTCAGCAATCTCTCCAATCGCCTCATCAGTCAGAGGCAAACAACACCAAAGTGGCCTCATACCAATTATCGTCAGGGCCAAGGTCAGGGTAGAGGCCAACCTTCCCCCAAGAAAGCGAAAACGGACTTTCGGCGGGGAGGTCGTGGCCGCGGATCCACGGGTCAGTCCCCCAAGTCCCCGCGTCCCGGCGGCGGAGGTCATACCCCTCAGAAGGGGAAGCGAAGGAAGTGACTCTTGGTCACCCCCTCTGCTCCCCCCTCCGCTCGTTCCGGTGTTGGAGGGTTCGGTGGGGGGTCGACTCCAAGATTTTGTCAGGAACTGGGTACAGTTGGGGTTAGACCCTTACGTTTGTCGGATTCTGGGTCAGGGGTTCCGCATCCCTGTCTCGTCTCCTCCGCCCCTCACCTGTGCTCCAAGGGAGCGTCCCTTGGCAGGGGGCCGGCTCCAATTCACCTTGGATCAAGTGGAGCTCTTAATCTCCAAAGGGGCGGTGCAGGAGGTCCTGACCCCGCATCTAACTCCGGGGTTCTACTCCCCAGTGTTCGTCATACCCAAAAGAAATTCGAAAAAATGGTGGCTCATCCACGACCTGAAGGTATTCAACCGCTCCTACCTCGTTCGGCCGCCATATTTTCGACTCTTGACTCTTCCGTCTGTAATGCGGTCCTTGGAGCGCTCAGACTGCATGGTGTCTCTTGATCTTCAGGATGCGTACCTGCATGTTCCGATTCACTATCTGGATCACAGGTACCTCCGATTCATTCTGGACGGGAGACATTTTCAGTGGTGCGTGCTCCCGTTCGGGATCTCGTCCGCCCCCTGGCTTTTCACACGTGTGACTCAGCCCATCGTCCAATTCCTGCACCAATGCGACATTCAGTTCCTAATGTATTTGGACGATGGGCTCGCTCACAACCGTTCTCCGGTCGTTCTCGAGGCGCAGCTCAGGTTCACGATAGACCTTTTCCGTCTTCTATGGTGGTTAGTGAACTAAGAGAAGTCGGACTTGGTTCCAGCGACTCGTCTGAAGTTCCTAGGGGCTATCCTAGACACTCAGCTGTTCTGCGGGTTCGTCACGAGGGAGCGGATGGCTCGTTACGATCGCCTAATGGATCGCGCGCTTGATGCATCGCTCTCCCTACGTCAGTGGCAAAGAGTGTTGGGGTTACTAACATCAGCTCAGGACCTGACCCGCAATGGGAGGTTGTTCCTTCGCCCGTTACAGGTGTTCCTGAATCCCCATATCAGGGAGGCGCGTTGCCGTCACAACATAGTTTTGACCACAGACCTCCATCGGTTCCTAGCTTGGTGGCGGGTGGACGAGAGTGTGTTCGCCGGTGTCCCACTTCGTCCTCGTCCCCCCTCAGCTCACCTGTTCGTAGACGCCTCCACTCAAGGGTGGGGGGCGCATATGGGTCACGAGCAGGTGGCGGGAGTCTGGTCCCCATCAGATCGGAACCAACACATCAACGTCCTCGAGTTGGATGCAGTACGTCTTGCCATTCAGCACTGGCAGTCCCTCTTGCGAGGCCAGTCCACACGGACAGTTCAGCAGCTGCTTGGTCGATAAACAAGCAGGGGTCCACCAAGGCCGAGTCTCTGCTACGCGTGTCACTCAAGCTCTTCGAGCTGGTGGATGAGGTGGACCGGGACATTCGAACAGTCCACATTCCAGGTGCCAAGAACATCTTGGCGGACGCGTTGTCGCGACCAGATGCCCCTCCCCCGACGGAGTGGCAACTGAATCCGGTGGTGTTCAGGGGGTTGTGTCTCCAGTTCGGCACGCCTCTGATAAATCTGTTCGCGACGTGTCTCAACCACCAATTGCCAACCTAGGTCTCTCCAGTGCCAGACCCACTAGCAATGGGCTTAGACGCGCTCTCGTTAGAGTGGGAGGGGATGGACTTTTCCACCGCCGGCCATCCTCTCCCAAGTTGTAGCCAAGATAGGAGCAACTCGGGTTCTTCGTCTCCTTCTGGTCGCCCCTTGGTGGCCAGCCCGACCGTGGTTCGTTCCTCTCCGACGGTTCTGTCATCGGGAACCGGTTCCGATTCAGACACGGAGAGATCTGCTCATCAGCAGGCCAAGCGGAAGGTTGCACGAGAACCCTCGGGTGTTCTCCCTTCACGCCTGGCTTGTATTAAAAGAGGGCTAAGGAGCAGTGGGTACTCCAAGTGCGTCGCCAATGCCATAGCTACCTCTCATAGGAAGACCACTAGGAAACTCTATGATTTCCAGTGGCAGGCCTTCGCCTCATTCTGTGCTCAGAGGGATTTCATCCCGGCGGAGGCCTCAGTTCCTCAGGTCGCGGAGTACTTGGTGTACCTACGCAACACCAGGCATCTTAAGGCGTCTTCAATCAACACCAACATGTCAGCTATCCTGTCGGTGCTCAGGAAGAGATCGCCAGGGTTGGATGTGTCGGTCCTCAAGGACCTCATTAAAACCTTCCGTTCGGTTGACGGCAGGTCCAGGCTTCGTCCACCTGAGTGGGACTTAGCGGTTGTGCACAACCACCTTCGCTCCGATACGTATGAACCGCTCTCCGACGTTCTCCCTCTCACCATCAAGGTCATTTTTCTGGTGGCCATGGCCTCCGCAGCGCGGATTTCTGAAATCCATGCGTTGCAGGCGGACCTTCTACGTTTTGAGGTTAGGGAGGGGGGTTCGGCCTCTCTTGGGTTGGCTCCTGATTTTGTCTGTAAGAACCAGGCAGCTGATGAGGCTGGCCGTACGTTCTCTATCCCGGCTCTGGGTTCTGAGTCGGGGGAGGTGGACCTCTCTCTGTGTCCGGTGAGGGCCTTGAGGGTGTACACGCAGTGTACCCGCAGGCTGAGAGACGGCAGACGTCGTCTTTTCTTGCCTCACTCGCCTAGAAGCACCAAGGAGCTAGATAAGCGAGCGTTGGGCGTGTATCTGAGGTCGGCGGTCATTGATGCGTACAAGGCCGCTGATTTGCCTCCGCCTTCGCGTTCAAACCCTCATGAGATCCGCGCAGTATCAGCCACGATGGCGTATCACTGCAACATCGCGGTTTCGGATGTCATGGCAGGATGTTTTTGGCGTTCATCAGAGGTTTTCGCCATCCATTACCTACGAGATGTCTCAACAGCTGATCTTGAAGGCATCTCTAGGCTGGGTCCACAGATCTTCGGTCAGGCGAAGGTGGTCCCCCAAACCAGACCAAGAAGGGGTCAACCCCCTTAGGAGCTTTAAGGCTCATTGTAAATAAACATGGTTTACATTGCTAGCTCTCGTGTCTGTTGGTTTTTTTCTTTAACTTCGCTTTAACACCCCCCTCCCTGTTGGGGTTGGGGGGCAGTGTGTTGATCTGAAGTTGAGTGGCAGGGTTATCTCTTCGATCCGCTTAGCGGTAGAGATGGTATCTCCCGGGCTGTGCCTTGTCCTCACCACAGGGTGGAGGACTCGTAGGTTAGCTTACACTCAGGGCTAGTCGCTGGTCTCGTCACTACCATGTATCTACTGACCCGCCTCCTTGCGGTGGGATTCTAGGCAAAGTAGGTCTAGTCAACAGATAATTATTTAAATAATAGTACGTTTTTGATTAAACGTAATTATTTATACTTACCTGTTGACTAGACCTACGCTCTAGGCCCTCCCATCCTCCCCACTTGGTCTGTCTTGCCTTTTGGGACTTTCGGAGAGTGACATGAACAGGTAGTGACGTCACCAGACCACCTAGACTTACCGCCCCTTGGATAAGGAATTTTACGCACCCCTTCTCCACTCTTCAAGTTCGTCTGTGTTAAGGTTGAAATAGCATTACCTATAGGAGGTAAGGCAAAGTAGGTCTAGTCAACAGGTAAGTATAAATAATTACGTTTCATCAAAAACGTACTATTTTACGATATATTACAATATTCAGTAAAAAGACCGAGTTGGTACAAAAACAGAAAAAAGTGGGAAAGAGATCTCAAATGCCAAATAAACGAAAGTGAATGGAACACAATAAACAAAATCCCTTTTGTGTGTAATCTGTCTTCGAAAACAAAATGGTTTCAATATTCCATGATACAAAGAATTCTCCCGACAAATGATCTTTTGCATAAGATGAAATATAAAGACGAAAATATATGCAGCTTTTGTGAGGAAGAGATAGAAACAATAAGTCATCTCTTTTTCGAATGTCCAATTTTTAAAGATAGTTGGAGTAAAGCAAAAGAATGGATATAGACATCTGTCTTTAATATCCTGAATATAGGAAAAGAATACTTCACACGATAATCACAACCATAAAGTACACCATTTTCAAAACAAAACAAAACGGCTTGAAACCAAATTTAACCTACATTAAAAATGACATTAAAGAAAACATACAATATCGACAAATATAACGCTTATTCTACTTGCAACTTCTCCAAATTAATGAAATTTTGGTCAACTTGTCATTTACTATTTGAATAATTAAAAAAATCATTCTATCTTTACCTTTGTTCCTTCTTTAACTGAAACCCTCACAAATTGTAACACAAAACGGAGGGTTTGATTGCTTAGAATTAATGTGTGTTATTGTAATATGTTGTACTCAGAATGTCACTTGTAAAGTGTTATGTGCATGTACCACAAAAAGAAATTAAAATTTTATTTTATTTTTTTCGAAAACTTACTCCAAGCCATACTCGTGATTGATCAAGCTAAACAACCGTAATATATTTTTTGTCATCTTTGAATCTGTAATTGAACTTTGGGCAATACCTCTATGTGATGCTCCAGTGGAGACACGTTTTCTCAGAGAGTATTTCAATCACCTGGATGGTTTTATGGTGGCTGACACTCCGGTGTTTATGAAACCTTATCACAATAACAGGTACAGGTACATGCATGATGCTCCGATTGACAATTGAGCAGTGTGACACTTGATTGATAAACGTATTTTTGTCATAATTATGGCTTTTAAAACTGTTTAAACGTCTTGCCAAGAGCATGTATAATACTCCATGGACGGAAATCGGATGACGGGGTATGTGAGCAATGATCACTTTTGTCTTGTTCATGGACAGATTTTCGTAAAATTTTAAACAATTATTTAAAGCATTATTTAAATCTGTGTTTGGGAAACTATACATTTTAAGGTTTTATTTTTCAAATTTGATATTAAAGCTTTATCATAACATACTGAAATATTCTCAGTTTGTATGATGTGTTTATGTCATAATCATTAATATATATATATATATATATATATATATATATATATATATATATATATATATATATATATATATATATATATATATATATATATATATTTAAAAAAAAAGAAAAAAAGATTATATATGCATACAAATAAGATGAATTTAACACATGAGTAAATACATAGATAATACCAAAAGATGTCCCTTTTAATAACAACTTTATTAAACGAGTGAGTGTTTTTGTATTTGGAGAATGAAAACTAGTTAGATACTGATACCGTTCACGAGTTTCATAAATATCTTATTAGACTCTTAATAAACTCGTTGATAAATGGCACACACTCAATAATAGTGTATACTCCATAATTCTGCATTAGGAATAAACCTTGCATGTATTGTACGAGCCTTGG
The DNA here is from genome assembly GCA_936450465.1 of Gibbula magus. Taxonomy (NCBI): domain Eukaryota; kingdom Metazoa; phylum Mollusca; class Gastropoda; order Trochida; family Trochidae; genus Gibbula; species Gibbula magus. The sequence goes on along the minus strand of OW388291.1, from coordinate 51,991,706 downwards.
ATTAATAAATAGTGTTTATTTCAAATGCAGACTACTTACCATTCTAAAACGCGCATGATAACTTCATTATCTTAAAATGTCATTGTTCATACACTTTGCGCCAAACTGCTTGACAAAAGTAATTTCAAGGTATGGAATGTTTTGGCACTACTTGATCATAACAACGTTTGCCACACAACATACAATTGCACAATTTTTGTTTTGTCATTAGGTCTTCAAGACGAATGTCTGAAGACCTATTGTTTTTATCCTGATCCGCTGAAATTACTATGGCCTTTTTGACCGATTTTGTCCAAAGACTTCTGAAGTAATGGCTCAAACGATTTTTCTGAAACTTCAAGGGCTAATACTCTGTGACCCAACTTAGATCATAACGGAGCCATAATTTTGATTTTGGACTTTTTTCTTTAGTTTTTTTCCCATGAACTTAAAACTTCAAACCTCAATAGTCCAAAAACTATTCAGGAAAATTTCTGAAAATTTCACAAAAATGTTGGCAACAACATTCTCCATCGAAAAGGCCTATAACAGTTTTGGCCGTAACAATAGATGTTTTGCTATTTTGCAAAAACGTACATACAGCAAAATGCAGTAGATCACTGGAAAGCTGAGAGAATGCTACTAAAAACCCTTGCTCTATTATTAACGTTTAACGAACTACATCAATTTGAAATTTGAACATATTGACAAAATTATTTTTTGCGTTCGCCTTCAAAGGGACATAACTATGTAAGGAATGAAGTTATATAAAAGTTACTTATTGCCATCGATTTCTTATAACCAATTTAACAATTCCATAACATATTAATATCATATAAAAGTTGATAGGTTGAGCACACAAATAATTGAAATTTTGCGATTTTGAGCATTTTCGAGGGGTATATTATTTGGAGAATTTTCAATCGTAAACCACTGAACATACCAACCCATTTAATAGCTCAGTTTGAAATGAAAACATTATTTATTAAAGACAATAACGTTCAACCATGTATCTATAATAGTTTACGAGTGAAAAGTCATAGAAGATTGACATTCTTTGAAAATCGCGATTTTCAGCAAAGTTCAAAGAATCATAACTGCTGAACTAATTACGCTATTGAAATTGTATTTACAGCTACGGATGCACATTTGCAAGAACCCTTTCATAAAAAAGTTGATAGTTAAGCCCCGAACATCGCAAACGTTGTCTAGAGGCCCCAAATTTAAGTATTTTTGAGTATTTTCCTGAATATTCAGAACAACATAAAAATTACTTATTTATGCAATCTTAAATATGGTAACATCTACTTAGGTGGAAATTAAAGCACAACTTTTTCTATGTTACCTTCGTATGAAAATATTAACCATTTTGTCTTATTCGTGAGAAAGTTCATGTGGGGGTTCATACACATAGCCAAATTTCCATTTTCAGAAGGTTATTGTCTTTGGATAATTTTTGTAAAAAAAACTACTGAAAATAGAGAAATGTTTGACAGCTCATTTTAAAGCAGAGAAACTGATGAATAACCGAGAATCCAACATGGAGTTCAAGGTCTTGAAAACCTAAGTATTGAGGCGTCAATCCTAGTTTTTAAAATTAGTTGTATGAAATCAATCATATATATTTTGATTTTGAATAACCTATCCGTAGTGTACAGGCGATCGAAATGATAAAACGTGTGACATCATTTCTATTTCAAAGCAGTTCTGTTACTTGAACTTGCTGTAATTTGCATCGGTATATGCACATAAAAATATCCGTTGGCTTTATCCTACCGAGAACACCATCCATTTTATAATCAAAGAAGGTACCTTGAAATTATATCTGACACTCTACTTACTTCAGGATTGCTGTTAAGTTCACTATTCGATAATTTAAAGTCACCCAGTAGAGGTTTTTTTGACGCATTGAAACTTTCTTCTCACAGAAATTACAATCATTTCGACAGCGACAATGTCGTTGATTGCACAACTAACCTATGCTGCACCGAATGAGGATTCTCCAGTTCTATATATTCGATATTTCAACCTAACAAGATGTGGAAATGTGTGCACATACATGTAAACATGAAAATGTTATGCCTCGTGGGCACTAGACCTTGTTGTTCTTTACAGCTGAGTATCGAAAGTTTGTTCACCTACTTGGTACTTTTAATGCAAATAGCATGTAATTTGTTATGTCTTTGAGTCATCATATCGACGGGAAAACTAGACCGATCATTTTGCATTTTTGCAATATAAGAAGACAGTTGAGTGTTCAATGACACAATCTGAAATGATACCTCATAGTAAACAGTTACAGTTTTGACAGCTCTTTGAAGAGACCAGGGGTCAATCTTTTCAAAACTACAGTTTATATTTTCTTCTGTTAAATATTCGGTAAGAGATCAACTGGGTCAAACATACATCATATAGTTCCTCTTATACCCATTCAATGTATTTGTGATGAATATGTTCTCATTTAGTCGATATGAAATTTGTTATTCGAAAATTAATGAAATCTGAATTTTCACAATTTGACCCCTTCTGCCTATTTCATTATGCCAAATTTCATAAACATGCACCACTGTTTTGAGGGTCATAGGATACGTTTGAGAAGGATTATTTTACTCATGGATATATGATGATTCACTGTCAATACATGTGATGTAGGTGAACAAACTTTCGGTATGCAGCTGTATATTCCCCTGTTCTGTAGACTCCTCCAAATACCGATGGTATAAAGGATCAATCTTCTTACTTTGATGACAAGCCAACACAAGTAGTACAGACATCTAAACCAGGTAAGTATATATATATAAATGTTGATTTGAAGAACAAAAAATTGTTAATTGTCACTGTGATATATGTATATTTACATATACTTTGAACAAGCCACTAGCTTTTCTATAATCCGTGATGTTTGGTATGGCGAAACCAGTTGCACTAGTCATGCTGAAGGAAGCGTACGTAATATAAAATCTCCCTGCTCGAGGACATGAGATGAGAGTTATCTGTCCTTTAAATGACGCCATGTCATGACAGCCGCCATTCGTATCGGTTTCTCGTCGTCGGAATGTGTAAGCTGCTAAAACAACCTTTTTTAGATGGACATCGCCGTTGAAATGGCTTTCCTTTCGGTTATTTGTGCCTTGTGAGTAAAAATTCACTGTGCACCGTTACGTACACGTTATTTTCACCGAGATACTGAGATACCAACGGTAAAATTGAGAGCAAAAACTATTAGCTCTGCTCTAGTCATGGTATGTTTGTTAATTATTCATTAAAATCAATCATTGCGGTGACTACGAGTTCCTGAATTCACTGAACAATGAGATAAATATTAATTATAAGTGTTGTCGTAAAATACTTGTAATTTGATGAATTCGCGTTCGTTTTATGAATGAATATAAAGTAGTCCAGACAGTGTCAAGTTCATCGTTAGTCAATCAAATTACTTGAAGGTGTGTCATAACAATTTGTTATGAAATCCCTTTACGAAGTACCACGTGGTTAATAAATACAATTTCACGACATTCTTGCAATATGTTATATATCTTGAAACAGAAATCCATGCTTGATTTATCAAACATTACCACATGTTTGCAATAGATCATGTATGAGCTACATGGTGTTCTATTGCCTATATTGATATATATATACTGTTGATATTCATCGCAATTTTATTAATTACATTTCACTGTATTCAACGAGAATATATATTAAATTAACAGGTAACAAGGAAAGGCAAAAAACATTTCTGTTGGTTGAGGTTAAAGCTGTCCACATAAATGTGTTCACGTTCCGGGAGGGAAGCAACAAATTACACCATACATCATCCATAAAAGTCAAAACGTCAAAAGAATGTCTTCAATATGATCCGAAAAAGAAACTCCTCTATTTAATCAAGAGAAGAAGACAAAAGCAAAGTATCGCGTTCACAGATCTCTACAACAAAAAGAAAAAGAAAATAGCCACGCTCAAGGGCAAAGGTAACTATTGAAACGTCTACATTTAACAGGGTTATCGTTGTTTGATATAATCTATTAGCATAGGATACATGTTCTTATTTGTTAGGAGTTAGTACTGAACCAGCAACTATGCCATGCATTCTGATCTCAGATCGCAGATTGAAGTTGTTATTATCATATATACCTTTAAACTCGCGGGGAACACCATAAAGTGTAGACATGTTTTAATTTTTACTTGGTGGAATCACTGGCTGGCGAAGCTGATGAAACGTAACATCTACATCTACTTGTTATCGAGATAAGATACGCTCGAAAGATAGGACTTTATCATCCCGAAGAAAACTTTGGTTAGATCGTAAAACGCATAAAACGGAACCGAAACATTCAGTTATGACATATCACATTTCAACGAGAACTGAGATAATAAACAATAGATAAATAGGAGGTAAGAACTCTACATAATTAGATAGGGTAAGATATGACTTAATGTCTAGTTAAAGTTTAGTTTCATTTAAGTAGATTAAAAGTTCAAATGCTGGTCACAAATGATTTTTAACACGATGCCGTCAGAGAACAATAAATACTAAAATGTTTAATTGACATATTAAGGAATACAAGCTTTGCTGACCTTTCTTGAAAAGATAATCAATTCTTTATCTGGATCATTCTATATTTACATACATATTATAATAGTGCCTAATTATTTGTATTTGTTCACAATTCAAATTCTGTCGTTGTTCATTGAAGTCAAAATTTTCTTTTATAGTTTTGGTATAAAAAATTAGGAAAAGGTAGCATTGTACTAATTTGTAAGATTTAAAATCTAAATTCTGTAAGCATGGTCAGCAAACTTTAAAAGTGATACAATAGCTGCGCCATCGGCAAATTTAATGACGAAATAGTTAGCTGCATTAACGGTAAAATCATTGGTATACATGATGAAAAATATGGGCGAAAGTACACATCCCTGAATCTATCTGGTTAGATTGCCATTGACACACGTGTGATAGTCTTTTTTTATATCACTTTATTTATTTTTGATATGGGTACAGCATTTTCATATATAGATGAAGTAAACACAGCAAGTCAAATATTAATATCTAATTGAATAGGTTGTGGCATGATGACCAAAATGTGACAAAAGAGTCATATTTGCATTGTGTATATGATTTTGATTTCGTTAAAATATAGAGGAAATTCAGGACATCGTTCCTTCTTTCTTTGAATCCAAAAATAACTGTTTCGGAATTTAATTTCAATTCGGTGTCGGTTTCATTTGTTATCCATTCCAGTAGATCCTTCCACAACCTTTTGGCAAATCTGCATTCATATAGTAAGTGAATGCGCGATTCTATTTCAGACACACACGTGTGATAGTCTTGATAAATGATTGTTATTTAACACTATGTGGGTTCTGCATCTACGAGAGTGGTATGATGTTAAACGATTTCCAGAAACCGCTATGATATAAACATGTTAAATCGCCCTTTTATATCTAAGTAGACAGAATAAACATACGAAGGTGAAGGATATAGCACACCTTAAATCTAAGTCCGGATGTTTTTAAAAAAAACCAAATTATAGATATAGAATTCTAACTTTTCACGGTATAGGCTGAAACTGACCTCATCATTTCAATGGTCTACCAAGGAATGTATAGTATGGACAGCTATACAGTCTACCAGGTAGCGATTGGGCCGTTTCATGGAACATTGTAACTTATATTATGAAGAGCAAGAGATCAAGATATCAAGAAAGTGCAGTAAGACTTAACGATAGAAGTATCTTTAAAATGATAGGGAAATGTTGAGTATTGTATACTCATGTGAGGTTCGTTATGATTAGTCTTAACAATGGAGGTCATGTACCAACTAAATTGTGCTTGATTTATGAACATCAGTGAATGTAAATATGTTTGCAGAAACTTTCCACATCATGAGAATTGACTTTGAAAGAGAGATCTGGTTCCTGGCAAGTATGACTCGTCTTCAAGTGATCACAGGCTTAGAACACCAAAAACGTACACTTATTAAAGGAATACGCCTGATGGAAATATCACCATTTGACAAGTACTTAATCTTATAATGACATAATGTCTTGTGTTTCTTATGTTTTATTAAATTATTCTAGAAGTTGTATTTATTTAGTTGGATGTATTTTGTTGATAGTATATACAAAAGTATGTCATTGCTCGTAATTAAGTTTTAATTTGGCTGTGTTGTGATGTATCATTATTGATAATTAAATTAGACAATTCAGTCATCACTTGTATTGTTAACACTATTTAGTAGTGCATTATCATGTTTCTCATTATGACTTTCTCATGAAATGTTATAATAAATGTTAATATTCGAATGGTTGAAGGCATTGGTATTTGAAAGTATAATTCAGATTGATAACACATGTGCATGCTAACTTGGAAAATATATAATATTGGGAAACTACAATACTGCTATCCACATTGATCATGATACGTCATATGTTCATCATTGTGATTTGTCTGGTGTTGATGAGTAGCATAATGAACCTTTTATACCTTACAGGCTAATCTGCATTTGCACCTACAACCGCACCATGTCAACATATAGTATAGTTTCATACGAAAGAAAAGTGTTTGAGGTGTATCAGACAGAGGGCCCATGTAGCACCATCTTTATTTTGAAAGGTAATACGACGAACACGAATGCTTTCCGTAATAATAACTTAACAAACGTGTTCCTAGTTACTCAAAGCAATTCAATGTCGTATTTATACCTTATCTTAAGTGATTAAATAAAAATACATGATCATTAGCAGTATATATCTGGAACATGTTTACTTTTATTTTATTCTCTTACTTTTTATTGTCATTTTCATTATAATTCTATTTCATTTATCCTCAGATCGCATTATTAAATAGAATGGTATCTTAATTATGTTAGATTGTAGTCCAATTGATCATTCAAATACAATTAATCAACTTACTAATAACGTTTTAGGAAGCACATTATATTAGTTGAATTTATCAATCTTATGGAGAAAATATTTAAGATATGAAAATAGCCTTTACCTTTTATCAAAATCTAAATTTATTTCCCCAGATAATTGTTATCATTAATTTTCAATAGAACAAATAACAGAGAATTTGCACATAGATAGATATTTCAAATATTGAAATATCTAAACAATATACAGTGATAATGTTATTGGATTAACAGGGAATATGTAATTATCAACTTATTAAACTAAGCATGCAAGAATATCTTATTGATAACAATTTCAATTCAATCCAAGGGACTATATACATCTTCAAAGATGTACTCATGAAGTTCAGTACCTATACCTTGACGTCTGAGGGGAGTGTGAAATGTCGAGCTGCATCCGGGTCTTACTTTCTAGTAAATGGACATTTCTATATGATGGACAAAAATACAAAGTAAGTTGTTTATCAAATAATTATAACTATTTAATGTGTTGTCAGTGCCAATCAGGAGTTGTCAGGTTCGGAATCGTGAATAATGTACAGCTTTCATTGTTTCAAGAGTGATGTTTTTGTCATGGTATATCTGAATATCATCATGAAAAACATCTCAATTATGAAGATTGTGTTTTCAAATGTTTCCAACGCTGTTAACGTAGCTCCATTATCTTACAGACGACATGTACACGTACGAAGGGCCGTAAGAACCAATCATATTGTCTACCACTAAGAACAATGAGCCAGATGGTAAAGTGCGAATGGCACGTTGCGTATATGGATAGCTAGGGCAGAGTCTTAAATGTACACCCATTGTGTTGCTTGGGGTCACATGTGCCAAACGTTATTAATAGTGTTATTTTATCGAGAAATAATGACTTTTGCCGAAAATTACCATTTTGATGATAGTCGACTCAGTATACAGATGATATAAAGGTAAAAGTATCGATTTCTGCCCGAAAACCGAACAATGCACCTTTTGTGGCGCACGTCAATCAGGCAAACGTCATTTTCGAAACTTATTTACAAAAGACAAAAAGACAAATTTGTGTTCATAATGCTTAATAGGTCTTTTAACTACTGTTCATGTACATGGGGCATGTAGTTTCGGTTTCTGCACATGTATAATGATGTTTCTCGATTTTAATCGAAAGTAGTAAATATGATATAATTGACGATTGGGGATGAATATGCAAGTTGAGTGAAATTGGTTCAACTGAAATCAGCTAATATCGTATGTTGGCACGTATTAAAGCGAAATACAAGTTTATAGAACACAATGGATGTATCTTTAAGGCTGTCAAATCGCGCTGAGTTGAATATTTCATATATAGGTGTTTAATATATGACGAAATTCACTGGTTTTGCAGTGAATATATTCAGCTTATGTTGATTTGATTTTTATTACAGACGAATACAATTCCTAACTTGTGGGTCTCACAAGCCAAACACCATCATTAAGTCTTCCAATCTGTCACACACAGATTGGTTTCTATCGGTAAGTACATTTCCAAAGTACTTTTTAGCAAAACACTGTATATTTGAACAATGTGCACGAAAAATCTTACTGAGAACCGATACCAGAAAACAAAATATTTTAGTCGACGGGAGAAATATACAACTGAGACAAAGTAACAAGTACTTCTTCTTTCGTTTAACGAAATAAATTACATTTTTAAATTTTAAAATATATTTATGTTTCAGAAAACCATGAATCTACTTAATTAGGCTAGATTAGAGAGTGAAATATAATTGTTTGGGACTGGTTTATGACGTCATACAGCAAAGATTCGTCAACAAAATTAAGTGAACGTCATATGTTTTACTCAAGGGGATTTTTTATTTAGTTAATTAAGTTTTAACATTAATTGCGACCATTGTGTCCTAAAAATATTAGAGTGTTAAGACACTGATAGAAATGAAAATTCTTCCCTGATGAATGCAGTTTCCTACAGTATTCACCAATATTCTCGCTTACAGAGGCAGGCGAATTCGATTTTTCAGGCAGCAGTATTTTGATTTAAACTCTGTTGATTATATGATTCATATATGATTCTTTATTTCATCCGGTAAAAACCGAAAATTACAAAATCAAAATTACAAACACAATATTTGATATGCAAGTATTTACATGATAATACAAAACATTCAAAAACATGGGTACAAAACATTCATTCAGTTAACAGTCCAGGAGATATGGTTTTAGCTCATATGCGTACAGTGAAAAGCGTAGAAGAATACTTTCATACAATGATGAATCTTTTAAAGAATGATAAAATTGTTTTTTGGCTCCGAAGAGAAATGAAAGTGTTTTTAAAAAAATGATAAATAAATGCATAAAAGTTTCCTTGATGTATTTATAGGTGTTATGAAACCATCTCGACGTTTGCAGTGAGATATACGAAGACGACGAGTCCCCTTCATGCACCAGCGGATGAGCAGGACATGTATCTCAACACGTTGTTCATATGTAGTATCCATCACTTAACGCACTGTTGATAATTTTCTCTTGTCTATCCCATGATGTTGAATCACACGAGACATTTCAATGAAATGTTGTTGATTGACAAGCGATGGAAGTGCATTAGTGTCGTGATGGAACAAATCAAATGTCAACTGCTTCCTACGTGTGCGTATAATCTCCTACGTAAGACTTAGCATCTCCTACGTAGGATTTAGTATACCCTATGTAAGACTGTGTATCGCCTACGTTGGACTAATGACACCCTATGTAAGACTGTGTATCTCCTATGTTGGACTTATTTTACCCTATGTGAGACTGTGTATCTCCTGCGTTGGACTTAGTATACCATATGTAAGACTGTGTATCTCCTATGTTGGACTTAGTATACCCTATGTGAGACTGTGTATCTCCTGCGTTGGACTTAGTATACCATATGTAAGACTGTGTATCTCCTATGTTGGACTTAGTATACCCTATGTGAGACTGTGTATCTCCTGCGTTGGACTTAGTATACCCTATGAGAGACTGTGTTTCTCCTGCGTTGGACTTGGTATACCCTATGTAAGACAGTGTGTCTCCTACGTTGGACTTAGTATACCCTATGTAAGACAGTGTGTCTCCTACGTTGGACTTAGTATAACCTATGTAAGACTGTGTATCTCCTATGCTGGACTTAGTATACCCTATGTGAGACAGTGTATCTCCTGCGTTGGACTTAGTATACTCTATGTAAGACAGCGTGTCTCCTACGTTGGACTTAGTATAACCTATGTAAGACTGTGTTTCTCCTACGTATACCCATCGTAGGACTTGTATCTCCTACTTTTAAGAGAGAAAATATAGGGTCCACAACCCAGATTTTGTAAATAACCCAGTCTCAGGAAATATCTGTAGGCATTATGGAAGTTTATTTAAGAAATAGACTTCATAATGTGTTTGTTCACTGGCTTATAAACGTTTGAAAGGTGCAAGTTAAACTGGTATAAATGCCGGAGCTTGTCGACGGCATTTATACTACAGTTTAACTTGAACTTTCAAACCGTTTATAAGCCAGTGAACAAACACATTATGAAATCTATTTCTTATAAATTCAAACTGTGAAATTTAAGTGATTTCTAATCAGTAAATAAACTTTTGAATAAAAAAAATCTCTGCAAAAAGTGTACAGTGCATGATAAAACAAATGTTAAGTATTGTCTTACATGTAGATCACGCGCTAAGCTCCGCCCACAATAATACCGCATCACTTATGTGTCACCACGCACAAAACGTAGTTCACAGGAAATATGATTAAAGTATTAAATTTTTGGTTCTAATATGCTGTTTTAATCAAACTTTCAAATCAAACTAAAATTAGAATTCACGTTGTAAGGTTTTTTTAAAAGTTTAATCAAGACAAGAGCATGTGATAACAGTGTAATAATTGCGCAATGATACAGTGATAAAGTAGTACCGCAAGTTATTTTTTGTAAACGTCAGGTTATGAAGGTTATCCTTTTCAGCTGTCAGTCTTGTGTTTATGAGAATGTATACCGGTCACATGACCTTGTTTAATCCAATCAGCAGAGAGCATATCGCTTAAATTTCAAAGTCTGAATTTATATGATTAATCACAACAACATCATAGGCATAAGTATCTATGGTAGCCTATACATAATATACACTTATTTCATAGAATAATTCTTCATTCTTCAATATATTCATTCAACATAGATCTATGTACCAACACAATCTTTTAATAAAATCCTGTTAAATTTTATGTTGGTAGTTCTACAGTTATGAAGTTGATTTGATTAAATTCTCATTGACATTGAAAAGAAATTATATGTCCTTGTTATCAACCATCAAAGTGATGTTGGAATGCAAGACGATTAAAATTGAATTCTCGTTGACAATTTGAAAGATATTTATGATTAGAAATACTTGCCATTTAGATAGTGAGGAAATATAACATGGTTATATTTGGGATAACACTACCTTCAATAGTACAAATTCTTGTACTTTTTCGGGCCGAGTCCCATGCGGGATTCGAACCCACGCCCTCAGAGTAAGGCAACTATCGCCCGCATTGACTGTTTCAACAGCTTACCACACGACCATTTCGCTTCGACAAAATCGAGGTCCAACAATCGATAGTTCAGCTAATTTTTACATTCAATACCTCTCTGATAGACGTAAATTTGGCACAACTCCCTAGGCTGAATGCATTAGCAATACTTGCCATGTAGATAGTGGGGAAATATAACATGGGACTCGGCCCGAAAAAGTACAAGAATGTGTAGTGTTATCCCAAATATAGCCATGTTATATTTGCTCAAAATCTCATATCACACTCCTGTCTACATTAAATAAATATTTTTTAAATAGATATTAACAAGTCAGCAATTAATTCATTCATTATACTTCATATATTCTTTTAAGTGTGCTTTAATCAAATGCATTCACATAAAATACAGAATTAATCGAAAACAACCAAGGTGTGTACTTTCTTTTGTACTTCAGTTTATGTGATTAATGAAGAATATACCCATGTCGTACTGTACCTTTGACGTGACAATACTACTATATGGTAAATTCTGTGTCGCAATGCAAATGGTAAGCAATTTCGATCCTTAGTGTCATGGTAACCTTGCGTTTATTTCCCTGACAGAAGATGGATCACATTCCATAAATAAAGCCTTGTATATTGGTGTGGAATTAATGGACAATTTGTCTGTCTACCTCGTGGAAGGAATACAATACAAATTATAATAGAGCTGAACTCTCTCTTTATTTGCTTACCAGGAAGACCCAGACATATCTACTGATCTACACTGCATCTAGGTTTATGCAACCATAAAGTGTTTTATATAAAGGTTTACATTGATTTGATAGAATAGATAGAATAATCAATATGATCCGTATTGTTATTACATGCTCCAACTGCATGCAATATTGGTGTGGGACAAACTTATTTTGTGTAATTAAGTGGATAATATACAATGAAAACAATAATTTGCTACGATTTCTTAGTTTCTTAGTTCTTCTAGACATTTATATTTCAATAAGCTATGGAACAAAAACAATTACATTTATTAACTTATGATTTGATGAAAATCGTTACGAAAGTTCAAACACAAAATGATATTTGATGTTGATAGTAAATGTTATGAAATAATACAATTCAACTTCAATATTGAGACATTATACAAAGTTGTAAAACGAATCATTGCATAATTTATAATAAAAAAAAGGGTTTTATGAAGTAGTACAAAGCCTGAAATGATTTTAAACATGCTCCCTCAGCCATACTTCTCCCTCCAATACACACATCTCATTCCACATAACCTTCACAAATATCCAAACACAGACCTCTGCACTTGTATTCACTATACAGCTGTTTGCGAATAAACGATAATTGGTCGTTACTGTGAAAACACCATGTGAATTGTAAAATAAATGGCTTCTAGTTTATGGCGTGACAAACATGCAATTGGACTCATTTGAGATCTGTTTACAACACCAATCTGTATACGTTGACAATTTTATACTTGCATTTAAGGGAATGCACCGTTTTAATAATACAAATAATATAAACAAATTAAAGCTTTCTAGCATGACTAGTTCCCGAGAGAGGTCGAAATAAGGTTTAAAGGGGCAGTAGCACGTTTTTTCGCTCAAATAAGTTGATGAAATGTATTTGAAACATAATTTCACCAATAGTAAAACATCCTTCTCTCTTTGGAAAATAAAGTTGAAAATGAGTGTACATGCTTCGGTACAGCCATGGGAATCGTTTTTGTAATACAAAATAATAAAATGTGGTCACAATAAAATGGCCGCCATGCAATTTTTGCTTTGTACGCAACATAGTTTTTACCATTACAGATAATTGGTTTGTGTAATAAGATGTTTTACCCTCTAAAGTTAATTTAAATGACATAAACTATCATAATAAATGGGAAATTTGAAAAAATAAATTTTGCAAAAAACGTGCTACTGCCCCTTTTAGATATGACAACCTACGAAGTCTATATCTGTAGGGGATCTAGGCCAAAACCTTAGTCTCCATGTTACACTTGATATTATACTGAAAATCAAGGTTTCATAAACCAACTGGTTTTGGAGAACAAGTCGTTTAAAGGTTTTAAGGATAATGTCTGTCATAACCAAGGTTACAAGGTACCTCCCTACACAATTTCAGCTTCTTGGGGAGAAATCTAAATTATTAACATTTTACGAACAGACGACGAATGACGATCCATGGTGAGCTACTATGTGATGTAATTTATGTTTCATTTTAATAGTTTAAACTAATTTACGAGAAGTAAACCTAATAACCTTGGAGATTGTATATATGTTGGTTATTGTAGATATGCTTAAGCTATGTACTTTATTTATATAGAAAGATAAACATCTTTATTGAAAGTAATTGGTTTGTTTGAAATGTGCACATCAAGGTAGTTTTGATTACAAAAGTGAGCTTACATGTATTTACAAGAAGTAAATATGATTACCATGCATGTGCAAACATACGATCTCTCTTCGACTTATTTAACATAACAGTCATAAATCCATCTTTTTAGGTAGGTTTAAATGCACACTTTAAGGTCTAAATTTTCAAGGTGTGAATGGTGCTCCTTGGAAGCATCTTGCTTGTACTAGAAATTGTGTTCTCTATGATGTAAGTAACACGGCTCCTACGTCCAACATTTGGACATATATGTAATCATGTTGATTTTTACCATATCAGACACCCACTTTCTCTTTGACGTCTCAGCACCCTGAGATTTCCCTAAAGTAAAATAAAGATGGACTCTGTGTGGTACTAATTTTCAAATTAGGTGTTGGGTGTGACCGGATACGTTCTTGGGCCTTTCATCTTTTAAACCTTGACTTATTTGAGCTTTTGATCTGATAACTATTTGACATTATTCGTTAAAATACACTTAACCATATAATTAAGCTTTTTAACCGTAGATAAAAACATTTAATCACAATTATCTCTAACTGAACCGTGACTCTATACTCAACTCAATGAAGCAAGCGGGTTTGTTCTAGATCAGATACCAGAGAAATTAAGAACTAAAGAAAGACTTTATTCAGTATTATAGACCGCGTGACCAAGGGTAAAATACTAAATAATCCACATAAATTCAAAGACAAGTACTGTTTGAGGGTGGAACTTCATTTTATTTTTCGAAACAACAATACAAACAACAAAGATCCTTTTTAAAAAGTGTACATTTGTACTTTTAAAAAATAACTTGACAACATTTTCCACATTTGGCATAATCTCGGTAAATAACGATATATAATTTTAAAATTAAGATTATAACAAGCAATCATTTTTACATTCAATTTTTAATTTGTATCATGTAACCTAAATTTGATAAACGTGAGATATTGTGTTTTGAATAGATCAGAGTCAATATAACCAACTTATTAAGAAAAGAAATGGCAAATATAATCAATAAGTTGTACGTGTACTAAAGAGATTATGTCTTGTATAAATAATCATCTACTGTTAAGATAGATATTTTCAAATTAAAACTCAATAAAATATTTTGAATGGGAAACCTTTATATAACAGACGGCATAGACGGAGGTAGTCTCTAATCCTTGAAGTTTCCCTCAATGTTGAAGACGCCCAAGAGTTAAAAATGTCATCTTGGATAATTGCATCATGGATCTGTAAAGTGTTTGTGAGATAAGAACATGCTTATCTGTTAGTCCCCTTGGGAGGTTAGGTCTCCCAGTCCTAAAGAATTGCCGATAAAATTTAACACATACGGTCGTCTCTTTGAGAAGGCTTCAACCCTGGGGCTATGTAATTCAATAAGTAAGATGAATTTCATAGGACATATTAGATAACCTCGCCCAAAACCTGATTGCAAACAGCGAGAGCTTGACATATGGAACATTTCAATTTTTTATCTATGATCGCTGGCAAGATCTGTATTCTACTGAGATCATATAGGTTGGTTATGTGTGGCATGGGTCCCTCTATTTGTAGATGAAAGTTTGTTTGACAAGGAGAAAGCACTAAGATACATAATGTGTATTGCCTGTAAGTAACTAGTAACTACAATTCATGTTCATGATGTATTTTTCTGAAGTGAGGAGAAGAGCATTCCCTTCCCATATAGGTTACACCCTTGAGATTTTGTATTGTAACGATAATAATATAATGCACATGAATAACATTTTGGAATATATTGTACGACAAACATTAAAAGCCATTTTTGCGAAGCTGGCTGACGCGATCTACATCGCAATGATTTGAGACAAAATTCTGTAGTACAGTCGGAGAAATGATATGTAGGTGTTGTAATATGTTTTTATTTCTGTAGTTTCACTCTGCGGTTCGAATCTGCTGATTCATAGGTTTTGTCAACATTGCTAGAATTAATAAACGATTTTAAAAGGTGAGTTTTCGTTGATTTTCGTGAGACGGGAAATTGGCTTAGATTTCACGAGACAGTGATTACGGACTGTCTTTGTCGCATACCTTATGAAATAATAATCCGGTTGTGACCATTGATAGCTCATTTTGTCGAAAATTCATTCAAGTTTCGTATCGTAGTCATTGGCTGTGCCACAAAATTGTTCCTGATGCTAAATATGACTTTGAATGAGCATTGGTCGTTACATCCCTTTCCTTTTATATAGTAATAGGGTAGGGTCTATATAAGTATATATCTTTTAATCGCTGTTTCTAAGCGATACACGCCCCTGTGCTTCGTACAGTGTGGGAGTCGACCACAATGCTTGGCGTTGGAACTAATACTACACTCTGCACAAAAAGAAACGCACAGGTGTTGGAATGAATTTAAATTCACATATCTTCTCACAAAATATTATTTCGATAATGTAATGTTTGGATATGATTACCAGTGTCATGGGTTAAGTGTGAAGACTATATGTGAGACTTGAAAATAGTGCATAAATCATGCATCCAGAAAATGATTCAAACACAATGCACGTGAATTGTGCGGGAAACATGTTTAGAAACATTGACTATAAAAGGCCAACGAAAACTACTCATTTCACTTCAGAATTTGACGACTTATACGACTTGTGAAATACCCTGGTTGAATGCAAAAAATCGTAATATAATTATTGGTCGTTTTGAAGCAGGCGAATCACAATCTAGTGTTGCAAGACGATTCAACGTACGACACAGCACCATATCTCGGCTATGTGACCGCTACAACCTAGGAGTCGCAGGCCAAGGGTGACTACTCCCGCGCAGGATCGCTTCATCCGCGTATATCACCTACGTCATCGGTTTCCCGTTGCCTCTCACTTGATCAACCAAGTGCCCGGACTACGTCGAATCATATCTCAGAGCATCAGGAACCGTCTCCGTGAAACAGGTATTCGTCCTTATCGACCCAAAGTTGGACCATTTTTGCTACGTCTGCATCGACGACGACGTGTTCAGTGGTGTACCAGAGTGCGAGCATTGGACCTGAGGAACTGGCGACGTGTCTGGTTTAACGATGAGTCGAGGTTCTTTTTGCACAGAATGAATGGAAGACAACATGTTTACAGACGTGGAAATGAACGTTTCTCCCGAAATTGCGTCCGACAGGTCGACCGATTTGGTGGAGGCAGTGTTATGGTTTTGGGGGCCATGCCCTACGCTGGAAAAAGTCAACTGATGATTGTCCAGGGCAACCTAACGGCGAATCGTTTCGACAAGATTCTGAGACCTCACGTCCTTCCACTTATTGACCACCAGAGGGAGTTGTTCAAGCACGACAACGCCCGTCTTCATACAGCACGTTTGACAGTGCCTATCTAGCGTATGAGAACGCCAGTGTTCTCCCCTGGCCTTCTAAATCACCGGATCGCAGTCCTATAGAACACTTATGGGATACGTTGGATAAACGTGTGCGACAACATCGACAACAACCTCAGGCACTTGCACAGTTTGCAAACGCGTTGCAGGAGGAGTGGCAAAGAATTCCCCAGGCACACATCCGCAGACTTGTGGAATTAGTTCCTAGACGGTGCAGAGCTGTGGTTGCTGCAAGACGTGGTGTAACTAGGTACTGACTTTAACGCCCCCTTGTGTCATTCAGGGAACAGTGGAGTGATTTGGACATGACTCTAACTAACAATTGTATACTTAGTTGAATGTGTGCCGAATTTCAGTCCCTTGTATTCATTTATAATCGATTTATGCAGGTTTTACTCTGTCCAATGAATATCGAAATATTTTACCTTTGCGGTTTTTTTTTGCAGAGTGTACTTATCAATGTCATTTCCCTACTTATACAGGGTCGAACAAATAGGCGAAATATAAGGTTAATATCTTAAAGATATATCTGATTAATATCTATACATTAGTTTACTTAATGGCTCGCTACAACCTTGTTAAACCTTCGTATTTGAACATACGAAGAAAAGTATTTCAATTTGTGGACATTTCAAGTCCAGTAAGATGGGTTTGTTTTTAGTGACGTTTTATGAAATTCCTGCAAATGTATGTATAACCCTCGCTATCGCTCGGGTATTACAATGAGTCACACCCGTTTCCTAAAAGTAATGTGACACAATTTATCAGTTAATAATCTCTATGTTAGTAGAATTGTTCATACAGTGGAAACCTGATAAGTAAAAGTTCAAGGGACTCATCAAAATGTTTTACTTATCCGGTATTCTACTTATCCAAACTTGTGAAAACCTGCAGATGATAACATTAATAGATGTATAAATCGTTGATAAAACCATATATGTTGTATGTGCATATGTTCCATGCAATCTAGGAATCATCACACTCTGCAGATTGTGAGCTCCCAATCTGCAGATTGTTCGAACAATCTAGGAATGTTTCACCATTCCTAGATTGTTTAAACAATCTTCAGATTGTGAGACCTAAACAATCTAAGAATGATCACAATCTAGGAATTTGTTTCCTTGCATTTATATTGTGTAGATTGTGAGCATATTTTCTGTCTTATCTACCGACTGTATTGGTTGATTCATAGCTTGTGAAGGGTTCTAATACTTCATCTACCGACTATAACGGTCTATTCCTAGATTGTGAAGGGTTTTCAATAGAAACATGTCTTATGTCTTATATACAGACTAAAGGGGTCGATTCCTAGATTGTGAGGAGCTTTCAACTCGTTTCGCTATCTAATCTACTGACTACAGGGGACCATTCCTGGATTGTGAGGAGCTTTCAACTTGTTTCTTCATGTAATGTAACTTATGACACCACTGACCTAAATTCGCCGATCACTCTCCATGAAGTCGAGCGTGCGCTAGCACGTGCCAAGCGTGGAAAGTCTGCTGGTGTTGACTTGTTCCCTGCTGAGTCTCTTAAAAACAATACCTGCTTACAACTTCTGTTTAAATTAATGACATTTTGTTTTGAAAATGGTGTTTGTCCTGAACTCTGGCAAAATAGTATAATTTACCCAATCAAAAAAGCGGATAGTGACGCACGTGATCCCCTTGGATACAGAGGCATTTCTCTATTATGTGTCCCTTGTAAGATTTATTCAGACATTTTAAACTTTCGCTTTAGTAAGTGGCTTGAAGATAACGATATATTGGCCGAAGTTCAAAATGGTTTCCGCACTTCAAGAAGTACACATGAACATTTATATAGTCTTTTCTCCATTGTGAATAACAGAAAGTTATCTAAGCAATCTACATTTGTTTGTTTTATCGATGCAATGAAAGCTTTTGATAACGTAAATAGGAATTGTTTATGGTATAAGTTGTTGAAGATGGGTATTAACGGTAAATTTCTCCATGCAGTTCAGTCAATGTATGATGGCACGTCATCTCGGGTTCGTATTAATGATAGTCTCACTGATGTGTTTGAAGTAAACTCGGGTGTTCGTCAAGGTTGTGTTTTGTCACCGACACTTTTTTCAGTTTATATTAATGATTTGGCTTACGAATTGGAAAGTTTGCATTGTGGTATAAACATCGATGGGCATATGTTGAGTTCTTTGTTTTATGCTGATGATGTTGCATTGTTTGCACCGGATGAGGAGTCTCTACAGCGTATGCTAGATTGTGTTGATCGATGGTGTTCTCGTTGGCGCATGTTGGTTAATATAAATAAGACTAAAGTTGTACATTACCGACCTTGTTCAGTTAAACGCTCCGAGTTTGTATTTTCATTAGGTAGTGATGTTGTTACTTATAGCTGTGCTTATAAATACTTGGGTTTATGGTTTCATGAGAATCTTGATTTGAATTTTACGGCTAGAGAAATATCTAAGTATGCCAATAGGGCATTGGGTGTAATATTTTGTAAGTTTAAAGCAGTTGGTGGCATGGATTATAAGGTTTACAATAAGTTATACGATAATCTCGTTCAGCCCATTCTCTCATACGGAGCTGCTGTTTGGGGAACACGGCAATATAGTTGCATTAATGCAGTTCAAAATCGTGCAGCTCGGTTCTTCTTAGCAGTAGGTAGCAAAACCCCTAAATTAGCAATACGTGGCGAAATGGGCTGGGTGTCTCAATATACTAAGCAAAAGATCGAGGTTCTTCGTTTTTGGCGTAAACTTAATATTCTCGAGTCTTATAGAATACCTAGTATTATCAGTAGATGGTCAGGTCGTTGGCGAAGATCTTGGTATAATGGAGTTCATAAATTATTGGTCAGCTATCATTTACCTGTAACTGATTTGTTTAATATTTCTTATGAGGAGTTTACTGTGGCTAGAGAACATCTTAAGGCCTTAGACTGTTATGATTGGTTTTCTGGACTTTGGAATGATAGCGGGCAAGAAAATGGAAATAAACTACGTTCATATCGTCTTTTCAAAGATTTTCTGCAGGTTGAACGGTATGTTGAAATTATTATGCCTCGAGCTCACCGTAGTGTATTGAGTAAATTTCGCTGTGGCACTTTGCCATTAGAGGTAGAAGTGGGTAGATATTTTCGTCCTAAAGTTGCTCTTCATGATAGGGTTTGTACCCGTTGTAGCAGTAATGTTGTCGAGGATGAATTGCATTTTTTGGTTGACTGTGATTTTTATTCAGATCTCAGATATAATCTTTGGATAGATGTAACGACAGCTCATCCTACATTCCAGTCCATGTCATCAATGGATAAAATGGTTTTCTTACTCAATAATAATCAGTATATAAAGCCCCTTGCCGCTGTACTATATACTATGTTTAGGCGCCGAAATATTTCGGCAGAATAGGATTTTATCTTCACTTTCATTTTTAAATATGTATATGTATGTATGCCAACGTATGTATGGATGTATGAGTGCGTGAATGAGTGTGTGCATGAGTGTGTGCGAGTATCTGTGTGTATATGTTTAAGTGTTATTTTAGAACACTGTTACTTTTAAAGTTTTATCGTGTCTCATAGGCCACATGGCCGGATGCTGCTTTTATAAACATGATTTTATACAAACTGAATTTTATTGTACCATGCAGCATGTGACACCTTAATAAAATATATTTCTTCTTTCTTCTTCTTCTATCATATCCACCGACTACAGGGGTCGATTCCTATATTGTGAAGGCTTCTCAAATAGTTTTTCTATCTTATCTACAGACGACAGGGGTCGATTCCTAGATTATGAAGGGTTCTCAAATACATCAGAGTATAAGATAGTACATGCAGTTGTATCTAATGATATGATTTATTGCATAAAATTTGATAATTTCATTGTACATTTATGAAGTAATATATTATTACATCCTGTCAATTATTCTATAGCATGTCCCAGTCAAATACAAATGTATAACAGTTCTATAATAACTACCATGATAGATTGTATCTTATCAAAAAATATATTTAAATTAGTGTCCTTCTCCATCATTGCTACTCTGTCCATTATGACATAGCTACTTGGTCTAATCACAAACACTCCCTGGCTACTTAAACAAAGAGGCTGTTGTCAGTGTATTGTCAACTGTTTAAAACAGAGAGCTGTAATTAAGATGTTTACTTAACAAGTGACTGACACGTGCCAGCGTCTCTCATGTCTGATCATATTGTGATTGGTATTATAGTTACTTTTAGCTAACCTGACTCAAAACGAGATAATTATTGAAGAAATTTGCCGGGACTAAAGAAAAGTATTAACTTATGAGGTATTTTTAGTTAACTTATGAGGTGTTTTTAGTTAACCTATGAGGTATTTTTAGTTAACTTATGAGGTATTTTTAGTTAAGAGGTTTTAACTTAGGCGGTTTCTTCTGTACTTATATTTATAGTTGAAATGATGATTTTCATTACTGCGATTGTTGCATTTTATCCCGTTATTCTGTTCTCTTCTGTCTATCTAAAATAAAAAAATGTAAATATTATTTATGTAATACTGTAAATAATGTCTCTTAAGTTGTATTACAGACAGACAGATTATTTATTTAAGTCTCACCTCACATGTAAAATACAAAAACATCAGATACATATAACGATAAAAAGCAGGTTACAAGTGAGCCACCCGTTTTGGGTTATGAGAGACTAATGTGTATAATATATACACACTACACAATAAAACAGTAAAATATAAAGTTAAACGTAGCACACATAAAATACAATAAGAGGCCAACAAACCTATTATGTATAAGTAAGATATGTACAGAAATAGATACAATCATTTGTTAAAAAGTAAATGGTTACGATGTTTAAGAATAGATTTGCACGTTTTGGCAGTAAAATGAACTATATTGTAATTTGACATGATAAAAATCAATTTCTCTGCATCAGTAAAAGCATAAAAAGTATTGCACACAATATTACATTGACTAAAAAGATTTGAACGATAAGAGGTATATAAAGGGCAGTGTAGTAAAACGTGACATTCATCCTCAACTGAGTCGGTGCAACTAAAACAGGTCCTCTCATTGATAGGTGTGTTGGTATATCTTCCGGTTTCTATTCGTAATGGGGCAACTCCGCATCGAAATTTCCCAAAGGCTTTCCGATCCATCCTGGGTATTTTTTCTGTTAAGAAAGTTTCTGTATTAAAAGTTGATTTAAAAGTACGATAAAAACGTAGTTTATTTCCGCCGTTACTGGATTTGGTTGTTTGCCTGTTTAATTCATTCTTCCAACTTTCTAAAAAGATATCCCTGACCCTTGCGTTTACCTCCGTAGTAATGAACATGTTATTAAAAGTGTTGTCAGGTGGAATAAAATGGGGTAATCCGAGGCTTGATAGTTTAGTGTGCACTCTTTTATTCCAATTATTCTTCTTATTTTCGGCTTTCTGGTTCGCCCATCGGAAGACATGAGATAGAAGTCGGTCCTGTGAAATGTTTCGGAGACGGTTATAGAACTTGATGACTGAATCCCATTGTCTGACACAAGGTGGAGTCCAGCCCATATCTCCTGCTACTGCTGCGTTAGGCGCGTACTTATAGAGTCCGATGAAAAGTCTCATGGCCCGATTCTGTATGGCATTAACTGCTGGTATAGCATAAGAGCCCCATATTGCTGCTCCGTAGGAAATCGTCGACCAAACCATGCTGTCATATAACTTAGTGAACGTCTTAAATTCCATTCCTCCAAGAAGCTTGTATTTGGAGATAAGGAGTCCGAGTGCCCGACTGGCTGAGTTAGCTGCAGCTCGTCCCATCCTGTTGTAGTCCAAGTACTCTGTTAGGAGGAGCCCGAGGTAGGTGTAGGATTCAGCTATCTCCAACGGTGTTTCTCCACACATAAAAGTACTTGTGGTTCTTGGCACACTCTGTTTTCTGAAGTGAACTATTTTTGATTTCCCTAAGTTGACAGTCATATTGTTCTGAATACACCAACGGTCCAGATACTGCAACATAACATTCAAGTCACTCTCACTTTTTGCCAGGAAACCAATATCATCAGCATATGCTAAAACACTTATATGTACACCACCCACATCAACACCAAGGCCTAGTTCATTCACCTGTTGTATCAGGTCGTTGATAAAAATATTAAATAACAGAGGTGACAGGAGACATCCTTGTCTTAGTCCACAGTTTACATCAAACTAGTCTGTTGTAAGTCCATTCAATCTAACACAGCATCGTACAGATTCATACAAAGAAGTCAGAGCATTAAGAATTGTTCCTGTTATACCCAGATCACGTAGTTTACTCCACATCAGTCTTCTATTAATGCAGTCATAAGCCTTTCTAAAATCTATAAAACTCGCAAAAGTCTGTTCTCCCATGCTTTTCCTAGTTTCGATGATAGACATTAGTGTATAGATTTGTTCCGTTGTGGACCTCTTTTTCCTGAACCCGTTTTGCTCATCAGCAAGAAATCCCGAGAGTTCCACGTGGTTAGTGAGCCTGTTATTAAGTATGCTGCAGTAGAGTTTGTAGGAAGAAGATGTAAGAGTAATCCCCCTGTAAGACATGGGGTCCATTGGATCGTCCGTCGATGACTTGCGTATAGGGTTGATTATTCCCTTATTATCAACCTACCAGCCATATAACGTGATACTTGAAACGACCTTTCTAAACCGTATCACCCGGTACGAGGGACTTACAACCTTGTAATTCCCTCCAGGAGGGTTTACACAGACAGTTGTAAACCCTGTTAGTAGGAATTATAATGATTGTAAACCCTGATATATTTGTTAAGATGACGGCTTGAAAGTAAAGATCTGAGGAAACTAACTTAGACTAATTTTGAAAAATTTCTTAAATTTACGACATGTACAGCAAATGTTTTGCAGAAAGTGCGCCTCGAACCCGTATCCACTATCACCTGCAGTTACTGCTTTTGACTGCTGAGCTACGAGGACAGACAGGAATTGACGGTACAAAAGAAACTCATATATCGCGGCTGTAAACAGGCTGACATCACCGAGGGATCCTCAATATAACGCCAGGGATCCGCAAGATCCTCAATATAACGCGATAACAAGTAAAAAGCCTGTTTTACACTTAAAAACGGTTGATAATATAGATAACCCATTCTACCTCGGATATGGTACGGTTGTAGACCCTGATAGTCAGGAAAAACCATGGTCATAAGCATAACACATTATAACTGAATGGCCATGAGTAAACAATTGTTAAAAGTCACCCTAAATATAATTGAAGAAGATAAAGCATTTTCGTCTATGAAAGGGATGGCATAACTGAACGATTATAGGGTAAAAAAGTCCTCGGAAAAAAAGTATCGGTAAAAAAGTACTTGGAAAAAAAATCCTATTATATAAAAATATGTATTAAAACAGAGTAAATATATATTTTCATCAAAATTTTAATATGACTAATGTTAGATTAGTAAATAGTAATGTTGCCAAGTACTGTTTGCCAATTAATATGTGATTAAACCCCAGGATTTACAGTGTTTGCCAATTGAAATGTGTTTTTAGTGGAGTAGGTATATCCTTGCATTTAGGTTTTTACCAATTGGAATATGATTTTAGCAGAGTGGCTTTATCCTAGGAATTAAAGTGTTTGCCAATTATTGAAATGTGATTTTAACAGAGTGCAGATATCCCAGTAGTTTACCGGAATATGATTCTAACAGATTGACTGATAAATTTGCAATGAGATACTGGGATGATTAAATCAACTAAAAAATGTGAAATGTGTATAAAAGTATCTCCAAAAATGAAGTTCAGTACTTAACATTTCATCATGGAAGTCATTTCAACCAACAAGGGTGGTTTGAAGCTTGTGTTAGACGGCTATATGTACGCTAAACATGCAACCCGCAAATCAAAGATTGTTTGGAAGTGCAGCCGCAAGTCAGGTATGAACTGTCAGGCATCGGCAACTCGTGAATGGCATCGGTATTTAACTCGCTTTCGCTCGTTAAAATACCAAACCATTCACTCATTTCATGAACATGTTATCAAACGGGACATCGTTTAGTATTCTATATGTATCTATTTATTGTCTATTACATTGTTTTATGCCAATAAAAGAATGACAAAAATCACAATATAAGTTTTTAGTATTTTTTTTCCGAGGACTTTTTTTCCTAGGTAAATTTAGGACTTTTTTACCGATACTTTTTTTTCCGAGGACTTTTTTTCCGAACACCAACTGAACATCACCTATGAACTACATCTACTTTACATACTGACACCATTTTTTGTCCTTGTAGGTGAGCAATACATAACGGGTTATGGCATTCATGATACTTATTGGAGCATGTCAATTGCAATTTATGCACCTCTATTCACTAATGTAGAGCATTATCGATATCAAAGGGGAAACACTCGTAAGGCATTTATTTCATTCATTTTCAATTGGCAAGTCATGTATATATGACGCACATTCAAATAGTATATTTCTGATATAAACACAAAACTCAACTGAGAACACTGCTGATGCTTTCGGCTTTCCTGAATGATTTTAAAAAAGAAACACAATGCAAATCATTGAGGATTTGTTTGCAATGAACAGTATGTGTACTACATGTTATATCATAACCACTTCATTGTGTTTATTTATTGGAACGTAATAGATGATTACGCTTATTTAACAGTCTATGTAAAATTCAATTATAAATGTAGAACAGTTAGAGATTACAGCAATTGAACTTTACTAATGTTTGACATACCATTACAACCTTGGATGTTGCACATGTTTTACATGTTATCTTTTCTCAAATTTACAATTTTCAGTTCATACAAGATATTGGTACATGGTACGTTAATCGGTTCAACATCTCATTACACGGCCCTCGAAGAAAAGGGGTAGTCCCCCCAGTTCGACTTTGGGGTCGTCGTATAAAGTGGCAGTGGTGTTGAACTCTTCAGTGTGAGAGGTAGATTTGAAGGTCTCATGAGAATTTGAGGGTTCAGATCGCAAGATGGTTGATCATTCAATCATTGTACCATTATGAAAACTCTTTTCTGAGTGTGAAGGTATCGCTACATCAGTCACCTTCGAGCGGCCATTTTTATGTGAACGCCTTAATATGGCCACTTGAAGGAGTAGCATGGCTTAACCGAACCATGTACATTCGTTTTAGAACTCGTTATAGTGACTTTGAAGTATCATTTAGCCTTTTGTAACACTTTTTTGGTGAAAACACTTTATATTAGTAAAAATATCGTGCTACAGCACCATTAAATGTCTGAGCTTATAAGGTAATTGATTTATTTGTTTGTAAGTATGGATGCATGAAATATATCTGAAATATCACATTCGACTATACACAAGTGTCACTTCATGTTCTAAAATGAGTTCAAATTTAAAAAATTTTGTTTTTCGGAATTTATACAATGAAATATTCATCTAGAAATAAATATGTAAAAAACAAATTGTACTTTCTGATGTGTTAAAACGTTTAAGATTGTTTGAAGAAATCTTTTGAAAAAAAATGTCTTCGACGGAGAGAGGGCGAGAACTAACTGAGGCAACTTTCTCTCTCTCACTTGGGAGAGACAGAATATTATATCAGTCTGATTTGTTATCTACTCAATGTCAAACGAGGCGAACGTAATTATAAGGTAAACAAAATTCTTCTATTTATAACGTTGACAGTCACTTTGATTGTGATTCATTGTGAAGGCCGGATAATGACAGCGTTATGAACGCTCAAGCGATTCAAATGTAAGTCTTTAAAAGCTAAATATTAATGATACCGTAAATGTTTAACTTTCCAGTTAATTTCATGAATGTGCATCAATATCAATACACAAATCGGCATACATATGGTATGTACTTCCTTGTTGAGTCTATTCTAGGAATTGCCCCACTTAATGTACGTATATACAATGTACCTATCCGTCTCTACGCGACGACCCAAATTGAATGTGCCTCACTGTGTTAACTTTCTCGGCTAGAATACTTATGGACAGGATATGTAGAATTCAATGATACGGTAAGGGAGAAAACAATTTTTCTTTGATATGCTATCGATTGTAAGAAACAGATACGTTATGTTCGTTATTTGTTATTTTAAATGATTTCAATATTTTGCATGAACATGAATTCAATGTTCTTGCGAATATGTATTACATCGAAGGGAGCACTATCGAGAATGGTATTTTCAAATGATGCAATTAAGTAAAGCATCACTCTATTATGTTAACTTGACTTTATGGACAATTCTTTGACGTCACATTTCTTCTATAGTGTTGCCTTAAACACACGACTTGAGTGAATAGTCTGCTGTGTGAGGCAAAACATCAATCTGTCTTTGACAAATTCATACAGCGTTCTCCTACACGTATCATAGTGAAATTACCCAATTAAAGTCAACGTGAATTATCCGACTAAAATTCGATTATAACACACATTTTACTGTCCATAATACACCCATGCGAGCTGACACGGTGATTAGTGGGTTAACCTCGGATTTATAGCTCTTGGCAACTTCATCTCATGTAGGTAAACTTTTTTCTTAAAATGATGTATATATATACATTTGTATACAGCCAGGCTTCGATAATCCGAACGCTTCCGTTTTTCATCAAAAACGTTCGAATAGTGAAACGTTCGGACTACTGAAATGAACCAAACAAGATGGAGTTGATTCCCTTTGATTCTACAGACAGACGAGAACGCAGACAGACAGACAGACAGATAGTTTATTCAGTCTCACCCCATATATACACATACATAAAATAATATCAATAAAATATAAATACACCTGGGCCACCCTAAAACTAGGGTTATGAGAGACTATCTATACATATAAAAATGCAATGACTACAAATAAAAGGTATGAATGTAAGAGTAAACGTGGTTATAAATCGGATACTAAAACTTTAGTTAAATATAGAATAATACATATATTTGTATAAATATAGGTATACATATAAACTGTGCATAAAAGGACATAAGAAAATATATTATACAAAAAGTTAAAGTCAATTTTTAAACGATACATTTCGACGTTATTCCAGCAGTAGTTTGCAGCTTCTGGCACTTTCTTTTAAAATAGTTGGGCTTGATAGAATAAATGATAGACGTTCCGGGTCGGTGGCAGTATTAAAATTGTATCATTTGGCTTGACAGGTTCTAAGCAGTGATTCTCTGATTGTTTTCTAGAGTGAGCAGTGTAAAATCACGTGAGCTTCATCCTCAATAGTACCAACACAGTGGAAACATATCCTTTTTTCTAACGGCGTATTAATATATCTGCCAAGTTCTACCTGTATAGGTGCTGTCCCACAACAAAACATGGCTAGCGCGTGCCTGTGAGAACGTGCAATGTCTTGTGTTAGATACTGCTCACAACCGAATGTTTCTTTAAAGGTTCTGTATACCCGGAGTTTGTTTCCACCACCTCTCTTTCCTTCCATTTTTGTGAGATCAGTTTCCCATTCCTTTAAAAAATTCTTGAAAACAGCTTCATTTACCAATGTCACTAATTTCTTACTTAAATTTCCATTTCTGAAATAAAGCCAGTTTTGAAGTCCTAATTTCTTCAGTTGATCTCTACATCTGTGTGTCCAGTTTCATGTTCCTTTAAAAGCATGTTCAAAAGTCCATTGAAAAACTCTTGATGGAAGTCTTGATGGCGATAAACAGCTCAAACGACAGTATAGCCTGGTACAACTGCTCCATTGCTTCCCTCTGGGAGAGGTCCACCCCATATCTCCAATTACCGCTGAGTTCGGTGAAAACTTATATAGACCCATAAAGAATCTCATCGCTCGATTTTGTACGGCGTTGATTGCCTGTCGATTTGTAGTGCCCCAAATCGCCGACCCATAGTCAATCACTGACCACACCATAGAGTTGAACAACTTCGTATAGGTCTGATATCTCATTCCGCCTAGTATCTTGAACTTGGATATTAGTAGTCCTAATGCCCTGTTGGCCGAGTTGGCGACTGCTTTTACCATATACGAATAGTCCAAATATTCAGCGAGTAGTAGGCCGAGGTAATTGTAGCTGTTGACGGTATCCAATGAATGAGCTCCACAAACGAAAACTGTTGATGTAATAGGCATTGACTTGCTTCGGAAATGAACAACTTTTGATTTTGTTGGGTTAACCTTCATCTTATTAATGTTGCACCAATTGTTTAAACATTCCAATAGAACACTAAGATCAGCCTCATTTTCGGCCAACAATACCAGGTCGTCCGCATATGCGAGTATACACACTTTCTCATTTCCAATGTCCACTCCAATGTCTAGTGCCTTCAGAGATACAATAAGATCGTTGATATATAGATTGAACAATACTGGGGATAAAAGACATTCCTGCTTCAAACCACAATGAACATCAAACCACCAGGACAACTGTCCGTTTAGAAGTATACAGCACTTCACGTCACGGTATAGTATAATGCTGTCTTCATTAAACACATATATGTTAACTAAAATGTAACCACAGTCAACAATTAATTTATTTAAAACTACTGCAGATAAGTGTTATTGTATCGTGTCATAGTCATATGCATCTGATTTGATTTAATTTGATTTGATTTAAAATATTTTTTAAAAATTAATCGAACCAACTGAGTTGTGTACTTTCTTTTGCCTGGTAGTTTATATAGGTGCTTAACTTACTCACCAATGTACATGTTTCCATGTAATTACACTTACTCATTTTTGTCTCGGTATATTTCCACAAGGAGCAATTTTGCCCTACCTCGGAAGGGAGAGCAACCATATTTCTGCAGATATCACTTGTTGCACTTCTACGTGTACATGTATGTAAATGGCTCAGGTGCATTGTAAACACATACTAAATATACACACATGAGTAAAAGCACATATTATAAAAAAAAGTATTGTTATCGTTATATGTTGACACTTGCTTGAGAGATGGCTTACTCATATATGGTATAATGGCATATTTCAACGGTGTTAAAACTGTATTTCTCGAAAAGTATATTTCACCTTCACCAAAATAGTAATATTAGAATTTTTTTTTTTTACATAGCAAATAACTGATGGAAGGAGTGATGAATCAATGATTGAAGGTTTGTTGGAAGCTCTATGACACGACTGAGAGGCAGCACCTGGGTCTTACTTCTCCAAGGTCTTTTACGAGAATAGCCAAAGTTAAGTTTATTTTACTTCAGCCTTAGACTACTGGTTATCACAGGTGGGGCATGGAGCACAGTGGTGTAGTGGTTAACGTGCTGGCCTCTCCCACCAAAGGCCCGGGTTCGAATCCCGGTGGAAATTTGTGACATGTGTCTCAAGCTGTGTCATCTACATTGCACTCAGTTCACCCAGCTGTATAATTTGGTACCTGAAAAGCGGGTGTTCATGACTTCGAAAGTACAATTCAGTCAGGGTAATAATGTGAAGCGCATTGAGCATGCATTCGTGTGTGGATAACTTGCGCAGTATAGGTATTCATTATTATTAGTAGTATTGTCAAATGGAATAGAACGAGCCCTGTGATTGCCACACTCATTACAGGAAATTTACGTGAAAATCATTAAAATGGCATGCGAAGATTTAAAAAAAAGAACTAGTCCCGTTACATGAATAATATTTCTCCCGACATAAGTTATCACGAATTAACTATGTACTGTTGACATGTTAACGGTGAAATTTGATATTTGTTTTTGTGTTCAATATGTTACACACAAAACAATAGAACGACGAGGATAGGTCAAAGCAATAACCCATGGGACATGAGAGAAAAAGAGAAAACCCAAGGAAACAAAAATAATGGTTAAATACTATATAGATATATATAGAATAGCAATAACATTTTTCGTCTTGCCTTGTTTGTAATCTTGTTAGCTAACGAACTTGGTAAAATAGGGTAATGGAGCAGTAACCATAAAGCTATGTAACTGGATGATGTGAGGTTACGTTACTGTCCGTTACAGAAAATGGCAATCAGGTCAGAAATTCAAGATAACTTTTTAGACCTTTTGCATCAGTTGGATGTGGACCCAATACTGAATCATTTATTCCAAGCAAAAGTAGTCAGTTTTGAAAGCTATGATAGCATATGTGAAGTGCCTGATCCTAGGAAAAGACGTGAGGTTCTGCGTGCTGTTATGAAAACAGATATCCACGACCAGGAAACATTTCTGAAGATCTTAAAGAAACACCAACCTCGTTTATACGAGAGAATTTGCAGCAACAACACTCAAGGTAAACTTTATTTTCTCTTTTCGCAAACAATTCTTCCTGACATATCGTCAAGACTAATGATCGTCTAACATTAATTTTAAAATTGGGTATCAATAATATTACACCATTGATACACCATTCCAATGTATTTTCTCATCTGAAAGGAGGAAAGCATTTGGAGTCATTCTCCACGCTGTCGTCATCTGCATCGATGTACATGAAGACACTTTTGGAAACCGTTAACTAAATGTCAATGAGGTCTCATGTAAATTACATTAAGCACACCACTATCAAAGCGTCACAGTGTAGTATCTACATTCAGCAAGTATTTGAGGCATTCCCCTAAACAGACCAATTTATTTATTTTAAAATCAGTTTTTTTATCATGATCAACTGTGTACAGACTATAGCCAGATTACGGTTGTTAAGCAACTGTCTCAAAAACTATTCGTATCCCCATAAATAAAAGAATTTTAATTTGCTTTTAATGTATGACTTATTGCAGAAGACCCACACAAATACCAACATATTGAAAAAGACCAAGACACTCAGACAGAGGATACCACAACAGTGAAGGTAAAAGGTCTCATTGTTGAAAGTCCGTTTTGATTCTCCCAACTCTTCTGGTTAAGGTAATTAAAAAATGTATGTAAAAACGTGTATTTCTCAGAAATATGAACAGAAAATATTTTGAAATTTCAAATTTAGTTGGCTTCTTAAGATATGGTGTAATTTGATTTCAGTCGCATGTATCGCTCGTGGATTGAAAAATGTTTGGTATCGTTTGATTTGCCTCTTCATGTAATTGATGTATATCAAGAATAACATTTATGAGTATCAGGTTTACATTTATGTGGCTAAGTTAAATGTCTCCTATTTAAATGTAAAAACGTTAATAAAGTACAAAGGATCAGGAGCACTGCATTAAGTCATCTATTGTAGTTAAACATTATCACTCAAAATGTTCAAACTATTTTAACCATTCACCTATCGAGATGTCTAACAAAACAAACTGGTTCAAATAAGTTTGTTTTATATATGATGTTCTGATGTATGTTAAATGACACCGTTCTACAGGCTAACAGATTTTGGAAAACACACTATAAAGAGAAAACAACACGCATTCAACGTTTTTGGGATTCAATATCACAAGCGCCGAATCATACATCTATGGCTAGCAAAGAATATCCATGCAGTAGAACACTTAGGACTCAATAAAAAGTTGTTTGTTCACTGACTAAATCACTTCTATGTTTACAATGATGTTTACGCTCTGTTTGAAAGGAAAGGGGAAACACAGCTTGGGGTAGCGAATATGTCATATACGATAGAGTGCATACCAGCCATACTCGTCACGGTGCGTTCTCTCAAGAACATTCACTACCACAGTCAACAGAAAGTGTCCACAAGGTAATCCAAAGGTCCATTTATCGCGGTACTCTCATACGTTGATATCAACCATAGCAGATATAACCACAGGCCCTTGGGTCTTTGCTGTTCATACACTAAACACGTATTTTGAGACGACCCCCTGACTTGAACACCTTTAGATCTTTTCATAGGGTTGCAGTTTTGAAGGCGTTCAAGTCTGGGGACGTCTCAAAAGATTCTGTAACGTATGCACGTATGCACGTATGTACGACCCAAAGGCCTTTGGATACAACGTTTAACAAGTACGTTGGTAAATGAAATTTATTTTCAATCACATTTGGCCATTTATCATTCCGCATGTATAAAATCTATCCCAATATGCATGAACAAATATCCCGTTCAATTCAAATGTAAATGGGTTTTTAATTGTTTTAAGGTTCATCGACAAAACTACTCAATTTTGTATTCAACGCCGGTGATAAATTTAATCAAATAACCGCGACTCGCATATGTCAATCAAGGATAGAATATGTAACTTGCTTTTTGTATTGAAAGATATATCTGCAAGCACCTATAGGCGGGTTTCAAACTATAACTTTAAAAAAAAACTAGATGATCGTTTGCGGGACACCGCAAAAGCGGAGCAGTCCCGAAACTTAGGATTTTGCCTTTCCCTGTTTCACCTTTTCCACAGCATTGATTAGATGGGATTTTTAAAAAAACAAATGTTTTTTTTCATTATTGGAGTTAATACTAAAAAGTTCAATCATCACTAGGTCACGTTTCACAAGTTTGTTCTAAAATTCCTATTTCTTATTTCAAAATTGGATCAAAGCGTTAACATGGCCTTAACCAATATCTCAATATCTTGACCTTTGACATTTGACCTTAAAGGTCACAATACCAATGATTACTATTCGTTGTGTATAACAATAATGCAATGACTCAAAGTGTTCATAGTTAAAATATGGCATATTCACAAACGCATGTTTAAATTGTGACCTCGCTGTGACCTTGACCTTTGACATGATTTTAGCTACAATCTTTTCAAATTTTGGTCTTTCTCCATAGTTGATGTATACCAAATACCAGTTTATGTCATTATAGTAATGACGGCTGTGTAGAAAATGGGTTTTTATGTTCTTCTCACCTGTAGTTATTATGAATCTTTAAGAAACAGATATTTACCTATGATTTCAACTGTGCACAAAGGTGAACAATTAATGATACATTTGCTGAAATCTAGAAATTCCAATATTATTATTATCGAAGTCGATGTTATGAAAAAGATTTTTGAAATTGAAATGATTGTATAACATTTTCATGTGACTGTAGAATGTAAAAAAAACCCAAAACTGTATTATAGGTCATATGGCCTAAATTACTGAATAAAGCTTCTGTCTGTCTGTATACCAAATAAGAGCTTGATAGCACAAAACATGTTTGATGTTATCGTATTTACAATGGTGATGATTTCAGAACTCATGACCTTGACCTTGAATGTGAACATGTCAAAATAATTCCCCAGGTGTATGAGAAAGAAGCTATGTAAACTGAAGCACAAAAGAAACGTCACACCTCAATTGGTTTCGATTAATTCAATATTTTAAAGACATGCGATGCATTTGATTATGGCACGATGCAATAACACCTCTTGGCAGTAGTTTTAATGACTTAATTGGTGACTGTTTTTATTTTTGTTTAATTATTATTTCATTATCATTTTTTAAACTAGACAGGGGTAAGAAATGAAATTTACACCAACATGACCCCTACCATGTTTAACATGTTGTAAATGTGTGCAGGACGAGGTATATTTATTGATTTCCACACAGAGTATGTGTTATATGTCAATTAACAGTTGTGTTAAATCAAAATTAATTTTTGGGAATTTTAAATTTCAAAATTTTGATTTATATGAGGTGTTGATACCCTCTTGGACCTTGACCCTATTTTGTGACCTTGACCTTTAATATTCAAGGTCACACAATCAATGATCACGTTTTATTGTGTATAACAATCATGTAATGATTCAAGTGTTAATAGTTGAAATAAGGCATGTTCGCAAATGCATGCTGAAGTTGTAACCTCGTTGTGACTTTGACCTTTGACGGATTTTAGCGAAAACATTTACAAATCTTTCTCCATATTTGATATACACCAATTAAGAGCCTGGCAGCACAAATATTTTTCAAGTAATCATGTTTACAAGGATGTTTTTAGCGATTTCAGAACTCGCGACCTTGATCTTTGACCTTGAAAGTGGCTTGTAAAAAAATACTCCAGGGGTATAAGTAGGGTATATGAATTCTCAAAACCTTCTTTAAAAAAGTGGTGGTGGCAGCAGCGGCGGAGGCGACGGAAACTGCACAAAAAACTTAGTTGGGGCTGCTCTTTAGTTCAATCAATGAGACAAGGATTATGAACGAGTTCTCCAACTTAACATACATTCTCTTTCAAGTGGATGGATGCACTCCCTAATAAAACATTAATTCTCATAAAAATGTTCTTTTTCAATTCAAATTAAATTGAATTCTTTATTTATGAAGCATTCGAATCGCATTGTTTAATGCAGAGCATTTGAGGTTTTCGTAAATTTCAACTTTGCACACCGTAAATATATTGTAAGTTTGTATTTAGTAGCTCACAGATATATGTGAAATCACTGTTCAACAGAATGACAATTACACTTTCGGCCAAAAGAAACCAGATACCAGATATCTTATCCGGTTTCGTTAAAACTATAAAGAATAGTTTAGCAATATTAAAGCGAAGTTGAAGATGAAGTTGCACCATCTTTGCATAATATTTTTAAATTTCAGAAGTTTTCATGTCACAAAAGAATGGCGAGTGTTGAAATTAAACAACATACTTTTTTCAGTTTTCAATCAGTCCTTGAAAAACATTTGAAACATATTTTCATACAACCACGAGCAACAATATACAGACACGCATTCGCATTGAAGTGGTGACGCTACAGATCATGTACGTGGTTAAAGCGGCTGTCACAACCCGCCATACTTGCAAGTACGTGCTGTTTACGTGCAAAAACGTGGGTAAAATAGTGGTAGCCGTACGTTGTAAGTACCGACACCGTACGGATTTTGGAGCACGCAGACACGCCGTAGCGCTTTTAGTGCATGCATAACTTTCGCTGCGTGCGACTGCGTATTTTTTACACGTACGACTTCCGTGCTTGTCCTCTACGGACACTGTGCGCACAACGCACGGACTCTGTGCGTATTTTGAGTTTTTCACATGAACACATACTCCTAGGACGACACACTTAAGCTCGTGCGTGCTCCGCACGTTGCAAGTGCGTTGTCAGTGCGTCGTCCGTTCTTACTCGGCAATTCTCCAGTTCAACTGACAAATGAGCATGCAACACTCACGTTGCCAGTGCCGAGTAAGCACTTGCTCCGCAAGCACAGCGTACGTTGTACGCACTGATTTCTGCAGTTATTATGCGCTGCCATTTGAAGCTGCTCTTGCAGCATCAGAAGCGGGAGTCTCTGAGTTGAATGGGCGGCATCTTGAGGCAGCAGCACTGAGAGAGAACCTCTGAAGGTCGCCCTATACCCCTACCCCCTGGGTGCCTGAAATCGGGTTGAAAACTTAAGTTCATTGCACTTGCACGTACTTACACCGTGCGTGTAAGTAAGGACATCGTGCGTGTGAAGCACATGTAAGTACGGCACTCGTACGATAACGTGGCAATCGTACGTCACACGCAAGGTGTAAGTACGTTGGAAGCACTTACAACGCACTTACCACGTGCGCAACGTACGAGGCACGTAGCAGATCACTGCAAGGCATTTCGTGCGGGCAACGTACTTACACCTTGCATGCGACGTGCGTTGATTTTTCTACCTCCCTGCGTTTCCCACTTCCTCCCCACGTTTTTCAGAAACGTGGCCTCCCCAAAAAACGTACGGACAAAAAAACGGACGGGGGGTTGGGACCGAGGCTTAAGATGAACAAGTGAATCAACCGGAAATGGCGGTCTTCATTGGGCGTGGTTATCATGAATGTTATTGACTAAAATCACAGTTTTTCCATGATTTCAATGGACTTTCATATCAATTATTGTTTCAGCATAACGTGGAAACCACAATTAATTATATTACAGAAATTATTTCATCTTTCATTTTAGGAAAAATCAAGTAGGCGTTTCTTCTGACCGACAGTGTATTGGAAAATACACGATAAAGAAAAATATGCTTTGCTATATTTAGGATCACGTGATCTGCAACAAAAACGCTTTACACGTTGTCGGAATTCAAATTCATAATATCTGAGTAAGGCAACTTTGGCAGCACTTCAATGAACTACTAAGATCACACACATAGACACACACAGACACACACACACAATGACTGTTCATTGTTATTTGTTGCAATTATGTTTACGTTTTGATTGAAAGGACAGAAGGACAGCTTGGAAGAAGGAAGATGTCAAAGACGATAGAGAGCACGCAGTCTTTACTCGCCACGGTGCGTTCTCTCAAGAACATTCCCGACCACAGTCAACAAAAAGTGTCCACCAGGTAGTCCAAAGAAGGTCCCATTTACCGCGGTAATCTCATACGTTGAACTTAACATCAACCATAGCAGATATTTTTGAGACGCCCCCTTGACTTGAATGCCTTTCGATCTTTTCATGGGGTTGACTTTTGAAGGTGTAGTAATTCTGACGCTGAGAATTAATACCGTACGTATAAAATCTACCCCGATACGAATGAATAATTATCCTGTTCAATTCATATTTCAATGGTATTGGTTCATTGTCAGCGTAGAAAAACTATCCAGTTCAATATTCAACGCCG
This sequence comes from Gibbula magus, assembly GCA_936450465.1. Lineage (NCBI taxonomy): Eukaryota > Metazoa > Mollusca > Gastropoda > Trochida > Trochidae > Gibbula > Gibbula magus. The sequence goes on along the minus strand of OW388291.1, from coordinate 51,954,220 downwards.
GGTATAATTTCCACCAAACACCCGCGGCTTGCATGTGTCAGTCTGGGATAGAAAAGGCAACTTGGTAATTATATAGTAAAGGACAGTGAAAAAGTAAGTTTTCAGCTGAAAACTGTTGTCTAAAAAATTCCTCAAGGGTTCACCATGAGACGTGATACTGCATAAAAAACATACATAAAGTCTTACTTAGAGAACGAACGATTTACAGTTTTGTGAAAAATCCCATGGCTGAATTAGTGCAGAGGTCGGAAACAAAATCATGGGTGTGTGGGGATTAAGTTTAGATGTAATGCAATACGTCCAATGACGGACTTAAGGGACGTATAACAATACAACTAGTTATAACTAGATTGTGAATTACTTATCTTGTTTTAGCTCTCAAGATCACTAACGATGCCAGTACGCAATGACCACGATTTTCATTCTCCAAAGGAAGTCAAACTTCGACTGGTGATGTTTTCTGTTTATTATTTTTTTGTAAATCAATGGTAAATGTAAATTGTAAATTAAATCAAAAATAGTAATCGTAATAATCGTCATCATCATCATCATCATCATATACATGTTCATATAACTATCTTGATTTATGTTACAACAATGATCATGAAGTAAATTATTAACAAATAATATTATGAATGGATACTTTATATACTTTTCTATACAACACTCATTTGTTTGTTTATTGTTTTACAGTTAAAACCCAAAACGCCTGTGAACACTGGATTTCTACTTCCAAGTTCTATCGGTATCGGGGATAACAGTGAGGTAGACGTAACAGATTTATCCACATCGAACTGTACTACATGTATTTCGCATCATTTATACTTATGTTATAACGCATGTGGTCTCATGTGAAAATGATTCAATATACTAAACAAACCTTTATAAAACGGGAACATTTTAATGAACTTTCGTGAGGAAACATACCATGACAACCTTTTTAAAGTGTTTCATTTGAAGAGTAGAGATTTTATGAACATTTTATGAACATTCCAAACATGAAACTATAGAAAACTATATTTGGTAAATCTATCATAGTTATTATTTGATTTTTTTATATCTTTGTAGCGCTCACGTGGTTAATTATCGTCAGAAAACGTTGTTTCTGTACTCTTGGAAATACCATATAAAATCACTTTAACTTTCTTTATCTTTCATTTCGAGTAGCCAAACCGTACTCGTGTGTTTTATAAAAAGTAACACTTATTGTATATGAAAAAAACCACATGATGATAAAACGTTTGTAGGAAGAGTTTTTGTTCGAGATACTATTCTACATACGACATTGGAAAAAAAAAATGCCTCATTGTGGCTATGCAGAAGTATTTTAGGGAAAATTGAGGTATTATTTGGCTGCTGGCAGAGGTTATAGCAGCAACATCGGGAGATCGAGCAAATCATTGAATGTGAAAATAATTCAAATACCATGTACCAATGTGTATTTCCGTGATGTATACGTGGCATTTGCCATTCTTAAGCCCCGTTCATGCGCCAAAAATTTGCACTGTACGCAAAAATACACCCTATGTAAATATACTCAGGTGTGTAAATGCAAAATTTGCTATGCGTTCATGCGCCATCTGATGGTATGTATTTTGATAGGGTAAATTTTCAGTTTCCTTCATTGAAGCACAAGCCTTGGTCATGTAGACACTGGTGTACTGCGGAGACAAAGATGTTCCCCTTTATGATGATGACATAGATAGTCATCAGTAATAGCAGGAGTTGGGATATCTTTCAGAAACAGTTCTAAGAACCATGTTCTTTAAAATTTCACAAATGAATAATGGATGTCACAAGAATCTTTCGACTATATCTATATAAGCACAACTGTCTGGATCCCTGGAAAATCAAACCAATACACAGCACAAAAATTGGTGGAATCCGCTTGCCGGATTGTTCAAGAATCGCCCAAATTTGGGAGAATCCGGAAGGATCTGGCAAATGGATTCCACCACTTTTTGTCCTGTGATTAAATTAAATGAAACATTGTCCGTTATACTTTAAATGGCAATAAAAATCTACTGGCTTGCAACAACAGCTGAATATAGAAATGTTGCTCATCTCTTTGATGTTGCCAAATCTAAAGGGCTGTGACATGTGTTCAGGAGTCTGCAATGCTTTGATGGAGAAATGGCGCCTGAAGTCATAAAGTTTCCAGAAGGGGATGTACTGTGGGAGGTTCTGATGGATTATGAGCAGATTTTGGGTTTTCCACATTGTGCAGGGTCCATAGATGGTCACACTTCCCTATTATTGCACCTACACAGAATCATGGGGATTATTCTATTGTGTTGCACGTTGTCTGAGATTTCTTTTTATTATAGTGGGCTGTAGCTGGGAAGATCATATTATGCTCGTAACTTTGCAAACTCTGAGATCTTGGAATGCTAAATAGACGGAATGAAAACAAAATATAGGATGTCCTGATCCTTGTCTTGAAAACATAATTAAAATTCCTCTCAGTCACTTATTCATAACACTAATGCTTTGATCCTGGATAAAATGTGTATACAAGTCTATGCAAGACCTGAGTCATGATCAAGTTCATCATTCGGTACTCTCTCACTTTGCTTATGTGTGTAAATCAGTATTTGCGTTCATGCGCCAAATTTGCATACTGTGCAAAATTGCACATGTGCAAAAATACATTTGCACTACCTCTTGACTCAGTGCAAATTTGCATACGATGCAAATATACACATGTATGCAATTGCGTTCATGCGCCACGTTTACATACCTATGTAAATATACATATATGTGTATTTCTGCACATGTATGTAAACAGTGGCGCATGAACGGGGCTTAATTCTTGCGCGAGCTTAGGCACTGAGTATTGAGCTTTGTACCTTCGTTACTTACAGTTGCCAACAGATTTTAAACGATCTTCAATGATTTTTCATCAATTGCATGGGATAGGCAAGTTGCTTAGCTGATTGCACTGCTGGTATATAAGAATTTAGAATTTAGAATGACATCCTTGTTAATAATCAATCGATTTATTTCTTTCATTACTTATTGTAAAGTAAAGTTATTGACTTTAAAGTGTTAAATGCTATTGTAGGACAATATGAGGAGAATATTTGAAATATAACTTCAAACAGACACTGGGTGCTGACCTGGTTACATTCCTTTACATTTGTTAATATGTGTTTGAACGTCCCCTGTTTACCCACCCCTGTGGTTTAGTATAAATTGTACAATAGTTTGCTTCATATGAATAATCGTTTGCCTTGTCATCATGTGACAACATATTTAAACTGTTGTTCATCAACTACGGGGCAATCTTCAATTAACTTTAATTTCAGAGTCGGATTCCGGGTCATAGCGATTTTTTTGACGGTCAGAAGACATTCAGACAACAAGAGGCAAGTTTTCTTACGCACACTTCTCAGTTGGTAAAGTAAAATGTTGATTCTAAGATGACCTTCATTAACAAAATGTGAGAGTTATTGTTTTCAATACTATATTTATTAAGATCCTGCCTGCTGTAGGCCTTATTTGTGGCCTAAGGGGTTTTCATATATTGACACGTCATTGACGTTTGACCCTTTGACATACCCTCGACGGAAGTGTGTGACGAAGTTCCGTAATTCATTAAAAAGTTAACATTTTCCGAATCAGAAATCAATTGGCTTCCACATGATCTAATTAGTATCTCTGTATTTTATTTTATTGAGAAATGACGAATTGAAAATCTTGAACGTATTTTCAATCACAAAACTGCCTGCAGGTGCGTGTTTGACGTCCTAATAAAAATGTTACCAATTCGATTCAAAGGGTTGAAATTCAATAGTAAGTGCATGCAAAATGCATAAATTTTACATCAAAATGTTCAGAATATCGAAACCTAGCTTATTAAACAATTTAGACATTGAATATATTCTTGTTAGAAAATAATGGCGAATTTACGAAAATATCGGCAAATGAAAACATCAATCGATTACTTTTTGTAAAATTCGTAAACGTGAACGAAGAATTTCACTTACACTTTTTAGAATCTCACAATCTTCCAAAAATAAATAAACATGTATCATTCTGTGTTTTGTTGCCAATTCGTGTTTCCAAATACAGCAATATATATAACGTGTCGTCAACAACAGTGCCATATCGGCCATTTTTTCAAGTCATCCTGGAAAACTACGCTATTTCTTATGTTATGCGAATTATTCCGAATGCCTATCACCGTTATCGGTATCTATTTTTAGAAATGATCGTCGATCTAACCATAGAGTGTTATAAATTGTTAAAATTCAAGAAATTGACACTAAAAACGATGTAGTTTTATACAAATCGTTCAAAAACCAAAATAATGAGGTTGTGATAATTATTTAATCAGTTCGTAGAGTTGATGTTCTTGACCGGATAATTTTGCATAAGTCGACCCAACCCCCCGGATGAAATGATGTTTTTACGATTAAAATCACCGTGAGTAAATTTGAATTTTGATAATAATTTAAACATTATATAAAATATATGTCATATCCTACCATTCATAGTTCACATTCGAAGTACGAAATGTGTTTGACGTGACATGGACTGACTTTCCGAACTGCGATTTTACAAGTTACAAGGAAGTGTAGCCGTGAAATACAACATTCACCCCGCTGACTCGCTAAAACGTAACATTATAAATTAACAAATCTCGTGTATATAAAATAACTGTATGAATACACTTCCCAAAAAATTCATGTTCATTATTTTAAAGTTTTCATTTGGAGTTTGACAGAAATTATACCCGTTTTCAAACGAAATCATTCAAGACATGTCAGTTCGAATTCATTGCAAATGGATGCCTCTGTGTCGTCTCGGCTACGTCACACAATATTTTAGTCTGATAGCAATTAAATTAATGCACGTTATAACATCGATGAAATAAACAAGAATGACAAACAAATACATTTTAAAGAATAAATGTGAACAACTAGTGTTTGAACCGGTGAATTTACAGTTTAGTGACACGCGAAACATGTTGGTCACATGTTCAATTATGTACAGTCGAGCTCATCACGTGACATTGTTGACAAATACAACAACGCTACCCGACCGAAATTTGGATTGTATTTTTCAACTTAGCAAGACCATATTTACATAAAATCTTCAACAGACAATTGGAAAATGTGTTCTAACGTTGGTTTTAAACGGAATATTTACAAAGTGATTTAGATTATTAGATTTGTTGATTTGAACAAATTTTTAATCGGCGATGGAAATGCATAACAATGGCGATCGAGTGTGAATATCTATGAATGTTTGACGTTGAAATATAAAAAAAAACCTGTAATGTCATATGCTTATATTTGAAACACAGAAAAGTGAATAGATACTTTAATCTTGTGTGTAAATTGTATTACGATTGCTGCGTTATTCTTCAAATATTTCACACGGAGGTAAAAGCATTGTTAATTGAAGAATATTCATTGTTACAAATTATGTCGTAATTTTATAAATACAACGGAAATCGTTTATGATAGGCTCTTGTTTTCCGAAAGAAAAACTCATATCATTATGATAACTTTTTTTCTGGTATAAAATTTAATTCTGAACAAAATGGTGTAAAACTTTGGCTGCATAAATAATTATTGACAAAAATAATTCGTAGTGTAATGTAGTACACTTTTAGAACTAAAGTATTATTTCATTTTTGTAAAGATATAGTTGATATTTGCAAAAAAAATATTACGTTGATAATCAATATTTCATGAAAATAATAAGTTGGAAACAATGTGAGAGAAAAGAGAAAAGCTTTAAATGAAGGGTACCAATGTGACGTAATTATTACAATTTTACCAATCTGAGGCTCTGTAAAACCTGAAAACAATCCAGCAGGCTTAAGGTTAACAATATATTTTTATGATACTTAAATACACATTTCTCATTAAGGTTCCTTTTAATGTTCTTTTCTTCAAAGAATCGTTCTTCATCAAATCATTCCTTTCATTCAATTATTTTCTTTCATCAAAGTCGTATTCTACAAAGGATGGGATGGGATATCCGAACGATACCTTTTGAAACGAACCTCCTTTGGGTGGCAGTTGTCCTCCCGTATACATTACAAATACATAGGAAGGATTTGTCCTGGTTGGGAATTAACCGTTGTGGCAATTGTTCTGGGTGGCAGTTGTCCGGGTGGGAATTGCCCCATGAAAGTTATATCCGACATATTCGAGGAACATATAATGCTAATATTTTGGATGGACATTTGGAGGAACTCGGCCGATGTTGTCAATATCTGTGATTTCATTATAAAGAAAGTGAGGATAAAATCCAACTAGTGTATTCGACGGTTACAAAGCTAGGTAGAAATGCATATTTAATTACTCCACTGCAGTCGAAGTAAGAACTGTGTATAAAAAATATTTTGGTAATGCGTAGAATGTTAATTAACTCTTTAAGCAAGGTGGAGAAACTAGCGTGTTTCAACGTCATGCAATATCCATAACGGGAATATTTGATTTTTTAGAATATTTGCGTACAACAGACTAAACATGGTATTAGCGCTCTACTCGAGTTTCCATCCAACGCCAATCTACGTGATATACAAAGTTGCCAATAAGTAAAATTTAGAACGACGATAACGTTGGACATGTTTCATTGATGATGGTAAATTTATGACTGTAAAACATTTCGACTGCGTCCACTCAATTTCATTACTTTTGTCATTCACATTTCAGGTGCCTAATCAGGAAGTATTCTATGAAAGAAGAAGAAAGACGAAGATATTTCTCAAGGTATTATCATTCCCCAAAAGGACTCTGGGATTCATTAATGGACATTTTTTATTTAAAGTCCAATTTAAAAAAAAAAATTATCTATGGTCAAAACTATATGTTTAAGGGACCAAGATATTTTACGTGAAAACTATATTTAAGGGAGTCTTCCGTTTCTGACTAAGCTATTAATTGACATCAATTAATCTTCGAATCAATATGTTTCAAATGGACATGACATGTTCATGTACTGACAACACACGAATTAGAATATATAATCGTATTTTGTTTCTACAAATTTTAACGGTTAAATGTAGTTAAGTTAGGAAGTAAGAAGACACCGACTTAGTTGGTGTCATCATTAAAATGAGCTTTGACATTTCAACAATACAAAATGTATCTATAATTCATGATTGTGTCTATTCATGATTGGATCTATTCATGATTGGATCTATTCGTCTAAACATTGTGAATACTATGTAAGGCTGTTGAACATAAATTTCATTTCAGCTCTCACGTACTACTCAATATGTTTGGTCTAGTGACGTTCACGTTCCAGTTTCCTGTGGCAGTGATAAGTCAATGGAGGTATGTTATCTTAGTCGCTCAGTAATATTTCTATTCCTTACATATGATTCCATGCTCAAGTAACATTCAGTTTAAACTTTCGCATGCCAATTTTCCTATATAGGTAAATGTTATATAACGCTTTCCGTGTTTGTGCAAATATGTAGAAGTATAGTTTCTTTATAATTTTGCTCTATACTTTTTGTTCTTTTAAAGAATGAAGAATAATTTTATGGATACACAACTTCTTTATTCTGTGTAGGCGACGTTTCGACATAGATACTAATGTCGTTGTCAAGCATGTGGTGCAGTTGAACAAAGTCCCAGGATTTAAATACATCTAGTGTTTATACAATAGAGGAGGATGAGGAGATGTTGAGTTGTTATTACAGCTAGATAAACAAATATCGAGTAGAAGCCAGAGAGAATGATTTACAGTGTTAATAGGTAAATGAGGTTGATGTACACAGCTTGTTAAGGATATTGATTGAATTAACAACATAATTAGTGGGGGGTATTTAGGAGATGTACACAGCAATATGGTGATAGAAGATGAGGTAAATATGAATATGAGTTGATTAACGTAGCAAGTGGTGCTAGGCGTTTGGGATGTAGTATCCTTCATCTCTTTCAGGGATGGGGATATATTCTTAACGTGGATGGCTTCGAGGTATTTCCTTAATTTGTCGTTGGCCTGGTTCTTTTCTAGAACCTTTATATTGCTCCAGTTAATGTTGTGCTCTGGGTTAGTTTTGGTGTGGTCAGAGATAAGCTGACTTGGAGTAAAAAAAATTCTGACGGATGCTTGGTGTTACTTAATTCTGAGTGTCAATGGTCTGGAGTTTTCACCAACGTAGGTGTGCCCACACTCACAATCTATCTAGTATACTACTTCAGAGGGATCTAGCTTTTTGGATGATGTAGGTCTGCAAGTGGCCTGCAGTAGGTTCTGGATAGTCTGGCCCTTTTGGAAGGCAACGTTAATTTTTGCCTGTTGCTTGAGGAGATGTTGAATCTGGTGGCTGGTGGGTCCTATGTAGGGTAGACTGATAGAGAATGGGGCTGCTTCTTGTCGTGGAGGCTTGGTGACTCTGGCATCATGATCAGCTACGACTTGGTAGATTATTTACCAATGTTCCTTGAGATGAAGCCCTCACCATCATCAAATGCAGAGTAGAAGAGATTCACCCCAGCATAACTAATGAACGCCTGTATCAGCTCAACCTACTTCACCTGGAAATATCAACTTTACCAACAGACTCATGGGTTACCCATGGGTCCCCCACTATATCCCATCATCACAGGGATCTACATGACCCATCTTGAAGAAACCACTCTCCAGACCCCTCCCACCCACCCAGCCTGCCTGCTTGTTCCGGAAGGTTGATGATACCTTTGTCGTCCTTCACCCTTCAGACGACCCAGGCAACCTCCTGCAACACCTCAACGCCCAACATCCCCGAATGCAGTTCACTATGGAATCAGAAAGAGACAACAACCTACCCTTTTTAGATGTCCTTATCCACAGAATTGACAACAAACGCAACACCAGCGTCTATCTAAAACCGACCCACACTGACCAATACATCCACTTCTTCTCCAGCCATCCTGTCAAATCAAGAGAGGAACTATCGTAACCCTGACAACATGTGCTAAGAACATTTGCTCAACACCTCACTCCCTGGCTACCGTATTTTTCAATTTCGTATGTTTGTCTCATATGCTTTAGCAGTCCTGAGGGTGTAAATGTGTTTCTTTGTTTTTACAAGAGTATACATACGTTTTGAGAATGTAGTACACATGGTTTGTCAGAATGCTTTGATTGGGGACTCCAAGTAGGAAGATTGATTTTGAAATAGACAATTTAGTCTTTGTTTTTTCTTCAAACCATGTTTTATCAAATTCTGTGATTTCCTGTAGTCATAGAAAAGATATTCAAGAGTTTCTGCTTCCTCGAAACAGCAGCAGTAACTACTGTCAGATAATGTCATAATGCGATGGAGAATTTTACAGTGAAAATTTCGGGTCTTATTATCAGTTCAACTCCTGTTTATGTTATCAAACAGTTAGATATATAATCTTTCGTGATTGGCATTTCTAATGTTGATGACCATTTATTTGAGATTTTGTAGCTCTTTCATTATCACATAAAATGTGATAAATTAACTTAATGTATTTCGACGCTTTTCGATTAGTTGCTTTAATATTTCACTCCTATTCTCTTCATCGATTATACGAAAATGGCCTCTTTTCAACACGTTTGTCCATTCCTTTGGAAGAGCTTTTATTAGTTTGAAATATAGCACATAGGTTCGAGTAAGCTTATATTGTTCTCCAAGCGTGTTAAAGTCAATCAAAGTTCCAGTGTCCGTGTAGATGTCATGAATGTTTTTCAAACCACTTTCATGCCATTTAAGAAATTCTCGTCGTTTAGTTTACACATTCGCTATAAGGCTATAGCTAAAAATAAAGCAGTTGTTGTTTGCGCATTCGCTATAAGGCTATAGCTAAAAATAACATTTTGCAAGAATTTGTTTTTTAATACTTTACTTATGCATTGCAATTGTTTTCTTTGGAAATCGAATATTATGGTATATCCGTATGGGCAAAGGATTTCTTTAACTAATGATGATTGACATATGCCTTTCGATGATAAAAGTCGCTTGATCCACAATATTTTCATATATCTGTCAAACATTTCAACGTTTATCATTTTCAGTCCACCATTTTCATATTTGTTTACAATCATTGTTCTCTTTATTCTATCCCTTTTGCCAGACAATACAAACTGATAAAACAGAGAGTTTTATTTTTAAAGAATTCTTTGTCTGGACTTGGAAAAGAAATAAAGAGATATGTGAATAATGGTAATATTTGTAATTTAAGTACGGCAACAGCTCATATAGAAATATATATTCGAGCATACAAGTATTCGCAGAATTAATGCATTCGCTATTGTTGCCTGGCAACAAGCGTATTCTTGCGCAGAAGACAAAGTAAACAGAGCACTGTATAACCAAATTATACTATCTCAGATTTTTCACAGTAGCCAATCAGGAACGGCTATGGTAGAATCGTCATTTCACATTAGCATTATAAGTATCACACGACATAAACATGCACACATATTTATAAACATACGTGAATACGCACTTGCGTTAGAAGTAACTTTATCAAAGTGCAAACATTACCAGAAAAGGTGAATAAACTTACATACTGAACACAGTTGTTAAAATCAATGAATAGGAACCATGCTCGCCACAGAAAGCGTAGACCTCGAATGAAGAGACAACTTCTTCAACCTTATTTATAACCTTTGCAATGTGACCACACACGCACGTCCTTCACGTGCAATGAACGCGCCTGGCTGCGGTAGTAATCTCTATGCTACCGTATTTACCATATGTAAATCCATTAGTTGTGGAAGTCATGAAACCTTATATAATGGCATTCAGAACCAATGGCTCTATTTATGCGTCCGAAACGGAATATAATTTTTCGCCTGTCGTCCCGTCCAATTATCCGACAAATCTTAAATATGACCATAACCTTTGATTGATCTTTAAAATGATAACATCTTTTTTCAAATGACAAATGACTTGATTTCATATAGTAATGTCCTTCATGATGTAGGGTTGCGCGAATGAGAAATATATGTGTAATCCTGAGTAGTGATGGAGTTCAGATCATGTGTTCAGACTTGACATTGAGAACTATAGGATCAAATGGTAGCTCCCACTTATCATGTACATGTGTACCTGTTACGAACCATCCAGGGTACATCACAACCTAGGAACATTTCATCAATCCTAGATTGTTTAAACAATGTGCACATTGCTCGACCCTTACCACTAAAACTAAACCAACTAATAACGGACATTTACATGTTACAGACGATTGACGAATTACTTACAAGACAAGAAGAACTGGAAGAACAGAATCAGGCATTCTGTGATGAACTTATGCAGCAGGATGGGGAACTGAACCGCCTGAGTCACGCAAATGCCATGTTATTGGTCAAGAACAGTGAGCATTCATCGCTACTACAGAAACTTCAAAGAAATGCCGATAGTCAGGTAAATTAAAACATATTGGAAACATAAAACAGGAATGAACTAACGTTCAGAAGAAAATATACATTTTGTGAATTTCCATTAATTCAATATCTTAGAAGAAATGTGATGCATTTGATTATGTCACGACTACACTAAAACATAGGTGAAGTAAAACAATAATTTCAATGAATTAATTGGTGTCTGGTTAATGTTTAGTGAAATGTACACCAACATGAAATATATCGTATATGTCGATGATATGTTGTGTTTAGTAAACATTAATTTTGGAAAAATAATTATAAATTTAAAATGTCATTGTTTGATAAAACATTAGAAACCAAGAGGAAATATTCTTTGACTGCACATCACATGTTCTACGACAACATACGACAAAACCAACTGATGGGTGGACTTTCTTTTGTACTTCAATTTAGCTTTACTGTTAAATTACATAGGCTATCATAGAAACATGTGGTGGTAACCAAAGTGCATGTAAATACCTTAATATGACAAGATTCCAAGGCATTTGTTATAAATTTATAAACAATTCATGTACATTTTTGTAAGTGCATATGAGCACTTGTGCTCTTGTAATAATACCCATGTTTTATTGGTCGATGTAAATTCGATTAATTCAGAACTACTCAAAGGTATTCACATACTGTTGGCCATCCCCTGACTACATATCTACAGAATTTTCCCACGTTCAGTTTTTGATCAAGTGGTCCGGGGATATAATCCCACTCGCCAATGTTCTCTTTTCTCAACTGTTTTGGTAGTATGTAGTAAAGGTTGGGTAGAATGCTACATGTACATTGAACTTCAATGGAATTCAAGCGGATGCTTGCAGGTTTTTCCGCAATGTTAAGCCCCAATGATGTTGCAGGCTATCTTCTCCCAATCACGTTGTCAAGTTTGTAATGAATTTCTGTTTATGAATGATTGATTCTTTTTGATGACATTTTCACATTAAATGCCTTTTAAAGAACCAAGCACAGGTATATATATATATATATATATATATATATATATATATATATATATATATATATATATATATATATGTTGTATGGTCGCTGCAACAGTATGAATCAATGAAGACATTCAATAAAATAAGATCATCACACAGAATCCTCCTTTATTTTCAGGGGGAAAAGAGGACGCACCCTCATTGTCAGGTAATTGTCAACACTGGATATACGATGGCCCCTTATCAGTTCATTGCAAATTCAAATTGACGTGCAACGACACTTATTTCGATAGTTAATGTTAGATATCATCCCAGATGGTCATATTCGGATTCATTAAAATGGGATTTTAATTGGCAATTGGTCGACTTTCAATTTCCGGAGTGTGATCCCTGAAGCGAGAGGAATCTCAGTATCTATGATAGTCATAATTCAATCGAGATTTCACAACATTTTAATCGTTAATTTCACAAACAAATATTCAATAAAACAACTTAAGATTTTTCATTATGTCGAATGTTTTGATAATTTCACAGATGAAAATTGCAACATTTTAGCATAAACATGTGATTTTGGCGATTAAACACACCTCATAAATTCATCTAAGGCAGTGAAAATTAACACTAATTAATTTACGACGGTCAGCGCGGTCAGGCTCTTTAGCACAGTCACCAGTCACGCTTCAAGGAGTGTCTTCAAAGCGGTCGCGGTGCTAATTGCCAGCAAGGTTAAAAAACGATAATACAAAACGTCTTTATACTCCATTGCAAGTGTAGATTGTCTCGATTTTAAGTTCAATTTATTCTGATATATAATGTACATAGAGGTAATAATCTGTCATTATTGAGAAAAATGCATTACACGTGAACTTTTGTGGTGCAGTTGTAATATTTCGATGAGAAAATATCTGTTTTTCCCATTTAGAGGCACCCATTTTGGATGAACATATTCTTAATCAATACTTGTCGTACATAATTTGTAATTTTCATTTATCGAAGGAGAAATGCCAGGACAAGTGATCCATGACCTAGACATTGACGGGGAAGTACAGGGGCTCGTTGTATGTGAGTAGCACTACATTTGAATAGACTAGCGATCTTATAGAAACGTGTTGAGAGAGAGAGAGAGAGAGAGAGAGAGAGAGAGAGAGAGAGAGAGAGAGAGAGAGAGAGAGAGAGAGAGAGAGAGAGAGAGAGAGAGAGAGAGAGATTAAACAATTACAGTCGTATATGCCAATCTATTTTTTTCAGGCCCGAGCCTTATATTTGACGAAGAGAAGGCGAATATATCTCATTGCTACTTGAACGGCATAAGTCAGATGATCAGCAAACCTATGAAAGGTGACACATTCACAAACTTCTATGGAACATGCACAACGTACCCTCTCTCTGTGGAAGCGCCCCAGTACTGGGAGTCCAACATTGAAATATCTCCTGTTGGCCAAATTCAACATGAGTGCCTCTTTGTTGATATATCAGTCACATGGGAGAGTGAAAGGGACCTGAACTATAGTAGCGCCGCTCCAACCCATAGCTGGCGTTTGTGTGTGGTGTTTTGTCCAATTCATCAACGTATCTGTGTTTGGTTGTGGCACAAGAAATACCTCAAATGCTACGCAGTTGCGAAAGCTGTCCCACACGCGCCAAGCTATATGTTGAGTTATGGCTTTTTATTTCATGCTGAGAAGAGAAGATTGGCAATACTTGATTTGAAGGATGCGAAGCCCACTGTTGTTCATGAAATGGAACGCATCAACGTCAATGAACAGCTTTGGCCCATGTATGGGATCTACAACGAGAAATGGGCCAAGTCAAAGGTCCGACTCCTGGCTGGAGATTCTATTGAAATGACAAGGGCGAAAAAGAGATTGATCAACGAAAGTCTTGAGAAAAAAGTTCAGCTGTAAATATCTACACGTTCAATGACTCATACAATACAACGATGGATAATGATAAATTTTAGATGCAGAACATATGTATCTTACATATAGTGAATAAGTCTTATCTTGTAATTGAGAACGCCAAGGACCCACTTGAACAGACTCTGCATTGACATAAAGTATATTTGATCCATATACACTGACAACTGTGAGTTACGATCATCTTAATACGAGTACCTAGACACTGCTATAGTGTGCTCTGACTGTTTAGTTGTGGTCTATGTTGATATAAATTAGATAATCTATTTAGATTATATTAGATGACTGTTCATCCTTCTTCATCTAGGAGGTCCACGTGGTGACAGAGAAATAAACTAAACATTGGCGTAGCTGCAATGCTGTCACTCCAACTCCCTTTCAGGTTAATTACAGGTTCTTCTCAGATTTCCCGGAATTACTCTTTTGTTTTGAGATTAAACAAGAAGCAGGGTGTTTGGTATGATAACACGGTACGTACTGTTCGTGCCATAATTGTTGTTGGATTAGTCTTGATTGTTTATGAAAGTCAGTTTTTGACTACGTAGCGTTAAAGTAAATCTTAAGATTGAAATGACCCGATCATGGTAATTGTTCCAACACTTGTAGTTGATGCAGATGGCTTTATTGTATCCTCAGTGAAGGGTCTTAATTCAGGATGTTCTCCCAGAAGTGTTTCGTGAAACAGAAAGATAAAACTAGCATGTAGGCTATACATGAATTTGTATATTATGAGTTTGATTTGATGTGGAAATTTATCAGTTGATGTAAACACTAACAAATTTAATTTTTTATGACAATTTAAATAGAAATCTGTGAAAAGACGTTCGGAAGAATTCAAGATATCAGAATACTAAGTATATTCATAGTAAATAGAGATTATTATCCAAAGGTATTTCTGTGATATATCTGGAATAAGAGTTGTATTATTCGAACCTTGTTATATAATATCTTTATCATATAGTCATTATTAAAATGAGGGCTTATGAGGCAACGATGAGAGAATAGATTTGATTTTGCAGAGTAACTTAACAGACATACCACCAAGGTGAACGTCACTGTGTCGGTACATGATATTTAGTTGTGGACAGCCTGGAAACATTTCTAAAACACGTGAGATATGCGTGCGATCCCTGACTTACCGTTCTTTAGGAAATATTTAATCAGTTCCTAACTATCGAATACTTTAAAAAATCGTAAATCCCTTGATCACGCAATTAGAGCAAGGGAACAACATTTGAAAAGCTGTGCTGCTTGCATCGTTCGGCTTGTTGAATAGTCATATCTTTCACTGATTTCAGACTTAACCGTAAACATGGTTTCCTTTGTCTATGACGTACTTATTAACGTACCGAATAGCGTATGTTCACGCCTGATTGAACTACAACATGGTAACTAAATCGGCCCTGGGCGACTGTGGACCATATCTTTTCAAGATTAACTTTGTACATGGGAAATTGGGCCAACGTACGGATCCCCGTCGCAGCATACCGTTTGTAAATGGTGCACCGACTGACGTTTTCTATGATATTGAAACAAAATAATAAATCGTTCTCTTTGTCTTGTTAAAAGTACATGTGCCGATACATGGGCCGATTGATTGCATTGATAACAGTCTCTATTGTGTGATAAAAGTTAGTTATTAAATGTTACCTACATATGATCACTTCTACATGATTCCTTCCCTGATATCCACTTTGAAGTTATGAGTTACATGTACATCTAACAGGCATTAACATTTATTTCAAAAACGTTATTTTACCATTTTTAAAAAAAGGCATTGCTTTTTATATGTTGAATTCAAATGCAATGTCATCATGTAAAGCCAATTCACAGATACTCTCACACAATACAACATAGTAAAATAAAACTCACAAAAGAAAAGTAATGTTATTGATTTCTCCTGTAGCATACATGCATGTGTTCTTCACACCTTTACTGTCAGAAAACACGATTGTCAACTATTGTGGAGAACAGGAACTCACAGTTTAAAATCGTATCTGGACATCTCAATTAAGAAATTGACATACGGAAATGTTAATGCTTATGTCAATTTCTTTATTGTGAAACACATGACGTTTCGATGCCTGTTCTTACTTAACCTCAATAGTAAAGAGGTATTCTGTCAACGTTATGGAACGGCTTCAGCAAAGAAACACCTCGTTTGCCAGGTTGGATAATTATGTATTTAAAATATAACATTGAGAGAGAGGCAACACGCGTGTCTCTTAATTGTTATAAGTGTTCGAGTATTTATTAATTCAATTTTTCAATATTTGTCAACTGTGCATCAATTTGTGCCTTACTATAATATGTCAGCCTCTTTATATTTGTATCTGATTTAAGGATACAAGTTGTCCATCCCAAGCTCGAGCCTCGCATGTTTATTCCCTCATTTGCTGTGGCCCCATAAACGGCTTGTTATGTAAAGATACATCACTACATTTGAATTCAGACGAATAGCGGGACTCAAATAATGCGTATTCCTTACATTTCAACAAGATTATTTTCGTATTTGTTATTACAACCAAGTCGATGAAAAAATCTTATGTGTAGGCATTATTTTTTAAGGTAATTTCATGTATCAAAACCGTGACTGAACAACAGCGCAGAGCCTCAGCTTTTAAATTTTACGTACGCTTCATTTACTTGCAGCGTTATCCTTTCGTTCGTTAGTCGCAAAATTGTGTCACGAGAATATCTCCAAAACTTTGCAAACATATCAAACTTTTATGCGGTTTATGGAAAGATGACTTGAATAGTTATCAAATTTGTCCGGAGCATACATGCTAGCTCCGGCAAAACTGTAATCATGACCATTATGATCGCACGAAGGTTAAAATTATTTATGAATTTTATTTATTTTCGGTTTCCATGAAAACATGACTTTAGTTGGTGTATAAGGAAGTCATTTCGCCAAGAGCCAAACTATACATGATAGCTCCGCCCAAGTTCCCATACATGTCAAGCGTGATAACTAGATGTACCCTTTGTAGATATATATATGTGTTTTATATTTTTACGTTTAAATGAATGGAAACATGATTTAAACCTTGACTTCAGTCTTGCGGGGTACACGTGAATAAATAATAAATAAAAGCGGAAAGCCCCAGGTTTTAAGTTTTACGTACGCTTCAATTAACTGCAGTGTTATTCAAGCAGACTTTATTTATTCTCTGCAACACACCTTTTCCAAATGCTTAGGGAAAATATGTGTCAAATATATATATATATATATATATATATATATATATATATATATATATATATATATCAATCCTAACCACCAGAGTGCTGTTTCTATCATTGAGAAAAACTTACCCATTTTACACCAATGTAAAGGTATGGAAAAGGTTTTAAAGGAAGGCTGAAATGAATTATTTTCTATTGAATTCTTAACTGCAATTGGTTCATCAGACTATTTTGTGCAAAAAGAAACCAAAAATGAATCCATATGTTGTTCCTATATTAAACTAGAGCGGCTTAAAAACACCCAAAAACATCGTCTGCTTTTCACCCGTGACCAACAAACCAAAAATGGGGCGGGGCTTAGAGAGTTGGAAGATACCGGAAGTGACGTACGTGAAGGGACGGGGTGTAAACATTCGCTTACTATTTACAATGGCAAACACTGGGGAATCGGTCAGTTAATCTGTTATATCTACGCTTTGCAATGATGCCACATCGCTGTTCTGCTGTGTAATCTGTTCGAGTAATGTTAGTTATCAAGTTTCACTTTACAAATGCACCAAAATATCGTTATATATATCAAATAAAATATAATTGGTATAACTAGTGAGAGACGGTGGATTCATAGACGTTCGTAGACATAGGATAAATCAATGCTAATGATATATAAGATGACAAAATGAAACCAAGATATGATAATATGAACGAAGTACAGTTTAGACAACGAAATCAGATAGTCGGTGTTGTTGTTATTTTTTGTTAGAGATTGTTTGTGTTTAAAATAAAAAAACAAACGTGAGATAAGCACGCCGGCGAAGTAGACCCTATTGTGAGCCATCGACAATAAAAGCACTTCACAACATCCTGTTTTTAAACATCGTTAATCAACCGACAACCTAATTTACTAACTGTACATTACAAAAATCAAAATAACTCACCACATATTTTAAAACATCAAAAGAATAATACGTCTACGAATCCACCTACGAAAACATCGCATCCCAATGTTACCTTTTACGATTTAGTTATCACTTATTACACATTAAAACATTCAGAATTTCATAGTTTATAAGATAATGGTTTCAATAAAATGTGTGGTTAATCAAATATAATCAAATAAACATCGTATTAAATTGACAATTCATCAAGAGTGTCAATTAATGTAAGAAACTTACCTTATAACCGTATCCAAAAGGACAATATGAATATCCAAATGCACATTAGACACAAAATGTTAACCTATAATTCCATCAATGACAGTACTTGGAAACAGAAGATGGTCAAATAATAACCCTCTTTCAGCAAAAGTCTTTTCGCAAATGGCAAGATAGAAAACCAAATAGTTATGATGATTTTACACTAAAAATAATTTCATTGGTACATTAGATTTAAACAAGAGTTTTTATTGGATAACTTGATAGAGATATGTTCATTGGCTGAAATTTCTAGACTGAATGTCGCGTTAAGTGTATTGTGTGTCACCAAGACAGGACGTTGGCAATAAACATGACATGCTGGTCACCGACTTGTGTTATATAATTAAGTCGGTCCAGTAAACTTGTTATCTGTACAAACATAATTACACTCCTTCCTTCTCACATACTCAGCTTCTTAATTGCGTAAACTAATGTGCTGTAACAACACTTCTCCCCTTTGATCTGGAAGAAACATCTATATGGTCCGCTAAACTGAGAATTGTGTGTTGATGTGCAGAAGTGACACATAAAAGCTATCAGACTATTAATTAAACCATTTCGTTTTCATTAACGATATGTTCATTAAAATGCTTCTGGTAACATAATTCTTTTATTCGATAATGTTCGTTGTCTATATCAATCTGTGTATATGTTTAGCGTGCACAATAGAGCAATCTTCATGTAAATTTCATTGAGCTTGTTGACCAAAACAGTTCATTTATTTATTCATGAAAGTGAAGTGAAAATGGTTTGCATTCCGTTACATCATATATAGAATATTTTAATTGACAAACTTAAAATACAGTAATCTTTTATATTAAATACAAAATGTTATTTATAAATCTGCAACGTTGTCTCGCTTGTTTGAACAGTCAATCTTTCAGTGTATATGAAGTTATACCTACCATATATATTTATTTATTAATACATACAAAACAAAATTAACATGCCGATTATTCAACATACTTTGATCAATTGATGCTACTTAATCTCTGTTCACCCGATTCCCGCGATAATCTTCTTCCCTTGTTTCAGTGTCACTTGAACTGTCATACCTTCCCTTCTAGTTCCGCGATTAATTGGTACAAACATACTATACAAAAGCGCAGAATGCACTCTAATAAAGCACGCCCCGGTTGTTGTAACCATATAAAATCGCTAGTTGAATAGTTTAGTAATCCGTTTATCGAAAATTTGGGTTGTTTTGATGAAGTTTTCTGTCTTATATGAGCAGTTTAAAAGTGGGGAAAACGCGTTAAATTATGATTAGCGGCCATGTAGAGGCTCCTTCACGTACGTCACAGCCCGATACGCTTCAGTGACCACCCCCGCCCATTTTCATTCTGGTCGCCGGGGCTTAATTGGGCACTTTTAAAAAAAAGCCGTATATAAGTTATTTATGGGTCGATTTAAAAAATTTAAAATCTAGCAATTGTCAAATTGAAACCCCTTTTCAACGAATCCGAAAGTGACCATATGTCATTTCATCTAACCTTTAAGTAAATCCCGAATTGTAAACAGTCTTAAGCAACCTAAGAATCTTCGCAGGTTTTTAACTTCTTCTAAGTTTGATTCAAGTTATGTAGAACCAGTTGTATCTAGGTGCGGCGATTCACGCTGTCTTACATGTAAAAATATTCTTGTCGGGTCTACTGTACAGATTACTGAAACTCAAGTGTTTTCTGTTCGTCAAAATCTCAACTGTAACAGCAAAAATGTTGTATATGTCATCATATGTACTGGTTGTAATGAAAAATACATTGGGAAGACAGAACTAAAGTTGAAATTACGAATGAACTTACACAGATCCCACATAAATCAGCCCAAAAACCGTACTATTCCATTAAGTAAACATTTAGCTGAATGTGGAAACGGGCATTTTTCTGTCTTCCCAATGTATAAATTAAATTTTGATAATAACAAGCTTTTAGAAACAAAAGAAAGCAGATTTATCCAAATATTTTCACCAAAGTTAAACGCTAAAACTTGATGTGTCCATGTCTTTACCTTAGATTGTGACGTAACAATGTAATGACGTCATAATGTACACGACGACGTTGCCTGACAACGTATTATCCGTTATGTATGGCCTGAAGAGGCTGTGTAGCTGAAAGCGCTCGCCATTAAAATGGATGATTTCTACTTCTAAATCCATTATTTTTTCCATATATATATATATATATATATATATATATATAATCAGCAGGCATTGGGTCACCGGTAAACATCGATGTTGTCGCCATCAGTTCCTGCTGAGTTGCCGTGTTATATATCAATATCTTTTTTCCTCAAGGCTATGGCCGAAGTCTCAGGGATATGCATAGCGACTCTCAACATTCAGCTCTGGGAGACCCAGGATTTGTAAACATACACTGCACAAAGTCAACGTTTCATATTGATACACTGACAGGGTTGATATTATATGTTTTAATAATACTGAATTTTAAATTTTATATCAAATGCACAAAATCTATTTATATTCAAATACATACAGTCATAACGTATATTAATCAACATCAACATTGATAAATTAATTCAGGACAACTTTGAAATAATTGAATTTAGCGTTTGATGTTTTCAATGTCAATGTACTTTTTTGTTAAATATAATTCCTGATACATACAAACTGCAAACAAAGCGCATAAAATACAACAACTTTGAAAACTAGATAGGATTTTTAAGCAAACTTGTGAAGTTTCCACATATACAGGTCATGTTCCCGAATACACTCAGAATTATATGTTTGATACGTTTCGATAAATCTGAATAGTGTATTTAACACACTCGTACAAAGTGTATATAGTTAAAAGACTATAGAAAAAACATATCCAGTCAACGATGTTTGGTACTTTTGATATTGTCCAAGTTTAAATCTTAAATGAATCAGCATACACTACAGATGTTCCGACCTTTGCGGTCGCCTTGATGGTCACAAACACGTCTGCGACTGAGACAGGAAGTGGAACAGTTACTTCCCTTTGACGGGTCTTGTGTTGTCGAAGGAAGTCGCTGTAGCCAACATTGGATCCTACACTGATGGTGTAGGTCATCGCCCCCGAGTTGTGTTGGAAAACTCCCACATGGCTGATCCAAATAGAGTCCCCATTTCTGCTGGTGGTAGCACGCACTCCTGAAGTGAGATAGCATGTCATGATAATTCATTTAAAGACGACTAGTTGTGACATGCTTAAACGTTAGAACTGTGTGTATGATTGTACACTCAGGAGGAAAACATAGTTAAAAAGGATAGTTACGACTGAAACATAGTTACACCGTGTCTCTTAGATCAAATTTAACTTAATCTTTAATTTTTGAAACATTATCTGTTCGTTTTTCTAAAAAAACGCGGCCTCTCGTTAACAAATCGTCGTTTTGAAATGTTCTTAATCATGCGAGATGGGAGAGTGAAATACGGGTTTCAAGCTTGTTTAATGACATCCCACAGCAACGATGCAACATCGATTCAACTTCCAAGGAGGTACATTATGCTGACAACATCTTGTACAAACATGATTTCCATATCTCATAAAGTTTCACCTTAAATACAAACCATCATCTCCTCATCGCAGGCATTCAAAATAGACTTGTCCTGAGTGGTTATGTCTATTTATTATATGATTGCAGGTGAAATACCGGGATCTATCAATGAAAATAAACCGTGTTATCAGTCACTAGTGAAAATAACAATGGAACGTGTTATCAGTCACTAGTGACTGATATAACAATGACCTGACGTCATAAAACAATGCTCCGACGTCATGACACGTTCATGACGTCACGTTGTTGCTTAGGCGACAGGCTCATTCTGGAGCCGACTCAACGTAAATGGAAGTCTATTTCGGTGAATATGCAAAGATTTGGTCATATGATAAATAGAAAATTTGTCTTTTCTTGACAAATACCATGTTTATCTCATCTCGTGAGGTAGAAAAGTTATATATTTTCACTCGTGACTGCGCCACTCGTGAAAATATAACCTTTCTACCTCACTCGATGAAATAAACATGGTATTAGTCAAGAAAAGACAAATATCCTCTATTTATTTTTCAAGTTCGTACTTGTAATCGTATGTACTAACAATGTACATTGTATGTTGTTGTTGTTGTTGTTTTTCGTAAAATTTACTTTAAAAGGAAGTTTAAGGTTTTTGATGGTGATCGACTGTCAAAATAAGCAGCAAAATGATGCTAAATTAATTTTTGAATATGTAGTTCACTGTAGGTCTCATTTGAAAAGTGGAAAGGTGGAAATTTACTGATACCATAGAATACTTCATACGAAAAAACATTGAAATCAACACTGACCTGTCAGCTGAGGTGTTGAATCATCCACAGTAACATCAGCAGAGATGACATCGCTCGTCCTTCCCCTCAAATCAACAGTTCGGACCTGGTCTGTGTAGGTTTCTCCATCTCGTAAGGTCAGCTGCTGGAACTCACAGTATTCGACACTTGTGTTCGTCCACCCCATCTCGCCTGCTCGACACTGGTAGTGCTTCACACCCTGCTTGTTATTCCAACTCCACTGGAACCTCAGAGAAGATTTGTCCGACTGGACCCTCCCTTCTCCATGGTAACTGTAGCGGTTCTGAGAAACAATGTGTACGGCGCTTCCATCTGGGGAAGGAGGTTTCAGTGAGATCAAGAGAGGCTCAGAGGTCGCCACTGTTGTCAGTTCTACTGCATTGTTGCACTGGACTGTGAGGAAGATGTTCTGTCCATGTGTTGGGTTGGGGACAACGGGTTGGCATGCTTCGTGGTTGGGAGCAGCAATCCAAACAGCGATGTCAGAGGAATAACTTGTGTGGCCTTTTACAAGAACAAAACATCACACAATCCTTTGTTGTGAACAAAAACATTAAGTGCATAATCGACATTCTGACAATTAAATCATGAAAATCAAATTCTGAGATTAACTAGATTCTTAGATTAACTCTACTGCTCTTCTCTTCATATTGTTAAAACGTTCTTCATTAATACAAATTTATATTACCTTCATGAAAATTATTCTTATTACAACAAATGTAGTTAACAATACATACCAACAGAACACCAGCAGCCAGCAAGTTCAGATTCCTCATCTCCAGCTTTCCATGACGCTTCCACTGCAACAATTTCCATATTGTCCCCCTCAGTTTTGCTCTTCCTGTAATTTAGATTAACCTCCAGGTTTGAGACAGTTGGTGGAGTGTGATCCAGAACAATTGGAGCAGATCTGAAGTAGGATTTCAGTCCAGCATGGTTCTCTGCAACAACAGTTGTATAGATGGGAGTCCCATGAGTCAGATCAACGTCAATCAGTTCGTGGAACCTGGCGACAGTGTGGTGAAGCGGTTTCACTTGATAGCCATCTCGTGTAGTTCCAACACCAATCTTGACACTCTTCAAACCACTCTCAGTATCCTGGACTCGAGCACAGATGCTCAGCTGTGAGGGCAGAAGCTGAACTGTTGCTATAGCATCAGGCCCTGTTGTGGTTTTCTGTTCACACATCAATACCGTGATATCCACATCATCTAAATTTGGCAGGAACAAACTCAAAACGGTACCGTTAGCTTCTGCTTCCAGAGTGAATTCATACTGCGATAGGTTTATTGTTTGATTTTGTTTAGGGATAAAAGAAGATTTAACAAATAAAGTACCAATTTCGAATTGGACAAGTTCTTGTTCAATATCAATTTAATCTAGACGCACTTCAACTCTGAAATGATTAGAGTTATTTAATGGTAGCTCGAAAAAGAAGTCATTTATCACATCTCGTCCAACGACCTCTGTGCTTCTGGTTATGTTCAAAGGAGTAACATCTACAAATCTCTCACACAGGAATCCAGTTGGAGCCAAAGTGTCAATCATAATTGGCTTGGAAGAAACAGGTTCGCTGAAATGGCAAGCAAAATCTTCTGCCATTACTGAAGCAATGTAGCTGTGGGAATGTATGAGATTAAGATCATTCTGAAGAATCGAGTTCTGTAGCGTGACGTTAATGTTAGTAATGTCATCACCAGACTCAACGTCCTGGATGTTGATATGGTATCTTCTAACACTCGAGTGATGATCCTGGAAACCATGCCATGACACCCCGATAGATGTGTCATCACTGTGTGCCAGTCCATCTCGATGGTTGATAGTGTTAAACACATTTCCTCCAGTAGGCTGATCAGCGTCCAGCAGGAACCCATCTGATATCACTGTTGTGGACATGTTCAGTGTGTTAACAGCTCAAACACCAAAAGAGTACCTTGTTGACAGAAGATGTTGACAAGAGGAAGAGAAATGTTAGTGAAAAGTCCAGTGCTTTGTTGCGGCAGCAGGTCCGTTCCTATAAATACCAAATTTATCCAAAAATAAGACAACAAAACATGTTACGACAAAAAAATAACGTAATAATAAGGTAATTTTTTGTAAAATATTCAAACAGCCCTAGTCATTTGTGAAAAATCGTTACTGCTCAAGGCATGAAATCCATTTGGTTTTATAAGTTTATAAAAAAGTTATTTCACAACAGAATGTACATTGAATTACCATATTTGTTTACACCAGCCCACACAGTGTACTCGTCAATGCTGGTTTGGCTCTCCTGGAAAAGTCCTCCCCAACATGCCACAACTGCACTCTGATTCACATGGAAAATGTCAAAATCGTTTTCACAAGAGTCATCAGAGTCCTTCACGATGCGTCCACGCCTAACAGCTGGAGGTGTGTGGTCAACTCTGATGCTCTCAGATCTGCTGACACTGAAGTTTGTATCTGAGTACCAGGCTCGAACGTAGATCAAATAATCCTCCCCATTCTCCTGAGCTCGTTCATGAGGTAAGCAATGTACGACTTCCTTCTGTTTGCCAACGTCATACCAAACACTTTCTTCAGTTGTGTTGAATATGCCAACTCCAACATTCTCCCCTTTTAAACCCATGCTCCACTCAAACCTCTTGATATTCTTCATCACTTCTGTTGATACGTCCCAGTGACCAACAATGCATCAGAGAGAAGGTGTTGATACTTGATGAATCAGATGCTGCATTCCTGTGTATACAATTACATCTTCTGACGACGATGTCGTTACATCTAAAGGTTTTGACGGTTGGGGACATTTCCATCCGACTACAGCACAAGTACAATCCTTTGTACAACAGTATATATCACATGAGTGTCTCTGTATCTCAAGTATACCTGAGAGTCCTGACATCTGACTAACATTAGTCACATTCACTTTACCGATTGTACTTGGTCGGTTTAGAGTGTTTACAGCATAGCTAGGAAGGATGACAGTGTCTCCCGACGATAAACTGTCTTCAACTTTCAGGTGAGTCTACTGTTCTGATGTGTTTTCATAGCGATTGATCTTAACAACACCGCCTGTTAATTCAGCTCAATCATATGTTCTCCCTATAGATATTTGATAGTGAGAAATGTTGGACTAGGGGTCACTGAAACCATACCAGGTTAGATTTATCGTTGTTGAAACAGACTCATTGTTCTTCACCGTCATCCATGTCATTGGAGGTTTACATTTACCAATAAGTGGAGGCGTTGAATCAATCAGTACATCTGGACTGTGAGAAGTTGTACAAAAGCCAGCCCTATTGCAGGAGGTCACCGAGACCTTATTTGTGTCTCCATTTTAAAGACGGTTGTCCTTCCCTAGAACCAGTATATTAGAGTCAACAGGACCTATCTTGATTTTCTCTATCGCCACTGCAGATTCGTGGTGGGCTCTGAAGCTCAGGACATGTTCATGGATTGGACTCTCATCATCTTCAAACCTCCATGCCACGTGCAGGAGACTGTTCTCCCACTGAGCAGTGATATCTTCAGCTGATTCGGATTCAGTGGAAATGAAGAACGGGGAATTAACAGCTGTCGGTGGTATATCATCAGCTTGGGGATGTAGATTCAACAATCAGACCGACTGGGTTGAAGGCTCGGACAGTCACATAGAGTGGCACAGAACTTGGGAGGTGTAGACAAGTGGCGAAGTAGGAGTCGGAGAGGGCAGTGTTGGTAAAGTTAAAGACATCACAGTCACCTTTACTGAGTCCGATGAATACATGTTTCAGGATCTTCAAATCCAACCCAATGACTGTACATGTATGACCTTGGATAAGATTACAGTTTGATATTAATTATGTGCAGATTGTTTATAATTATTATCTCTTTTCCGCATATAAATATTTATAATACGATCTAAGATGAATATTTTATGCAGTATTGCTTTAGGTCAAAAGTATTGCATAATCGTACTTATCTCAATCTCTAAAATTAATCTGTCAATAATAGGTATGGCGGGTCAAACAACGCAGTCAGTTACTCGAGGAGTATGTATATTTTACCTCCAATGTATTTGATTGACTGGCTACCAAAGGACACTGTTCTATTATCGTGGTCAAAAGAAACGTCACCAAGATATGTCTTGTCTATTCCTTATCGTTTGAAGGTTTTAGTAATGAAACAAAAATCGTTGTAATTTGTGTAAAATGACGACATTTGCACTGTATTTTCGGAAATTTTTTCCTAAAGAACCTCAGGGAATTCAGGTATAAATATTGAAAAGAAATGTATTAATGATTTCATCGTGTTATAGAACGGAACCAAGATTGACAGTTGAGCAGAGAGAACAAGCTATTGGTATCAATGATTTGGCAGCGACGCAGTCCCATGTGGAATGACTGTTGAATATTTTGACATTAGTCAGCCATCCCAGAAAAACGGGTAACACGTCTGACAGGGCTAGACATTGATGTCCAAAGGTAATGATTCCCCAAGACCAACATTTACAACTGCGTCACTTTAGGAACCACTTTGTGACTGAAATCATCAACCCATACTGATCTTGGAAATTCAGTCAACATAAAGAACACTAACAGACGTGTTCGCCACCCGGGATATTACAGCCTCCCCGCTGAAGGCTCTGACATTGATGCCTCACTATAAGCGTTAACGTCTGAGCTGGGCGAGAACTGTGGATCAATGACAGGCACACTGGTCAAGAGTGCGCTGAACGGACGAAAATCATTCCAAGTAGTCAAGGTTGAGGGTAAACAAAGGGTAAAACAAAGACGTGTATGTACATAAGGTTGATGCATCCCAGAGACCAAGAACTATGGTGTGGGCAGCGTGATAACTTTGAATGAGGTTTGGTGATACTTGATAAGACTGATTTCGTTGTGATGAAGGGTGATCTGACACCAATAGGATAAACAATAACATAATACATACTTAAGGTTGTTATTAGTTTGGATAACAGAGGAATCCTTCCTAAGTTATACTGTTAAAGACGTTTCCAACAGTTTCCCACCCGCATCTCAAAATGTCAATTTGACTGTCAGAACATTAAAGGACCTTAATACACTAGGTCCATTTTTCATTAACAGTGTGGTGTGAGAAACCTTAAAAATCAAATTATATTTGAATACCAATAAAGAAAAGAAATAGTGTTATGGTTATGTGAACTGGTTAATGTTTTATGGTAAAATAATATTTGCTGTATTAACTTATTCAAATGAATGATATCATAAAACAGTGATTTTTTCAGAGAAGAGTTATCTCTCTTTGCCATTTACTTTTCATACATATTCAACTTAAGAATCATTTAACTCAGAAAATAGGTCCGTGGCTTTTAAAAAAAAGAGTAATCAATTATCCTTCAACAACATTTTTTAAATCTCTTGATGTTTGAATTATTTTATTTATTTTTTAAATTTTTTAAATTTTTTTATTCTTGAACAGTTTTTATGAAGTTTTTTCTGCAGAACCCATTGATGACATGTTGATATTTTTATCATTAAAGGTTAATGACAAAAGGTAAAATACAAATTGTAGAAATCACTTTAAAAAAAAACCCCAGTAATATAGCTCTGAATGATTGTCATATTTAAAAAATAAAACAAGTTTGCCCCTTCTTGAAACATTACCACAAAAAAAAACATAATTTGCATAAAAAATGGTCCATAACATGTACACATATTCAACTCCCACCATGCCAATTTACAGTATTTTTTTCATTTATATTGATTATTGTTGGGAACGTCTTTATAATGTACATGCTATGAATTGTTTCTCAACTCCTGTCAATTGGCGGTAAAACATTTACACATATCATAGTCACTGAGTCACAGAGTCTTCTTGTTTACACTTAAAACAAAGCAATGTTGTTAAAAGAGGAGTTTGAATTAAGTTCCCTTTGTTATATAGTGAGAAGTGATAAAAAATAGATGATAAGCGCCCCCACCCCATAACAGTTTCCACAGCAGCTGTCAATATTTGTCTAGGTGTGTTGGTTTGGAATGTTAGCTGCAGTTCTTTTCCCTCCCAGGAACCATTGAAAATCATCCTGTCACTGATTGGTAGGATCACCACAGAAGTTGTGTCACAGCGGAGAAAATGTATGTCTATATACAAAATTAAATCATTTAATTATGTGTCGTGATTTCCATAATCAATCGTTGTTATAATGAGATCTGTATACACTGTTGGCCAAAAGAAACGCCTACCAGATATCTTATCAGATTCTGTAAAAACTATAATGAACATTTTTGGAATATTATAGCATTATGAAGTTGCACCATTTCTGCATAATATATTTAAATTTCAGAAGTCGTCATGTCACATAAAATGGCAATTGTTGAAATGAGACAACAGAAATTGTTCAGTTTTCAATCATTGCGTGATCAGAAAAACATGTGAAACAGATTTTCATGCAACCACAAGCAACAATACAGGCAAGCATTCGCATGAAAGTGGTGAGGACGCTTCAGATGTACGTGGTTATGGTGCGCAAGTGATTCAACCGGAAATAGCGGCCTTCATTGGGCGTGGTTTTCATGAATGTTTTTGACTCGAATCACAGTTTTTCTTTATATTAATTATCGTCTCAGTATGACGTGAAGACCACCATTCATTATATTTCAGAAAGTATTCCAACTTTCATTTGAAGGAAAATCAAGTAGGCGTTTCTTTTGGCCGACAGTGTATCTTTACTGATCCTGTAAGCAAAGTCAAATTTTCATTGGTGTTTTAAATTATTTCCGGTTGCAATATCATTTCACTGTTTTGTTTATGATAATTATTTGTTGGAAGATATTTACATAACACAGGACAATGCTTCTTGGCTTACAATATTATATTTTTGTTTAATGGTAACCAGCCTTCGCTCAGTTAGACAATTGATTCACAACATATTTCTATATTACAGTTATGAATGGAATACTTTCTCAACTAACGGCTTCCGTTTTGAATGTGCACGAGATACCTCCTGTCTCTAACTTAAATGATTTATGGTAAGCTTCCTCTCAAAAATAAACATTTCATGTGATTGTAAATACACATAGATAGTATTCAAAGTTCAAAATTGATATATTCCCTATAATCTTTCAACCTCTCTTAACGTTTTTTAAAATTATCTTATTTAGATTGCACACCTGTCTCAAATCTTTAATACATATCATAATTATTTTACTTGACAAAACAGGAACATATTTACAACAATAATTTCATAATTTGATTAATTTAATTTGTGATTGTTTTGATATTACACAGGCGGGTGAAGGAACGGTAGGGAAAATGTCTAGCATGTCACGAAATGAAGTCGGTCTGTAGATTAAAGAGTATGTCTCGAAGCTATAACTTCGAGGTATATTACTCTTAAGACTTTTAGTTAGTGATGTTTCTACTTTGAGACAATCCTCCAATTCAGAAGCTAAGTCCCACCACACAGTAAACCTGACCTCCGTACATGCACATGAATTGCAAGTTTACTCGATCAATTAGCCATTACATTAATTGCTTCTACAACCGACTGTGCAGTATCAAAACAAAGACAAAAATATAATGATATCTATATAAACATTTTTATTATGCTATGAAATCAATATCAAAAGTAAATTCCTGTTATGTCAAGTAAAATAACCAATATGTCCGTAAAAATTAGACAGAAGGGAAGCATGAAAAAGATATTTGAGAAAAACGCAGTCCTAAATGTAAGGCTGACAGACTTTATTAATGCAAGCTGTATTGCACAGCTTAAATATACTTTTGTCATATTGATTAGACTCATTCGTTATGTTTGTGGGAGTGATTTGATGGAAGTGATAATAGTCAAATACATTGGAACAATTGCATTTAAATGTCAGCAATGATTGTTGCTGGTTTGCTTTAGTATAATCATCATAGATAACTGTCTTATGAAACTGATGTGTCCTTAAGTTGTATGAAGTTTACTCAACCCTTTTGCCATGAAAATGTTTTCTTAAAAACAAATAATCCAACATTAACAAACATCAAGAATACTGGACGTAAAGCTGGGTGTTAATGGATATCCAATTATCCACAGATTCCTTATCTCAGAATGTAATTGTCATGTAAATGCTCCACGCTTTCAGTTTCTTTACTAGTTTTCCAGTGATCTTTAAATGCGTAGATATCATCCTTTTGAGGAATAGAAAAGTTTACAGAACGTATCTTGCTGTGTTTTGACACAAACTTCAAGGGTTTTTCACTTCCAGGACAAAAAACTGCATCGGTAACCTCTTCCATTTGAACTTTCCAATTCACATGATTCTCAGAACTGGTAGTGATAAGTTCAAATCTCTGGATATCAAAATTAAAGGTGAAAATAAAGAAAATAATAATGTTTAGTTCAATTGAAAACCTCGTTGCTGGCGAATCTGTTGGATGGATGAGAAACAAAAAAGGTTTTACTTAAAAAAACGATCATACGAGGGGCGTTCAATAAGTGTTGCAAGCGGGGCATTTCTGTTTACATAAACAGTGTCAGTGTTACTATAGTCAAACATAACATTGACACATGTCAAAACAATTTCTAGACATAACAATTATTTAGATATAATAGCTGCGCTGACCTAGGGGTCTCCATAATCATGGATTCTCTCAAACATGAACAACGCGCTGTGATCAAGTTCCTTACTAAAGAGGGATGCAAAGCTACAGAAATACATAATCGTATGTGTAACGTGATGGGTAAGGATGCTCCTAACTTTTCAACAGTTTGTCGCTGGTCTCTTCAGTTCAAGCGGGGCAGGGAGTCGTTAGACGATGACCCACGGTCAGGCAGGCCATCTGAAGTCACCCGACCGGAAGTTATTGCCGCTATCGAAAGACGAATTTTAGCTGACCGCCGTGTTAAAGTTTCTGAACTGTCTTTGGAATTCCAGATATCAGTTGGAAGTGTTGAAAAAATAATTCATGACCATCTTGGTATGTCCAAGGTATCTGCAAGATGGGCACCCAGAAACCTCACAGCACAAGATCGCCAGAAAAGAACCGAAAGTTGCATGGAGCTCCTGGATCGGTTTAATGCGGATAAAGCCAGGTTTTTGTCTCGTCTGGTGACAGGTGACGAAACCTTGATCCACCACTGGGACCCGGAAACTAAACTGGAATCCAAGCAATGGAAGCACCCGAGTTCACGGCCTCCCCTGAAGTTTCGCACTCAACAATCAGCTAGCAAGGTTATGGCGACAATCTTTTGGGATGCAAAAGGCATATTATTAATTGATTACTTGCCAACCAAAACTACAATGAATGGTCAATATTATGCCAACCTAATGCAAGAATTGCGAAAGACAATTCGACAGAAACGCCGTGGAATGTTGACACGTGGTGTTCTGATTTTGCATGACAACGCTCCAGTCCACAAGTCAAGAGTTGCACAGGCCGCTATACGGGATTTTGGATTCGAACAGCTTAACCACCCACCCTACAGCCCAGACCTAGCCCCCAGTGACTACTTCCTGTTCAGAAACCTGAAATCCGCCCTACGTGGAAGGCACTTCCGGGATGACGAAGACGTCAAAGCTGCCACAGAGGCGTGGTTAGCGGGGCAAACGGAAGACTTCTACAAAAGCGGCATCAAAAGTCTTAAAGAGAAATGGAATAAGTGTATTGAGGTGAAGGGTAACTATATTGAAAAATAAAAGTAAAAAATTGACTACGCGAGTTGGTTTTATATTGAAGTTGCAACACTTATTGAACGCCCCTCGTATATCCAAGGTTATATATTTTATGACTTTCGTGCAACGTGACTGTTAATGCAATTATTTCCACATGCCAAAATTCTTCTTTTCGTCCTTTCAACTCTAAGTGATGTGTTGTGACTCTGCATTTTCAAAAAATGTGAACTATCAAGCCATTAAACGATTTACCTGACCTCATATACATTTATTTCCTCCTTTATTTAACAATCCTATGCTTTAATGGTAAAATGAATAGGTGAATAGTGTATATTCATATTGAATCAATGTTTTATTACGTATCTGAAGTATTTGTGTTGCATACTTACTTGACATCATCTTGTCTAGATCATCCGTTTCAAAAGTCTTAACCTGAAATACACGCATATCCAAAGGCTTACACTTTTGAGAAAAGTTGTTGAATAAATTGTTTTTGTTGTATGAATATCTATATAAAATCACCGTTTCACATAAATTGTTTTAGGATAATGTCAGGAAAACATCTAGATTCGTTGAAAACGCTTTTTTTGCATGATTTTTTTACAATTGCATAAACAGTGTTGAAGTATTATCAAAAGCAGATCAAATTATGTATACATTATTCCATTGCATTTCAATTGAACCTTGGGTCTTTTTTGAGGATGTTTGAAAAGAGGCAAATTAACACAATCTTTTCCCTCAAAGAAAGCAGGCATAAACCCAATATCTACCCGAACTCGACAGCATTCAAAAATTTGCCCAAAATATATTTTCTCAAGTCTTAAACCTTTTTCCATCGGTAGCTTCATGAATGTACAGAATCGATTGTTCAGCGCCATTTTGGATAATGGGGAATAATTATCTAAAGATCTGAGTGTTTTATTGCACATAATATTTCGTTGCATGTGTCAGGATCTCTATTTCTTTCAACACCAGGACTGATTTTACGCAAATAAATGGATATGAAAACTGCTTCAGTAATACACAGCAATACAGGGACCAAAAAAGGGAGAGCTTTGTTAGATCCATGGTTCTTTTATCATTGACACTCACAGTAATGGTTTTACTTAAACTGAAATCACGGGAATGTCAATGTTAAATAATCTATTAAACATGAAACGGGTATCTTATCTCAAGTCTTCACATTTGATTAATAAAGATGACCGTCATACCATATCAAAATCTAAATGATATATAACACAGATTTCAATATTAAGATAAGGTAAGCAGTAGCTGCCAGTGTCTCTCATTGTCATTTTATCTCATTACAATGTATATTTTAGAAAACGGGAAATTTCAGTTAACATTTCCATTTGATTATTAGCAATATCAAAATTGTGTTTCAAGGCTAAATGGTTACAGTATTGGTACTTCCAAGGTGAAGCTATTCTCCATCTCATAAGTCAACATATGTTGAAGACGGTGTTTGAGGCGTTCAAGGTATCTTTTAAAAAAGAAATCCCTAAATGAAGACTTGTGTGTCAAGTTTAAAACCCTGTCAAAATTTATAGTCGTGTGCTTTGTTACTGACCCAGTGAAGATAAAACTATTGAATAAACTCGTGTTTTCTTGAATAAAGTCACCAACTATAAACTGACCTTATTGGATAAGATATAACATCACAATATTGCTGCTATAATCGCAAAGGTATGTGAGTAGACTTTTTTGCAGCAGTGTAACTAAATTTATACACCTTTAGTTTACTAATCTCAGCCTTGCAAAATAAAATAGCTTCTTAACGATTGTTTTACTCTTATTATTCTTGTATATTCATTTCAACTTATCTCAGCAATGAATACATATTTAATTGTTGTTCAGAATGCACAAGTTTAATGACAGAATCTGTTCACTGTAACAAGCTTATCTTTGTTGATCGGTGAGCATGGCTATTTCCAAAATAAAATAAAAATAACATGATCAAGGCAAATCTTCTAAGAATAAACATTGTTCAAAGATGATGTTGAAAAGAAAGCAATTTAAATTAATTTTGTGAAGTATAATAATTTTATATTAGCTCTGTCTTTCTCAGTCATCATTTAGTTTTCAAAAGGTTACTCGGGTAAATTCTTACATTGAAAAAAGGTTGTTGAAGCTTTTTCAGGGGTTAAAGATAAAACATAGCAGGGAGCATAAAACACGAAGGGCACAGCCCTATGAAAAATTGTACATGATTTGTGTTGGGTCCGGAACAACATTTACTGACATTTAGGAATAATAAATGCCAAGTCCATAATGGGTTATGAGAGTCAGGGCCAAAAGTTTAAACTTTGAAACATCCACTCTCATGTAAGTGGTAAGTACTTTCAGTGCGTTACTGCATTAATACATTTCAGTAACTGATTAATCCTGTATATCTAAGACATGATAAGATTGTTAAGCATCCTGTTCCTTGAGAATTTAAACAATCTACAAGGTATTACAATGAAAATATATGAACAATTCCAAAGGACTCTGATAATGGTCAATTCATCCGGTCTGCATAATCAACCCACAAGAATATATCATTATAGTTATCTTCCAGCCATTCTATCAGCTCATTTCATAAATAATTGGTAAATCACCAACAAGTTCAATATCAATATTTCATCTTGTTTTGTGATAAATTCGAGGTAGGTCATGTCATTGTTTAATAATAAAAGTAATGAATCATGATTTCTTTACTCGTCATTCTTCTAATGTTCGCTATTAAAAAACTTTTCAAAGACATTTCATAAATTTAAAAAAAAAGCAATGATGAAAAGTGAAAAATTATTTTTTTTTTAATAATACCCTTAGTTGTCTAATTGTTCGAGAATTACAAAATTCATAACTCTTATAAACATAGAGACAATGTCTTTTTATCATATACATTAACAATAACAGCGTACATCTTGGCAAAAAGAAGAAGAAGAAGAAGAGTATGAATTAAATAGATTCAACGTTTATTATACGTATCACATTTCACCACAAATTCTTTAGAACTGCATCTAGGATGTTCGTTCACTTACTTGTGGGTGTCAGTGAAAATATGTCAATTTGTACCCTTATATTTGATACCCACTATCTCTATGACGTTTCAGCACCATCCTATTACAACGATTAGCCTCAAATAAATATGAACTCTGTGTTGTACTAATTTTCAAATTAAGGGTGACCGAATTTCTTCCTGGCCCTTTTATCTTTTCAACCTTGATTTACTTGAGCTTTTTATCTGATAACTATTTGACATTATAAGTTGAAATACTCTTAACTTTATAATGAGGCTATTCAACTGTAGATAAACAAAACACTTAATTATAATAATCCTCAACTGGACCGTGACGCTGCTCAACACTCATCAGTGATGCAAACAACTTTGTTCTAGATATTATACCAGAGAACTTTAAAACTATAAAAAGATTTTATTTCAGTGTATTTGGCCGCGTGACCAAGGGAAAATACAAAATAATCCACAAATAGCAATTTCCATATATGGCATATATCTCGGTAAATAATGATAAATAATAATCACTACAAATAATAACAAGCAATTATTTTTACATTCAGTTTAATTTAATTTGTAACATGTAAGATAAATTTGATTAAAGCTGAAGATCGATATAATATATTACATTGTATATCAACAATACAAATAAATTATATTTAATCCATAACTTTAACATGCAGTAAAGCTATAATTTCCTTAATAGATAATCATCTACTGTTTAGACAGATATATTCAGATAACAACTCAATACAATATCTTGAATGGGAAAACTTTATAAAACAGAAACATAAATGGAAACAGAGTAGACATCATTTTTTTTTATATTCATATAAATCTTGTGAAAGCAAACACCTCTGCTCGGAGCTGTATACTACTTCCTTCAGAGTATATCGTAAATTGCCTCTAATCCTTACATTTTCACTCAATGCTGAAGACGCCGAAGAGATAAAAATGTCATCTTGGTTAATTGCATCTTGGTTCTGTAAAGTATTTCTGAGACTTGAACATGCTTATCTGTTAGACGCCAGGGAGGTTAGGTCTCCCAGTCCTAAAGAATTGCAAATAAAATTGAACATATACGGTCGTCTCTTTGAGAAACGTTTAAAGCCTAGGGCTATACCATTCAATTATAAAGATGAATTTCATAGAATATATAAGAGAATCCCGTCAAAAACATGATTGCAAACAGCGAGAGCTTGGCATGTTGAACATTTCAAATTTTAAAGATCTGTATTCGACTGAGAGTATATAGATGAGTAATATTGACCAGGGTTACTCCATGTGTAGGGGCAAGTTTTGTGACAAGGAGTAACCAGTAAGATAAATAATGTTTTTGCCTGTAAGTAACTAGTTGTCAATTCACGTTCATGAGGTATTTTTAAGAAGTCGTGAGAAGGGCATTCCCTTCCCACTGAGGTTTCTCTCTTCAGGTTTTGTATTTTACGTTTGGAAATCTGAAGGATTAATCTTTGTGGGAAGAAGAGCCGGAGAAGAGACAATGCAAATTAATATATGTTGTGAAAAATACGTTCGTCAAACACCAAAGGCATGCTTCAAAGGTATCATCTGCTGATGATTATATTTGAGGTCCTTTCTTCTGGGATATACATATACAACTTTCAGAAAACGCAAAGAGCTGTTTGTATCGACTGATAGTCGCCACTTCTGTCCATTGCACAATCAAATGACTACCGTTGTAGTTTCTGAATATGAACTAGATAGTTCACTGGCATGTGGCCATACATGTCTGTCCCCTTCCCCAAATGTATATCACTTGTATTGATTTGATACTTCACAATTTCTTAACAAATCAATAACGTAAAGTCTTAATTCAGAAGTACAACACAAAACTATACATACAAACACTTAACTGTATAACATAGTTTGCAATGATTCCAGGTAAGCGTACATAATTAACTATTTTATGTTGACCATTGACTGTCCAATAGACAGCAGTGACATGCATCACTTAATCTCTATTATTCAACCATATGACATCACTTGTATACATCATAATTGACATTGAATATTATTATTGAATACTGAAAACTAATAGGTTCATGATGTCGAGTTTCATTTTATGAATTTTAAGAAAGACAAAGCTGTACCCGAAAGTGTCTTGGTGAACGGGATGATAATACACACATTGCTCTTTTTCTTTGTCAGATGAACGTATAAAATTAGTTTACATATATCCGCGCCTAATCCAACGTTTGAGAGAATAGTCACGTAGATACACATCTACTGGCATGGCGTTAGCATCATATAATTTCATTTATTTTTACCTACATACCTGTAGGGATATAAAACGATAACTGCAATTAATGTGTTTGGTTAACATTCATAACGCTCAGTTCCAGTACCCTATTGTACTGCTGGAAGGACATCGGCACCTTGTATGAAGAAGTCACTAGCACCAGACGACACCACATATCTTTGACCTGTGTCTCAGTATGAGGCAGGGATTCACCCCTCCAAACTCTCAGATAATCCAGTCATGAAGTAAGTCATCCATCTGCTGAACTTTTCCAATTGTTGCTAAATCTCAACTGAGAAAAGCTCAGGACAAGGATGCCACGTCTACTTTGACGTTAAAGTAAGTATTTTTTTAGAAAAGAAGTGACCAAAGCCGTTTATGACATCCCGTTGGCTCTGTAGCGCATCAGACTTTAAGCTGAGAATTTCCAAATACCATTTATTCTTACTTCCAAAGCTTTTTTTTTTATAAAAAAAATAACTTAATACATTTTCAAGTTTACAAATATTCACGCTTAATATTGCTTAATTAATGTTCAACGATCTCAGTGATAATTGGTTGTAATCATGTCAGTTCTGTTACCAATTTTCTAAGACATTTTTTGTTGTTGAAAAATATCATTTTATTATATGACGAGCAGCGAAATACCGGGATTTATCAGTGAAATAAACTGTCTATCAAGCTACAGTGAACATAACTTATATTTTCACTGCGAACGGTGACTGATATAATTCACATCACAGTGTTACTATGGTGACGGGCTGTTCCTAGCGGCCGCTCGACGTGAAAACGACCCTTTTCGGACGTAATTACATGGATAATATCATATAAGAAATAGAATATCCATCAATTCTCTCGTGAGGTAGAAACGTTATATATTTTCACTCGTGGTTGCGCCACTCGTGAAAATATAACATTTATACCTCACTCGATGAGATTAACATGGTATTAATCAGAACAGACAGATATCCTCTATTTATGTACTAGTCAGATTTATATAGTAAAAACATGCATATATATTGGTGTAGTTGCTACAATATAGGAACATCTCAAAATATGTAATAAAATATTTGAAAAGTACTTGAACTCAGCAAAACAATCAGAGGGTTATTATTTGCTATATTTTATTCAACTGCTGAATGAAAATTGTATGTTCTCTTTATACATCTTCCTAAATAAAACAAATAAAAATATATAAAAAAATAATTAAATCATCATTGTTTTTTTTTTTATAACATTAGTGGCTTTTACCGGTAACAGTTTTGACAAGGGTAGTAACATAATTGAAAATAGACACTGTTTTTACATGAAAGTTATGTAATTGCGTTTTCAAAAATTTCTTGATGACATCCCTTGAATAAAAGATCACGAAATAATCATGCTATATGCATAACTGTTTTTATAGATGTATACATCTATGGCTATGTCGCCATATGCATGTTTTAATTATGAGAAATGATAATTCTAGTAACTGTTTTGACATTTATGAACAATGTTGTAATTGGTTCTAGGAATATCACTGTAGTTATCTGTTTGCAACTTGTTTTGCTAATAAACTTTTCCTGTGCATATCCATTTAATCTTTTCCATTTAACATGGAAATATAACAAACAGTAGTAACAGTTTTGGCATCGGTCAGTCAGGACTGTTACATTTGTGCAAGATGGTAACAAGCTTATTAAACATTTCCTATGCTATCAGAATAAGGGAAATTAAGATAGTACAGTGTGCAATATACTACATAACAGACACTATGTTTTAATCATTATCATAAAGAGAAAGGATAAACACCTGGGTATAATTGTGAGAATAATTGGTAACACTTTGAACATTTGATTTCAAAATTATTACTAAAACTATTTTAGCATCCAATGTACTCATTGCTTCACAAAAAAACCTAGGAATCCATTATAGCAATTGTGTCAAAAGCAAGGGAAGATATAAGTATAGGAACAGTAGTTCATTGAAAAGAACTAAACCGAGTTTCAATATATATATATATATATGTTAGCGGCAAAAGTGAAAATCCGGCAATAGCGTTAATGCCCAGGCAATAAGGTAGTGCCTAGGCAATAATGAGAATGCTATTTTAAACCTGGGCATTAACGCTATTGCCGCTAACATATATATACAATGACAATGATAATGTTTGGAATTCAAGACTTTTGTTAGCAGATGATTAGACATCGACAAACCCTTAATGCTTAGAACCACAGCACTTGATTTTTGCATAAGATGGAACATTTTGTGTTGCAATGTCACAAAATGTCAAAAGTGTTACCTAAAAATTTATCCTCAAATATTATAATTGTACATGTACATGTAGAAATATGAAAACTTAAGAAAATATCAAAGAAACATATTAGCATCGGAGAATTCCGCCTTAGTTTGAGTGAAAAGCAGTGATATGTCAAAACTGTTACATACACTTATTATCTGTTACCAGTTTGAATGGCAACATAACTAGCTGTAAATTATAACAGTTTTGACTATTTCCCATTTTTCAGTTCTGAACAATGATTGCTCCTGTTTTTACCATAACACATGCCTTTCGTCACTGATGCCTTAATTTGCTTTAATGTGGTTTGATTAGAAGCTGTTACATACAATGTATGTTTTATTCATGTAACAGATTTGACAATAAACTTCACAGACAACATATCCTACTTAACTGAAGTTGATTTTCTCAATTAAACTTCTAACAGTGCAGTCACGCTGCCATCCAATGGCAAGGCAGGTAAAAGGAGGCCCCCATTTTTGCATATGATTCATCAAGGTAACAGAACTGACATAAAACCGTGGGACAGACGAACATATATATATATATATATATATATATATATATATATATATATATATATATATATATATATATATATATATATATTATTTTTGTGATTAAGTTCAAGTTGGTTTGCCTATAAGATTGTGAGAGAACATTACAAAATTTGAATTTTCATTTTATGTATCGTTTCAATAATGCTTTAAAATGTAATTTAGTGACTTTGGAACAGGCAGCTAGATTATCGAACCTAAAAAAATGCTACAAAATGTTTATTTACGAAATGTTTTTGATAAAATGATTTCAATAAGTAAATGAAATGTTTCTTTATCATTTTTGACAAACTAATAGAGTAACAATAACTAATATTTTTCAGCAAATAGCCTGCACATGAAATGTACACATTTTTGATAATTGACTTATAGACGAATATGATATTGAATAGAACTTGATAATAAAAACGCACTTTAAAGGGGAATGGCAGCCATTTTAATATGAACATATTAATATCATTAATTCGAATCACAATAACGATTCCCATGGCTTTACCGAACCATGTACACTAATTTTTTTAACTTGATTTTCCATAGATAGAAGGGTGTTGTGCTACATGTATTAATGACATTATTTTTCAAATACATTTCATCAACTTATTTGAGCGAAAAAACGTGCTACTGCTATATATTTTCTATTTAAAAAGAAATTTACGAATAAAGGATTCCTTTATCAGATTTGTCCATATTTAAACAACTGAAATCTTGAACATATCTTCGGTAACGGTTTGCAAAAGAAATTTGATAATGGTATCAAACATTTGATAAAAGGATCTAACCAGCAGAATACATAATTTTTTAAAATAAAATCACGTATTCTGCTGGTTGGATCCTTTTATAACTAAAACACAGAGAAGAAAACCACTGAACTACTTCTGCATCAAAGAAGCTGTAGTAATTATAGATAAAATGAGGGATGGCTCATCGTATTATTTCTAAGGGCGTGGATTTGAATTCAACAAAGAACTTCTCTCTAATATGAATAGAAGGTTGCTGCAGATATATGTGTAATATAAAGATGCTTTTTCACTATCTTAGTTGTATGTATCGAGCTCATAATTTCAGTTTGTAGTTTTGAGTATATCAATATTTATATTTGATGAGGGTGATGGTCCTTGTGAAACGATGGTTCATTTTTGCTCAGTCTTTATAGTTAAATTAACAGAGAGTATGATGAATTTAACAGCTTGGATAAATGGCAGGACACTGTGTTATTAATTAAAAAACAACTTAGCTCATGAACCTCACAAGTTCATAAAGAGTTAGTATTTTCTCTTTCCAATTTGGCAGTAACGTCCTAAGTTTGTTAATCATAAAAGGAAAAGAAATGTTATAAAACCAATATGTCGAAAAGCATATTTTTATATGTACATGTTTACAACATTTATGAATGAACTAATTACAAACACAACATCATACATGTTAACAATGATTATCAATTAACTAATTACAAACACAACATCATACATGTATACGACGATTATTAATTAACTCATCACAGGTACAACAGTTTCAAACCAAAAACAGTTATTGAAATATTAAGAGCATAACAAGTATACTTATTTTACCTATTATTTCCATATTACAACAAATTGTTACAAATAATAACAATGAATGTGCTTTGTTGGAAAAAAATATCAAAATATAAAAACATAGAAATTTAACGGTGAAAAATATCTTTCAAAACGGCACCGCTCTGATATCTAACCAGGAGGAGCAATATATTTTTTCGGAATTACTGCTTC
Source organism: Gibbula magus (assembly GCA_936450465.1). Taxonomy (NCBI): domain Eukaryota; kingdom Metazoa; phylum Mollusca; class Gastropoda; order Trochida; family Trochidae; genus Gibbula; species Gibbula magus. The sequence goes on along the minus strand of OW388291.1, from coordinate 51,911,873 downwards.
AAAAACCTGAAATACAAAATTAATCATTAACTGTATGCTAGTTCATAATGTAACTTGTATGTACACTGACCCTCATATATGTAAAAACAAATCTAATGTTTGATGTAAATATTTACACCACCAACATCACAGGCGTTTGTATTGCTGAAACAATCGTGTTTCAAGTATATATAATATGTATTACATGTAAAATGTGTGGTAACATTTTTAATGCGGACTTGTTTGGGCAGGGGGTAAAACTCCCGATGCATCATCCCTTTCTTTATTTATTAGTATAGGGTGTATCGTATCGAACTATTGGACCAAGGAACTGTTTTGTTTCAGTAATACAAACCCCTGTGACCAACATTAGATCGTTATTTTTTGATGACTCTTTCATTGGAATTTATTGTGCAGAAATATTTGGTCATTATGTGATGAAAGGGAAGCCCCACTGACCCTCTTTAGTTTGTGTTACAGATGGTGGATAGTCAGATACAGTCAACTGAATGGATAAATATATGTGTTACCTTTCGAATGAATTCCAACTTTGATTCTAAATAAAACTTTGAACATAATTACCTGAGAAATGCAGGGGTTGTTGCATTTATAAGTTATGCCGTACTCTTCAGTTGCCTTGGTAGAGTTGATATGGTAAATTGCACCTTCACTGAATGCATCGAATGTAATTTGATAAATAAATTTATTAAAGAGCAATCGGGTATGTCAGTGTTTAAATACAACATTCTTCTTTGGAAAACATACTTAGAATTGCTGATTTCAGTCGCTAGAGAAATATTGTATCTACAACATGACATATGCTAAATAGTCACAACCCCATGAAATTTGGTTTCAAGGACAAGTACCCTGCATCAATAGAATCTGACTTCATATAAATAGAATTCCAACAAGCGTTTTCGAGGCATGTAGGCTTGTCTATTTCACAAGTCGCAACAGCAACCAACATGCAACTCGTTCTTTTCAACTAATTTCGTCTCTTGTCACAAATTTATGAATGCGAAGATTGTTTCTAAATGTCCTATGAATAAACAAATTATTGACATTTCACCTGTTAAATGCTATCTTTTATATTATTTTATATTATGAATATACCAGTAATGTATGAAACATATATTATATATATTTTCTCATTGATTCAACAAGCAAAACACTTAGTTTGGGTTTTACATTTATTTCAACATCTACAGGAACTACATAATTGAATGAAATGGCCAAAAAGGTGAAAATGTCAACTTTTTGGAGTACTCATAAACCGTGTTTCTCTATTGTTTGCTTGTTTGTTTACAGTGTGGGAGTAAATTACAATGCTTTGTGCTTGAAACTAATACACTGGAAAACACCTTATTTCTCCGCTTTTTTGGGGCGAAAATATCTGCAAAAATTGAGTATCAATGAGATAGAGTTTTAGCAATTTTCCAGTATGTCTATCGACATACTCTCGGTGGTACTGTGATTTTACATGAAGTGGCAATAAATGTATCGAGTGTGTTTCAGCTTTTATAGAGATCTTATCTTGTAGTGACTTCATCTTTTTAGTCTTTGTATCTTTTTCCTCTCAATAATACTACATTACACCATTCAGCCTCATAACATTAAAAGTAATGAATTTGTGTATTTGTCTTTAGCATGATGATTCTCTAAATAAAATAAATTCAAATAAAATGAGTGTCTATTAATGAACTTACCCATTCCTGCTATGAACATATAAGTCTTGCCGGAACAATGCAACAGCAGCGCAATGGTTTATAAATTTTGCTGGGTCACCATCTATGTGGACCTGCTCACCACCCATCGTAAAGCGTTTCAGGACACCACCACAAGCGTAAATACAATGCTCTGAAAGGAAGCAAATCATGACATGACACTACTTTACACTTAAAGATGCATCCATTGTGTTTCATAAAAAAATAGTTCACTTAAATACGAGCCAACATACGATATGTGCTGATTTCAGTTGAAACAATTTCATTAAACTTGCATATTCATCCCCAATCGTCAAATACATCATATTTACTACTTTCCAATTAAAATCGAACAACGTCAGTATACATGTGCAGAAGCCGAAACTACATGCCCCATTTCATGCACAGTAGTTATAAGACCTATTCAACATCATCAACCATAATTTGTCATTTTATTTGTTTTGAATAAGTTTCCAAAATGACGTTTGACTAATTGACGCGCGCCACACGCTGTGCATTGTCCAGTTTTTGATAAGAGTCGACTATCATCAAAACAGTGACTGTTTCTCAATAAAATAACACCATTTATAATGTTTGGCACATTTGACCCCAAACAACAAAATGGATGTACCTTTAATGGTATCTTAATGATGTTATTGAAACTGCTGGACTATTTGCGTTCAAAATCATGCACAAATCCTTAGTAATATTTTATTGATCAATATATGACTATTCTGAAAGTGCCATCAAACTTACGAAAAGGATCAACAACAAAGCTTGTGACTTTCTCAAGTTTTCCAATTTTCTGTTTTTTCCTCTGCTGTCCACTGTATTGTATTCTGTACAAGTCTACATGATGACAATTTCCGTATGAAGAACACTTCTCTCTCCAGTACAGCATCCTTAAAAGGGTGAAACATGACATCATGTGTTTATATTATTAAGTGGATAATAATTATTTGTAAAGAAATATTTCTTTGGCATCTTTCTTAGCCATCTTTGATGTTTTAACGATAGGATAAACAATAACATCATAAATACGTGAATTTGGATAACAGAGTCATCCTTCCAATAAAATACTGTTACTAATGAACATGCTATAAATTAGAGTCATCGTTAAAATATTCTTCTTGTTTACACATACAACAAAGAAATGTTGTTAAGACGGGAGCTTATACTAAGTTCCCTTTTTGTTATTTAGCAAGCATTTGCATGTTAAAAGGTAAATAATAATTGATATATGGCATATGCCCTCACCTAGTAACCGTTTCCATAGCAACGGTCAATATTTGTCCAGGTGTGTTGGTGAGGCATGTTAACTGCGGTTCTTCTCCCTCCCAGGAACCATTGAAGATGATCCTGTCACTGATTGGTAGGATCACTCCAGAAGTTGTGTCACAGCGGAGAAAATTTATGTCTATAAATAAAACCACATAATAATGTCATTGTGTGTCATGGCTTCCATAATCAATAGTTTTATCAAGGTCTGTTTCTCTTTACTGATCCTGTACACAAGGTAAATTTTCGTTGTTGTAATTATTTCCATCTGCTTTATGATTTGAATTGCTAGTTTTATAGTTAGTATTCAGAGGAAGGTAATTTAACCACACAACAAAATGTTTCTGGACTTTAGGAAATGGACGTCAAACAGCCTTTGTTCAGTAAGACAATTGAAACAAAACATCTTTCGTCAGACATATTAAAGTTATGTATGGAATAGTTTTCCTCTAGCTTACAGCAGATATTTGGCACCTTATTTATAAGGTACCTAATTGTATCTACCTATTAACATTGATGGTGAGAACCCTCACACTAACAAATTCATGTTATTGCAAATGGAAAGAACACATCTCTAATTTTGGATAATAATTTCAAAAAGTTTGTATTTTGAAATTTGCGAGAGCATTTTTAAATTGTACAAAATTTACTCATTAATACAATATACTATAACAAAAAATCAATCATTTGCAAAAATCCAGAATACAGGACACAAGCATTTCATTCATTAAAATCATCTTTGGATGGTACTGTCATGTAAATGCCACGTCTATCAGTTTCCTTACTTATTTTCAAGTGATCTTTAAATGCGTAGATATCATGCTTTTGAAGAATGGGAAAGGTAAAAGAATGTATCTTGCTGTCTTTTGATACAAATTTCAAGGGTTTTTCACTTCCAGGACAAACAACAGCATCGGTAACCTCTCCCAGTGCTACTATCTGGTTCGAAGAAAACCCACGGTTCTTAGTGATGATTTGAAACCTCTGGCTATCAGCATTAAAGGTGAAAATAAAGAGGGCCTTTATTTGTTGGTCAGAATCTGTTGGACGTTCAGATGCTGGCGAATCTGTGGGACAAAAAATATACCAAAATTCCTTATTTTGAAATAAACCATTATTAATATGTTTAATAAGGGTAATAACATATTATATAACAAAGTATTCACATTCCACCTGAGGAAGGAGTGATGATATACCCCGAAACGTCGTGTATTTTCACATCAAAGAAGTTGTTATCCAGAAAATATTCCTGTTCTTATATATAACAAAGTTTATGTCATTTACATTTACAGTCTACGTTCTGTATACTACCCTGTGTAAAATATAGTCATTATCTTTCGTACACAATTTACACATGTGATGCAATGTCAGCTGAACTATTTACCTGACATCAACATATCCTTGTTCCTTTCTTTTATACAAGCCTTGGCCTATGCATTAATTGTAAATTGAATAAGGGATAAGTGTTTAATCTTTTCTTGTTCTAGTGTCATTTTACATATCTGAAATATTCTATATTGATTAAAAGCGCTGCAGCACGATTATCTTAGTGAAATAACGTACTCTCACAAAGTATTAATACGTGTTACAAATGGCTACCTGAATCAATTAATAGAATGTACGTGCAAAAAATGTGCTACAGCGCCTTTAAAATATATGTGAGGTGTTATGTCATGCATTGATACGAAATGGTAAAGCAGCATGCAAACAAATTGCATACTTACTTGACATAAGCATGGCTGGATCACCCCTTTCAATAGTATTTAGCTGAAATGTATGTATTCATTCTCATTATCAAAAGGCTAATATTAGTTAAGCGATGCAAGTGGATGAAAAGGGGTGTTTAATTGTTTGGATATTTATATAAAATACCCGTTTCATGAACTTTTTAAAATCATAATATTCTGAAACCATTTCGATTATTTCAACATTGCTTTTACATGGTTCTTTTTACAACATGTTGATAACAGTTCATATCAAAAGGAAATCTAATCTTGTTTTATTTATATCTGGAGGAAATCGAACACTAATACAATATTCTCCCTAAAAAAGGTAGACATAATCCAAACAGATTAAACAAAATACCTACCCGCAACTGATGGCATTCACAGATTTCCCAAAAATATATTTTCTCATGTTTCATCCCTTCAATCAGCATCTCTATGAATGTACACGATCGAGTGTCCAAAAGCTTCCATAGCACATACGATTTGCTTGTAACTGTAAGGATATCTCTTTCCTTCAATACCAGGAGTAATATCACACAGATATGTGAATCTGAAAACTGCTTCAGTCATACACAACAATACAGGGACCAAAAAGAGGGAGAGCTTTGTTAGAACCATTGTTCGTTTATCACTGGCACTCACAACTGCGGTTATTCTAAAGTCAAAATCGCGAGAATTCCACCCATTAAACATAAAAGAGGCATTTTATCTGAAGTCTTTAAAATTGATTTATAAAAATGATTGCCTGGCCATAGGAAATCTTAGTGATTGATGGCACAAGTTTAAAATATTGATTTAGGGAATGTATCACATCTCATAAACCTTGAGTTTAGTGCCATGATATTTTACGAGAGTTTCCTACATCGTCACCAGAGTATCCAAGTTATAGGGTTTTGCACAGGTGCTTGTATTGCTGAAAACAAACAGGACCTAGGTCCAATACTTCGATACGATACATCCTATACTAATAAATAAAGAAAGGGATGCAACGCGAATTTTACCCCCTGCCCAAACAAGTCCACATTTCAAAATGTTACCACCCATTTTACAAGTTATACTTACTACATGATTGAAGCACAGTGATTTTACCTTTCGATTAAAACAAACAAAATCGTTGCATTATTTCTCAAGCTGTGACACTTGAAACACGGTTTATTACTCAGAATTGAGTGGGTCAAAATGGTGTCTAGGAAAAACATCTTCGAGCGATTTCGCCATCCTGAAGGAAATGACCTACATTTGCCTGCAGTTACTATAAAGTTAATTGTAATAAAGTTGTTACGGTAAGATGCAAAGAACGATCCAAGTATGTCACATGTATCAGGGATGTAAACCGATCGTAGAAAACCCTTATCGAGATCGCTTGCTCTTGCTAGAAATTAAATATTGACTTTTTCCTCGAATTTTATTGATGTATTTCTGTATGTACATGTGATGACAATTTTCTTATTAAGTTGATACGGAAAGTTTCAATCGAAAATGAAGGCCTTCTTTTTCAGTTTACAAAAGTTTTAAAGCTTGAACGACCAACCTGATAATCACATACACATATGACGATGATTAGCCATGGATAAAGGATGTCATTATAGTTAAAGTAATACAATTTACCTCCAAAGTAAATCAAATTAAAGCATAACAAGACAATCTATTGGAGACCAAAATGCACATTGATCATATCATAAATAATTAGTGCAGACACATTCTTCTGTTAAAACCCCCATTATGTATATATTTTGATAATTGCGGTAGTAGTGATTGGAAACATTTAACTTTTTCTTAATTCACAAGTTTTGATAGATAGATTCGGACACAAACAATGTAAATAGAAGAGTGAGAACACTGACCGTATCACTTTATTTAATAACCAAGAGAACCTAGACATAGTGACTGATCTACAATGCATCTTGGTTTAAACTTCCATTAGCTATTCTTCATAAAGGCTTTCACTGTTCTATCACTGCATGTGGACTTGTCGGCAAAGATCGTTATGGACCATTCCAAATAAGTGTCTGGCGGGCAGGCGTAGTCCGTGTACTAGTGTTGCAATAATTTTATACACATTTTTCAGGTTTTGTGGAATATCAGCAAAGTACACCTATACACAATACTGAATGATGTATTGAAAGCGATGGGACTAAAAATACTGTACATCGTTTTCACTTCATTGTAGACATTTGGCCGAGTCGTTACTTCACAACGATGTATTGAAAAACGATGGGACTGAAATGTTTGTACATTGTTTCATCATAATTGTAGACATTTAGCCTGGTCGTTACTTAACCACAAAGTAAAGATTTACAAAAATGGCAATAATCAGTTGTCTGTGTGCCAGTAGTGATAGAGGAGAAGTAGTCACTTTATCATAACATTAAGTGAAGAAAACGATTATCAGCTAGACAACATACTCTTAATACTATGAAATGATGATTTTATCATCCCGTTGTTAACGTTAAAACTGTGTTAAGCTAGTCAGTAGAAACCCATTCATCAGCATCAATTTACAAAGATTAGACGAAAGAACATTGACGATGGACCTTCTATGGTAGCAATTTTCTTATTTTGGTGTGATTGCATATTAGTTTGTTTCATATTTGATTTGATTTGAATTTTAGATCTTCACAACTTTCGACTAAATGAGATGATTTAATCTAATTTATCTGAAGTGAAGTTTTTCAATATATCAATACATTTTTTTTATGTATTTAGATGAGTCTTTTTTTAATGGTCTCACTATTGAACCGATTACATCAGTGGACAACAATAAAACATCTCTGCATCTTTTTTCTCGCTTAATACATAAACAATAGTCACTGATGTGCCATTTGGTATTTTGTAGTTTTTTGTGAGCCATGTACTTGTCTCTATACTTGTTGACAAAATATTGATGAAGGCATTGACTAACATAGTGCAAATCCTTTTTCTAAATGTCAAGACTATCCAATTAGAGACACTGGAGGACGTGTTTTTCACTTTGATATGTCAAAATTTGACTTTTATAATAGACGTTAATGCAGTATATCATTACTTTAGAGAGTAATAGAGCCCATTAAAAGTCCTGATTATCTGTTGTCGTATTAGTGTAACCTTTAAAACGAATACTGCCAGCATCGAACATGAGAAATGTATCTACGTTGTTTAACCAAACCGAGAGCTTTTGTTTTAAAAATCTATTTATTGATTGAGGAGGATAGTTTTGCAATTGATAACATTTCTTTTTCATTTTGTGAGGTGTCATTATTTCATTTAGAAAAAGTCTTACAGCCACTTTAAGGAATGGCATTTCATTGCCACTTGTATCAACAAATTTGAATTTCAGTCGTTCCACAGCAAAACCAAAGAAAACAAACACCTTGGAGAGTTTTCAAGAATTTGGTGTGAAGTATTTTGAACAATTAAAACTATGAATCAGAAAATTTTCTTATGAGAAATGATGAAACAATACAATTTTCCTAATTCGGTACTATTTAAAATATTTCTAAATAACATACTCACATATTGTTGGACACATATGCAAGGATTAATCAAAATATACTGAATATTATGTGATACTTGGTTCGGAAAAGAAGCCCTTTGTTTTCATTGATCTTTCTCCACATTGCTTGCATACAAAGACAAACATATTTATTTAGAAAATCCCGAATAGCAAAAGGGGATCTATACTGCTTGTTTGATACATTGATTCATGAACATTAAATGAATAGATAAAGTTCAATTGATCGAGTCTTCATGTTTTTCTCGTTCTTGTTGATATTTCCTTTTTCGGATCTTTTGAACACAAATGGCATTCAAAAACCTTTGAAAATCATCATTAAAAGTTAATCATGTATATGATTTCACCGCTGGTAATACATATTTTAATTTTACTTTTTGCAACTTTGTAACAATTTGCGTACTTCTTTTAACTAAACTAAACTATGTAAATAAATAATGTAACGGGTATATTACTTGTTCTCGTTGTTTGAATAGGTTTACAATTGCTTTGTACCAATTAGTTCAATTACTATGTAACTTAGTTATCTAAATTGTCATATTTGTATCAGTTGAATGTCAACTATGCACCAGTTTTTATTATCTGTGTGTATACAAATATATATATAATTAAGTTAATTATGCACCAACACATATTTGTGTTGAGTTTTACTTGTGTAAGTACATTTGCCATAATGTTATTATTTAAGTATTTCCGTATTGAATCTTTTACAGATCCGATGTCCCTTATTTTGGTAAGACAATACAACTGACTGAAGACCTGTAATTCGATCGATAAAGACTTATATACTTATACTTATTTAATGACATTGAAATCAAAACTCTAAATAAGAGTGGTGAACAGATAGCACTGGTCAAAGATCTGAAGCGACATGTTCATTTCCTATTAAGGAAACAAACTAACGCAGAAGCTGACAACAGTGCAGAGTAAGTATTGGGAATGGTCTGATGATACTCCCATAAGTCGAATCTTATTGGTTTGGTTTTGATCGATACACAATGCTTGAGTTTAGCAATTAATATATTGACATAAAAACTGACGCACTGAAATAAAACTTTTAGACACTGACAGCTAAAATAGCTAAACCCACAAAGCCTTGAAACACTTATTTACTTTGCTTGTTTAGAAATATTATCCAGAAATTCCTGAGGTCAGCCATCTATCTTTGTAAATATAATTGACAGATTTCAGATAATATACCTGTTTACCCCATTGTTCAGTCGATACAAACAGCTCTTAGCATTGTCTGGAAGTTTATTTATATCTTAGAAGAAAGAACCTCAAAGAAATCATCAAAATGTGATCCTACTGGAACAACCCTTTACGAAGCTAATGGTACTGCTAATGAGGACACTATACTGTTTTGCTTAAGGAAAAGCATTAACGTTTCATCTTTTCTTTATGTTTGAGACACAAATCTAGACATTTCCGTTATAACATTACATTGTTTTATATTTCCTTTAATAAGGTAAAATTACAATGCTCTCGCAGAAAACTAAAAAAAACTGCATAATAAAAACTGCATCATAAACGTGAACATAACGTGATGATATTGCAAGGATGTTTGGAAAGTCAAAAAGTGTACTCTCCTGACTTGAACCTTACTCCGTTAGGCTGGCAGCGTTACAATGAGAAGAGGTAGAGGACGCCTCGTAAGACCACAATTCCACAAGATAATATAACAGTATATTTTATAATAATAATATATAATAGTATATTTATAATGCGCACGTATCCATGCTTATATTTAATACATATCATGCTCAAGGCACTACACAATTATTACCCTGAAGGAATGGTACTTTCGGGGCCGTCTATTAAGATCTCAGCGCGACCATACATTCACGCCTTAGGGCGATTGCTACATACGGGTCATTGCATTACACATTGGTGCATCACGGTACCAGAACTGAAGCTAGAGTTCAATACTGCAACAGGCTGTAGCACAATTCTAAAGAGACTTCGTACGGCTGGACTGAAAACAAGACAACCATTTCGCGGTGCCATGCTGTCACAAAACCAGACACACGCAGATTTACAGTGGTGTCGTCAACGTCCTGTACGCCGTTGGTACTACATCATGATCAGCATATCTTACAATAAAGTTAAGTGTGAAGTTTATCATTAACTCATTCTGTAGTAATTTACAAATGAAGGAACCCATTTTATATTGCAAACTATTTGTGAAAGGTCTGTAGATCCAAATTAAAAAAGCAATTGTAAAACAGTTCTCGTCAACACTTATCTTCTTATAAGTCAAGTGTCACGTTCTCCTGTGTGAATAAAGTAGTTATGTATTGATTAATTGGAACCCATTTCATTGGGGAAGCTCTAGGTATTTTCTGTCAGGTTTTTGGAAACAGCCTTATATCAAAAGCTTCTTATGTAGTGAATTACACAGCCCCAGGCTTGATAAGTTCTTCAAAGTTACAAATGGAACCCATTTTATATATTAACCTATTTATAAGAGGACTGTAGAATGAAGAGTGCCCCCATGATCAAAGATGTGATTTATAAAAAGTCATTTATAAAACCTTTTTTTTTGCTATCAGGTTTTGGACGAGAACATATCATGTAAAAGACATCTTCTATAATGAATGACATAACCCCAGGCTTAAACATACCTGAGAAAGACGGCATATGTGTTCATTTGATTTGTGTATTTATTTGTAATGTTTACTCCCTGGGGGCTGTAGGATAAGCATATTTCAATCTCACAAATCCTTTACTGATGCAATTTCATTACATGACATATTAACCTAGTGGAGGGAACTCTGTATTGAAAGGAGAAGGCAATACGACATGAATGGGATGAACATTCTATGTAGTTCCAAATAGAGATCAGCGAACAGAAGTACTGTTGGGGTTACATTACTATTTCCATCTAAGTTTTCTGTTTTATATGAGCTTTTCCCGTGAAAAAGTTTGGTTATATTTATTTTAGAAATATCCTTCAATACAGTTAATGAAGGTATCATTCATTAAACTATCATATCAGTACCTAACTTTTTAGGATAACATAATTCAGAAAGGCGTATAAGAGCTAGTCATTTTAAAGGGGCATTACGCATGTTTATTATTCAGTACTCTATATGTTAAATGACAATACTCGAATTAAATGTAAAGAAAGAAAAACTGGTAAGTTTTTGTAGTTTGCGAATTAAAGCGCAGATCATTATTTGTTTACACATACCTTATGTGGCATTAAGGCAACATATGTAAACTTTTTCATTTTCAAATTAAAACAGAACTTTTAGAATTGAACCATTGTATTTTGAAGTTTTATCCCGAAAAATACATAGAGCGTTTCATTTCCCCAGTAGCAACGTATGTTGTTAAACCACGAGTTGAGATGTGACTTTCTAGAAAAAAACTTTCTGGACCTATCTAAACTGTTTGAGAGGCATTCTAGAAGTTGGTGTGATGAAGAAGACAAATATTTATGGATGATCAACTTCTTTATTAACAATAGCGACGTTTCGGTATAGATCCTTATACCGTTATCAAGCATATGGGAGAGATGATAAAATCAGAGGTTATATACATGAAACATTTTTGGTATGATAATGGGATAACAAAGACAACAAGATGAGATAACAATAAGATGAAAGCTGTAACAAGCAGGTAGTGATAACATGGATACCAGTGGAAGGTAAGTTAATTAAGTTGGGATGGGGATACAATGCAGCAGTGAGGGTGAGCAATCAGTGGAGGATAATGATGGAAGCCAGAGTGAGTAGAGTGGATTAATTATTTGTGGATTAAGTGGTTGTAAGCTGATGGGATGAAATAGCCTTGATCTCTATTCAAAGAGGGGTTATGTCTCAAAATTTGTAAAGCTTCAGATAAACGGCGGTGGGTGTAATCATGTTTGTTGTTTGTGAGTGTTTTGACAGCGTCCCAATTGATGTTGTGTTGTGGAAATTTGGTGATGTGTTCTGAAATGGCTGATATATATATAACCTCTGATTTTATCATCTCTCCCATATGCTTGATAACGGTATAAGGATCTATACCGAAACGTCGCTATTGTTAATAAAGAAGTTGATCATCCATAAATATTTGTCTTCTGGATCTATCTAAGCTGCAAATATACAAATTCACTTTAATAGTCATGCATATAGAAGAGATGCGACGTAGTAGAATTGTTTAATATGTCACGTCAACATTACATGATGGATTTTGCGTTAATGAATCAAATGAAAAATATGAACCCAATCATGCTTGTCTTCGTAGTTCTGAAAGCACTGTAATTTTTGTGGTACGATTTCAATATTTCATGTAGATTATGTCAATAATTGTTTTGAAGACATTATAGCAAGATAGCGTCTATTTTCCAGTGTCAATATAATCCTATCAATGGGGAAACTGACTGAAGGTGTTGGACAGTATTCCATCCATGTGGCTATGCAATGCGGAGAAACCTCCAGGCATTGGGTGGAACTAGCAAACCATGTTTTTAAAATGAACAGTTATTATTGCCTACGCTCCAAGTCAAAAGTGTCAGAAGTTCAGACAATTTCAGATGGTGTCCGGTCCTCGGTCAGTTTGCCCTAGACAATGTACAATATTAACAAGTTATATAAAAACACGGAATAAAATAAATGCCATGAAATCATTTAGTCTGGAGAGCTACATTATTAGCCATTCAGTTAAACACCATCGTCCAACCTCTCATATTTGATAAATGTCAATTATGCGTGATATCTTGTATTCGAAACAAGAAAATGTCAATAAAGTCTGTTGGGATATTTATCATATTCATTGAATAGAAATACCAAGTTCGTTTTTGCAACAATTGATTGGCTTACACAACAGGGAAAATTAATAAACGTTTGCACATTAAGATGGTTTCATTGTATTACTTCCATCAAAAAGGAAGAGTTTGGAAGTGACAAGTATTTATCAATTGATTTGAAAGAATTTGTTCCTGGTTTGACAAGCAACATACATAATTGTTTTTCCATGTGAATTGGTTACTGACTTTAAATGATTTGTGAAAAAGAAGTGTTTGTGTCTAGAAATATTGGTAAAACAAGGGGTTATGAAGCATGGTATTTCTGTGATAAGAAGTTGAAGGTTGCTTTATATTATAATTAGTTGGATTTGTTGGTTTCCAATACACTTTCATGGTCTAAATCTATTCCAAATCCCTTAACATATTTCTCCTATTGTTTTGCTTAAAATATCTGATGTTCAGATAAAGCCTATCTTTTCTATTATTCGGAAATATTGGCTCACCAGCATGGAATGTCGTTGAACTGTTTCACATTAAATCTTGTAAGAAAGTGTTTGCATTTTTTGGTGTAAGTTATAAAAGCTCGTATATGCCGTGTCCTGGCTGATTGTGTTATGATATTGGTTAAGTTTATTTAACCAGTAAGTGATGCATGTTATATAATGCATATAGAAAATATCAACTTTCCATTTTCGAAATATATGAATTTGACGAATTTACATGCATGTAACATTGTAAACATAATTCTAAAATTCAGTAATTACAAATATTTCCGATATTTCTGGTAGAAAGATTCATTTCACAAAGTAATAGTGAAATTGAAAATTCCATAAGTCACTCGCCCCATTATTGAGCAACTGATAATGTATTTATTTTAAAACAACTCTCCTTCAGTATTATATAATTTCTTTTGTTAACTGTTTTGGAAACAAAAAATATAAAATAGACACAATAAGCCTTCGATATCGTATTAATGATAATCAAATCACAGAGCGTTTTCAAGCTGATATTCACCTGCTTTTATCAATTTGCCTGTCAGAAAAGAAATATGACAGCGATTACATTTTTGATGATGCGAATGTCTAATTCTTTCATGTATAGTCATCCCTGACCAATATTAAATCACCACATTAGTAAGACGCGTAAGAAAGGACATTGGTTGAGTACAATTATTTCGTTTCCGAATATTTTATATGAGATAAATTATAAAAAATGGTATAAATATGTCTATGTGTGTATCACTCTACATAGGAGTACAACAAATTGTAAAGGGATAAATGTACTTGAAATGTGTACATATACACACAATGAATATATGTACATATGTGCGTACATTTATACAGATTATAAGCCAAAGAAATTAGTCACATCTTCAAAAAAGGAATGTGATTTTTTTACAAGAGTAGGATGAAGCAAGAGTTCACACAAATTTGCATGAGTTTCATTAAAAACAACTCAATTTAATCAATTTTATTCATGTTGTTATAATCAGAAAACTCCCCACTTCTTCAACGACCGGCTACAGTGACATTGTGTCAATTGTTTTATGACGTCACAGACGACATATGCCTGAACATATGTGTTACCTTATGGACAATAACAGCACATATAACACTGTATCAATGTAGAAAGGGTTTGCATCTTACAGACATCTTCACTTACAAGTCTTTATCAGCAAGTTTTTCAAACAGAAAATGATAAAAATTAAAGATAATGTATACACTAGTATACACTAAAATTTATGCAAAACAGATCGTCCATTTGAACGTGTACAGCATAATGTGTAGTGTTACTGTAGATAGAACATAGTATTTGTCACAATCCTATACCGGCTGAGAAAGAAGCAAAATGTACAACGACACATATCATCATAAGGATAAGGATTTACAATGATCTTGATAACGTTGATAGCATAACACACACAGCTAGTTTTCTATGTGTAAATTAATTCTTATCTTCCTGTGGATACTCTGACATCAATTTGAAGGCATGTGATGTAAAACACGGATGTGCCCAAATAACGTCTTAAGTTGTTTCAATCTTGAATTTGTTACAATAATTTTGATAAAAAGTCATATTTTGTAGGCAATCTGTTCTGCAAGTTATGAATTTAAGTTACAACAACTACATGTATGCATGTACATGTAGTACATTTCAGTTACCATTAAAATACATGTCATATTGGTTATACAGACTGTCAGAGGCCATCTATTAGAAGTTGCTTTGATCCGATCTTAGACGACAACATTATCAGCTTAGTCTTCAGAAGGCGCCAGTTCTACTTTGCTGTATATACTCAAGGGGATTCAAACATTAACACTCTTACCTTTGGAAGTAACCTTGTTTTGAATACCTGACAGGACTGATTTATAAAGTCAATTAGTCTCTACCTTTTAATGTCAGGAGGTTCCGTTGTGGAATTTTAGTGTTAAACTGAAAGTTGAAAACAATGTATTTAGTTTACAGAATCAAGTTAAGAAATACATTTAAATAACATCAAATTAGTAGTCACAGTAGCTATAGGGGAGAAGGAAAGGAACATTAAAGCAGACACTCTTCATATTATGATAATTTCTTAATCACCATATCAACTGAGATCGGAAATGGCAAATGTTTCAAGTGTACCACATCTTTTATCTTCAAATGGAACTGTAGTTCGAGTGTAACCATTTCATGTTTTGCAGTCATATTTCATGGTTTGTAGTGAAAGCCGATTAATTGCTTTTATATTAATTTGCTTGCATAGCATTAACAAAGTTATTAAACTTTCAAACGATTATAGATTACAGGTTATTTTGAAATAATAAGCAAATAAATTGGAATCTAATTATTGATAAGGCATATTCAACATGTAGAATTCTTTACTATAAAGTTACAATTCATTCCCAAGATATGACTATTTCAGAACCAGTTTGGAAAAGATCACATGGCAGATGTGATCTTATATCAAAAGTGCTTATCGGAGGAAAGTAAGTATTATATAAGTTTTATGAGGTTTAATAATCTCAAGATAAGAGTTACTCAATAGATGCAGGAATATTTAGTACCAGGACATAGACAATTTAGTAAAATAGAGATTTTAAATGAGTATTTGTCTGTTTATATTTGTTAGTTTAAACATACACAACTCGCCACATCGGTTCCAAATATGTTTGCAACTGTCCAATTAACTAAATAAGATAAACATTTATAGTATGTGTATATCTTTCTATTGATAATCATAAACTTATTCGCATCATATCAATTTGTTTAATCATTAAATTATAGAGATTTCTAATGGTGATGTAAAATATCTGAATTTCAACAACAAGTTGTTACCCTCCTCGAAAGTAGACAATAGGAAAAAATATTACATGTTCAACAAAATAAGGTCATCCATAAGTAGTTTTATTGCCGGTTTTACACTCAGCGTAGATCCTGGAACACATTTTGAGATAAAAAAAACAAACAAACGTGTTGTATGTTTTTTCTTTATCAAAATGATAAATATGCAGGAAATCGAAAAGATTTTGACTTTTTAATATGGTTCACTAATAACTGTGTGTACATATGGCTTAAATATTCGGATGAAAGGTATATCAGGAATAACAGAAAGACTCTTTTTAGTTGTGTTAGAAGGAAATTGTTGAACAGGTAGAGGGATGAAGTACATAGACAAATTATACAAAGCCTTAACATTAAAACCACCCAATTTCCTAATGCACCTTCTTTTGGCCCGGAGATTAATAATTGTTTCAGAAGCTGCTTCTGAGTTCACAATTGTTAATTGTATTGCCTTTAATGTTTATGCACTGTTTGCCTATTAATACAAACACCATTAATTCATATTTTAGCCTTTAAGAAAATGACACTTGACAATTTAAGAACAAACTACAAGCTGTTTGCATTTGATTACGGGTAAAGCATTTAGATTTATGGTCTGAGATGCTCGGTGTGGTCCAATGTTTTGTCCAAACACAATGTATGAACATACTATATTTTTCAGGAAAGTAATTCATACTATAAGCCAAAACTATAGGTATACTCATGTATACAGATGTATGAAAATGTTGAAATTATCAATTCTAATGATATTACACATATATACTTATTCATTATGATTTATCATACCGAGTTTCATACTTTGCAAGTTAAGTAAAGCTAAGTGTTTTGTTTTCATTCAAACCAATTTTATCATTCAGAAATATAACGGTATCAACGTCAGGTTCTTTAACACTTAAGTTGTAACAACTCTCCATTATAAATGTAGCTCCTACAAATCGAACAACACAAGCTATTACAACTTGTCGTGACGTGAAAAGGGGGCTCAAACATTGGTTTACAGTATTGCACAAAATCACAACTCATTACACTTCTTAAGTGTATAGGTATTTTAGAATCGAAACTGTTACAAAGGTGATACAACATAGTTGAGCTAGTTGACATTTTAATATAAATATGATACAAACTGATACATAGTTGACATACAACTAATGCAAATATGACACTAAATGATACCTAAGTTACCCAGTTTTCAACATTCAAACAAACTGGTACAAAGATGATACAAACGGATATACACATGAGATTAAATAATATGTTTTCTTTAATTTAGTTGAAACGATTTTGAATTAGCTTTAAAGGAACATTTCCATCCGAAGTCTCAATTAATAAGTTTGTTCAACTGTGAAGTCGATGAAAGGATGAAGAGAGCACGGATGATTCAATGACCTGAAAGATGAAGGTCGGTGTTAATAGCTTACAGAATCGTATTTAACATTCATCAATTGTAATATGAAGATACATCGACATTTGAA
Source organism: Gibbula magus (assembly GCA_936450465.1). Lineage (NCBI taxonomy): Eukaryota > Metazoa > Mollusca > Gastropoda > Trochida > Trochidae > Gibbula > Gibbula magus. Next base: position 51,894,162 of record OW388291.1, on the reverse strand, counting down.
ACAGGTATTCATTCTTCACACTCTTACCAACTTCCAAACGCAAGGCATAACTCTTGCCAGTCTGCATTACTGGCTGATTTAAGCCTTGCAGTATTTCCCTATCTTTGCCATGCCAAGATAGTGAATTGCTGCACCAAGAATAGTGGTCCTGGATTTCCAAGCACATAGATCTTAAATCAGCCATTAATGCAGACTGGCAAAAGTCATGCATTGTATTTGGAAGTTGCACTCTTACAGGTCTAACTTATTAATTAATTATGTATTTCTGTACAGCATTCGAAATGATATATGTCTTCTGCAAGATCAAGCGATATACACAAATTGGCAAAAGAAACAATACCATACAAAATGCAAGATATTTCAACCCACGAGCTATACCTCGAAAGATATCTCTTCAAATATCTTTAAATAGAGGAGACAGGAGCGTCAACAAGTGCTTTTTGGCTTGTTTTATTACTTGATGCTTGAACAAATTTAAAGCCATCAAAGTTCATTATGACGACACTATCTAATACTAACATAGTTTCCATAATTCATAAAATTTTATCTACCAGACATTAAGTCTAGAAAATCCCTTTGAAATAGCAATTTTAGCACACCATGTGTGTTTGAACAGAAATAAACTATTTAGTATCATTCTCTCGTGAATTAAATTTCTTAACGAAATATAACCTTATCACAGACATTCAAAATTGACTTAAGTAGATTTGAGAGTAAACAAGATTCAAGATTCTTTATTTCTCTAAAACCACACACGGTGGTGTATGAGCGATTTTCCATGTAACGAAGAGAAGTAAAGATATAGCGCATGCGCAACAAGGTAGCATAAAACAGTACATATACATGACTTTCCATAGATGTGAAAATGCATTTAATAAAGTATAACAAATTCTTTTAAGTTCTATTTTTGGGCTTTTAAAAAGTAAACTCATTTTATAAGGATTTAGCCAATTTGAATAATATGCTGGTATGAATTGATCTCTTAGAGTACTTAGGGCTGGACATCTGAACATATAAAATGATTTCGTCGGCTAGCACCGGTGAGTCACAGAGGTTGCATGTTCTTTCCTCACGTGGTAGTCAACGCCACCTCCTTGTCTCAACGGGTAGGTTGTGAATACAAGTACGGAATTTTAACAAATAGTTCTCAAAATATGGAGTATCTTTCAAGTAGGTATAATAATGTCCCTTCGGACTTATTCGAATAGGTTCCTTCAATGATTGTAAGAACTGATCTCTCAATACACTATCAACTTTAGTGACAAGCCAGTTTGTACTATAGTTAGATGGGTTTTGAAAAATATCCTTAGTCCACATTTATTAAAAATTTCTTCTACTTTCTTCAGCCAGTTATTGTCTGTGTTGTGCGAGTCAAATTTTACAAATGTTAAGATTATATTAGATAGTTTACCGATATCTGTTCGGATAGATTTAAGAGTTAACCAAATGGCATTACTTTCATCACAATAATTTATCCTTCACCAAGGAAATGACCTATTCATTGCAATGTTATGATTTCAAGAGTTGACGTCAACATATTCAATATATACACTTTTACAATTTACAATTGAATCTCAACTAATTAGATATACAATGCAAAACCATTTATATCTGCATACCATTTTCCATTTAAATTTATGACGTAAATATTTGACTAGTTTCACAATGAAATCTTAAATTTGTAAAAATAAAACTCAAAAGTTCAACTCCAAATTATTACATAAACTTGATACCATATATCACTTTTCACATTTTCTCTTAGCCTTTTGATATTATTTATATTTCATATTTGGTATATTAAAGTAGCGTACCTAGAGTTATAAATGAACCATCTTACCTGAAACTTATCGGTCAGTCAACCCACGCAATGAAGGATTTCCCATAAAGCTGTTTTCTCAGACGTGGTATCTTCCTGTAGTATCTCTATAAATGTACAGGATCGAGTGTCCAACAGCAATTGGAACAACTTGGAATCGTAGTTGTAGGATCGGAAAGCTTCTACCACACAGAAGATATAGTTGACCTTATTTGGACGTATCGTTTCAGAGTTCATGGCTCCCAGAGAGACGGATCTGAACGTTGTCTCTGTCATACACTGTGTTAGTGGATAGAGAATCAGAAGGAGGCGTGTTAGATTCATGATTCATATCATAGACACTGAACACAGCGGTTGATCTGGTATATGTCTCAACAGTAAGTAGTACACATAGAACAATAAATTTAGCATTAAAAGTACTTGTTATCTCAAACAAATTGCAATTGGTATCAACAGACGCACTAGAAATATATGTAGACCTGGTCAATTAAAAGTCAAATAACTGTTATCTTAACTGTAACATATACTTTATTACTTACCATTACTTCATTTTCAAAGGTTGTTCCTGTTATCAACACAATGACAAAATATTCGATGTAACAAGAACCATATATTTCATCTTATATCTAAATTTGATTCATAGAAACGTTTACCGACTACAGGAATTCTCAGATAACGAGTGTCATAAATACAAAATTATCATGGATGATAAAAAGGCTCATCTCAACCTTTTCATTTGCATCATAAACATTTTAATCAATTTCTATTTAGTGCAATGTGGTATTTCGAGTTCGATCTAACATTTTCGGATTCAAATAGTAGCGCTAATTTTGATGACGTAAGACTGATGTTATACCTAATGAAATACTTTTGAAGTACTGTCCAGCTGACCTTTCATCAACTTGACAAGTGCTTCATTATTGTTCAGATGTTTCAGTTAGCGCAATTTCGTTTTCAAATGAAAGTTTGAATTCAAAAAATATTTTGTTATATTTAAGTGAAGGTCTTTATTTTATCAACCAAGTATTTTACGTTTATATTCAATATAGGAATCCAAAATAATTGTTGCTTTGTGGAAACAGTATAGGCTTAGCCCTAAGGAGAGGTTAGGCTTCTTGGACTAGAACTAAATGTATTCAATTGTTGTTCGTGAAGCAATGGACAAGTATCAGGAAAACCGTGTAGATGTTTATTTTGCTTTAAAGGGTCTCCAAAATGAACAGCCGACTCGGTCTGCTTGTATTTTTTATAGTTTTGGTTTTGTGTTTGAGACTGATGAAATCATGTTTTCTTGATGCATCATTATGTGCCCGTGCTTTAGCTAAATCTTAATTACGATTTACTATTTACTATCAAGATACGAATAATTCTTTGCTAGCCAAAATTGTCAGTGGTTTATCAACAAGTGTAAAAGCGAGCAGAACATACATACCACTACCCTTGTCTAACAAGTTTCAAAATAGCAGACAGACAGAGACAGACTGACCAAACATTGTATTTTTATGTCACGAGTAGTGTATAATAGTGGGTACAGTGTCAGGTTTAAAACATCTAATAATATACAAACACCGGGCCGTTTGACCAAAGAGCCACTCCAAACAATGTGTATACTAGTTTCTATATGTTATAAGATAGAAATACAAAGAGATAACAGATGTCAGCGCGGTGGGTATTGATTAACGTTTTTGTAAAGTATAGAGTTTCAGAGATGTTTCACTGTCTTCCGCTGTTAAAATATTTATTGATCAATTCATTAAGCACAATGTGTTTGACATATTTCTACCATTATAACATTGATACCCGAATGTAGATATGTAAATATATAATAGCAAAATATAGTGTCATCCTGTCTTTTTCTCTTTATGTTTCCGTGTGAGACAAAATCACAAGTGTCTTATTATCAGCTAGCCAGATGATTACAAATTAAAATTTCATAGTACAAAAATTAGCTGAATAGCTTAAATATGTCTATCTGATAACTGTCTCCTTCACTTCCATTTCTGATGTGATGGCAAAGTGACTACTTCTCCTCTGTCGTTACTAGAAAATAAATAGCTGATAATTGCCTTCTTTGTCTAACTTTTTCTGGTGAAGTGATGCCTAGCTAAATGTCTAAAATGATGGTGAAACGATGTACAACATTTTCAGTCCCATTTCATTTCAATGTATCATTCAGTATTTCAAATGAACTATTACACGTACCATGCTTATATTCGTATTATATAGAGGATATCTGTCTTTTCTTGACTAATACCATGTTTATCTCATTGAGTGAGGTAGAAAGGTTATATTTTCACGAGTAGCGCAGCCACGATTTAAAATATATAACTTTTCAACCTCACGAGATGAGATAAACATAGTATTTGTCAAGAATTGACGGATATTCTTTTTATTATATGATGTTATCTTTGTAATTACGTCCGTTTTCACGCCGAGCGGCCGCAAGGAACCGCCCGTCACCACAGTAACACTGTGACGTCATAAGCCAATTCGTCTCGTGAGACCATTGTTTTATGACATCAAATTATATCAGTCACTGTTCGCAGTGAAAATATAAGTTATTTTCACTGTAGCTTGATAGACAGTTTATTTCACTGATAAATCCCAGTATTTCATTGCTCGTCATATAATAAATGCTTATATCATGTAAGAGTTTCTATATCAGTCCTGTTTTCATTGTATATATCTCCAAACCATTACACATAATGCGCCTGTCTGACACCTATGTGACATGCAGTTGGAGGCGTGAAATAACAAGACACAAAACGAGCATTCCCCGACACGTCCACAACCAGTGTTACATCAGTGTAAGTCTTAATATAGAATGGTTAATGGAAGCGCAAACCAAGACGCATTGTAGATCAGTCGTTATGTCTGCGTCCTCTTGGTAAGAAAATAAAGTGACACTTTCAGTCATAAAATGATTGGAGTTCTTCTAAGCAGGAAACAGACAAATTGTCCATAAATTGCGCTCCAACAGCTTTGTGGCTGACAATATATTTCGGGAATGTGATCAATTTCTATTAGAAGCATGTTTAGCTTCACAGGAACGACCGGGATTGCCTCTCTCTATTATTGTAACACCAAACTATATCGATGCTATGGTATTATGGTAACATTAATGAAAACTTTTATTGAAACGGATATTAAATGTTTATACCGTTATGTTCACAAAATGCCAGTAGATAAATAATGAAATGAAGTACCCTTCATTGTCTCTACGCTGAGGAACAAACATGAATTTAAACCACTAGGTTGAATATGTGCTGCAACTTGATACTTATATTGTATTTTATACTTGTGGACCATAAAACTAGATGATAATAAATATGATGCACGAAAAGAGGAAAATATAATATAAATATAATAGACAATGAACTTGTATATGTTTTATATGTGACACTTACTTATAAAATGATTGTAAAGAATGGTAATATGATAACGTTCATGATATATTCTTGATGGTTAATTATGCAGACCCAATTAACTGGTAATAGTCAGTCTTCTTTGGAATATCTAATATATTTTCATTGCCATACCTGGTAGAATGTTCAAATGAAGACCATAAATCGTGTGAACAAAATGCTAAATATAATAGACAATGAACTTGAATATGTTTTATATGTGACACTTACTTATAAAATGATTGTAAAGAATGGTAATATGATAACGTTCATGATATATTCTTGTTGATTAATTATGCAGACCCAATTAACTGGTAATTGTCAGTCTTCTTTGGAATATCTAATATATTTTCATTGCCATACCTGGTAGAATGTTCAATTGAAGACCATAAATCGTGTGAACAAAATGTTTCTCATTCTAAAATCTTATAAAAAACAAGATATAGTTGATGTGTTGAATTCTTTGAAATATCGTTGAAGTCACCAAGAGAAAATACATGCGGGATTCGAACCCACACCCTCTGAGTAAGGCAACTATCGCCAGCATTGACTGTACTAACAACTTACAAGAGGACTATTTCGCCTCGACCAGAATCGAGGTCTAACAATCGATAGTTAAGCTAATATTCCATTCAATACCCCTCTGATAGACGTAAATTGACACAGCTCCCTATGCTGAATGCATTGTAAATACTTGCCATTTAAATAGTGACGAAATATAACATGGTTATATTTGGGATAACACTACCTTCAATAATGCAAATTCTTGTACTTTTCCGCATGGGACTTGGACCGAAAAAGTTCAAGAAATTGTACTATTGAAGGTAGTGTTATCCCAAATATAACCATGTTATAAGACCATATGTAACCATACATTTTGTATACATTTCGTTACATTGTGAACATGTTATCAAGACTCTTGTGACTATATCGATTATATTGTGACGTCATCTTATTCAACAGGGATCACGTTATTTTGTTCTGGAAATCATTATTTTATTCAGCAGGTCTGTCCTCAGTTGGCGAGTATTCAAACAGACTATTGGTGTGTTTAACAGAGTTTCGAACTAGACACTCCAATCTTCACAGATGAACCTATTTTAGAAACAGTGAACACATAAAATCTTCAAACGTCGTCTCCAACCTCCTTAAGGCTTACATTTAGTTTTCATACAGCTGAACGAAAATAAAATGCTAATGAAAACTTTAGCTCTCCTTTCTAAGTAAAACTAGTTCTTTTATGAAATATATATGGTACAACTTTGTTAAAAATTTAACAAGAAAAAGATGATAATGGGAGACAATGGCAGCTGAAACAGCTGCTAAACCCTTCAGCTCAGATATTTATGTTTCTACACGGTTTCTTCTGTTTTAACATTGATAAGTTTAGCACTTAAGATATATCGTCGTACTGTACTCAAGGCTCAAAAGGATGTCTTGCAGTGACTATATTAATATTTGAAACATTTCTTGAGGTATGTCAATTAAGATTCTCTATAGTCAGTCCATCATCTTTATAAATCAAATTTTCAAACTTCAGATAAGACGCCTGTTTCACGTTTCATAGTATAGTCCATCGATTAGCCTCTCTGGTAGCCACAGCTTTAGGAAACTAAGTTCGGCTGTGTCGATGATAAGAGAACCATGGATCTAACAAAGCTCTCCCTATTTCTCGTCCCTGTATTGCTGTATATGACTGAAGCAGTTTCCAGGTCCATTTATCTGCTTGATATCAGTCCTGGCATTCAAACAAAGAGTTATCCTGACACATGCAATCCAGTCTTATGTGCAATGGAAGCAATCATGTCCTTAGAAGACCATTCCAAATTGTCTAAAAAGGTGCTGGACATAAGATCATGTACATTCACAGAGATGCCTATTGAAGGAATTAGACTTCAAAATACATATTTTTGGGAAATATTTCAATCTAACGAATTGCCTGTGAGTCTTTAGTTTATTACATATATATGTCTGCCATTCTTATGGAAGAATTGTTTGTTCGTTTCCTTTTGCTGAATATTGTCAAAAAGAATCATGGTTCAATTGAAATACAATACAATAATTAGAATATAATTTTGTATTGATCTGATAATGCTGGAAATGGTATCAACATTGTCTCAGCCTATCTAGAATAAGCCTATATTGCAAAATGAATCATATGTAAGTACAGTTGAAAAACAATCTTATTTTTTTCCGAACATGATCATTAAACAATTTCCCTTAAGTATAAATATTTTCTTCAACAACAGTGTCTCTCAATTTGCCTAAATTTGATAATGAGTTCTTGATATACATGTATTTTTCAGGTAAATACTATTGAAATGGAGGATCCAGCCGTGATTGTGTCAAGTAAGTATGGAATTTGTAGCTCCATGATTTGCATACATTTTGATTTACCAGTTCATTCAATGAACAATATAGCACCTCACACATTAAATATTTTAGATACGTAATATGAGACTGGAACAAGCAAGTAATGAATATAAACTTTTCCCCTTTTCACTTTAATTAATAACTAAAAGGCTTGTTGAAAAGAAAGCTAGATGTCAGGCATATAGTTTATTGGCAGGATAATTCGCCTAATACAAAAATGTAGATTTGCGACAAATGTTAAAAATTTTGAAATAATCAAAATAGTTTTATTTCATTATGACACAGGACAGTATACATGTAGTGTGTTAAGTCCTGTCAGGAGATTTAACCGTTCCCTACATGTAAATATTCTCTGGCTGTTTGTTAGTAAAATATATTTTATACTTGGTTATCATTCCAGCCTTTTTCATCGTGCAGTTTTATACCAACCTGTTATAGCTGGCAAAAGAAATTACACACTTGGTTTTATAATATTTATAATTTTCAATAACCAATATCTTAAGTTTTCAACGTCGTACTGTAAAACTGAATGGTGCAGGCGCTAAGTCACCAGTCAAAGATTACTTTCAATTTAGAAAAACAATTAATATTAAATGTAAAAGTTCTTCGAAAAAATTAATTTACATAAAATGCAACTGTTCATCAACATATAAGACATATTATATGTTAAAATCAACACATCTGTTTCATTCTGGACACATTTACAACATTTTAAACATGGAAGGGGGTCATGTTGGTGTACTTTAAAGCAAATATGTCTTCGCTAAAAACTAACCAGTCACCAATTCATTCAAACTAATGCAGATAAGTGTTATTGTATCGCGCCATAAATAAATGCATCTCATATCTTTTAAGATATTGAATAAATCGAAACCAACTGAGCTGTATACTTTCAATTTACCCGGTAATTAAAAGAAGTTTTTTTTGTGTAGTATCATAGCGTTGTAGTAGAGTTTTACAACCAGTGACAATATCATTCAAGCTGGATGAAGACTTCAGTAAATGTCAAATATTATCATAAATAAATCTTAAAATCTAAAGCTCGTAGTCATGAAATGTACGTGGCATCCTTAGGAAATGTACAGTTATTGTTGATTGCAAAACCTTAATTTTGAACTTGCTTGAATATTGTCAGAATAGAAATATTGCAAATGTGAAAGACAAGAATATCATAAATGGTACAACCTTGGGTATTTAATCTCTTATTCCCCGCAAATCATTAATCATTGTTTTATTTCAACTTGATGTTTGACATTTATACTACAGACTCACCACCATCTGGGCCACAGATAAAGACCCTCTTTATTTTCACCTTTCAAGTTGATACTCGGCAATTTGAATTAAGCACTAAGGATTACAACTATTATACGAGTGCGGTGGTGTATATTGAAAAAGTAACCGATGCTGTTTATTGTCCTGGAAGTGGAAAACCCTTGAAGTTTGTATCAAGACATAGCAAGATACACTCCTTTACCTTTCCTATTATGCAAAAGGAGGATATCTACGCATTTAAAGATCACTGGAAAACAAGTAAGGCATGTTATTAGAAGGGACATTTACATGACAAGTGTATCCAGAGATGACAAATCGATGAATTCGTTCGCTAGTTTCATAATACAGATCATCTGTATATTAAGACAAACCAGTAATATTATTGTTACTTATAATTGCAAATGTATTTGTCTGTTCCTGAGCACATCCATATATGTTTGAAATGGCATCTAATAATTTACATACATTCTATTCAATATAGGGCCAGTGTTCATAACAATCTTCATCCAACGTAGACAATACATCAATTTTATAGTTGTGTTGACAATACCATTGATTGTTCTTTCCTTTTCCTATCACCCATACATGCTAGTAGGAAGATAAACGAGACATCTCATGAACATGCAAATACGGTGGTCGTAAGTTAGACAAGTTGGTAATTAGTTAGATAGTTAGAGTAACTTAAATATGACTGAGGAAAGGAGTTGTTTTTACAATGTCTTACTGAACGAAGTTCATTGCTAAAAAAGCTATGCTTACCACAGAAACATTTTACTGTGCTATCAACTACATTACTTTGAATAGAACTTATAAACGAGCCAATGAAATCATATCCATACTCCAGATAGATATGATTAAATCACCGATAAAAGTGACCATGCTCCAAGTGTCCTTAAATATCTGAATATGAAAACAATTTACGGAAAGCATGACAGCCAATATGTTTGATTGTTTTATATAGACATAAATTTTCTCCGCTGTGACACAACTTCTGGGGTGATCCTACCAATCAGTGACAGGATGATTTTCAATGGTTCTTGGGAGGGAGAAGAACCGCAGCTAACATTCCTCACCAACACACCTAGACAAATATTGACTGTTGCTGTGGAAATGGTTACTAGGTGATGTTATTGATATAATCATATGCTCATTAAACAGAAGAAAAGAAAGCTAATTTTGGTAGCCTTGTAGAATAATCTTTGTTGTAGAAAAACAGAATGTTAACAATCACACATACATGTATTTATCATCCAAATCTGTGTTCCATGTCCTTGCCTTGGATCTTTGTTGCTTTTATCAACTATGTTGATATATTTAATCGATGAATCAGATTTATATGATTATACATATATTATATAAACAAGTTATGATGCCATGTTTCACTCTTTTAAGGATTCTGTACTGGACACAGAAATGTTCTGCACTCACAACTTGTCAAAACATGGAATTGTACAGAATACAATACAGTGGACAGCAGAGGAAAAAACAGAAAATTGCAAAACTGGAGGAAGTCACAGGCTTCGTTGTTGATCCTTTCCGTAAGTTTGATGTCCCTGTCTAAACATTCATATATTTATGAAAGCAAGTAGAACCCAGAGTTTGAGCATTTTGAAAGGACAACAGTCAAGCATTATCAATAACAGAAGATCAAGATACGAGTAAATATTTATAAGTAGTTACACGTCATGAATTGCCTTCTTTCAGAGCAGTGTATTTACGCATGTGCTGGTGTCCTGAAACGTTTCACGATGCAGGGTGAACATGTCCACATAGAGAATGACCCAGCCGAATTCACACACAATTGCACTGCTGTTGCATTGCTCGGACAAAACTTATATATTCATGGTATAAATAGGTAAGTTTATTTCATTGATAGGCACATTTACCATGAATAGTTTGTAAATATATATGGACTTTGTCAGGCTTAGAATTACAGCGAAATGGATTTTAATACATTAAAACAAAAGTTTTACAGATAATGTTTAGTATGTTAGAAATAGTAGTAAAATAAGTAACTATGACGATAAATGAAGGTAGGAATCACATTTAAGCATTAAGAATAAACATCTTTGTTTTTGTTTTGTTTTTTTGTTTTTGTTTTTAATAAAATACTTTTTACATTGGTCAGCGTGATTGAATGAATCGAAATCATGATTAGCGTAGTTATGCAAATTATAGACATTACTTTACTTAGATTCATTTCTTTAAATGTTATGAGTCTGAATGATGAGTTGCAGTTAAACTGAGGGTGATTCAGATACATGGACTCACAATAGAAGGGTCCCATAAGATAAAATCTCTTTAAAATTGTAAACATACTTTCATGTATTATATAATAACCATTTCAATTATATTTAGTAAATAAGGTTAAATAAACGATTTTCAGTGATGGCATCATTTACCATATCAACTCAACTAAAGCTCCTGAAGTGTACAGCATAACTTATAAATGTAACAAGCCATGCATTTCTCAGGTAAGTACACTATCGGATCGGATTATCGGATTAACCAGGGCAAATAACACTAATTCAATCGGTCTCCAACATTTCTTTCGGATAAAGCTGAGTGTCGGAGCAACGAGGGTCTGAATAACATGGAATGATTGTATATTCAAATTAGCCATTGAAAAGAAATTTGGATAAAATTGGAAATGAAACGAATATTGATTGCATAAAATTTTCTCCATACATTTCACTTTATATCACTATACACCTCATGTATCACAAAAGAGGACCAGTTGAGCTTACATTCCAATCTTTCAATGAAAATGTATTCAAATATGTAATGAAAATAATATTCTAATGTTGTTAATGTTAATAAGTAAAAGAAACATTAACATTGCTTCGACAATATATAGGGAGAGGGTGTAAATACAAGTTACCGTACATCATTAATTAGACAACGGGATTTTATTGTTCTTAAAATTGTATACATCATAGGCGTCTATTCGAGGCAGGCTTCTTTTCAAGACAGGCGTTTATTTTGTAAACAGAATTGTAGACTTTAATTTCGGTTTATTCGGCGCTCTGAGCAACGAGGTCTATTCGAGATAGACTTGTATTTAAGACATGTGTATAATTACTGATTTACGGTACACATGAATAAGCATACATTTAATGGTGAATTTTGTCTTTCAGGTTTTTGAAGCCCTAATACCATATAAAAAACTGTTTCAATCTGGTTAATGTGACTTCAGGATGGGGTTTTATTAGCATAGTTCAATGCCCATCACGCATGTGTTCTCGTAAGATAGTAACCATGTTGTGTCCGTTTGTTAGATTTTTTTGCAATATAAAATGTTTAAACTAATTGTAAATTCTAACAATTTAATATTCTTTCTATTTCAACAAATAAAATCATAAAACATAAACATAATCAATATTTGCGACAATTCGTTATATCATCGTGATATAAAAACATATGTATAATAAGTATAGATCTTTTAAATATTAGCAACAGTATGAGTATCATCTGTGTAAATGTTTCTTTAAGTTTTAGAAACATTTGTTAGATTGTTAATTGATTTCCCTTATCTTTTCTAATTATATACTTACAATATGTATTATGATGTGCCTGCAATGAGTAAATTGCTAACCGTAGTGTACATTGATGATGTTTTGCTTCTCAAATGTAAGTTGTAATCATTGAATAAATTTATGGTGTTGTGCCTGTTCTGAATAAATTGTTAACCATGTACATGTATTAACTTGTCCATAGATGAATTAAAGATATAACAAAGTTCTTTAACTTGTGTTTCTGTAAAGGTTCCGAAATGCTACTACTTTAAAAAAATGAATCTTATTGAACATCTTATTGAGAATACATACAATGAAGGTCAGCAGTGCATTAACAAGGTCGGTACTGTATGGGTTTGGTACAAAATATGAATGAACAAATATTTCAGAAATTGTCGAAGATACGATGATTTACAAAAAACAATAAACATGTTGCACATAATATACACGCTAAACACCGTAACACCATTGTAGCTTTGCACTACGGTGAAACCATCAATCAGCATAGGCTTGAGCTCGTGAGCCGTGGATTTTGCACTCAAACATTACTGCATGTAAAATAGTTTTCTACAGCAGAAGAAGTTGCCGAGCCCCCAGTGGAATTTGAACCCCAGGCCTCTTGATCCGAAACCAAACGCACAAACCACCGCGCCCCTGATACCACAATAAAGGCAAACAATCTTCTTTGTATCTGGGACACCATCATAATGAAATTGATCAACTCAAACTATAAACTGAATTAGTATGTGAAACACAAGCCGAGTTCAAAGTTTGTTTTGCTGATCATTACTGAAGACATTTTCATTTTTTTCCATTTATTCTATTCAAAACATGAAATGCAAATAATACCAACAGTAACACTATTTTTTGTCTCTAAAAACATGCGATTCAACATATTCTACTCTTGTTATACATTTGTCAACTACTACTAATCTTGACATAATGATTTTTTTCCAATGAGAATCATGATATCACGTTGTGTTTTTATTTATAGGTCATGAAATAAATGTAATATTTAATGCCAATATACTCATGTACATTTTAGTGCCATTGAACTGCGAGTGGGAGGTCGTAATCGTTAACAAATGTGACACCACAACAGTACCATCTTCAGAGTGCTATTTGGTATGGAATGCCTTGCAGAAATTTGGGCGTCATTGGAGATTTATTACACCTAAACAAACAGTTCGGGGGTACATATTAATACTAACGACTCCACCCATCTTTCCCTCTGTCAGTCCAAAGACATTTTTGTTTGATAAATTGCAGAAGGCAATTAGTGTACTCTGACACTGACACGGCTACAAAAGCTGAATGCAGTGATATTACACGTATTTAGATAATAAATAATGAAATAATATTATTGTAAATTTAATAAATATGGTGTTGATTTTAGCAAGCACATACGTGTATGTGATCCTTCAAGAAAGTTTGGCTTATAATTAGTCAATGTGAATGTCAGAAATATTCAGTTGAGATTAGATTATAATTAAGAGTTCACATATGTGATCAAATTATGTCCTAAATGGAGTAATTTGTTTGTAGGAAACTTACCTGAAACTTGACCAGACACTAGGCCTGGAAACCCTACCAGCCCTCCTCAAAAGTTGCCAGTCCTACTGAGTGTCACATTTCAGCTCAGCAATAGTGAACAAAAGCAGAGATGCATTCAGGTTTTCATAAACGTGGGCTAATAATAATATCTGCATGCTTTCTGTAAACAAGCTACCTTCTTTCGGTCGCTTTGCTTTTAAATACTATGTCAAGGCAAGGCCAGTGAAATAATGCTTCACCTTTACAGGACGATCTTAAATGGACATCCAGTGTGATGTTGGGAGGCACATTTGCCAAACGTTATAAATGGTGATATTGGTTGTTAACATTATGTAAATGAGACTTGGAAGTTTGGTTTCTGCACATTTACAATGTATAAGGGTGCTGCTCAATTTTCATTGATTTCAAGTAATCATCTTATATATGTGGCGATTTGGAATGCATATGCAACTTAAGGGATATTACTTCAAATGAGATCAGCACATATGGTGTTTTGGTACTTATTAAAGCCGAAAAAAATATAATGAAAAACCAATGGATATCACTTTAACATGACCCAGTCATTATATACCAAGTGTAAATTTTAGAAAACCAGTTGAAATTGCTCTTATACATATATTTTAGATAATAGTTTTCATGATGCCTATTATGTTCGCAGTAAAAATTCAACCAAATGATGAAGCTACCTTGTAACCAAAATATAATGATTTCCAGCACATGCATTAGATATTGTGTTTATAATAATTGTTGAAAATATATGTTCTTTTAAAAAAAAAAAAATTCTTGACGCATTTCCTAGATCACTCGAGCAGTTTCATGCATTCCAAGAAATCAATTGGAACTTAAGAAGATTGATTGTTTTACCTCTGGAAGCTACGACTTTCAAATTCAAATATTGTATTCTCTGTTGACTTACGTTAACTGCGACATTTTGTGGCATTAAGATAGTTGCGTTAACGTGTGTTAAACAACTTGTCACCAATTGCAACCTAAAATAGACTAGGTCTGAGTAATTCCACTCACGAGGGTAATTGCGCTCGTTTGCTAAAAATCTAACATTCAAGTTTTATTTCAACTAAATACTTTGTTTCAATAGCAGACATGAAATTGACAAAGATACAAATACCAGCCCGACCGTCGGGCTGGTAAGATTTATATTTTACACTCAGAATAGATTTGCAAATATGGCACCGTGGTGGAATGGTCAACCATATTGCTGTCTGAACTCTTAGAGACCTACAACATCACATCTCACACTAAAGAGCTCGATGAAACGGTCGCTGTATTAGTCGCACCATTTTCTTCCAAAACTGATAACCCTTTTCATAGATACGGTTTATTTGGTCGTGTAATAAGATGCTTTACCTTCCAACGTAACATTTCATTGTACAAACGTTAATAATAAATACACAACCAAATATGCCATAAAAACGTGCTGCAGCGACTTTAGTAAAGATTAAAAAAATCTCGATTAAATTATAATATAAGATACCTACGGCAATAAAACACAGGCGGTCAATGGGACCGACGGCGTGCTTTATGAGACAATAAAACATGCTCGTGATTTTAGACGACAGTTAGAGCGTCGCTTAGCAAATGACGTCATATTATACGTCACTTTGATTGTCCCATGCTAGAGAATGTGTTCTACGACGGGAGGCATTAATATTTTCAAAATATAGTTTATGCAAACAACATTATATCTCCGCGGTTTGTATAGAAAAGCGAGTAACTATTCAAGGGCATCTCATATAAGAAATAGAAGACTTTTTGTTGTGCTTTATCGTGGAATAAAACATAGCAGAGAGCATAAAACACTCAGGGCTGCGCCCTTCGTGTTTTATGCTCCCTGCTATGTTTTATTCAACGATAAAGCACGCGAACTCGTCTTCTATTTCTTAAATATAAGATACCCACGGCAATAAAACACAGGCGGTCAGTGGGACCGACAGCGTGCTTTATGAGACAATAACACATGCTCGTTATTTAAGACGTCAGTTAGAGCGTCGCTTAGAAAATGACGTCATATGTTACGTCACTTCGATTGTTCAAAGCTATTGAAAGCATTCTACGACGGGAGGCATTAATATTTTCAAAATATAGTTTATACAAACAACATAATATCTCCACGGTTTTTATATAAAAGCGAGTAACTATTTAAGGGCATCTAATATAAGAAATATAAGACTCGTTGTTGTGCTTAATCGTAGAATAAAACATAGCAGAGAGCATAAAGCACTCAGGGCTGGGCCCTTCTTGTTTTATGCTCCCTGTTATGTTTTATTCAACGATAAAGCACGCCAACTCGTCTTCTATTTCTTAATTCACCACTTTCCTACAGATTCTGTACATCAAGATGACAGTTGCAGGTCAGACTGGTGGAGAGGCGGGCAGTGTTGAGGCTAATGGCCAGAAGATGGTTCTAACAACATGAACCAGTCCAATGCACCACAAGTCTGTCCTAGCGGTATGAATTGTCTTGCAAGATATCAAGGTAGGAAGTATCTTCTATTTATACAACGAGTTAATCTATGACTTAGTGAATACAAATAGAAAAAAATCATAGTAGAGCTGCATCCCTAAAGTCCCTAAATGTATTGAAAGATATCGTATTTTAGGTACTTGCCACAGCGAGTTTTTCCCGATTTCGGGTTTAGTGGATATATGATCCTCTTGATAAATACTATTTGTATCTCATCGCGTGAGCTAGACCTGTAGATATGTACAATATGAGTTAAACATTATATTTGTCAAGGGAAACATATTTTTGTTTATATTATAATAATGTATGTGTTAAATGTTGAAATGTATTGATGTCAAGGGTAAACCTGGTTGACAGGCTGCTAACATGAGCTTGATGTCATACCATTTTTAAGTCGCTTCGCGTGAATGGCGATAAAGTGGCGTCAACATTGCCTGATAGAGCGTTAATTCAATGATGGAACGGGGTATTTTCCGTTTTAAGGTTCTGCCATCACTGCCACACAATGTCTCTTCATGCGCGCAAGAATTAAACTGTTTGCTGAGAAAAAGGATACTAAATATGTCATCTCGTAACAGAACAATTGCAATAGGTACTTCAGGCTGAAGTACATGTACCTGAAACAGACTGCACATCTCCTGATTTCTGGTTGGATCACTCTAACGTACATGTAACAGACTTCGTCATTCGACGTGAAGAATTAACAAATACAGTATGTGTCACTTGCAAACATTTGGAACATCGCAAATCACTAATTGTTTAGTTTTTATTTATGAAAATGCTTATTTGTAATAGTAGCTCTCCTTCTTGTGATCTTTTGCTCAGTTTTCCTCAAATGTTTCTGGATTTGAAGTGTATTTTCATACATGTATATATAATAGTAATTGAGTGATGAGAGAGCTGCATCATTTTCTTTGTATATATTTAAACAATATAATGTTTTATTGCATATATTGAATATTATATATATATGTGTGTTTCAACTAAATGTTAGATATTTCCTTACTGTATGTCAGGAACTTCCAAATAAGTCACGATTGTTATGTGGTTATGCCTTTGATTATGCATATAGCTTTCGACATTTTTATGTTATTATATTCTTATTCGTTTCACTCAAATGTATAAATGAAAGTTATATTGTACAAAGGTATGCCATTAAGAGTAAAGCTTTCTAAAATTATAGCATTTAATTACCATGAATAGTTTGTGAACGTAATGAAAAATGTGTATATTGTCACTGTATATATTGTATCCCTCTACTAACATGTGTAGCGGAATTTCTTACTTCTTTTCAGGAAAGACTATTATAACATATCACGTATTTGGACGTACTTCCAAGGAATACAATGTGAAAATTGTCAATGTAAACCACCTCATACTATTTCATTTAAAAAGAAAACAACTTGAGATATCAAAAGCAAGACGGCGTTTCGCATGGTTGCCACAGTAAAATTTTCAAATGAACCCGGATTGTACTGCACCGAGTAGAGTATTCTGAACACGCATCAACGTGTATCAACTGAGTTCGCTTAATTGCTTGTGGTTGTATTGGAGGACGGGTTATATTTGTTCAGACCTGATTTGACGTTTACAACCTCCTTCGGGTGACTAATTGGGAAAGTAAAATTAGTAATTTAATACTTCATATTTCGAGGCATTTTTGCTGAAATTCATTTGAAAAAAACATATTGTTTACAGATGGACGGGGAGTTATCCCAAACTCTATTGATCCCAGCATTATACAGTTGTAAAACGTTTTCTATCAACTTGCATTATACAAGTAAATTATCTGAACAAGACAGATGCCCTGTCATGCTGAATTTCACACGGTCACACCAATATTTCCTCTCCAAACGAGTGTATAACTGGTCTATGCATGATAAAGTGTGCAGGGATCAATAATCAGTTTAAATTGCAACAAGGAAAATTTACTTTTTACGTAAAACCCGGGTTGTATTGGGGACCCGGTATGTATTGGAGGCCCAGGATGTATTTGAGACCCGGGTTATATTAGAGGAAATACGGTAATTTGTCACCAACACGAAAGTTAACATTGTCACATTGTCATTGCTAGTTGGCTCTGGAAAGTCTTCGTGTCATCAGAGGTTTCTTTTAATTTTTTGTGACGATTAGGAAACTCCTCCCCTATTATGTATAGGTTAATCACCCCCACAAGATGGTTGTTTAAATCAAGTTTATTTCAATAACTACCGCAGTGAGGGTGATTAAACGACTTACACCACTAAGGCGACTTATACCACTAAGGCAAGTTATGTCCCCCAACCATTTCTAAAAACTTGCCCTAGTGCTGTAAACAATGTTATCAACTTCATGAAATATGTTTAACTCGCTTTCACTTGTTCGGTATGTCATTAATTCGTCAAACAAATTGCATAACAACAGAAGCATTTAGTGTCCTCATGAATCAATGACTTATACCTGAAGACAAGTGTTGTGGTACTTGAATCAAAAGAAGACATATACATGTGTGTTTTTATTTGATAAATTAATAGAAACATGAAAATATGTTTAATGTCATTTTCTTCTATTAAACCTTTCAAACCTTCATGTATCTTTACAAACGTTAGAGCTTTGCAAACAGTGACTCTTGAATCACACCTTTTACACAGGACAAACAGGGGGGAATCTGATTGCCGGGTCCACCTGGATCTGCCCCAAATTAGGTTCCGTAAAGGTGGATTTCACCTCTTTTTGTCCTGTGATAGTCCATTCACGTCTACATGGATAGTTGTGCTGACATATGTATAGTCTTTGAAAATTACATATTATACTTCAGTTAAAATACATGTTTCACAGTCTGCAAAGAACTAGTGTAGTTCTATAGGTGTAAGTGGCAATTGCTGCTGTTGTAAATAAAATGTTAGATTTCAATTTTGTTTCCAAATTCCAAATGCAATGCCTAAGTTTTGCCAGTCTCCATAACTGACTGATTTAAGCCTAGCAGTATTTTCCCACTTTTCCGTTCTCAAATAGTGGAACGCTGCACCAGATCACATATCCTAGCACAGAAAACGTATGGAAAAGCGGCAAGGCTTAAATCAGCCAGTTATTCAGTAGGGAAGATGTTTTGTTGCATGTTGATCACTTTCACATGCATTCCATCTGATCTTATTCTGAGTGCGGGGTAGCGCAGTGTTTTGCATGTTCGGCTTAGGATCAAGAGGTCTGCGTGCCATTATACTTTGATAAGGGCTGTATTGCTGATGAAATGATAAAATATAAGAATAATCAACGAGTTGCGAGGAATTACGGATTATCTGTCCCGAGTTAATTATTGTGATAAACTCCGAGCTTTAGCTAGGAGTTTGACATAATAATTCACGAGGGACAGATAATTCGTAATTCCGAGCACCGAGCTGGTTATTCTTCTTCCTATGATCATTTTAATGCATACAAATCGAAATACACGATCTTTAATTAGACTGCAACATACGAATAGTACTCATACACTTTTCATAAACTCTCTCACACCTTCAAGATGCGCACATTTAAATACTTTACAACTTGCGCTCTTTTTTCCAGAACGATTCTAAAGTAACTGTTGAATTTTATTCCAAAAATTGTTTACTGACGTAGTAAACAACTCATTTACATCGTAAATAATGTCGCAGACTAAGAGAAAATTTGTGAAAACGTGAACTGATAATCGCTCTGTTGGAATGCAAGATAGGAGTGTAATTACGTCACCAAATGACTTCATGGTTAATGACGTCACAAAGCAATACGTCACGGCAGTGCAGCCGACCACTCTTGCATGCTAACTCGCCTTGCAAGTTTAGTACTGTAAATACGTTTTTGGAAACATAGGTTAAACATGATTTTATATTTGATGTGTTTTACTGACGTGTGACTTCAATAAGGTATGCTCGAAATTGTTCAATTGTGTGATTTAGCTTGAACAGGAGAGCTGAGCAATTCATGAATGAGCGCAAAGTAGTTCCGTCAACCAATCAAAATGCAAGTTATATTTAGAAAAACTGTAATTCCCATGACAATTATGAAAACTTTAATACCCAGCATATCTGTGCCCGCTTGGGTAAGAAGAACTGTTCCTAAATGTGTAGGTCCATATACTTACTTTTTTTTATTAGTATAGGGTGTATCATATTGCAGTATATGGACCTAGGAACAGTTTACTGTAGAGAACTGTTATATGCATGCAGTTAGGTCTGAGTTCAATGCTTCACTAAATTTCAACACAGTACTAGCTGCTCCAGATGATTATTCGTTTGGTTTTGCTGAGGAAATGTTCAGGTTATATATTATATGTGTAATGAACCGTGGCATACTACATTAACTCCATTCTGTCATGGCAAT
Organism: Gibbula magus; assembly: GCA_936450465.1. Lineage (NCBI taxonomy): Eukaryota > Metazoa > Mollusca > Gastropoda > Trochida > Trochidae > Gibbula > Gibbula magus. The sequence goes on along the minus strand of OW388291.1, from coordinate 51,873,408 downwards.
AGTGTATTTTTTCTCCTTGAAAACCCCAATCCATATACAATAACGACAAAACACATTTTTGGAATGGATGCGTTTACCACTGTTGTCACGTGACTCTGACTTTTCCGCGGAAGACATCTTAGACCAATCAGTGAGCAATAAGTTTAAGTGGTTGTCACGCAAACGAGAATGGAGACTATCACCTTACATCACCTTATATACCCTTACACAATAGCGCCCCCTACACAAAATAGATCCTTATTGTATATTCCTCCGCAAGGAGAAAGTTATTTCTATCTAATGAGTTCCTCAAACGATATAAATATTATTTGTCGTTGCAAACTATGATTTGTAAAACGTTCAGACTTGCGGAAATAAATTGTAAACTATGTTGAGGCTTCGCGTATTGGTATCCAAACCTAAATTTAGCTGTGACAGCATTTAAATCTTTCATTGTATTGTGTTTACATTTTATATCTATTACCTGATATCTAGAAGGTAGACAAATGTTTATTTTGGTGAAACAACTGGTACCCACATAACCGTACTGTCTTTTGTCTTGTGTATATCTATAAAATCATGCAACAAGAGAATTAATCATAAAATTTATTGTCATCGATTTCGTTCTAATTTGAAATATTCGCCACAACAAACACAATTAAAAAGATTTCTATTTTTGAAATTAAGTGTTCAATAGTGATGGAGAATCTTTCAGTATCCAATTCATTGAGTATTTAGTGTGGCAATTCTGTTGGATACGAATCAACAAAATCCAACACTGAAGGTCCCCACGACTATTTCTTATTACCCTCCAGTTTGAAACAATGACACTGCTGGCCTGACCACCTGGAAAAAAACATATAATGATTATGTTACAACAGAAAGCCATTCGATGATTTTTCATTTAAATTAAGGCTCCTACAGTGAGAAAAGTCTGTTCGCACTATGGTCAATCGTCAAACTTGTTTCCACGTAACTGCTTGTAGATTTTCGTTTGCATTTTTTGGACAATCAAAAAGGGGTAGCTTTTGGTTGGGAGTCGTTGTAAATATAGTATTTAATATATACAAATATTTACATCACTAGCTTCTTTTATAAAATTAGCTGTGAACCAATTCGTCTTAAGACACGTGTAGTGAAGAAAACATTGCTGAAGAGACTTTTAGACAACCTGACATAAATACATAATTAAATATGAGCATGCTTGGAGCGTGGACATGTGCGCTTATTAATATGCACTATTATCAATAGTATAATTAAATACATCATCTTCCAATGTAAACTGCAACGCTGTACAAGTGTAGACAGCTTGGTTGATTTCTGCATTGCTTTAGCTGTTTTCAATTTGTTCGAAAGCAAACAACCAGTTAGAATACATCTTGCAGAAGTTCCTGTCACTGTCAATCAAAAAGCAACATGCGTTTACATCGTCGAGTAATGATACCACACTTCTATGACATCATTAACATGATGAAGGCACATTGCCATGACATCACATCAATCGAAGTCAATTGGCAGTGATGTGCTCAGAGATGTATTCTTTTCATTGAAACATAATGAAGTATGATTATGGATAGAATATCACCCTGGTGCCTTGGGTTATCAAATACATCAACACGTGTTGATAAAAATTCAATTGTGTAACTTTTGTCAACTCGTGTTGATCAATTGCATATCACTTGGGTGAGATTTTGTATGTATTATTATAAACTCAATAACAGTGTATTAATGTCCTATTTGTTGAGGTGACCTTTCATGCAAACAATAGTATATTGATCTTTGAAACACCATAACTATATATTGATGATATATGGTCAGTTTTGTCTTACGTGGTCAAATAACTGCTATGCAAGGTTTTATAGTATTTTTTGTCTATAACCATATTCATCCCTTATGTCCGCTGTAAGTTTAATTCGGAATGGTCTGTCAGAGTTCAAGATATTGTAATTGAAGTGGAGCAAGGCAAAAATCAGTCACTTGCCAAGTGTCGGGAAATACTTTGGAGTTGAAATTTCGCGTTTTGTTTTGGCTAGAACGTTTTCCCATAAGGTTTTAAGAACACATATAGGTATCTTCCTACTTATACTTATGGGGAATTTTTTGACATGGTCACATTCAAGGTCGCAGGTCAAGGTCAGGAGTTCTGAAATCACTAAAATTATCCTTAAAACACGAGAAGTTTATTTTTTGTTGTGCTATCATGCTCTTATGTTGTATATATCCACTATGGAGAAAGGCCAAGATTTGAAAAGGCTTTCGCTAAAATCTGTCAAAGGTCAAGGTCACAGGGAGGTCACGACTAAAGCATGCATTCGCGAATATGCGTTATTTTAACAATTTACACTTTAAATCATTACATGTAATACACAATGATAAATGATCATTTATTGTGTGACCCAGAAGGTCCAATGTCAAGGTCACAGAATATGGATTAAGGCCATGTTAACACTTTGATCAGAGTTTGAAATCAGAGATCAGAAACTCATGTTAATGATTTGTAAATTATATGATAAGGAAAATTATTTTGACATTTTCACAATCAATATGAAACATGTGGTGACCTCCTGACTTACTAGTAGTGAACTCAGTAATGATCGATTCAAAGTTATTAGTAGTGACTCAAGTGATAATTATTAAACTTGTTTGATACGGACTCAAATGATAATCAAAATTGTCGCTAAAGTGATAGTCATGAGATATGAATGGTTCTAGCTGCAAATGTAATGTAAACTTGTGTTTCGTAAACGCTTATCTAGTTAATATTGTGGATATTTGATTTACCTGAGTCCGACAATAACCTTTGCACCTTTTTCCAATCACTTTAGGATATGGAGGACCTGATTTAAGATAAACAACGGTCATACCCCTGAAAGTAGAGCATTACTAGCAAATAAGTGATCATTTTTTCATTAGTTCAATATTTAATGCTTTCGTGCCAGAGAAATGGTTTATCGTGATATGGGACATTGTCCTGTCAAATTTAAAAGTCAATGTTATTAGTTACAATAATGTTATAGCACAGGCTGATGATCGTACAGGAAGTAAACCTACATGTCTTCCCACCGAATATACAAAGTGTCTTCAAAAAGCGCCAGTGCTGAACACTTCTTTTTCAACAAGCTAGGGTCGCCTGCAATGTTGCTTTCACAGGCAGTAGACATAGAGAGACATAATAGATGTTCACCACAGGCATACATACACTGCTCTGAAATAAGAAATATTGTAATGTGAAACTACATAACCGGAAACATTGGGAGACAAGACTATGTAAGGCTGATTTGCCAATTACCTTTTAGTGGATATGAATAAATACATCCAGTATATCTTGCTGTAAATCAGTTAATGACATTCATGTTAACATACATACATATTGACGCTAAGCTCAGTTAATCACAGTTGTTTTGTTTTCCCTTCCTCAGTGGTTGTCAATCTTTATGGCGCATACTGTTTATTATGTTTAATATAACTTCTTATGTTTTCATAGACATCCTGCTCTATCAGTCTATCAGCATCCGCTGACCTTCTACGATTCCCTAGGCCAATTAAGTCTTGTATTGCTTTAAACAACCAACAAATGAAAGGCAATATTTGCAGTTCCCAACGAGAGGAGCGCTGGGCAATCGTCGTCGACGTTCAGTATACAAGCAAAGAACAAACGAGGGTTATTGGGATCAGCGAATCAGGCTATTGTAGTAGGGTAGCAGTACACTGATGGTGAAGCTTGACCACCAGACACACTTAAAGGTGCATCCATTGTTTTTCATTAAACATTTTTTTGCTTAAAAACGTTCCGACGCATCATATGTGCAGAAACCGAAAATACAAGTCCAATTTAAATGCACATTAGTTATAAGACCTATTAAACATTATCAGCCTAAAGTTATCTTTTAGTCTGTTGTAAAAAAGTTTCCAAAATAATGTTTGACTGATTGACGCGCGCCACACGCGATGTATTGTCCGGTTTCGATCATAAATCGATAGTTTTATGTTTATATCGTCGGTATACAGAGTGGATTATCACAACAATGGTTATTTTCGGTAACAGTAAGATAGAATGACACCATTCATAACGTTTGGCACATGTGACCCCAAAAACACAATGGATGTACCTTTAATTAATAAACTGAACACCACATTTAGTTCTGATGATGTCTTACATTCGATAATGTACAAGTGCATTTACTTTACTGAAACAGAAAATATTGTCATATGAAGACAAGTTGAAGTGAAACAAGAAAATACAGAATGAATCAATACTTATGTTAGGTTACTGCTTTAATTAGCAATCCACTGACATGAACTTACCGGAATAATGTACCACAAAGTCATCATACTTGTAGGCCGTTTCCATGTCGTTAACATGTTCCTTCTCTCTCTTCTCTTTCATGCCATATCCCATTCTATACAGATGTATGTCATTGTGCGACTTTTGCATCCAGTATATTGTTCTGTTAGAAAATTATGAAGTTAATGGTGATAATAAAAGTAACTTACTTTGAACATGCAACGAATGCATTAAATATTTGTTTCACCAAAAACTTGTGATTCAGTTTTATGCTCTTGCAGTGTATTGGTTTTCGCTTGCCTACTGCAATACCATGTTTCCCCGAGTCCAATGAATATCGTTTTTTAAATGATTGTTGCTTATCACTAACTAGATTAGCGTGTAATTGTCTAGCCAATATGTGGATGTCCACGACTGGTTACCGTCGATATTGCTCGAATTTAGTTCTTTCATTGGCTGGATATTGGTACTCGAGTGTTATTGCAGAAGGGTAGTGAATACACACTGAAATACACAGCTGGAGCAGATCTATGACTATTCAGCGGATAAAAGTTTCATTTTCAGGCTGCCTGACTGCGGAGTATGTCAGTTCAAATGCAAACAAATTTACTTGTAATATAAGACATGTTTCTAGTTTCACTCAAAATCATTTAGCCTAGTAGGTGTCACTGTAGTAGACAATATTACACTATTAGTTACACGGTGTTTGACAGGGTGTACGTGACTGGAAGACCCTGTCAAAACACCGTGTAACGAATTTATTACCCTTAGCTCTATTATATGTACTTATTTCACTCATTTCCGATCAAATATATATACTATATATAGGTATTTTCGTTTGTGATAAAAACTCTGCACACTGTGAAACAGCGAAAACGTTGTATAGAGTTTACTGCTCTATATCAAGGGAGATAACTCTAAAAATAATCGATTTTACGTTTATTAATATATGAAGAATAACGTAGAGACACATGTTTTTATTGACACAATCAAAATAAAAAATGTATACAGGTTGAAATCACCATACTTAAGTTTGTTGTAGTAAATTTCGATTCTTACTTCCGAGTCGAGCAACTGTTTAACACGACTTTCAATCTTAGGTCAAGGTCATCCGTAAGACCCATTTAGTTAGTCACATGACCTTTCTTCACTCGGGCAAATCCGCCTACACGGTTTCATATGCATTGGCTATTGACCAATCAGACTTCAACAAATGTATCTAAAGGGTAATAAATGGATATTAAAGATATTGGAATGCAAATTATTCAATATAGATATCTAATATGAAACTGTTGTTGTGACCCATTCTTACTGAGTTACTGGTTCCAGAGAGACAGTCAATATCTCATGACTGGTGGTTGTGAGATATTGTATCTCTGGGTGGTCCGTCTCCCACGTTCCGTTGTAGATCATGTTCTTACTGATTGGTAGAACTATGCCCGATGTCTGGTCACAATGCAGAAACTTCAAATCTGACAAAACATGTTTATTAATTAATGAAGAATAATTTTGTAATAAAGGAGGAGTCTAAACCTCGATCTTCAAGAACTCTAGTTTGAACTTTGACCTGACGCTTGATTAAAATTGGTAAACATATCAACAGGGGTACAATTAAATCGTTAATATAATTTATATAATAAAATATGTCATGGTGGCTTACTTCAAATATTTCAACATTTGCTATTTGTATTGTTGCCACAATGAACAAAAATAATAAAGAAATTATCGTTTTTTTAAATAAACACTTCCTCTTACTTATTTCATACTGATCCTTCCATCGGTAAACATCTGGGACACCAAATTCAGGGAATTTGAAGGAATATGAAATACTCTGTGCAGAAATGAATCTTAGAGGTTTCTCGCCTCCAGGACAGTAGACCAAATCTGTTACATTTGACACACAGATTCTGTTGGTATCTTCACTCATAACATAATTTGTTTCATTGTTTCGGATTTCAAACGACTGGGAAGCTTGATCAAATGTTATTATAAATAAGCCATAGGCTGCATCATATGGCTTTGAACCTGTTTGAGGAGATAGAATGAAATAATATTAATCACACATAACAAATCTTAAATGATGCATACAAACTCCACCTCAGCTGATTAAATATACGTACAAAACTGAATGAACTGAGAGTGTGTTAAATTCACGTAAACAACCTAATATTTAAAATTGATACGTGAATGTAGGAGGTTAACATTTTTTTTCCCAGGAGTTATCGTACGCGTTTTATTATACTTACTTTTTATTTGCAGGTGTTGTCTAGATATGTATAAGTCATGTTCCTGAAATATCAAAACGATGATATATTATTTTTAGTAATACTTCTTCCATGCTGGAATAACTCTCTCGAGAATTTACGAATGATGTTCTAGACAACAATTGTAATAGCTCTTGTTTTAAATAGACAATTTTGACCTCGAAACAAATATTTATTTCATTCAGTTCATTCAGTGTGATAAAAAAATCCATCGAGTGCCTTACCCCGTGTTCAACTTGTATCCAAAACCAATATATGTGATGTGATAAACATCATCAATAAAGTCCGTTATCTAACACTTGGAACAGGTTTAATTGGTTTACTTCCTAGGATATGTGACAGAAAAAACTTGAGAGATGGGACGATGAAATCAAATATTTTAGAATTCGTTTATTTTTTTCAAAATAGCAAATTTATTATGTCTTTTACCTAAAAATGTGAGAAACTTGGGGGTCACCGAACGATTTAAAAAAGTTATCGGCATTAATAATAATACACCCGTCGGGAAATTACATAATTTTTGACTGATTTGGTTTGTTTAAATTAAACGCATGCTTTTAACGAATAAACTCAGAATCCTTTCAGATACATTTCAATCATATACGGGGATGTATAGCAAATCTATATTTTGAAAATTAATGACGCTGCAAAGAGCAACAAAATTAAATTAAACACTTGTTAATTAAAAACGGCATATTTATCATCGTGTTTCGCATGTTCAACAGGATTTGTCACTAACACAAATCTTTTAGAAATTTAATATGATGTGCGCAGTTAACTGAACAAACGAATTCAGAAATAATAAAGCGGGTCACCGAACGTATTTTCATTACCTTTAACGTCATTTTGAAAATTATATACATAAATGTAAAAAACAGACGCCATGGCAGTTTTGATGATTTCAAGTGTAACTTTGACGGCCTACCGTGTAATTATTATTGGACATATTATCAATCTAAGAGTGCACAGTTGATTATACCAGGCTATTGAAATTCGTCAATAACTTGAGATACACATGTAATTCGAATAACACATGTAGTAACATATTTACCGCGAATATAGGTGATGGTAACGTTATGCGGCTTGTCGTAAAATGACCGTTATAAAGGCGTTACGGTAAATCTAAGCGCTCCCCGTTAGTGTACAGATAAGCCTATGCCCAAAACAACTTAATCCATATATTTTGAGACTTATTCACAAAAAATAACAAAATTAATTGTTGTCGAAAATGTTGCCGTAAGCAAGTTCGATTTCTGGGTCCCATCTCTCCTTAATTTGTCTTTCCAAATGAAAGTATTTTTCATCCTTTAAAACAATTATTCCAAATATAATGTTCTGCAATTCATGAACTTATGGCCAACATTAATTGAAAAAAGATGGTAAAACGAAAATATATTCAACTTAATTCAACTTCCCTCGCTAATGAAAACTTGTGCCAGTCTCAATGTTAATTTACGAATTTATGCATTTATTTAACTTTATATATATTAGCGTAACAGCGAGCAATATGAAGTTCAGGTGCAACGCGCTGCTTTTGATAGAACAGGGAGGTTAGTGGAATGTGTCAATGCTTGGATTAGCCAGTCATACAGACTGGCGTGGATTATGACTTGCAGGGGAATAATCTTTGAAATTTCAGACACAATCTCAGGAGACTATGCACCTGAGATTTTTTTGTTTGATCTAGCATAACTCTAAAAAAAGACACAATTACTTCAACTAGTCTTATTCAACATTAGGGGTTATCATAAACTTATTAACTCTCAGTAACAATAAGAGGAAAAACGAAAGTAATTCTTTACCTGAAATATCTCCCAGAAGATTCTTTTGTTCCCAAACTCCACCACTTCATCTGTTATCTCCTTCACTGTACAGGATCGAGTGTCAAGCATCTGCTGCGCGAAATATGAACACTTCAGGGGCTTGGGGGACTTGAACAAACACAAAACTATCTGATGTAACTCAGGACCTTCCTGACGATCAGTTCCCAGACTGATATCACGTAGATAGAAGGATCTGATGGCTGCTTCAGTTAGACACAGCAATACAGGGAACAGAATCGATTGTCTTATTAGGTTCATATTTCTGAATCGACGATTATGTGATGGGAAAGTTAAAAATGTTAATGAATGACTGCTTCAGCATGCACTTCAATACGCAGAAATATCTTGTTAGCTTCTTGAACCAGAGGAAAGGAATGGGGTTCTTTATATGTTGGAGTGTATACATGTAGGATGACCTTTTGCTTTAGGAATGTAAGAGGTATGTTATCGAGAATTTGCTAAATATACTCAAGATCCATGAAATAACAATAAATTAGTTTTCCAGGTATAAACGATCCTCACTTATATGTGGGAAGGGAAGAAAAATGAACCGCTACACATGTATTATATTGATAAATAAAGGGAACTTAAGTTACGAAAATTGTGTTTGAGAAAATATTAAACATGCCTATGGATTGCCAGTGACACTTGCTATTTACAAAGCTGCTCAAGTGTAATATAACTTTTTACTAATCATGCACTTTCAGATAGTAAAACTTAAACTGTGATCAGTCTTTATTACTGTCAATAAAACATGAGCATCTCTAAATACAGCACAGTGATTAAACATCCAGTACGATGTTTGTTATTTAAGACATGTATTTCATAATGTGTTTGTTCACTGGCTTATAAACGGTTTGAAAGGAGCAATTTAAACTGGTATAAATGGCGGAACTTGTCGACGGCATTTATACTACAGTTTAACTTGAACTTTCTAACCGTTTATAAGCCAGTTAACAAACACATTATGAAATCTATTTCTTATAAATTCAAACTGTGCCATCTAATCAGTAAATACACTTTTGAAAAGAAAAATGTACAGTGCATGATAAAACAAATGTTTAGTATTGTCTTAGATCAGCCCACAATAAGCTCCGCCCACAATAACACCTCATCACTTATGTGTCACCACGCGCAAAACGTAGTTCACAAGAAATATGATTAAAGTATTTAATGTTTGGTTCTAACATGCTGTTTTAATCACTCTTTCAATCAAACTACAATTAGAATTCATGTTGTAAGGTTCTTAAAAAGTTAAATCAAGAAAAGAGCATTTGATAGCAATGTCATAATTGCGCAATTATACAGTGATAAAGTAGTACCGCAGGTTATTTTATGTAAACGTCAGGTTATGAAGGTTATCTTTTTCAGCTGTCAAGCTTGTGTTTATGAGAATGTATACCGGTCACATGACCTTGTTTAATCCAAACAGCAGAGAGCATATCGCTTAATTAAATTTAAAATATTGAATTAATAATAAATTATGTATCAGATGAAGGAGGTTAATTATTCATATTTTTGAATATGAAGGATTGAAAGACATCAACCAAATTCACTATTATTGCAGCATGTATGTTATCTAGATTTTATTTAGGCAATTGACAGAACACACTGATAGATTAGTGTAAAGTGTTTTAACATGTTAAAGTTTCATGTATCAAGCAGTGAGGACACGTTGTGTTCATAAACTGTCAAGTGTGGAAAGCTCTAACGAGCAAAAGATATGCCTACCCCCAAAATGAAATATATAATATGACTGACGCACAGTTACATCATATCTCTTAGAACATTCTTTACTGAATAAGATTTGTAACATTTTCTGTAATTCATTGTGAAAAACACGCTTTTAAAAACAAAATCGTCATTTAGAAACTCCTTAACTAAACAAGACTAAAACTGCGTTAACGAAGTCGAACAAGTTACATAATGTCAAATACATTATGTATTATGTATTCCCCCTTTTTAAATATAATGTTTTACGTTAAATAGCAAGCATTATGAAGGAAAACAGTGTCAAAAGAGCTAGTTTGCCAACCACATTATATATCACACCCTGATGAATGGAATAATATGTTGGTCTTTGGGAACTGTTTATCTAAATTACAAGTGAACCCGATCCGTTTTCTTTCAAAGCGTCATTACCATGGTATAATCAGAATTTAAATAGGAACATATATAATGACTCATATTTATTTATCAAAAAACAACAACATTATCTTACCTTGAAAGGTGATACAATATCTCTTATTTTCATTCAAGACATCAATAACATATATGCAAACCCATTTTATTATAAAAATCAGCTTTTGCAACAGTTATTTAAGTTTCTCTTTTTTCCTTTTTACAATATTTCGCTACAAAAATGCAGAAAATGTTTTAACCTACATATCAATAGTTCGTGAAACTTTATCTTGTCTATCATAACATTCTCCGTGGCCCAAGTTATGTGACTGAAACGTCCTGTATCTAGTGAGTTACTACTATCTTTGGAGTGTGAAAATAAATGAGACTAATTTACATTCCTCCGATAAACAAATTGGTTGTAAGTTGTCTTGGATTATCTTTCATGTCCAATGTTTCATGTGCTGTTAAATATTCGTATGTTGTGACGAAATTTAAAGTAAACATAGTATAATAAAACCATATTTAATCAACACATACGGATTTGATTTAGAATCAGTTTCATTTATAACTGGTAGGCACCCACCACCATAATTTTATGTTTGAAGATTAAGCGAATCATGCCCATAATATTCCCAGCCTGACAACGTTATAGGCTTTATTAAGGCAGAATAAATAAAATGATGAGCGAGGCGATTTTTTCATCAGAGTTGTATTGTGGAAGTGGTACCTGTCCGGAAAAAATCGGGAAGCACATTCGTTTTTATCAGACACCTTATTTCTTGTAGACACATTGATAATTGGTTACGCAACAAAGATGCGTCTAATTAACAATACAATAAAAAATAAATTAAGACTAATAAAGTTAATAAATGGGTTCGGAGAGATTAGGAATGGGAATACGATTTCAACATTAGACATATCCATCACCCTCCTGTTCTAAAGAGGAATTCGAAAATCAATATATATGTATATTAAAAAGATCAATATAGTACAAGGAATTACATCGATATCAGCCTTCATAAAAATGCTGAGTTGGCAACACGCATCTAAAACGCACGGATGGCAAGTTTGAAATTCTATAAGTTCTCAATAAATTTGGCATATGTTACAAGTGGGAAAGCAGATTGAAATACGCTAAAGGGCAAAAGAAACATAGACAATTTCCAACAGGAGCAAAAACGAAGTATCTCTCCCAAATGAAATCAATATTGAATGTTTATAATGAATCTTATTAAGAGATATACAAGTTTCGTTCATGAGAGTATGGTTATATATTACAACGTTTTGTTGGGACATAATGGTTGGTATATAAGGTAACATGTAATTAAATATGGAAATAATGTTAGTTCAAGATGTCGAGAAATGTATTTTTGGACTTTAAATCAATTAGGCATTGTTGCTGTAGGATGTTATAATACAAACCAGAAAAAACATTATTTCGCTTTCCTATCACATGAGAAACATAAGGGATTTCATGAAGTATCCTGACCAGGATACTCCGAATTTCAGGACCAGTATACAATAGGATACTCGGAGTATCCAAAAATATCCTGCTCAGGATACTCCGGGTTTCATGATTCAGGATACTTCAGGATACTTCAGGAAACTATATAAAACTATCGGAAATTGTTAGAAATTTTAAAATATTACATATAACACTACAAATTATAACACAGACATACGCGGTTTACCCCTGTCATACAGTTTTGGCATTAGTTGTTTCTGTCAGACGACATTAAATTCATGTAGACGCTTTTTTTGGAGAAAATTATACAATGCATGTGTAAAATCACGTTTGAAGCTTGGTCATTGTTGCTTCCCTATGATATGTATCAATATACTCACAGATACTCACAGATCCTCTTCTGGTAGCAGGCTGTAGAGAGCCTCAGACACCAGCTCTAGTTCTTGTACCCTGTCGGTAGGGATTTCTGCGTCGACATCATAGACGAATTCTTGTGGACTCCAGAAGGCATCTAGCCTTGCTTCGAAACTCTGGACTGAAGGAGCACAGACCACTGCGTTGGGGAGACTGTTCCATGTATCCACCACTCTGTTACTGAAGGAGTTTTTCCTGACTGCAAGGCGTGCTGGGAACTTGAGCAGCTTGAACTCATTGCCTCTTGTAATACTTTCATTCCTTATTCTCAGCAGTCTTGCTTTATCGTAATAATACTTGTCATGGATTAGTTTGTAGACTTCAATCATGTCTCCTCGAGTCCTCCTGTAACGTAGGGTTGGGAGCTTCAGTTCCTTTAGTCTTTCTATATAAGATTTGTCTTTCATTCCTGGAATTAGTTTGGTTGTTCTTCGTTGAACATTTTCTATGTCATGGACGTCTTTCTTTTTATATGGGCTCCAGATGACTTGGGCATATACTAAATGTGGCCTCACCAGTGATTTATATAACGTTAAAAACATGTTTTTGTCCATGAATTGGAAAGATCGCCTCATGCTCCTGTAATCGAGTTTGCTTTGTTTATCTTTTCTGCCATATGTTTTCTAAAGTTCAGTTCAGTATCTATTAACACTCCAACGTCCTTTTCTGCATCGCTCACTTCCATATGTTTAGAATCTGGTCTCATCTTGTAATGTTCTGTGATCTTATTTTTCCCAATGGTCATCGTTTTACACTTATCTGGATGAAATTTCAATTTCCACTCGTCCGACCAAATTGACATGTTGTATATATCTTCTTGTAGGCGTTGACTATCCTCAATTCGGTTAATGATTTCTTGATATGTCTTTGTGTCATCAGCATAGAGATATATGTCGCTGTCTTGTTCCACACAATCAGGGAGGTCGTTTATGAATAGTACAAATAAAAGTGGGCCGAGCACTGAGCCTTGGGGGATTCCACTTGTTACTGGCTTTGTCTCTGATGGTACACCTCCAATAATAACTTTCTGACTTCTGTCACTAAGAAAATGTCCAATCCAATCGGTATACTGCTCACCGAATCTAAATATGTTTAGCTTATGGAGTAAGTGTCTATGTGAAACTTTGTCAAACGCTTTCATGAAGTCACAGTATGCAACATCTACTGTCCCTCCTCTTTCAATAATACTTGTCCAGTGTTCCATGACATCCAACAGTTGAAGTACAGTCGAACGCCCGGATATAAATCCATACTGTTTGTCACTGAATAAATTATATTCCTTCATATGTGTTATCATATTTTCTCGTACAATTCGCTCTAGAGTTTTACATATAATGCTGGTTAAACTAACTGGTCTGTAGTCTCCTGCATACTTCATATCTCCTTTCTTGTGTATGGCTGTTATGTTAGCTTGCTTCCATTCAGAAGGTATCTTTCCTGCTGCTATACTATGTTTGAAGAGTAAGTATATCGGTCTGGTAAGTATATTGCTGAGCTCCTTCAGTAGTATTGGGCTAATTTCATCAGGTCCTGGAGATTTGTTTATATCGAGTTCTTGGAGTTTTCTTCTGACTACGTCTTCTGATAGAATTATAGTGTCTGCTGATGGGAAATCTATTATTTTGTGTAAAATATATCTGGTAGCTTGGATCCATCTTCTATAGTAAAAACTGACGTGAAGAATTCAGCAAGCACGTTCGCCTTCTGTTCATCCGTTTCTGTAACTCTAGTCTTGTCATCGTTTAAGTATAAGTCTGGGATACCTGCCTGTTCACATAGGACCAAAACTTCTTAGGGCTGTCCTGTGCTGCATCTGCTATCTGATGTTCATATTCCTTAACCGAATTCCTAGTATGTCTTCTGACTTGGTTTCTTGTTCTCTTATAGAGTTCATATGTTAATGGGTCCCCACTCTCCTTCCATTTCTTCCAAAGTCTCTCTTTTCTTCGTAGTTTATTCTTCAGTTTTCTTGTGAGCGGGATATTACTACCTCTTGTGGTGATTTTTCTTTTAGGTATGTGATTAATGATGGCCTCATTTATCTTATCTTTGATTATTGTCCATTGTTCATCAACATCTTTATCTTGCATTAAAGTATCCCAGTCAATATCAAGATCAATTGACATTCCCATAAAATCTGCCTTCCTGTAGTCAAGTCTACTTTTCTCTTTCACATTATCTTCACATTCTTGCAGATCTATAATAATCATTGCGTGGTCACTCTTCCCTAGTGGTGATGAAATTATTACTTCACAGTTATCTTCCTCTCCTGTAAGTACAAGATCCAACAAGGTGGGTCTTGCTCCACTTCTACACCTGGTAGGACTCTGGACATGCTGGAACCAGTAACAGTCTCTCAATGCTTCTATAAAGTCATGTTCATATTTCCCCTCACAAGTGCTATTTTCCCAGTCTATTTCGGGTAAATTAAAATCTCCAACTGTTAAATAATGGTTATACTTGGATTGGCTTATTTCCCTTAATAATAATAACAGCTTATGGTTTTCCTCACTTGTGTGACTTGGGCTCCGGTATATACTAGTTACTAATAGTTTGCTTCCGTTGCTCATCTTGATATCAAGTGATAAATATTCATTAAAATCTGAGTCAAGTGTTATGGGGTTAGCTTTCATAGATTCCTTTACATATATAAGGAGTCCCCGGCCCGGATCATTCTTTCCCAGATTCTTGTGAAATAACTCATAACCATTAATGTTGAATTCTGCTGCAGTTCTTTCATATCTGAAATTTTTAGGTTTAACTTCTTGCAAGATTATCATTGTGGGCATTTTCTTCATATCAGCTAACTTCAGTTTCAGCTCTAGAAATGTATCACAACTGAACGTATCTACATTGGAAAAAATAAAAGTCAACATATTTACATCACCAACTCCTTGTTTAGATTTTCACGGTTCCTTGTCTACCTTTTCAAATTAAATTAAGTATGAAATCTTCAGAACAATTTGTTTGCAAACTTTGCCAGTTGCGAAAAGACTTTTGTTGAAGTAGGACAAGTTTCGTAATCTTCCGGTTCAAAGTTCAAAGTTCTCACATTGATGGATTTATAAGTTTACAATTTGTGTTCTTGTGTATCTGGATATTCATATTGTTGGATTCGGTGATAAGGTAAGTTTCTTTCATTAATTTCCATATATTTGATACTTGATTTCATTACCAAATATTATTCAATTAAAACATTAATTATCCTGAAATGACGACAGTTAAACAACAACCTAACTCTTAGGTAACAGCAAACCATATTGAAATCAAATGTACTGGTTCGGCATTAATATAAGCCATTTAGGCTTGTTTGCCAATCCTTTTCTATTGAATAAAATGGGTGTAGGTCTTTTCGTAGGAGGAACCAGTTCGTAGGAGTACAAAACGGTCGGTTCGTAGGAGGATATACGGTCGGTTCGTAGGAGGATTATTAAATTGTATTATGTACAAGATTTGCAGTCTTTATTTGTTATTTTTATGATCGTCTGTTGTTTTAATAAATAAATTAATCTGGTGGGTATAATCTTTATTCAATTTAACAATTTATATTGTATTAAATAGCGAGTGAATCCCTAACATACGCCGCGGGAGATGAGGTTTATTTAAACATGATTGGTATTAAATATATATTATTTGTTTTGTGATGTTGTTTCTTTAATAAAGTAATCTGGTAAGTATATGACTAATCAGCAACTACTAGAAGATTAGCTGGTGCCGCTGAAGATGAAACGGGTAAGTCGCCGACAATGCAATGTACAATCAAAACATCTCATCAACCATGGCTCTATTCGTTGTATGTAAGAAAGATGTTCGACCAAGGCAACATGCGATCCAGTGCGAAAACTGCGACGAATGGCAACACCGACTTTGTGATTCGTGGTCGCCATGTTGCCATTTGCTGTAATGACTAAACAGACACAATTTAATGTGAAAAGACGCTATTTATACAAAATAAAGTAAAACAATTACAAACAAACACTTAGTAATATCCTAAAACATAATATATTTAAAAAAATAATCCTCCTACGAAAAGACCTTCTACGAACCGGTTTCACCTACGAAAAGGTCACTCCTACGAACTGGTTTCACCTACGAAAAGACCGCTTCCCAATAAAATATGTTTAAACCAAATCAATAAAATTGCTGACTGTAATTTATATTAATCATAAACTTGTTTGTCCATATATTTTGTTTTCTGAACCGATTATTGTTAAACCTTATAATAAATACATCAAACTAAATAAGTGATATGCTTTTGTTTATCGTGATCTCGCTACCCTCTGAAATGTGATTTGATGTTATAGTTGAGAAAATAAATAAACTGTTAATTGTAACATTATCGTTCAATATTCATAACGAATATAGTTTAAAGTTTATGCAGAAAGAAGGTAAAATCAGTGAAGGCAATCATTATTTGTTAAGTTGCCAAGACATGTGACCCCCCCCCCCCCTCAAGCATTTAACTTACAGATCAAAATGCACATTTTTAACACACTATCTTAATTTTTAACAATGAAATGTAACATAACTATGTATATTTGGTGAATAAATACAAAGTCCTCGTTATGTTGTAGCGCTAATAATTTCCGTTCGTATACTGGAGTTTCCTTGAGTTTCCTGAAGTATCCTGTGCTCAGGAAATTCCCTGTAAACTGATCATGATACCTCATTAAACCCTTAGGGTATCCTGAGCAGGATACCTCATTAAACCCTGAGGGTTTCATGAGGTATACTGTATCAGGATACCCCCAATTTTCTAGCAGTGTATCATGCCTGGTGATATGACGTTTTTAAAAAACATGTATTGATAATGTTTAAAAAATTAGAAAGGTTAATTGGCTTGGTGACATGGTGTAACTACAAAAATGTATGTTTCAATCGTATCTATCCCTCGTGAATTAAAATGCATATTTGGTATCGTTTGTATAATTTCTTTTGCCCATGGGTGTACACTGATAGCGCAGGATGATCTTACTGGGATAAACTTACACATGTGAGACGGCAACGGAAAAGAGATGAGTTGATCATACCAAGTACTGCATATACACGGTCATCCATGGTATTTTTTAAAGAAAGTTGCATATATTTTATGTGTATATAAAATTGATAATCTTTAAGAACAGACATTAGCCACACCAAATACAACTTCAGAGTACTGAAATAACGCTTTGCAAATTGAATTGTTATCAATATTATCAGGTGATTAATTTGATAAAATAGTTTTCTGTTTATTAGACGATTATATACATTTTGGGAAATATACAATCACATACCTCCAAAGGGTTGGTTTTGGCAATCAAATGTCACAACATCTGATATAGTGCATTGTATAGACATTACCATTAGTTACAACCTGCCAGATAACAAATATAAGATTAATCCATAATGTTAGAATGTTAAATCCCGCGAGTATTCACACCACGGCGTCTCCTGTAGACTAGCGAGATCATGTTATTTTGTAAAGACACTTCAGTGAGCTGATCTTTGACAATCTAAGGTGACTATCGACTAGCCTGACAAGTACTTCAAAGGTTACTGGAAAGTAGTTTTTGTTAAAGCTGCGAACATTCGAAATAAAAAGGTTGTTAATTCCTTCTTTAGTTCATAAGACACATCTAAGAGCTGGCCTCTGCCAGTCTGTAAATTAACAAGACATGTGTTACTGAAAAGTAGTTTTAAAATCTGAGTTGTCGAAATTCGAATTGAAACAGGTTGGCAACGTTGCTTTCTAAAATAAACTGCTTTGATTAAAATGAGACCACGCTATTTTTTTAATTTTGATGAAGGTCAATCAATTGACAGTTAATACAACGGAAGTTATACATTTACACATACATCGCAGGTCTTCAGTCTTATTGGAGACCCGGCGCTTATTAGAGGAAATACGGTAGTTTGTAAATCTGAGTTGTCGAAATTCGTATATGAACATGTTGGCAACGTTGCATTCTTAAAGAAAATTTAAGAAATAGTCCCAAATGCTTTGATTAAATTGAGCCCATGCTCAATTTGAAACGTTGATGAAAGAGAATAAATTATTTAGGTACATAGTTCATGTTTTATTAGAAAGTAAATACAAAAGAAGATATGTAATGACATGTACATCACAAGTCTACAGTTTTACAAATAACATCTACACAACTTTGACCACAGAGAACTGTCTTCTTTAGTTACGTCTTCAGAACTGCTTTGTTATGAACATATTATTGAACGTCCAGGCTAATTTTTCACCTGATAAGACCGTGTCAGGTAAGTAATGCCACTGCCCAGGTCTTAACATAATTATCAAAAATGGCATCCAATAAGACAGGCCGGTAGCAACATTTTAGGGAGAAATTTTTGTTTAGGATGTTTATTTTTGGAAAATTCTGATAGTGCAAGTGGATGTTTGAGTATAATAACGCATACTGCGTAAAAAAGGTATTGCAACGTTTACCCAAAGTAACTTTTGAGGATGAGTTAGTTTAAGTACGGAGCTGTACTGTATACAATATTAAAACAAGGTGACATCGAGTTTTTAAGTATCTGAATAACAATTCATACAATCGTGCCTTTTAATCAGTAATGATAGTGTTTTCTTTTCATCTGCATACTTAAAAATATATCATGATATTACAGGTTACAATTTCATGCCAGTATCAATCAGTGTATCCGTAACGTGACCCTGATTGACTTGTTCATTAACATACGATTTTGTTTTATCTTAGATAATCACAAGAAAGACTCATTTACCATATAACATCTCATTCCTTAGCCAGTGGGGATAGAAGTACAGGTCACACAGACCACAACCTATTTTCATCTATTTCTCTAGGACGAGAAGCCCTACAAAGTGAAAAACCCTAAAAAGTAGAAATTACTACTTTTAAAAGCGGTACAAATAAATTGGTTATTACCAAAGAAAGAAAAACAAACTCAAAGCACCATTCTGACCCCCACGAATCTCCGCTTTTGTACTTTCAATATTTGGCTGCTGTAGTTGATGAAGAAAACTAGGTTATTGACATCTGACGAAGTCCAAATGACAACAGGCTATGGTACACGTCCATTCGATGAGCTAAACGTTTAGAATAGATCAATTGCAGCAATATATCAGAAGCAACTATTATTGCATTACGAGAGACTCCCTTGATTTATACCTAGTTTACTTAATTTAGATCATACTTCAGTCCAACACCATATTTCAAATATGACATATGAGAAACATTTATGTACAGTTTACACCAGTCAAGCTGTTTCAAAGTTGATAATACTAATAGGTAGTAAAATTAAGTTTAAATTAACAGCAATCTTATAAACGCTGATGATAGATCATAAATGGATACATGATAAAACGTTAACTTAAATACGCATTGATCATATACGACCATTGATCATATATAGAGATTATTACTCGAGGACGTGTGTCATATGACTTTTATGAAACGAGCGTGAATTTTTGTATTGCCCGAGCGAGAGCGAGGGTTATACACACATTCGCACGAGTTTCTTAAAGTCATATGACACACGTTCGAGTGTAATAATTTCTTTATTACCCGTTCTATTCCATGTGATTCGTGTAAAAATAGTCAGAAAGCGGCCCACTTCTCTTGCGATGACAAGCAACAGCGACATCACGAATAATCGTTTTATGACGTCACAGACGACAAAATACGGGAACCCGCGGTGAAACAATCGTTGCTAGGCAAACGTGATATGTGCACATGTGCTCGTATCAATAATATTAACTCGGTTATTTTCAACCATATGGGTAATAAACGATCATTGATCATATGTGAATAAACAACAAACTAACACTTTCTTACAAATCAAGATAAAACTGATAAGTCAACACAAAGTGGTAATTTTGATACGACAACACATATCTGATATACTTTTGATTCTGTTTGTAGTCGAAATTCTAAAGTTTCATTATATACTGGTGTAAACTAAATAACCAAATCATGTATTATAAACCTGACATATCTTACCAAACTCCAAATCTCACTTCTATAAACGTATGACTACTTTCTGTACATGACATATTCATAACAATTCATGCGATATCAATTGATATTTCAAGAAAATAGCATTCATAAATACTAAGAACCTATTTACCTTTTCTTATGTTATGGTAGAATGTCGTTCTCCTAATCTCTAATGAAAAGACTATTATTATCGTTGATAATGTTTTAGCCCATGTTGAATATTTCTATGGACATGCTACGACTACCATGAATTAGCACACACAAAATGCAAAATCTGGAGGAAACAGAAACAAGTAAATAATTATCCTCAGAAGCGTGTCAAACTATTGTTACAAAAACCGTGCAAAGTTATGTATAACTCCCGCTCCCGCTCGGATAATATTGAAACTCGTTTCGTTGAAGCTGAATTACACTTCACATAACAATCTCTAAAACTCATGGTTGGCGATAACTGACCAATGTTAATTATACAGAAACTAATTGGAATTACCATTTAGTAATCATATGAAAGTAATAAATAATACATGACAGGGAATTAAAAGGAGGAAACTAGAAAAAAAACCACCTAAAAACAATGATACTTTAATAACTTGAGTTAGAGTGTGACATCATCTAAATGATGGTTTTCTTGACAACAATGTTTGACTGCAGCAAAGACGCATTGCTTCAGTTCGTACTTTTTATAAAATGATGCTAAATAGATATCACTTTAATGAATTGAGAATGATTGGTATACTAACAGGTTTTTGGATAACCTGAAAAAATGCTGAAATATTAAAATACTTGTCATTTGAATTAGTTAAAGACTATATAAACATCTAATCAATTAAAAGCTTACTGTATTAGGGAAAGTTAAAATTCATTATTGGTAGCAAAATACAAATGCACCTAACATTATGAATCCCATTATGTCCAGACACATGTGTAGCAATGTTACGTCATGATAACTCCCAGCCATAAACCAACCACTATGACATCATTTCTATAAATGCAATTATTTAATCATTATCTCAACAGTTCAGTTCTCTAGAAATTCATGTTTAATTGTAATTACTCACCACAGTAATATTTTCAAACTTGTATCGTGCAGGACGACAGAAATAGCTTCTATGGTATGAAATAATCAGTCAAATTAGTTAAGACATCTGGTCCTGAAGTTTTGTATATATTCCTAACATATTTGTCATTCAAATCATTTTAACATTGACACGTTCAGTAAACATTAAGATAGAACAAAAGACTTGTGAGTTGTATATTTTATTTTATTGAAATCAAATATGTTCAATGAAGCAGAATCCTTCGGAACCGTTGTTCCTTTGTTTCCATGTCACCTCCTTCAGTTCTCCTTAAGTTTTATTTACCTATCAAATCATTTGAAGACGGGTGTCCATATGGTATTTCTGCTTCAAAGACCTGAATATAAATTCATTATTTGCATGAGGCTTTTGTTAATAAATACTGCTATATTGACACCTTTAGTTTGCTTAGATATGTTTGTATAACTTGCAAGTATTGAAAACAAATTTAAAAAACATGAATTTATTAGAACAAATATTGCAGAAAATGTTATTCTATGATCGGATATTACAATATGTCAGTGTCTATGTATATGATTATACTATGGATTACCTGAGAAATACAGTTCTTTGGACAGCTGATATGGTACTCCTCACTTTGTTGGGTTGAATTGACGTGATATATTGTGCCTTCGCTGAAACACAGGGAATATGATAATAGATAACGGACAGATATAGACTGTATGATATTAACATGCAAGCCTTTTCTGGAAACATACCACTGTCGGCTTTGATATGCTAGCATTGTCCATAACATACCTCTGTATGCTATGAACATGCTAGACTGTCCATTAACCTATCTATGCATTCTATTATCAAAGAAACCTTTTCTATTAATCCAATTTAGGAATATACAATCCCTTTTCCTTACCCGACCTCTGTGAGCTAGGAATATATATGATTTTTCATAAACCGACTCTGTGTGCTAGTAATATAAATATGTATGCTATAAACTTACAAGCTGATCTGCTTGCCATAAACATACACGCCTTGGAGATGAACTTACCCATCTTTGTTATGGACATATAGACTTTGTTCATATAATGCCAAAGTTGAGCAGGAGCTTTCATACTTGATCACTGCATCATCTTTGTGGACACGTTTACCCTGCATCGTCAACTGCATCACGATACCAGTACATGCGAAAATAATCTGGTCTGAAAGCAAGCAAATCAAGATATTAAACTACTTTAAACAATCAAAAATCTTACTTATCGGCATATTTAATAGTATCCATTCACAATTGAATTGTAAGATAATCATGAAAATTGCACTAAACCTACGATTATCGTCAATGGCAAAGCTAGTGAGTTTCTCCAGTGTTGTAATTTTCTCTCTTTTCCTCTGCTGTCCACTGTATTTTATTCTGTACATGTCCACATTTTGACATTTTCTGTGTCCAGAACATTTTTGTGTCCAATACAGCATCCTGTTAAGAATAAAACTAACTAATAATGGTTAACAAATTCTTTAGATAACAATATGTATAAAGTAAATGCTCTTAAATACAACATTTCATTGACAGAGGTAAAAATTGATTATATAGTTACTATAAGATCTCTACTATTCGAATCATAAAACAAACATAAACAACTGAAAAGTGAACAAACGTTTGCTTTGTATGTGCTTGGAAAACATAATCTAATAAGATACTCAAACCATAAAATTAGTTGTCATATCTATAAAGTCCTGGAGTTGAATTTCAGTTAAAATAATGACACACATTCGAGTTATTGGATTGCATTCTGTTATTAAGAGAACAGCAAAGCAAACATTTTATCAGAGCAATCAATTTCTATATCTGATTTAAAATGAATATCCAATTGTAAAAAGAATGACAGTGATAATGTACAAATTTGTCCGCACCTAGTAACCGTTTCCGCAGCAACAGCCAATATCTGTCTAGATGTGTTGGTGAGGCATATTAGCTGCGGTTCTTCGCCCTCCCAGGAACCATTGAAGATCATCTTGTCACTGATTGGTAGGATCACTCCAGAAGTTGTGTCACAGCGAAGAAAATTTAATTCTGCCAATAAATAATGAAGATGAAACAACCTCACATTGTGCCTTGACTTCCCTAGATACCCAGGGTTATATTCTGATCTATAGATATCTACTGACCCGAGATACAAGGTCAATTTAAATTGGTGTTTTATATTAGTTACCCGCTCTTGGACAAAATTCATGGTTTCCACTGACCAATTAGACTGGAATGTAACTACTTTTAAATTGTTTCATCGATAGGCATATTTTCCATTTCAACATAGTCAGGTTTTACTACTATAAATGCACTTTTCTTGTAGATAAACAATGTAGGAGCGACATAATTTACGATAATGTCTGATAACACAGAGCTTGAATGAAAGAATCAATTTAATAATACAATCAACTTATTTTTGTTCGTGTCATCTTTAAATGCATAGATATCAGTGATATTCTTATACAGAATGGGAAAGGTGAATGAAAATTTGTTGCTGTGTTGTGATACCAACTTCAAGGGTTTAAACCACTGACCAATTAGATTGGAATGTAACTGCTTTTAAACTGTTTCATCGATAGGCATATTTTCAATTTCAACATAGTCAGGTTTTACTACTATAAATGCACTTTCCTTGTAGATAAACAATGTAGGAGCGACATAATTTACGATAATGTCTGATAACACAGAGCTTGAATGAAAGAATCAATTTAATAATACAATCAACTTACTTTTTTTCGTGTGATCTTTAAATGCATAGATATCAGTGATATTCTTATAAAGAATGGGAAAGGTGAATGAAAATATGTTGCTGTGTTGTGATACCAACTTCAAGGGTTTAAACCACTGACCAATTAGATTGGAATGTAACTGCTTTTAAACTGTTTCATCGATAGGCATATTTTCAATTTCAACATAGTCAGGTTTTACTACTATAAATGCACTTTCCTTGTAGATAAACAATGTAGGAGCGACATAATTTACGATAATGTCTGATAACACAGAGCTTGAATGAAAGAATCAATTTAATAATACAATCAACTTACTTTTTTTCGTGTGATCTTTAAATGCAAAGATATCAGTGATATTCTTATAAAGAATGGGAAAGGTGAATGAAAATATGTTGCTGTGTTGTGATACAAACTTCAAGGGTTTTTCACTTCCAGGACAAT
The DNA here is from genome assembly GCA_936450465.1 of Gibbula magus. Classification (NCBI taxonomy): domain Eukaryota; kingdom Metazoa; phylum Mollusca; class Gastropoda; order Trochida; family Trochidae; genus Gibbula; species Gibbula magus. The sequence goes on along the minus strand of OW388291.1, from coordinate 51,848,864 downwards.
AAACAGCATCGGTTACTTCTTTTATACTTGTTGGCAGTCTTGTCCTCGAAGGATGTTCATGTTTTGAAGTGTAAAGTTCGATTTCCTGGGCATCAATATTTAAGGTGAGAATGAAGAGAGCTTGTATTTGATGTTCAGATGTAGCTGAATCTGTTTAACAAAATAGAAAGAGCAAGTTATGGTTAATATAGAAAATGATCAACAGGTGAATATAACTGTGGTCCGTGTTTACATAAGTTGCTTTCCAATTAATTGTATGAAGATTTTAGAAACATCCCAATGTGATAGGCTTCTGACACAAAATCTCAGTGACGATAATGCTGCATTGTTCTTCATAGGCCCGGACATTACTGGACGTGTTACCATTGCAGAAATTACATATAGTTTTAACAGGTAGTTCAAAATTTGTGAAATTCTGAATTGGCCAATAAAGATAATGGGAAAACAAGTTAACTATATTTCATTCTGACATCACCCCCCCCCCCCCTTTTTATGGTTAACTGTGAAGTGAATATAATTAGAATTATATTGTTTATGTATTTCATTTGACTTTATACTTTCGTTTATTTATACATGTTATATCTATCAAAACAAGCGCACTTAAATGAGCTAAATGCCCTTGCATTGATTTGAACTGGAAAAATAAAATATGTGAGCTACAAAACAATACTTACTTACATATATATACTTACTAGACAGATCCATGGTTGACTTATCCATGTAAATGGCGTTCACCTGAAATATTTCCAGTCGTCATTATCGAAAAGATAAAACTTTTGAAAGAGCTCAAAGTAGATAGTAGATAATAGACACTAAACCTATGTTTCAATGGCATAATCTATTTATGGTTTAAAAAAATGTTAAAGTACTTGAGTTTCCATTTAAGTTCTGAAATGAAATATTATATATGAGTATATATAAAAGGAGTTCCTGAAATGCAAGAAATCGATTAATGAAGTTTTTGCAAAGAGATTTAGATTAAATATACATTAATTATGTTGTTTTATTTCAAACGTTAAAAAATAGGTTTATTCTATCAAAAAGTACTGACTGTTGCTGAAAACTATAAATTTAAAGCTATTTCTTCCAGTATAGTGATGATATAGAGGTCGCAATTTTTTTTATTATTGAAACCAGACAATGGCGTGCACCAGTTGGAATTTTGGAAACTTACCTTCTAACAAAAAATACATTTGTAGGTTTGCAATGTTTATGAGGCCATATTACTACTTGACATATGAAATACAATCATTGGACATGTAATTTCAGTTTCTGCACATGGGGTGAATTTATCTGTCCATTGAGAAAAATAGATGTGAAGGGTACTATGAGTATTATAGATGTGAAGGGAACTATGTTTAAAAAACAGCTTCAAGCAACATGATATTGTCCAAAATAATTTTGGAAACTGGCTTTGTTATTACAACATTTCATTCACCCAGATGTAATATTTTTCAGGTAACTTAAGTTTTCCCATTAGAGCATCACACCGGTAATTTGTATCAAGTTCAATTACAGATTCAAAGGCTTCTTAACTCCGTAAAAATCATATTTCGGACCTGGACTGTGAACTCTATGAAGAGTATCATCTGGACTACCTACATGTTAAATTTCATTCATCTAGATGTAATAGTTGCTGAGAAAACTTGTCCCAATTGCACGGTGTACAATTCCATACAGTGCAAACCGAATATAGTTCGCTGTACACTCGTTCATTGGTTCATAGCTCTGTCATGTGTTTGTTGTTCGTTGGATCAAATGAGTAATTTTAAGTCATTATACAGCTTTACAACGTATGCAAATAGGATCCGGTTCATCAATTTGTGACACGCATACAAGTACAGTGAATAAGTTCTTGAGAAATAGTTGTATGTTGATGAAAACACATTATTTTTGTCACGAACGCATCGAAGCAGATTTGACAAGCCCGTGCGTTTTCGATTTTATTCACGTATACAATCATGCTGCTCAAAATGTATCTAAATATTGAATTCCTAATAGATTGTACCATGTATGTGTAGAATTTCAAGTTTCAAAGTTTTCTAGATATGAAGATATCAAAGATGTTAGCAGCAATAATGCGGCATGACTGTACTGGTTCATAGCCGATGCGTAGTGTATAGCTGTATGGAATATAGCCCGTAATTCCACAACGTCATGAAATATGATTTTGTTTAAAAGGTGTCTTTATTGACATATTAACCAACATTTAACATGTTGATATGTTGTCACAGCATATGTTCAAGAGATATCACACATCATGACGAGTTATTTCAATGTTCTGGGCAAAGATATGACGGGAATTAAAGTTGTCATAATGGTCATGGGAATTACAGTTTTTTCTAAATATAACTTGCACTTTCATTGGTTGACGGAAGTATTTTACACCAATTTATCAATTGCTTAGCTCTTCTATTTTAGGTCAATCACATAGATTATCAATTCGGAACATATCTATTTTAAGTCAGAAGTCAGAAACACATAATAAATAGATAACCATGTTCAATCCATGTTTCCGAGAGGTATTTACAGTACTAAATTTGCTGGGGGAAGCGGCATGCACGAGTTGATCGTGACTGTCGTCACATCATTAATTTGTGACGTCGTTAATTATGACGTAATTACATTCCTATCTTGCAACTGCTCGATTGCTGGTTAACTATTTACTAACATTTTTCTCATTCTGCGACAATATTTACAATATAAACCAGTTTTTATTCTTATAATTAAAGATTCATTTTGTGAATAAAATTCAACAATTACATAATAATCTTACATTATTTATTAACTATTTAGATGCCCGCATCTTGAAGGTGTGATAATTTTATGAATGGGGTAGGAGTACAATTTGTATTTTACAGTCTAATCTATAAGGTCTATGAGTCTAGTTTTTCGATTTTTAGGCATTAACATGATCTTGGCTAAGGAAAATAATAACCAACTCGGTGCTCGAAATTACGAAATATTTTCCATCGTGAATTATTATGTCAAACTCCACGCTAAAGCTCGGTTTTTATCAACATACTTAACACGGGGCAGAACTGTATAATTAATTGCAACTCTTTGATTATTCTTATATAAAACAAAATTCAAAGAATTTAGAAAGTTTATGTGAGAATCAGTTGGAAAGTACATTCACCTTTGGAAGTTTTCTTCTGACACTGCTGCAGTTATTGATGATTTAAAAAAACAAACAATCAGTTCTCCAAAAAGTTTGGTAACATCACTGTATGTCATATGGACGGTGTTGCAATTATGGAGCGAAAACCAATATACGACTTTGGAAAACAGCATGTAAGCAATATTGTCTAATGTGAGTGCATTGAAAATGACCAGTCTTGAACATTTCAGAAATATATCCTAATAATAATAATAATAATAGTGCATATTTATAAAGCGCACATATACACGCTTGAAAGCATGCTCAAAGCGCTGAACATATAATGCTAATAAGTAATAATACCGTATTCGCCGTAATAAGCGCCCTGCTCCAATAAGCACCCCCCAAAGGGTTTTGCAATTAACTCTAATAACCGCCCATGTACCAGCGGTACTAAATGATAAATTCAACTTACCTAAATTCAATCCAACAACCCCTTCAGACTGCCCAGTGTTCCCGTTTACCGGTAAATACCGGTATATTTTACCGGAATTTTCGAAGCTGGACCGGTATTTTTAAGGATTCTGCCCTTTGGGGCAGAATCCTTATTGTTATTGGCGTGTTTTTTTATTTTTTATTATTTGCACCGATTTTGTGACCCCTATTCTGCAGAAACGGCTGCAGAGAATTCAACCAAACTTTACAGTTTGACAGCCCTTAGTGTGAACTTATGAAATGTAGCTTTTGGGCCCAATCGTTTCAACCATTAAAGGTCCATTTCGAATCCAAATTTCGATTTTAACATAGGAAAATTTTTCAAACTGCACTCAGAGAATGGAACTTTTTGCAAAAGATGCGCAATGACCATGCGAGCAAAAAAGTAAATCATGGCGAATTCGTCAGTCACGTGGTTTTTCCGCCATTTTGATTTTAGACGCATTTTCCAATTTTCCGACCCCATGCACCTTTGGCAATCTTCTCCTCTGAAGATACTAGCATCTTAGAGCTCAAACTTGCATGTATGTGTAGCTAAAGGGTTGGTGATTAAATGAAAGTCCAAAGCATTAGCGTACCTCTTATACTTTTTTCACAGTGACCTTTCAAAGTCCGACAATTTTTGAAAATCGCAAACTTCAAAGGGAGATAACTCAAATACCTACCCATCGAATTTTATGATTTTTTCAGGAGAGTAAGATTGGACTATGGTCTTTATGAATCAATAATAAAATCGCTCGCGAACAGTCATTTCCGGTCACAATAAAGAAAAACTTTAACATGAGGGAAATCTTCAAAATCCACATAGAGACTCGAAACTTTTTTCAAAAGATGCGCAAGAACAATACAAGCAAAAAAGTAAATCATGACCAACTCGTAGGTCACGTGGTTTAGCCGCCATTTTGATTTTCTTAAAATTTTTCTGATTTTGACATGTTAAATTTGGGTCTAAATAATCCCAGTGACATACTAGTGACTCGTAACTTGTTTTAAAAGATGTGTAATAACTAGACAAGCAAAATATGTTTTCATTGCGAAGTCGTAGGTCACGTGGTTTCGACGCCATATTGAATTTTAACCTTTTCTGATCATGCACTTTTGCGGAAACACCATTTTGAAACAGTTGCATCTAAGCGCTGAATCTTAGATTTATATGCAGCTGAAGCATTCGAGAATAACAAGTTTGTTATATTTTGAGTAAACTCCTAATACTTGTTTCACAATCACCTTTCAAAGTATGGTAATTTTGAATATTTTAATAAGTTTGATTTGAACTGACTTGATGAAGATTTTATTGAAGCGTCACTAGACAATAGACCACTCATAATTTGATTTTCAGTAATTTCTATTGTAGAGGCATCGGACATAGCTACGAACTTTTACTTCAACCCGGAAGCAATTCAGAGACAATGCAGTCCATTTCATTTTGATGTGTAAACAGAGGAAATTCCTACTTTCGTTTTGACATACATTGTGTTGCTGGGGTGTCAGTCCTGCTAAACATTATATATAGATGGTGTAATTGTATCGAGAATTACTGACTGTTGCCTGAAATTACCAATTTGAAGATAATCGACTCAGGATAATGACAATATAGGCCAATATGTAAAAGTAGTTCTGATCGAAAACCTGACACTGCACCACGATTAACGCAAATCTGTTAGACAATCGGATTTGATATGGGAAACCCATTAACAACACACACACAAACACGACAATGTAGGTTTATATTGTTTTAAAGGTCTGCGCATGTCAATGGGACGTGTAGTTTCGGTTCTGAATATTTATAATGATGTTAATTGTTGCTCATGCTGAAATAACCTACACGTTTGCTGTACAGTGTATGTTGACCTAATTGCATCAATGCATAATGATACTCCCAAGAGCAAAAACATGATCTTGGACAAAATATCAACAAGTGCTACATATATTCCCTTAATTTCGAAAAATATTATCGGAACAAAACAGTGTCTTATAGATGTACAAAATATAATCACTAATTTCCCCGCCTAAACATAGGAAAACCGATAGCTCAGTGGTATGATCGTTGGGTTTGTATTCCAGCGGACTGAGTTCAAGTCCATCAGTAAAAAAACTTTTTTGACTTAAATATAGTTTCAAATGTTCAAAACTTATTTTGTTTTGTATGTTAAATTGTTTTGACTTGTTTTTGAACTTTTATTCTAAAAATTCATATTGGCAACACTGTCAACATTAGTGTACTGGCTACTTTTTTGGGTTGTATTTTTGAATAGTTCTTTACATCTAACCAATAAGATGATGTCATGAAATATTTTGGTACGTTTGTCGTTTTGCCGATTTTGGATTTTCGACTTCTTTAATGAGATTTGGGTCCAATAAGAATTAAGAATTTAAATCTCAAAGAAAATCCACTTTCTCAGTTTCTAAGGTACGTGTCTTCATTAATCTTCCCCTAAATTACAGCAATACATACACAATCCAACTTCCCAATGCATGGCATAACTCTTGCCAGTCTTCATAACTGGATGATTTAGGCCTTGCAGTATTTACTTAAGAAATCTGTGTTTAGAATCCAGGCCCGCTATGCATTTCTGGTACAGCGATTCAATATCTTGGCACAACAAAGCGAGGGGAATACCACAAGGGTTAAATCAGACAGTAATGTTTTGTCTGCGTTGTAGACTACACATTGTTAATGGGGTTGGTTCCGGATGGCAGGTGGGGTGAGGATGTAGTGTCTTCATGACGGTACGTTGATCAATGTCTTCCAAATCAGACTTCGTAAGCCAAATGGATTTGTCTGTACTGGATGAGTGAATGGTACATTCCATACGGGTAGTTGTTGTACTCCCGGCATAGATTCATTTTAAATGGGAGAATCATAATTATTTCGCTAATAGGCCTATACTTAAGAACAGGAATATTTTCTGGATAACAACTTCTTTAATGTGAAAATACACGACGTTTCGGAGTACATACTCACTCCTTCATCAGGTGGAATGTAAGGAAATAACAAAATATGGTACATTTATATAGGCCTATACTTAAACAAATCGTTACACCACTTTGAAGATATTTGCATCTAAGCGATACAACTTAGATTTATATGCCGCTGAAGCATTGGGGAATAACAAGAAACATTAAATAACTCATAATGTCCTTTCAAGGTATGGTGAACATGTGAACAAGTTGGATATGATGAGGATTTTATTGAAGCGTCATGTTGAAGAGTTACTTCCCCTTGGCCACCCTACGATGCTGTGAACATGCAGATTGACTGACAACACTACCTCACTACCTACACTACCCAACTGGAAAAAGGGCCATTAGCACGATAATTTATGACTAATGAGTTTTAAATAGAAGTTCAACAAATTTGAGTTTTATTTTGATGTGTGAACAGGAAATTCACAATTTCGTTTTGGCTTACATTGTGTTGTTGGTGTTCAGGTCTGTTATATATGGTGCTATTGTATGTAGAAGTCCTGAATGTTGTCGAAAATGACCAATTTGAAGACAGTCGACTCAGTATAGTAACGATATATACATGTAAAAGTAGTTCTGGTCGAAAACCGGACACTGCATCATGATTAAACACGATTTTACTATTGTCATAGTAAGCTACGTCCAAATAAGGCAAGATGATATTTTCCTGCGCCCGCCAAAAGAGTCCCGCTGCCATCATTCACACATTACACATTAACAAACTCATCAATGAAACTACGCTCGTTTTAAGCAAGTCTTTCACACAGTATACCTATTGAAACCATTGAATGCGTATTCTAAAAACAGCTAAGGGTAACGGATTTCAGACATCATTGTCTCGTTTCCAGAGACATTTATTCTGCCGTTTCTAACACTTTGTGAAGCCCTGTTCTACATCTTCATTGTCCCTGCATTTTTAACTATTTCAATTCTATTCCTTCTCTTTTCTTTTTATTCAAAAATTATTATCAAATCATATTCTACCTAACCAGTACACCAATTGCTCCCTTTTGAAAATAGGTCTGAAACAACCACTTCCGGTCCATTCATTTACATAAGGAAGGATGGCTTCATTCATTACATTTAATCTATCTATGCGCAGAATCAGCTTGTCGTCGCTTGCGACTATATTTTTTATTACTGTCGGTCCCAAGGACCGGCAATTTCAAATTGTGTTTTTGTGCAGAAATTATCCTAAATAAGCATATATAAATAGTAAGTACTTAATTTGGTATTTATGCTAAATAAGCATTTGTAAATCTTATAAGTACACCCAAAACAAATCATAAATTGATCAAAACAAATGCTTATCAGTGCTGCATGGCAACTTCAGTTCAGACAGGAAACGTCAATCTAATTCTATGCAATTCCAAGAAGAGGGACTGGTTTATTTGTGTATAGGGGTGACAGGAGTTGCAAAGTTAAAATAGGATAGAGCACAATAACTTATTAAACGATCATTACTGATAGAAAATAAATATTGATTATAGTCTAAACTAAAATAAAATAATTAGATAATAAATTTGTCAAACCAAGAAACAATATTAATTAAGATTTGTTTGAATTTTTGTCAATTGCAACCCCTGTGTTGAAAATGGATTATCCGAGAGGTCTATACTGTAGTCAACATGCAGATTTTCTGTTTTCAATGTCGTAGTTTTAGACAGCCATGCATCTCAATGTTACCAAAAACTATGTTTCAAAATATCACTGATGAAATATGTTTGCAGGTGTAAAATATTTGAAAAGCAAGTTTTTGGTTTAGTAGTTATTGTATGTTATGTACAAATCTTGCAAACGTGTGATGACAAAAAATAGCACTGTGTTGATACCTGGATACAATATTAAGTTCGTTCACAAGTGCACACATTTATTATTGTTCTTATAAAAACATATACTTAGTCTTTTCCAAACATGAACATTTTAGGACTGGGTAATATTGCTTGGGACTGTTATTTTTAATGACTACCGGTCCGTGGACTAACTCACTCAACATCATTTTAATAGGCGCCCACCCAAGTCAATTTTTTAAGCGCCCTGGGCGCTTATAACGGCGAATACGGTAATAGTCATGAACATTTGAATGTGCTCAGTTCACACAGCAATAACAAATCCATTTATATAATTGTTGCGATTGTGAAAGTCCTTATGTACCATAGAACTGAACAAAAAGATAGGCTTTCAGACTTGATTTGAATGATTCAAATGTTGGAGATAGTTTCAGATGTTTGGGAAGAGAGTTCCACATGTTAGGAGCAAAATGCTCAAAACATCTCTGACCAAAGCACTTGAGGTTACACTTCGGCACTGTCAATAGATTCTGATGTTGTGATCTAAGCTCCCGTGCTGGGACATATGCTGATATCAACTCTGATATGTAGGCAGGCGATTGATCATGCAGAGATTTATGCATTAGACATAACATTTTGAGTTGAATCCTTGTTTTTATTGGAAGCCAGTGAAGATGTTTGAGGACAGGAGTGATGTGCGATCCTTTAGATGTCAGAGTCACGATTGGCGCTGCTGTTGCTCCCCAACTTGTTTGAAGTTATGTAAAACGTCTGGAAGCATCAGTTCTGTCAGGGTACCCCAATCTAAGCTCTCACAAAGAGATCACAATTGTCGGGGAAATCTCTGATTCGTCATTCTCTACCCACAGAGGTATACTACCTTCAGATCCTAACCTCTGTTCTAGAAGGCCAATGGACAATGATGATTTTGACATCATTTGTGTGAAAGAGACTTTCTCATTCCCTGTTTCAAAGTCACAATAGCAGCAGACGGAATTTAATTAAAGGTCACACATACCAAACGTTAATAATGACGTTATGTTATCCAGAAGTACTGATTGTTGTCGAAAATTAACATTTTTATGTTGGTCGACTAAGTATTGTGACGATATAATTGTAAAAGTAGTGATTTCTGACCGATAAACGGACAATGCACCGCGACTGACGCGTATCTAACAGTCAAACACAATTTTGGAAACTTATTTGCAACAGATAAAAAGACAAATTTTGGTTGCTTATGTTAAATAAGTCATATAACTACCTAACATGTAAATCGGACGTGTAGTTTCGGTTACTGCACATGGAAACTAGTAACTAAATAAACACAATGGATGCACAATGAATGCACCTGTAACAAAATAACCCAAAACATTTAAGTACGAGTGTCTATTTATAAAAGAAAAAGCAACCATGCACTAACATACTGGAACTATAAACCATACAGTGATTTCTGTTGGAAGTGCTATCAACCAACTGTATTGGCAGCTATCAAACTGTATGGTAATGGCACATAGATGGGTGACGTTTTGCTCTCGTGTCAGAAAACTAATGCTCTATATTAACTATGTTAAAGACCATCTGTAAGTTTAATGATCATATATTTCATATATTATCAAGTTGTATGCACAAAGTACATACTATGAGAGCATTTCGACATTATATGTGGTGCGCTTAGCCGAGGAGCAAGATCGGCAATGCGTTTTTGATATGAGAAAGATTTCAGAGGGTCATGATTGAATATCGCAGTGAATTCTTCTGTATAAGTATAAGAAGAAGTATTTTGCAAACTTGTGTGCGTGAATTATACTCTCACAAATAGAAAACGAGAAAAAACAGCCCGTGTCAACATAGCTACATGTATGAACCAATGAACGAGCGTACAGCGAACTATATCCGGTTTGCACTGTATGGGGTTGTACACCGTGAATTGGAGCATCACAGCTCTTGTGGTACAAAGTTCAATTTCGGATTCAAGGGCCATAACTCCGTAAAAAATAATATTTCGGAAATGGATTTTAAACTCGATGAAGAATATCATCTGGACTACCTCCATGTTAAATTTCATTCACCTAGATGTAATAGTTACGGAGAAAGCTTGTCCCCATTGGAGCATCACAGTTCTTTTGATACTAAGTTCAATTTCGGATCCAAGGGCCATAACTCCGTGAAAAATAAGTGGTTTTCGAACTCGATAAAGAGTATGGTCATGAGTACTCACAACCAAAATTTCATTTACCTAGTTTGAACAGTTTCCGAGAAAACTTGTCTTGATTGAACACAATAAAACGTCCAAAAAACTGACGTTGCCATTGAAACAACACAAATGTAAATATCAGAAAACTGAAAATTGTCTGTGCGCGATCGGAAGAACATGGTTAACAACTGTACAAAGTTTGGTTGATGTACCTTTGACGTTTTTTTAGAAAATTGACCGGACGGAAGGACGGGCGGAGGGACGGACGGAATGACCGCTATATACCCCTGCTTACTTCGTAGCGGGGGTATAATTATCTTATCTTATCTTATCTATGTAATAGTATACATCCGTTTCTATACCATAACCATGAGAAAACATGTTTCCCTGTGAAAAGAAAATCTTATCTTATCTTATCTTATCTTATCTATGTAATAGTATACATCCGTTTCTATACTATAACCATGAGACTGTTTAATTCAAATATCTACCTGCAATTCACGATAATGAAAGGTTTCCCACAGAGAGGTTTTCTCAAGTCTTTTCCCTTCAATTAGCATCTCTTTGAATGTACAAGATCGAGTGTCCAGCAACATTTTCAATGATTTGGAATAATCTTCTACAGACCTGAATGCTTCCATTGCACATAATATTTGATTGTAATTGTTAGAATGTCTCTTTCCTTCAATACCAGAATTGATATCACGCAGATAGATGGACCTAAAAACCGCTTCAGTCATACACATCGATACAGAGACCAGGACCAGTGAGAGTCTTGTTAGAAACATGGTTCTCTTATGAGCGTTAATACAAATGGCTTTCCCTGCATTTCCATCAGGCATTGGAATTATCTATAAAACATGAACAGGGTATTTTATCGGAAATCTTTTAATGTGCTTTAGAACGTTGTAGAACTGTCTATATAATATCTGTAACTGTGAATTTAAAAAAAATAATTTTGTTATAGGGCTTTAGGGATTTAACATTATGCAGTCTATCTAGTTTAGCTGTCAGTATCTATAATTCCAAATTATTCATTCTGCACGTTTATGACATTAGTCAATAAGCTTTGCAACCTATTGTTATAAAGCGCTCCACGTGGCAACCTACTCATCCTTTGGTCTGTGCATCCGTCCGAACTCATTTATGGAGCATTACTCGAAAACTATATGTCTTGAAAAGTTGAAACTGAATTTGGTTGTAACGTACATGGTGGTGTTCTGTCGTTTTAGTGTTTTATCTCCGATATGCAAATGATGTTTTAAATTTAGCCTCAAAACGACCACACTTTCTTATGTTTCCAGAGTATAACTTATAAATTATATGACTTGGGGATTGACCAAATACAATGGGGTGATATTGTGCCTTTTATGAGTTAGACTCCAGAATTGAATTTATTATTCAGTTATTTATTGATATGATTGATTGCATAACTATATAAATAATAAATAAAATATGAAGGCAATCAAACCACAGGTGGGGTATGTTAGCTTAAATTTGACATTTATTTTTAAAGTTTATAAAATATAAATTTACTTTAGAGGGTAAAACATCTCTCGATATGTCATATCATTGGAAAATGGTTATCGTATTCGAAGAAAATGGTGCGAGGTATAGAGCAACACTTTTATTTTTTCATTGTGAATGCAAAATGTGTAGGTCTCATGTACAGACAGCAAGATGGTTTATTATTTCATCAGTCTGTCATATTAAATAATCGTAGTGTTTAGGTTTCATTAGAGCAGTCAGAGTGCTATCACTACCTTCGAGCGACAATTTTAATGAGAACACTTTCCACTGGAAGGTAAACAAACTCGCATGGCTTAACAGAACCATGTACATTGGTTAGAACTCTTTTTATTAATTCGGGAGTATAAATAAGCAAATGGTAACACATCTTGTATTAACCTCCTTTTGAGAGCATGCTACAGTGCCATTAAATAAAACTAATTGCCTTTTTTTGTCATTTTGCAGTCTCTTATTATCTAAAGGAACCACTCCATAACTTGATTGAGTATGCATATGTTATCGATGATAATGCGTTATAAGAATATATCACACATCAAATAAACCCTTAAATATGAAAAGCACCACTCTTTATTGAGACAAGAGGGCGGGTCGATAGGTCGTTTGGACGACTGTCGCGGAAGTTTTTATATTTTATGAACATCATACACTCAACATGCATCTAAAAACCTGTACAATGCAATGGGGCTGTCTCTGAAACAGTTTCGGGCATCGCCTCGTATGTTTATACCAACCAATAAACACCTGGGTAATTTTTCAGACATGTTCATATTCAAGGTCAAAGGTCAAGGTCACGAGTTCTGAAATCATGATGTTGCTGTTAATTGTTCTCAGGGTCTAATTCATATAGCCAAATAACAAATGAAACTAACAGCTAAAAAACTGTGGAACTACTAAAGTTTGTCGCATATTCAATAAAAGTGACTCGGTGGAAAGATCAAATGACTGTTTTTCAAAACTTGATTATCTCAGAAACCTATCTAGACGTTCTAATATATATATTTCAGAGCATATTGGGATTAACACCCGTTGAGACCTGGGAATATTGTGAAAGTATCCTGAACAATATTCTAACAGACGATATGCATTTGCCAGATATCACGTTTAAAAGGTAAACATTTATAAAGGGTAAGGCGATTATAGAAACGGTTTGATACATTTTAATTTTGAAAGCTCCAAGGTATAAAACGACTCTTCAAAACATAACAGTTCTCTGAATATGTGAGACAAAACATGTCACAGGGCTGACAATATATATTTTCCAGAAATAGTTGTCAGAAAAACAATCTGCAATTTACAGTCTATATTGGCCCAATTGAGCTGTCTAACGATTTAAGTTTTTGGATGGAAAAGAAAATAGGTTCATTGGTGTTGCCTTTGTAAGCCTATATATATATATATGTATAGAGGGGGGAGGGGGGGGGGGGGGGGGGGGGGGGGGTGTCAGGTTCAAGCCTCTTTTTCCCTTATCGGAGGCCACGGAGTTATGAAATCTGCAATATGTAGTCCCATTTTCCCAAAAGCGGCACCTAATTATTCATTTATGAGTCTGCATAGAAGAATCCTGGAGCCAGTCGGAATAGTGAAAAGAAAATTTCCCTAATTATATATTCTTTGAGATGATAGTAAAGACAATACAACTATAAGAATGGATTCAAAGAAAAGAAAGTAAATTTACGTCTATTCTTTTGCAGGAGTTGCAATGGGCACCAGGTATAATTTTTCTAAGGATGATCTTGTCCGCATAGACGACGCTTTGTAATAGTTAGAACCTATGAAGAGAAATCTTCGTGATTAAGAAGGAGCGGAGCGAGCGTAGCGAGCGAGCCCCTTCTTAATCACGAAGATTTCTCTTCATAGGTTCTAACTGACTTAGAACTCCACCTACTTTTGATTGACAGGTTCAATGACGTCACTGTTTCCGTGAGTTCCTACGTAATCGTTTCATATGACGCGATGTCGCCAAACTGTGTGGACGTGTTTTTATGAACTCTCACTTTTCGAAAAACGTATTTGATCGAAACATTTGTTGTGGTAAAACTAGGGATAATCTTACGTCTGTCTTTGAGGTGAGCTCATTTTCCTCTGTTCATTGTATTCGGAAATAGGTTATTTTTAACCATGTAGAGACCGTTGTCTAAATCAAATTGTGGAATTTGCGAGTCATTAAAATTGACATCGTTTTTTCATAATTTAATGCAGATGGAAGTAAATATCTATTTAGTTATTAGTGCTTTGTGTTTAGATTACAGAGAAAAAAAGCAGAATATAATTAATTCATAATTTTATAATAAAATTTAAGTCGTTTTTTTTTTGGTTTTTAGTTCGTTAAAAGACTGACTGTTTTTGTTTGTAAAATGACTTTAACAACAACTTTAACTAACAAATGCATGCTGCATGCAAAATGCTTCGAAACTCATTTGCCAGTATCTTTATACCGCCTGTGTAGCGAAGTACGTGTCGAGGCCGTGTTTACTTCGTACGTCACGTGGGGCACATGTCAATAAAAAGATGTAAAACATTGTTGTTATTTGTTTTTTGACCGATCAGGCACAGAGAGGGCGTGTCATGAAGAGCGTTTGAGCGTTGAGTTCTTAATCATTAAGAGTCTATTTTGTCAGGAAAATACGACCGTCTGATTGGCTGAGAAAGTAGGTTGAGTTCTAATGGGAAATAAACTGCATTCATCACCCGGACTGAAGATCAGTGTGGTTTGCAGGTTGTCGCTTGTATGCAATATTGACTAGAAAGTGTTATTTGGTATGATTAGGAGTGTAGGTAGTTGAAGCAACTTGAATACTCAAACTTGGACATGTTCAGATTAAACTCTGTGTTGATCTTTTAGGATGAAGTCACCCCAGTGATAGTCATGAATTTGAATGACACTAGTTGTTAAAAGCAATTTCTTTAGTTTGATGTTCAATTGTCTTTCAGGTAAATTTATGAAAAGAAATGCCCCTTGTATTATGGCTGTAGAAAAAGGGGGCTCTGCTCTGTTCTATAGTCGTTGGCTCCGTCCGTCCGCCCACCGTCCGTCTGTCAGTGATCACATCCTTTCCGGAGCAGAACACGAAAACTACTTGGCCAATCTTCACCAAATTTGGTATAGAGCCTCCCCATGTCATGTAGATGTGCCTTTTGGGGTTTTCAACTTTAAAACAATTTTATTTGTTTCCATGATACAATTTAGACTTTGTCTATTGTTGTAATCTCCATAGCTAATATTAATTAGTCCATATGTCTTGGCATGTTAATGACCAGCGTGACTAAATGTTTTTTTCTGAGCGAGAAAACGTATAAGAAAAACATTGAAATATATATTCATCCATAGTAATGCAGGTTAACAGTATAGTCCCAACATTTGAAAATCTCTGCAATAGAAGAGAAATGACGTCAAAAGGTTTACATGACATGACACATTGCATAATGGGATTTGGATTTGGAAACATACAAAATATGAACCTCCGATATGTTTTGCTCCGAAATGCATCAAGCATTATCAATTTTTTTTATCACATGATATGAATACTTCATGTATATATGTAAATCATACATGTATACATGTTTTGATGAAATTTAAATATGAGAGTGAACTTAAAATATAGATAGCTTCGAAGTTTTGAGCCAAATGTTTTGTTTGAAAATTTTTTATTTTAAAGAATACTGTAGGTTGATTGGACTGGATCGTGAATATAAATGACAGTGTATATCACATTAAAACAACCACAATAATTGTATGTGCTTCAATGTTTGCTTCTATGTTTATATCATACGTTTATGCTCTGAATATAAAACTATATGTATACATCCCATATTTCAGATGCCATTGAATCACATGTCATGTTGGTTATTCAGACTGTCAGAGATCAGTTCTTAGATTTTGCTTTGAACTGATCTTAGACGACAACATTATCAACTTAGTATTCAGAAGGCGCCAGTTCTACTTACAGTGTTTATACTCAAGGGGATTAAAACATTAACATTCTGACCTTTGGAAGTAATCTTGTTTTGAATATCTGACAGGACCGACTATTAATGGTTTAGTCCCTACCTTTTAATGTCAGAAGTAATTTAAATATTAACACTAAACCAGTATTTCAGTAAAATTTTTTTATTTCAGTGGTTAAAAAAAACATTATTAAAAGTATCAACTCCAAACAAATATTTAAAGCTAATTGATATTAGTACGTAGTCTTTTGTCAGAATGTACAGGCAGTATTGATACGATGACAATTCACCCAGAATTTAATTGTTGATATTCAAGTACTTGAGGATGCATTCACATCTATTGATTGATTGATTGATATTGACATTTATCACATACCAAGATGTTATTTTTTATTTACAGAAAACAACCAAATATCACTGTAGAAATAAAACAATTGATTCCATTCGTCGTGAACATAAACAACAAATGAATTATCATAGACTGATTTATTGTTATCCTGATGATCATTTGCTGTACACATCAACTTTTCTCGTTTTATTTTCATAAAATACCACTACAATTTGGAAAAATATTTTTTTTCAGAAAATGTACTTCAAATAAAATTGTCAGGCCTATTCCAAAATGACTGAGTGCTCTCTTCTTCTGCAACTCTTTACTATCCATCACTTTCTATTCTGTATCTGTAGTATGTTGAATTTATTGTTGAAAACTTTGTAGCAATGCATTGTAACTCTGCTTATTTTGTAATAAATTTTAAAAAATAAAAAAACAACAAAAACAAAAAAACAAAAACAAAAAAACAAAAACAAAAAAAACAAAAAAAACAAAACAAACAAACTATTCTCGTGAAAGAGAGACCATATTGTGTTCCAAGCGATATATAGGCTCCAAATTAGATTTCTGTTTTTTTTAAATATCAAATGTAAGCAACTTTAATTATCCTCGACACTATTATAAGTATATTGAACCTAAGCTTTGATAACATATATCAATCATATGTCAAAATATTATTGGATATTCTGGTTATTAACGATGCGAAATACATAATTTTAGTGAGAACACATTTAATAATTCGAGGATGGAAATGGATCCTCGTTGTTTAACAGAACCATAGCCATTCGTTTCAGAATGTCTTGATTGAGGACGATTGTTGTGCAATTGATAATATGCCTTTTCCTTTTTGTGACATCTCTTTACTTCCATACAAAATAAAGAATAAAATATTCGATATCATCCTATTTTTCCAAATTTTAACGAACTAAAATTCAAGAAGGCACCTTTTTTTTACATTACATGGTTCCATCAGATTTTTGTTGTTATATGGTTATAATGTGAAGAATGTGTTTGAAGATTTTGACATGGTAGTGAAATAAAAATATAGTGTAAATGTCCCCTTCAGATAATGGGTTTAACGTATCCAACTCTCTAGAAATATTATTCCTCATCTTCAAGCTCGGGTAACAGTTCCAGAAATAGTGGTAAAACAGATTTCCTTTATACCAGTTGAGATGAAGAGAAACGCCTACTGATAATCGAAGAAAAGACTATTCCTCTGGCATAAATGAATTTCGTTTGTTTGCTAATTTGATGGACGTAACATGAAATTATTTTAACAATCTCAAATACAGGAATTTATTTGGTAAAAACAGAGGTTTCATTGTCCTAAACCAATAACTAAATTAATGGGTAGTTGTTGGATATTCCTTATTTTATTAAGGGTCGGTGGTAGTAGATTCTTACACAGTAACGAACCAACACCAAGAACCAGTTTATGAATAATATACTTTTTTTTCGAATTGAACTTTAATCATTATGTTTGTCGAATTAGCTGGCTGGCTTTTAAATTTAAGGTTTTACACTTTCATAAAAAAATTGTGATGCAAAATTAGATTAGAAAACATAATATGGATTGTTGAAATACTGAGAATGAACTGTAAGTTAATAAGTAGAGTTAGATAAAGACTGAAATATCCGAGATAAATAACTACTGACGTGTATTAACACTTCCCCTCTGATAGTAAACTTGATGCAATGTATCATTGTGAATAAAGATACATATGGAAGTATTGAACCCAGTGGTGTACACTCATTAGCAAAAGAAATGTCACAATACAAAATAGTTCGTTTATACTCCCCTCAAAATATGGTGACATTTCTTTTGCTGGTGAGTGGTAAGCATGTTGTGTCCCTGGCAAATGCACCTTATCCATATTGCATTCAATTCATCCAGATAAACAAAAGGGTACCTGGAACAATATTTTCTGTAAACATGTTACAAGCATTCCAATATTAACATGCAACTGGAGTTCTCTCCAAGTTATAACCAAGAAGTGTTCAGTCTTCATTTATATAATCACTTTAATCACAACGCAATTAAAGCACACATAAGATGAACAAGATGTTTTGATAAATATTTATTCAATCTCATATAAATATGTACAATCATTTGAAAACTTTATCTTTTAAGCCGGGATAATTATCTAGTCATTTTGCTGCAAATAGATCCATTAAAAAACAATGATTAACAATGGTTTCACAATAGTGTAACACTGCAACCAAACGTCAAGTAAATGCCACGTACTTCTGAAATAAGTTGTAGGATTTAGTTTATGAAATCCAGTAATTCTGTGAAGATTTCTGACAAACTTTAACAAACTATGTTTATAAAGTTTACATACAAGCTGTGCACGAAATGACATAAATTGGTACAAACTGATACAACAATGCATCAACTAATGATATATGGATATATAACTTCTTCTACCTAGGATATATGAATTTGAGCTTTAATATATATAACAAAGTGTATGAAACATTGAATGTGGTTAACATAATTTCAGTTTATAATTATGTTTTAAACGTCATATTGTTATATTTGGGATCACAGTCTCTGGAGTAGTAGACATTATTGTTCTTTTTCGGGACGAGTCCTTTGTGTGGTTTGAACCCACACTCTCAGAGTGAAGCACCGATTGCCAGTACCGACTATCAACAGCTTACTTATTCGGACACCGTGACCTCGTGACATGTATTCAATCAAGCGCCAACAACGATGATACAAACTGGTATATAGTTGACATACTGTACACTTGCAACCAACCGATACAAACGTTAGAAGAACTACAAACTACAAACATACATCAACAAATGGTGGTAGCTGTGACATAGAGCCACACAAGTCTTACACCTGGAATGTCAAACGTTATTTTCCACCACGAATTAGACGTAACATTGATGGTGATATGGGTGCTTCAAAGACCTGAAAAAGCAAATGTACATGAGTTAAGCATCGTATCGTACATTCATCAACATTGTCAAGTTATCATTTTATCATCAAGGTATATTCACCAGATCCACTGATTATATGTTTAATATATTTCGTAACCGAATATATCATGAAAACTGTGTTTACAAGGTGTAACGTTTGTGTGAAATCAAGCTTTGAGTTTGAAAGTAGATTCCACACGATGGTATTATTAACTACATATCCTCAACTTCATGGCATCAACTACTTCACAATACCTGGACGTCATCTTGAATTACAATGCTACAGCGTATGATGTCATGTTTTTTTCCTCCTCAAAATGATTTGATCTTATGGAAGTGCTGTGATTAGAGATTTAATTTGTCATCTCATGACGAACTATTTTGGATGCTTCTGGTTTCGATGATGAAAGTAAAACAAAGTAATTTTTAACAAATAATGTTGATGTACATGTATTTGATATCAGACGCCATTTGAGAGATATTCTATATTACTAGCTGAAGTAAAAGGCACAACATCATGCGGAATAAATACTTCATTTCACTAAGTATCCTCTATAACAATCGATATACCGATATTCAGGCACGTATGTCGTATGTCGTATGTCTATGTATTACCAAAGTCATGAAAATGAGGAAAAACGAGTTAATCTAATTTCAAGAGGTTGGCTACCAGTGGTCACCATGTTAAGAAGGCAATGCAATAATTAGAGCGAGACGGCACAATGTTGTTTATGACGTCAGGTCACTTTGACAAAGGGATATTTCGCCCTAGTGCATCGTATGAAAAATATGAACCATGTTATGGTTAGCGTCGTAGGAAATAAAGACCATTATGAAATATTACTTAGAGACAGATGCTATGGAAGTTTCCTGATGCAGGTTGGGTTTTTCTCAAATTCTAATTAGCAAATGTCATTTACTAATAAACGTCAGCACATGAAAGGCGAGATATGCTAAAGATTGTTGTGAAACCTTTGGACGTGTTCAACAAGCGACCACTTCTATAATTGGTGACAGCGTTTTGGAAGTGAGCTGATTTGGGGTTTAACTTTAAAGGTCAAGTGTAATGCTTTTTTAAAATCTATTTTGTTGTCTCTATGTACATTATATATCAGAATCAAATGAGCCTAAAATCGAGGAGGCTTTCAATTAATTATTAAAACAACTTTTATAACTTAGTTTGAGAGTTTTTAAAATTTATTCCAGCAAAGTGCACTGAAGCGTGACTACGTGGCCACCTGGACGCCTGTGACTTTGCCTGTGCCCCGCGCCACGTTAATTAGCTTTGTAATGAATTGTCACTGCAATTACATCAGATCTTTGGTTATTTGAAATTGACTGAATCACATGTTTATACAATAATCATGCAAATGGCATTTGTTAAATTACCAAGATAGATATCTAAGGATTTGATATATTTGACTTGTTTTGATGAATATTAGTTTGTTAAACCGACAGTTACAAAGGTGTTAAAACATGTTGAAATATCATGTACGCTGATATCCAAGCACTCGTATCAATGCAAGGTTATGCTACGGTCACACTTACACGATGTCATAGACGTGCTTATTACGAGGTGCGGATTATCGTAGTAAAAGGTATTTTATACTGTTTACAAGAACAAGATACGATGTACCGCGAGTGTATCACTAACACAATACGTTCACATCAAGTGAGACCTACGTTATTACTCAGATTTGCGTGCGTGTTTGTCAAGAAAGGGGCGTGTTCACAACGCGTGATGTAAGAGCTGTTACGTGCTTAAAACGTTGATGATGTATCCGTGTTTTATACAACATACATGTAATATCTCCTTATCAATTTTGGTTTCAGACACGTTACACTACTGTGCAGAATTAAGTACACCGGATTTCGCGAAATGTGCGCGAGATGTTCGCGAAATGTGCGCGAACACGGTGTACTTAACTATGCACAGTAGTGTACTTTTCTTGGCTACATGATACAATACCAGTACAGGTCCATCATGGATGTCGACGTTTCATCTCTAGCTAAGCTAGTAACAGTTGTTACTGTCGCCACCAAGCATTTCCGAAGGAAGCAAAAGCAAAAACGACTGAGAAAAGCAATTATGAAACTCCTATGAAGACCAAGGCTAAATTTAAAATTCGTTCTATTCATAACAGTTTGTTGCAGACGAAAAACATTCTTTTTCAAATCTGTAAAAGTTGACATGTCAGTAAGATTAATACGTTGTAAGCTTGTCCCTCAGGTAATACGGTCTAATGTACGCATTTTCGTTGCAGTGTATGCCCTCGCCTTAGCCTCGGGCTATACGCCTGCAATGATGATAACACCAGAATGTATTAGCCTCGAGAGAAGTTTATAACTTATATAGTAATGATTTATAAGATAAATAGTTGCGTTTGTAAAATTTCCGGGATTCATTGCTATTCAACACCCGCAAATTTAGTTTAAAACCGACGGCGTTAGCTTCATTTTTGGTGTTTTTGGTTACCAGTACTGAAATTTTACAAACGCAACTATTTAACGATATTGTAACATGACCGTTAGTTATCAGGCGTTTTGAAACGAACTCTCTTTTTGCGTCCCTATCTCTGAGTGGAAAGGACTTTGCGACTGTTCCATTTTTGTTAGAGGTGTGGTCAGGTCAAAACAAATGTAAATACTCGGCGTAATATGTACATTAGCAACAATTTACACATAAGCTAAAACAGTGTCACTCAACTATGTTCACTTCATCATATTCACGTATCCTTTTAGATGGCAATAAACATTTATCTTCGACATCAACATAGTAAAAGACCTAGGAACAAAAATCTTAAACTTGCCCTAACCCATTGTGACAATGACGATAGCATTGTGACGTCAAAACGGTTGATCACTATGACGTCATGCCATGGCAACGGCATTCGGTAATCACAGCCGCGCGTGGAAGAAGGCGTCAAACATGGACAAATCTTACTTGTTTAAAACATTTTAGTTACTTGAAACTAATTAATTTTGAGAGTTATTTGTGACCTATACTGCTATACACAAGTAAGAAAACGGCAATGCCACCATGCAAATTTGAGAAAGGAACAAATATTAAGAGAAATAGAAAAAATAAATTTTGAGTCGGGCCGAATCTTGTGAACACGATGTATATGTTCGCGGTGATTCGCCCCAAGTAATTTGCGGGTATTCATTGTTATTCAACATAGGCAAATCAACCAATCAGAATCAAGCATACACCGAAATCATGTTACAATACCACATATCTTAGCTGATCACTCTTTTTCTACGACCTAGCATTCTCGCTCTCTTGTTCGCTTCTTGGGCAATACCAGAATGTGCTGCTGGTATTGCGTAAAGTATATTAATAGAAGCAGTTCCCGCCAAATTTCATGAACACGTTACAGACCCTTTGACATGTAAGAGACTTGTAAACTGGGGGTATACAATGGATAAAATTAATGATTCACAAGCTGGCTTTAGACATGGATATACCACCATTGATAATATGATTATGTTACAAA
Organism: Gibbula magus; assembly: GCA_936450465.1. NCBI lineage: Eukaryota > Metazoa > Mollusca > Gastropoda > Trochida > Trochidae > Gibbula > Gibbula magus. Next base: position 51,826,078 of record OW388291.1, on the reverse strand, counting down.
GTCTTGTTCAACGATATTTGAATACAAAAGGGGGAACATTTTATGCCGGGTTTGTAGATTTTGCAAAACATTTGATTCTGTGCAACGGAACAAACTTTGAAACTTATTTCAATGTCATAGTCTTAGTGACACAATGTGTAAACTTTTATTGAATATATAATAACATAAAGGCATGCGTTAAAAGTAACCAAAGATTTTCGGAAACGTTCTAACTGCAACTTGGTGTCAGACAGGGATGTATTCTTAGCCCATTTCTTTTTTCATTCATCATAAATGAACTTGTTACCCACATGGAAACTAAATGCTCAAACGGCATCCAACTCCATCCAGAAATTGTTCAAATATTCCTTCTCTTGTTTGCAGACGACGTTGTTTTATTTTCAAGCCCCATACGTGGCCTCCAAAATCAACTAAATGAACTTGAACAATACTGTGATACATGGAAATTAACAGTTAACAGGGAGATAGCAAAAATCGTAGTCTTTGAATAAGGGGGTAAAATCTCTAAAATAGAAAAATGGACATTTAAGGATATAGAGCAGAGCAGAAATTTGGGAATTAACTGATTTTCACCAAATAGAAAGAATACACTTGTGTTTACTTCGTCTCTTCTCATGTGATTCAACTGATCTTTTAGTTCATATATTCTCATATATGCACTCATTTGTCTCAACCATCAATCCACGGGTTAATAATATTTCACATTATTTACAAAGTGGTAAATGTAGATTTCGTGATTTTAATAACAACCAATACATTGCTATCAGGCCTTGATCTCTTATGGCTTTTATGGCAGTATTAAATTTCCTATTCTTATGAAATTCTATTCCTAGGTAGTAGGTAAGTATAACTATCGGAATTTTTTTAAATAACGTCACCAACAAAATATTGTCGAAAATTCACCCTTGCAGTTCCGGATCCAAACACAACTACTTTAGTCTTTTCAATATTCTCTTTCAACCTCCACATTACACAATATTTTCTAAATACATTTATGCTGTAACTCATCCGGCGTACTCCTTTACAACAATTAAAATAAGCAGAATCATTTCCCCCTAATGAACCACACAAGACTTAATATCATACATATTACAAATAACTTTTAAGATCTTCCCTAAAATCACATCATTGATAAGTTTTTGCCAAAGTCCCACCCGCCATATATTATCAAAGTTTTTTTGCAAATCTTTAAAGGCACTTTATAATTTTTTCAGCATGAGATGTTTATGAAGAAACTGTTTTCTTAATAAAACACATGCTTACTCTGTTAACTGCAACTTCTCAATTAAACAAGTTTGTCTTGATAAGCACCCCCCTTCGCGGGTTGTGTTTTGACAAGTAAATACACTTTTCCAGCTATTATTATACTAAACGGCACTGTGCCCCAAACTGAAATTATATTTGGCGGGACTTCTGAAATTTATATTTTATACTTTCCGGGTCGACACTGAATGCACAATATGAAGAATTTCACAGATCGTTCATTCAGTCATTAACTACAAGACTTAAAGATATCTATCTTCAAACATAGAGTGAAAACATTTCTTTATCAAGCAAATGTTTGTATTATTCAATGTTCAAAAATGATCTAATCGATGAATTACATTTATCATGTGTTAACATAAAGAAATGTAGACGTTCATTAGCACGATTTAGATGTTCATCTCACGACCTATCATTTCCTTCTCATTTGCCCGTCGTATTACACATTACGTTGTAAATATATTTTAAAATATTACTATGTCCATCCAAATACAATTAGATAATCAACTCTTGTCAGCATTAGAAGTCAAACTATATTACAAAATCTTGCCATGTTCATCCATTATGCAATGCTGTATAGAAACAACGTATTATCGATGTAACCCGTATTTATGTGTGCATTTATCCATCATGTATGTGCTATAGACTTGTGGCCTTTTCAGTATGAAATAAAGATTGATTACATACCAAACATGCCAAAAAGACATTGTTTGTAAAGAGCACTTGAAAATCGTGGTAAACACTTAATGGTGTCTTGTTAAATACGCCTTATGCTCGGAATCAACTCTTTTAGTGAACGTAACACATTCGCAATTAGCACTTCCTATTCGTACAGTTGACGGGAGCATTGTAATACCAATTTACTCACGATAATGCTACGATAAACAAGAGTAAAGTACGATGTAACACTTATGCACCACGTGCATAGTGCGTGTATTTCACGATGTTTCCCGATGATCGCGAAAGTTTTGAGCATGTTCAAAACATTTTACCCAATCGTAGCTCAATACGACCTTCGCCGAAAAGCCACGTGCACATCAAGTTCGTTGTAAGTGTGAATGGCGTGTGTGTCCAGAACATATAGGTGCATATCAAGATGAAGTTACACGTGATACATCGTGGATGACATCGTGTAAGTGTGACCGTAGCATTAGTATTATAAGAGGGATAAAGCCACATCCACCATGTGGCTATGTGAGTACTGCGCTGAAATTCAGTGTAGTATTGTATCAAAACGTAACTGCATGTATACTAGTTTACTACAGCAGAAACCAGGTGAACATCCTCGGTTACCCATGGTTTTATATATGCTCCGTTACTCTCCACTATATCACCCATGGGAAACCTTATCAGGAGAATCTGTACTCAAATTACCCGCCCTTGGCCAAAATGACGAAGTCAGTAACCAAAGAAAATACTCAATACGATAAGACGGAAATGGTCAAGGGAGATAACCGGTGACGGATGGCTAACAAAATGACCTCGCGTGCTTTGCAACGAAGTGATATGAATTGTCATTGGCTCGCAGGTCCACGCTGCGTAGGGGTTTGATTGGCTCACAACGGCCAAGGGCGGGTAATTTTAGTACAGATTTCTCTGATGAAATTTCCCATGGGTGATATAGTGGAGAGTAAAGGAGCATATATAAAACCATGGGTAACCGAGGATGCCAGGTGTAGAGACATTGTGGAAGAACGTGACTTATTATATGAATTGTAGTGAACGGAAACCAAATACTTTACAAAGTAAAAAGGACTTGATATTATGAGTCAAATCGTTTCGTAATAATCGTCTATCTGATGACTTTAAGACAAAGACAGGAGATACATATATTGTTCAAGAAACATGATGCTAAAGTATTCATCCGTGTTTTCGCGTATACTGTTGAAGATTACCATTTGAAAATATTGTTTTTGATAAACAAAGTTGAGCTTATGCCATTGACTTTAACATGGTCATTTTTATTGCTTACTTGACATCGACACGGCTTGGAACATGGATGTTTAACCTCAAACATTGAAGCTGGTTTGGTCGAATTGATGTGGTACAGTGTGCCATTCCTGAAAACATTATTGTCAATTCTTGATTTAATGTCTAAAAAGGGAGAAATTGAGTCATGGGTGACATTATTTAAGACTTATGAATAAAACTATATGATGAATAGTTTATCTATACATATAAGTAATCAATTTTACATAACATGGTGTTTTTTTTACAATGCTTGTAGACAAGTTTATTGGCTGTGGTGACCAATAATCAAACTCACCTCTTTCTGCCATGAAAATACAAGTCTTGTTCATATAAAGCCAATGTAGAGCACGAGTTCCTACTGTTGGCAGGGTCACCTTTCTTTGAGGTACGAGTGCCAGACATCGTATAACGCAGAAGGGTACCATCACAGGCGTATATACTCTGCTCTAAAAAGAATAAAAATGGTGCAATGTGTGTAGAAGGTTTTTAGAACCTGAACTTCTGGAAACCGCTGGTTCATTCGCCGTTAAAATCATTACAGGACAGCAAATAAAAACTAAGAAAGTACAATAATTTATAAGAACATAACATTTGTTAACCATGTAAACAGCATTTATGAAAATTATATTTGCCCAATAAAGTACTATACTTACGGTAATAATCGACTACAAAGTTTGTAACCTTCATAATTTTCATAACTTTTTCCTTAATTGAACTTCTTTGTTGTTTACTGTATTTTATTCTGTACAGTTTGACGGCCCACAAAGTTGACTGTGTCCAGTACAACATTCTGTAAAAGTATGGGAGTACACGTTTGTGGTCATGTTTCAAACAATTTACACACTCACTGCAACGTTTTTGCAAATTGTAAACTTTAATGACAAAATTACCATAATCACATTCAACAAACACATACAATTTTGAGCCATAAACCTCATTGAAGATGAGGTTAGGTGAGTTGGAGTTTTACGCTGCTGTGAAGAGTATTTCATTTATATCACGACTGCTAGTATTAGGGAAGATATTAATTCTATTCTCTCCATGTTTATAACAAATCCAAAAATGCAAAAATAGCATGGCATACACTCACCGAGAAGTCTCTTCCAATACAACAGTCAATAACCGTTTAGGTGTTGCTATAAGTTTAGTAACCGATGGTTGTTTTCCGTCCCAGCTACCGACGTAAATATTGAAGTTGGTGATTGGTATGATCACCCCGGAAGTGTCACAACGGAAGAACTGTAATTCTGCAAAGTAAACACACATTATTGATAGAACTTATCAGTTTGAATAGATGAAATTTTTTATAGCTCTTGTCAATTTCTAGTGAAAATATGTATTTCAATTTATTTACATTACGTTTACATAAATGTAAAATTAGTTTTATAGATTTATTAGAATAGGCATTAATGTTTACGTATCACTGAATGTATGACTTAAATAATCCATATAATTTTAAGTATCTTTTTTTTCTTTAAATGTCTACATTGTTTTCATCAATGATTGCATACGTATCAAATATCAAGGTAACAATTTACATTCATATCAGTATACTTACTTGAGTTGGGCTCCCCTTTCCATTTGTACTTGTTCGGCAGTACAAGCATTGGAAATGGAAAGGAATAAATATATCTTGGCCATGCTACCATTTTCAAAGGTTTTCTACTTCCAGGACAATAAACGACATCTGTTATGTACTTCAATCCCAGCATTTCAAATGTAAATCTCTTTATGTGTTTCCCAATTTGGAATTCAAATGTCTTCTCATTTGTATTCAAAGTGATAATGACGCGTTCCATTGGTTTTCCCATTGTCGAAAGACCTGTTTGACAAATTCAAGAGAGACCATTAAAAGTGATTTCACATTCCTCCATAATAGAATAGTGAAACTGTCAAGATTCTCATTTCGTCGACTAGTGAGACGTGTTTAGATACATGGGCATCATTACTTTGCCTGTATAATCACGTCAAACATTTGTTTCTTCCTGTATACTATTTTCCATGGGATATGTGTCATTGTGCAAACGAAACTATACCATGGCACATCAGTACATTGCCATGTTGACTTACTTGTGGAAGTTGTGGTTGGGGTATCTGTGTCATCATAAGTGGTCTGAAATATAAACATTGAACTTGAAGAAGAGAACAAGGGTTATTTTCGGAAATCAATGTCTTTTATTGCCCTTGCACGTTTGAATTGTCCATCTTTTAATTATGAATTGTGTCGAAGAATACACTGAAAGTGGTATGTACATACACGTACTGTTTTGTTTGTAGGTTGTGTGTTCATGTAAATATATGTCTTTGTTTGATTTGTTTGTTTGATTATCTCTGTGATACCCAAGATAAAAATAAGATAACAAGATAACAACTCACAGTAATAGATTGCCCATCTTACCTGATGTTGGTCCATTTGACAATCCACGTCATCAAGGATTTCCCACAAGTTTGTTTTCTTAGACACAATTTCTTCATGTCTCTCTATAAATGTACAGGATCGAGTGTCCAACACCATTTGGGACAACTTGGAATAATAGTTGTAGGACCGGAATGCTTCTATAACACATAAGACTTGGTTGACCTTATGAGGACTTTTCTTTTCAGTGCTCATAGCTCGCAGATAGACTGATCTCAACATTTTCTCTGCCATACAAAGTGATGTTGGGAGAAGACACAGCAGGATATATGTTAGATTCATGCTTCATATCATGGACACTGAACAAAAATGGTTGATCTCATGTCCGTCTCACTACAGGACTACACGTAAAATAATAAATCCAACATTAATCATTAATTGTGTGCTATCTGAAATCTAACATGTGATTTACTAAGGCTATAACATATACCAACAGAATGAAAAATATCTGATTTGGAAACGCAAACCATGTATTTTATGTTAAATCTATTTGATTTAAAGAGAGTTAAACTGACCATTGGAATTCATAGATAACTAATATCACAAGCAAAAGATTAAGGGTGATACAAGATAAATTTATCTATTTACTTACTGCAAATATGAGTATAACCCTCGCTCTTGCTCGGGCAATACACACATATTCACATTCGTTTCGAAAACGTCATGTGATTCCCCTGGGTGCTGATTTAGTTGTATTGTGTCACCTTTATTAAAACAACTTGACATTAACATCATAAATCACATTATTGAGATATTACCTGTTTTATTATTCAACAACTTGGTTTGTTTGTTGATTACTTATGATTGCATACAAGAATAATTTTTCAGCGTTTGTGCAGCTGGGTCAAACGTTGATTTTTGCTGAATAACTGATTCAAATTAATATGTATTAATGGCGTTTACCTGTTTGATAAATTTCTGTTTTCATAGTCGGCTTCAGAAGGACCAGACTTCAGAATGAAAGAGCGAGAACTTGAGACGGGAGTCGCAGGATATATTCATCAAAACAGAGTTATCTAATCTGAAGTATACTCTCATGACATAAATCATGTATTGTGTGCTTCCCGAGATAACCAGATTAGAAAACAGTTATAAAAGCTATAGATATATTAGAACTCAAACGAATTCAAACAATGTGAATAAATTAATACAACGTTGCGAATCTAAGAATTATTTGAATTATACATACGTACACATTAAACAAATAAAAGACATTGGTGCTTTTTCCGTTTAAAGATTCTCTGATGAACGGTGGTGTGGTTGGTATTTATTAGACTGAATAATCAATGTTATCAATGCATAAACTCTATTCCTATGTTTTTGTCTTATTAATTTTGTGTTGAATTGACTGACCCGTAATTGCTGCTACCGAAATTTTGAAATATTTTTTAATTATATGTTTTATATTTTATATGTAACTTTGTGTAACTTTGTAACAACGTTATCGCCACTTATTTTTGTTAACAGAGTTAATGTGCTGACATTTTCCCTACGACTGATGTTACATCAAATAAATTCCAATCGATCTTGTGACGAGGTGACCTACAAATATTACCCTGGTGGACCAGTGTTTTGAAATGGGACCTCCTTTCACAAACCAAGTCAGCATTGTTTCATTAGTTTCGTTTGAAGGCTGGTGGAGTGATGTCTCCAGACGAAACGTCGATTGTCAATAAAGCTACATGTACATCTTAATCTAAATCTTAACCCGTCTTATTTTCTTTCTAGTTTCTGTAATGGGTGGATTTTGTATTGATTCTGGTTAATGTAATCATACCTGTAAATGAAACTACATGCTTGAAGTCATATTATCAACTTTCACTTACTAAAGAAAAAATGTATTTTTAGTAGACTAATGATAAATCAATGTGTGTCTATGACTACCTTCCCAAAAGACGCATTTGAGTATTCCGGCTGTAGCAAATACTGTTTATGCAGTGACCATGTGGACAGGAGTTTTAATAATACAATTTGTGTATTTTCGTTATAATATTTTTTATATATTTGCCGTTTGCTAGCATCAGTATTTTATCAAAGCTTGTTATCGATTAGTATTTCTGTGACTTGCTGGTACGACTGTTAAGATAAACAGAATTATGATAGGTCATACAATATGCGAATGAAGCAGTATACGTTGCATATTAACGATACTAATAAAACACGAACACGATACAACACTCATTCAGATGTTACAACCTCCATGAGAAGGATACAAAATACATGGGAATAATACAACATACATGGAAATGAGACCATGTACAAGAAAATTATATATGCGAACCATAATACAGTGGACTCCTTTGGACCAAACTAATATGCTGCAAACTACCGAGTGTCGTTGTACACAGAATCTATACAGAGTTGTTGTTCTTGACTGACTGACTCGTAATTTTCATTCAAATGATCACCATAAGACAATATAATTAGGTGTTTAGCCACTTCACAAATCACATCAACAATTAAACAAATAACTACGCTAGAACAAGGATATAATGAACTCCAATTTTTGCTATATCCACTGTTCGCTATTTGCGTTTGGCATATTATATAAGGCTTTTTGAAGGGACTTCTTAATTTGTTCGCTATATAATCGTGTGTTCGTTATATCTGTGTTCGCTATATCCGTGTTCTACTGTATGTAATATTTACAAGGACAGTTAAAAACGGTTAACACTTAGAAAGTGAGAGGATAGCTTTCAATTGACGCTTGTCCATACTTTTTACCACTGCGTTTTTCTATGCCAGAGAACGGAGTTCTTGCAGAGGTGTTATTTATCGTGGATCCATACCGATATGCATCTCAACACTTTAACAATGTCTGACACAGTTTGTCAACGGATACCATGTGCCATTCTAAACAATGTGGATATACATTCAGGACATGTGACTCAATTTTGTACACAACGTTATCCATAACGACTAGTCCTTGGCACGTTTGATTTGTTTTGACACAATACAATCCGGGTATCCGGCTATAAAATGAACGCTGAATGTAAAAATCACTGTAGATATTGATATTTACAAATGTATGCCATTGTCTAGAGAACCAATTAGCATTTGGGACTTGAATATCATGGCGCTAACCGTAAAGGAGAGATGACGTTGAACTCAGAGTGTCATTCATCATAAAAACATTGAGATGGAACGGACGGAAATAATCGTGGTGTTATCAAAGGCCGTTATAGTCAGATTCTGTAAACGGCAGAGTTCACTGTATAGTTATAACTTATGATGTTAACATGATGTTAATTATACAATAAACGTTAGAGTTGTGATGAGTCTGATACACAAACATGGGGTGTATACGACATACCTGAATATAATACAACATTCCTGAGCATAACATATCAATCAGAAAAGTAAAGGCCGTCTAAAAACAACTTCAGCTTTGGTGCAAACAAGTACAGTTCATGTTGTGTAAAATTATTCTGTTATCAAAAGTACAATACAACTAAACCTTATGTCACATAGTATCACGGAATGGTTACATTTACGCAGTTGATTAAGAAATAATAACATATGAGAGGTGCCACAAATATGGAAATTGGTATATATAAAATATGTGCGAGTATCTAACATTAATAACAGTTTCTTACATTGACACGTGATCTGAAAATAATATTTAATAATTGATCATATCCATATCCATATCAATAATATCAAATGTATCAGTTTTTCAGGTTAATATCGATATTAGTGAAACTCAGGTAACCGTAGTGACTGTGTATACCTTAGTGGATAAGGTGCAAATACAAAAGGATCATTTGTTTATTAGCATGTTTAAGGACTACAACTGCAGTTTCCCTTCAATTTCAAATATGTTTTGTGATGACACTCCAATCAATAGTGAATCTTGAATAAAATAGACTCTCCTAATAGATAAAACTATTCATTGAAAAATCAACATTACATGATGATCTTATAATCTTTTAATATACCTATCACATGTTTTGGGTTCCACAATATCAGGTTCTAAACTCTGTTTCAAAACTGTATACATATATCGAGTACAAGTAATGCAACGTGCAAGGACTTGTACTTGATATAACAGGCACAGGTTTCAACATTCCTACAAAAGCCGATCCCACGCACGTAATCATTTAAATTACAACTTATACAAAATCACAACTTGTACACAGTATATACATGTATAAACAATGTGATATTTCCTTTGACATAGGGACATTGATAAACATAATATTTGTCCAAGGGAAGATCAAGTGTCCAGTTCTCTACGTTGGTTCAACGTGCTTTCCTTGTGTAATAACGCCTTAACCAAAGCATATTTTTCTGATTTATCAGAGTTTGTATCGAAACGTCATATTGAATTATTCTAGAAGTAGGACCAAAAGAAACAAATTATTCGTTAATAAAATTACCCTTTCAAGATACTGCTCCGAAAACCTACTTTTTAGACCAACAAAGTATAGAGTATGAAGTAGATGTATTACATGTTGGATCCATTTCTAACGTATGTCATTTTTGTTGGACAAACTGTCAACTGAAGTCCTCAGATGTGGCTGTGAACATCTCTTAGAAGAAACAAAATTTACACAAGACGTCGAACGTACTTCCTTTAGGACACTCTAGGGCATTACAACATTAACGTCCTCAAACTGAAGTAAATGTTTGTTTCTTATGTTCACACACGTGTGTTTACTTGTATATATTTAATAAGTTGAAATGAGTCATTAAGTTCATATTGATTCAAATCAACCAAATAATTTGAGTTGAATAAGGGACAATTACGTTTGGTAATAATAATGTCGTTTGTGAAGGGTGATGGATGTACTAGGTGTTCTATATTAATTGTATTACTACATGATTTTGAAGATTTACATGCATGTTTTACTAACGTTTGATCTTGTAAAGGCAAGAAGAAATCTTGTTTTACCATATAACACAATAAATAAATGATTTACAATAAACATGCAAAAATAATAATAGACACTCATCTCGTTTATAAGTTGATACTAATTTATTGCCAAGAAACCAACAGACAATGATATCGTTTATTCGCTCATTAAATTGTCATGTTATACGTTGATGTAAATGATATTCAGGGCATTTTCAGCAATATAATATTTTTTAAACGGTGAGTGTCAGAACATTCAGTTGTAAGTGTCTCTATTAGGGTTCATAGCGGTCACAACAAAAAACGTATGTATGACTTATTCTTTAGAACCAAATTCTATATATAGAACAATTGAAATTATAATGTACACATGTACATTTGTGCCTGAACAGTTACATGTTTTTTTTCTTGAAAATGTATTAAAATGTTTTATCAAAGCAAAGGGTACTTACAATCTGCTAAAAGGTAAAGTAAAGTCCTTAGATTTGTACACAACAACATCTTATGACCTTAAGAGGCAATATCGCTATTTTCATTGTGTACATCATTGTGTACATCATACTGCAATAAATCAGTGAAATACACCATTTATAACGCTAGAGTGAGTGACTGGCTCACAGTGAAAATACCAGGTATCGTAAATTGGCAGCAGCTGGAATGACCTTCGAATATATGAACAAAACGAAATGATTTTGCCTATATCAATATTTTAACATATGCTATAAACAAAACAATTCCTATTGTATTACATTACATGTAATAGATTCTTGATATCCTTGTGACTTCAACTTTAGGAAAACAAATGTATGCACAGAAGAAGAATGGTTCTAACAAAGCTCTCTCTGTTTCTGGTCCCTGTTTTGATGTGTATGACTGAAGCAGTGTTCAGATCCATCTATCTGAGTGATACCAATCCTGGTATTGAAGGAGAGAGAGATCCTGACAATTACAAGCAAATCTTATGTGCAATGGAAGCATTCACGTCTTTAGACGATTATTCCAAATTATCAAAAAAGCTACTGGACACTCGATCCTGTACATTCAGAGAATTGCAGATTGAAGGGATGAAACTTGAGAAGACATATTTTTGGGAAACCTTTGAATGCAGTCAAGTGCAGGTAGATCTTTGATATAATCTATTTGCACTGTTTGCCTTCTTTGCGGGAGAACATTGCATTGTTGGTCGGTTTCCTATTGTAAACTGCAATGCAATAACAAGTAATACATGTTGTATTTCTGATAATGCTAGACTTGTTATCAACACTGCATAGGCTTGTCCAGACTGATGTAAAGGTAGCCATTACAAATAAATTAAACCTTTTTTGTAATACTATTTTCTTTTATAAGAATTAGATTATCAAATAATTTTCCAGAGAAGGCGACTTTTATATTGTGGTTAAATATGAAAAACATGTTTAACAACTGTTTCTTTTAAAGCTCTTGGCAATATTTCAGGTAAATACTATTATAATGGATGATCCAGCCACGAGTACGTCAAGTAAGTAGTTCAAGGAATTGCACTGGAGTAACGACCGTTCTTTCCACTAGTGGAAAGGCGTTCTTTTGGCGTGGAAAGAGCGACATTTCCAATCTTTCGACCCGTGGAAAGTGGCATCTTTCCACGTCTTTCCAAAGACGGAAAGAACGACCTTTCCAAACCCCCTTTGGAAATATAGACCAAAAGGCGGCCTTTCCACAGCCATCACGCTAATGAGATTATGAAGTTATGTCCCCTTGTCAAGCCCGACCTGTCAACAATATCTATAGAAATATCGTTTATGACTAGATTGTCTTCGATTTATGTACCATATTAAATGTCATTTTGATTTAGGACAATTTTAGACTTTGATAACTATTTTGACGTTAAAAGAATAAGTTGATAAATATATTTTTGTTTTCATTATTTTGACTTAATTAAACATTATTTATAACTAATTCAAACTTTGATTTTAGATGTATTCTAACAAGAAAATGACTCTAAAATAAAATGAGACAGCATAATATGTTGACTTTGTTAAAAGGATGAAAATAATGAAAATATTTGTTCATATATTTTGATAACCAAAATGATCTTGTTGAAAAGTAAATGTTATATTTAAGTTTTAAAACAAGATGTACAAGGTTTTGACAATAATTAGAGAGAATTTATTCTATTTTTAATAAAAAAAACACATTTTGGTTGAATGATTTAAAAAAATCTCATTTCATTTTTCATTTAATCCGTAAGTATGACTTTAATTGGAATGTAATCAGTCTACGAACAAACTCCAGAAACAGGCTTTCTAGAACTTTTTTACAAATCCTACTTTAGGTGGAAAAACTGGTGTAAAATGTACCAGAGGTTAGTTGTTCTGGAAATTTTTCTTAATAAGCATTTTTAATTTATGCTGTCCAACTACCCTATGCTGCAGACATCCCTGATTATGCACCTTGTGACCTGTTAATATAGGATTAATTACAACATGGATAACCTTCATGATACCAAAACAATTGAACATTAATAAATTGAACTATTTATTTATTCCTGTTATTAATGCAGTTTGCTTACTTAGTTTTTATGTAGTTCGAGCACGAAAATATATTATGTATTTCGATGTCACTAACGCTCGATAACATTTCATGTTAAAGGGACATACTCATGTTGGTGAAGTCACATGTATATCCAATGGTATAATTTCTATTATTTAATTGTTATTTGATATCAACTTTAACCGAAAATAGCCAGTTTAAGGTCAGTCAGTTGATTATAACGAACATACAACCATTCAAAGTCGTGGTTATGATCGAAAACCGGACAATGAACCTTGGCATGCTGCAGCCATGAAGTCAAACGTTATTTTGGAAACTTTCATAAAGTTGATAGGAAGACAGTTTGCTTCTATAGCCTTTAATAGGTCTTATAACGAGTAAATTCGTGAAAGAGAGCCATAATTGTCGGCTACTACACATGTATGAAACTGTTTTTGGTTTTTACTTTTCATTTATATATTTATTATACTACGCATTTGGGGGTAAGAATGGAAGTTGATTAAGAAGATATAACTTACACCGGCACCTATTGTTATATGTACATTTTAGAATCAAATAAAATATCATGCAAAAACTGATCATGCAGTTTTAAAAGAATAGGTTTGCATATGACCAAAGAATCAAGGATGTGTTCAAAGATAAAACCAATAACCAACCAGCATGATGCCATCATAAGAAAAGATAACTATGTATAATGATGATGTCTAAACACTACATGATTGTACAGGGTGAGAAAAATACTCCCCGACGTAATGTGCTCATCTTTTAAATGAAACTAATCACTGATAGAAGAGAGGAGGCTGACAAGATGTTTATTCTACTCCTTAATATCATTAACTAATTAGTAATTAATCAGTTAAAAAGTAGATCCTTCATATATAATGATTGACTAACGATGGAACGAAAGAGAAAATGAATGAGAGATTGGCATGTTCATTCATATCATCTAATTTATATCCAGAAAACTGTGAATGTTCACCTAGAGCGCTTTTCAACAACAGATATCGAGATAAATTGGAGGTTTTGTTTCATGAGAGCAAATTACCCAATTTGGATGTTCATTCTGATGTGAATAATGGCCGATTTTCAAATTAGTCAGTGTATGCTTTACCCAAGCAGTAGTGATCTAAATTATCATAAATTTGATAGACCTATCCCGAAAGCTAATCTTATTCATGCGGCCTGAATCACAAAAATACATAACTTAACAACTGTGAGTTATAGTAAGAACTAGGGCAAAGTATGTTCTGTCATATTGATGATTAACCCATCTCACAGTCTGTTTACTGCTCCACCACTGCTTCTTAACTTGCAGTTTCGATATCAATTAAGATCAATCACTGGTAGATTTTAAAAACATGTCTAAGTGTTTATCATGGGACTGAGTTTTACATTTACATTACCAATGACATTAGAATGTTCACTAAACCTGTTAATTAGCCATGTTATTTATATTTATATCGGTTTCCTCACCATTTACCATTTCGTTTTCACTCAAAGTTATGTATAAACGATCGTATTAACCATGTGTACATTTCAAAGAAGAAATGTTTCAAAGAGCGTGTTTATTTCTTTGATTGGCATTCTAGAAGTTGGGGTGATGAAGAAGAGAGAAACGATCATATACATTAGCATATGTTTGTTATGTCAAAGTTGTTCTCAACTGTTCAGATCGACATTCACAGCAATGAGAAACTTGCAGTCATACCTAATATGCTTCATATGCTGTCTGACATTTACGTGTAATGTATAGCATGTTTCATAGTGAAGTTCAGTATCTCTTAGATCAATTTAAGCTAGATGGTCTTATACCCGTGACACTTGAAAAAATCTCCTTTGATATAAACAGTACGAGAGTTATACAACCAATTAGAGATCAATTGTCGGCATCATGCCCTCTGCATAAACGTTGTGTCCCTCCTAATGAATTACGTAATGATTTCATCAAAGACGGTCGAGTTTCACAGATATCACGCTTCAAAGTATTTCAAGGGTCAATGTGCGTGCTTACGCTCATTAACAGAGAGAGAAAGAGAGAGAAGCAACTACCAATTTCAAGTATGTTATATTAATATTTAAAATTAAAAAATTCAATTGCTGACTTTCTCAGTTAAAAGAATTATTTATTATGATTATAATCAAATATGTACTCCCCTTTCCATAAGGCCATAGAACGTTCTTGTATATGGTGCTAAAACAACGTTTTAGTTCTTAATACCCAGAAAACAAAGGCAATGATTATAGATTATAGAGTGAGGAAAAACAACTGTAATCCCGTTCTCATTGACAATTCCAGCATAAAAGTTGTCCCAGAGTACAAACTATTTTTTATGAAAAATGTAACTTTAAAGAAAACACAGAGAGCATCTACAAGAAATGCCAACAAAGACTGTGTTTTACGTACAGCTTGTAATGTCAATACCTTTCCACTTGTTCTTTATTACAAAACTTTTATTAAAAACTTGCTCTGTTTGAGTCTGTTTGAGCATGACAAGTTGGTTTGGAGGTATTTTATTGCAAAACGAAAACAAGCATTAAAACAGTATCGAGTTGACCAGTAAAATATGAGGTGTTGCTTTAAATTTTCGAACACTTTTAGGCACGCATAAAATATGCTGCATAAAAAATCCACTTTCAGAACAAACAGAGCATGAAGACATTCATTCCAACAAACATTGTTGTTTTAAAACAGTTACGTGTATAGGTAAAGATCTGTCTGCCTGTTTCCACGATCTTTCATCCGGTTATTTTGACATGATTTATTATTTTTACAGTCTTATATTTAATGAACAGAAGAAATCGTAATGTATATTTATGAATTAAACAATTTATCATAGGCCGATAGACTCCTTACAACTATCACACGACTTACCCTTATGAAAGTGTATACTTTTGAATATGAATGATTAATGATAAAAAACAACACATGTTGTTTAAGTGTATTGAATGAAAATACTAATACTTGTTGGTCCACCTGTTCTTTATTTTTAAGATTGTATGCGGGAGAGTTTCTGCCATAATACAAATTAAATTTTTGATTGTTATGTCGCAAGCTTTAGCAAACTATGAATGATTATCATGACAATAATGCTGTCAATTTGTTACATTATATACATCTGTATTTTATTATGCAATGACTCTTTTTGTAAATCTCATTTTTGGTGAACTTCGCTGACGGTGGTCAGCCAGGGATTATATAATCAGATGGAGTCCCTGGCTATACCTGTTAAACGCTGCGTTCTGGTCGGTGTTATGTAACATGTGTATTGGCTCTTAAACAAGTCTTCCAGGTGGACTGTAACACTTCACTCGGTTATCTTGTACTGCAGCCACATTGAGCTATCTATCAACAATCGCTATATACACTTTCATATCGGTATTTAAATCTAACAGTTATAATGACAAAGAGGTACCAGTATGTGCATTTGCTTCAATTTAATGCTGTATACTAGCCTATAAACGATAAACATCTCAGTATCTGTTGAAACAACATTTTAATGTAATATTGTAAAATTGCAATGAATTTAACATGTTATAGAGTTGAACGGATATTACTATTTTCTTAACTACAAATAACATTATAAAATTAAACATTCACACAGTATAGAACTAGATAAAAGGTCACAGTTGTGTAAGCAATGATACTATAAGGTATTTATAGAAGTTGAACATGTATTACTTCAAATCATAAAATCCAATTAAAACATAAAATAAGCACAAATCATTTCACCACAGACCCATGTTTCTGTTTATCACAGTTTGGATGGGGTGATTTTTCATATTAGTTCTGCTCAAATAAATTCCTAGAAGGCGATTTATATAAACATGTTCATTATTGCAGACTCGAATACCTACATTTGTGTACGCTAGATATCTAGATATTACAATTTCCTCTAGTTATGTCACTTCTTTGTGTATGCGTATTAGTATTTAAAGATAACTCTCTCATCAGAGTTGACGAATATACATCCGAATACACACCCACAGCTAGTCGCGAATACACGCCATTCCTCGCCCCAACAAGCCTAGCTTAATTGCGGGTCATAAACCAGGGGAGAAATTATTTGTAATACATTGAATATTTTGCAATTAGAATAAATAATGACAATTATCTTAAATCTTGCGTTTTCTAGCTCTCTGGGATAATGTTGTTTATTTATACATTATTCTTTGATGATGTCCGTTATTACTGTATTGCGATCTCTACTACAGACACCTCTATCTATTTTATCTTTGGAACTTATGCGTGTATTGCAGTTTTTTGAGTGACACGTAAACAGTTCACCAATTCATAATAGTTTGTTTTCAAACCTTGTGAAAACGTCTCATCGGTACTATTAGTATGTTTGTAATGTCATTTATAAAATATCTATTAGGACAGACGGACGAACATAATTATTGCATGTTATATTGATGCATCGTTAAAACATATGCAATAGTTATTTGCGAAAGAATCACTGACAGACAGGTTTTTTCTAAAGATAGGGCCTAGTTTTAACATGACAGCTTGAGATGACGTGACATAAATAATTATTTCCCCTGGAGTTTTCATCAAATCTTTTATAAACAAGGCAAGGTATTTTAAGATATATTATAAATATGTAGATTATACATCGTTTGTGGATTGCAAAAGCGTCACAAACTAACCATTTGTAAACTTCGTCTTCTATTTGACCAGAAGAATAATTAGAACTTCATAGATCATTCAGTGTGTAATAGTCCTTTCTAAAATGTTGTATTTTTAAGGAGTGTAATGCGATTCTAAATTTACATAGATTTCGTAAGAGTGACTTATCAATAAGAAAACTTAAATACTAGTCTGGCCCATACCCGATTTGAAATGAAGTAATGACTTAAATAAATTGATGAATTAATTGTGTCGGACCAATTTGTATAAACATATCCTTTAAACATAAACATAAATATTTGCCTGTCACCAACATTTTGATTCAACCAGATATAAGACAATCCACTTGACAATCAATATTTCTCCTATCAGCTAACTAATGCGTGTTAACAGCACATATTTAAGGATGCGTACGCGTTATTGAAAATGTATCTTAAAACTAATAGATTTTGTCTGCAACAATATGAAAACAAGCATGATATACTTTAATGTTGTGCATTTGACATTTCATACGAACTTGCTAACTGTGTTCATTTGCATCAGTATGATATATATATATATATATATATATATATATATATATATATATATATATATATTAAAACTATTAGTAGGCCGTTTGCTGCGAACGTACTACATAGCACACGCATTCAGTTTTAAGTTTTAATTTATACATTTTATCATTTTCAAATACAAATACAAATTCCAAATTTCTGTCACATCTTCAGTTGGTTTCACTTTATTTCCACAAACGATACCTTTTCCGGTTTTGTCAAAAAAATTTAATATATAAATTCAGTAGACACTCTCTTGCGTCACATAAAAGTACATATTTGATTGATTCCTCCAGTTTCAAGTTGTGATCCGAAAAAAAGTACTATGGACAGAACATGACATATTTGATTATTTTTATTGAAGATTTTCCTATTGTTATATACAGCCATAAAATATTTACAAATCATAACCCGACACAATTGCAAAACAGACAGTATATACATATGGGACAACAATTAAACAGAAAACCTATGTTAGCTATCTTGATGATACAATTTAATTTGTTGAGAATGAATGCTTGTCCTATATACATGTGGATGTGTATTGGTCAAAGAAGAGACTACTCTCGTCAGAGTTCATAAATACACAACCGAATATACATGTATGCGAAGTCGCGAATACACGCTGTTGAGCCCATCTAAAGAAAGCAATTGCGGGTCATAAAACAGTATGTGCAATACACAAGAATGGTAAGTAATTGACAAACTTAATCTGTTCTTACTAACTGTAGTAACACTATCATATTTGTAAAAATATAATTTGATGTTTATTTTGCTTTATGAGTGTTTTGGGCGCGTATGTTTCATTTGGATACACATTTGAGAAGTCTATCCATTATTTTACGGCACTTTATCTTAACTTTATTAATATTCTTTTTTTTAATATTTTACTGTTTTACAAAATAGTCATCACACATTTAACGTTGTTTCCTTATTATCGGTGAAAACTCGTAATTCTGTGCATGACTCAATAATTAAAGATAAAAAATATATTCAGTCATTCTTGCTGTACTGTAATGAAGTGCGGATGCAAATTTATTAAAATAATATAAATTTTAATCACATTATAATCACGTTATTGGTAATTGAGTGTCACATAGGTCAAACCTGACGGGCTAGCATATGTTGCGTGTTTATTCATATCCGTTTGTATCTTATAATTATGTGAAGTGACACTACCCTTTTATAGTAAATGAGTTTGTTCTTCGCCTTCTATATTATAGGCATAGTAATAGGGCAGTGATAACGTTACCGTGGGTTGCATATATGTTTACCGGTATTGATTGCAGTCGACTGCAGTCTGTGCGCACTCTGGTATTCAACCATTACCAAAACTCACAAAAAGGTGTACTCTTTGAAACTGAACTGATGTCTTATGATAATTGTAATTATAATGCAAGTTGCCTGTCTGTCCATTTTATTTTAATGGAGAACTACGAATTGAAACCAAGTGTTCGTTATTATTTGTTTTGTCAGTAATTAAATATGGGATGATTTATTGACAATTTGGACATTTTATAAGGTCAGATAAAAACAGGATGTTAAAATTTATTGAATGAATTTCTTATATTATAGAATAGCTTGTATTATGTTGATTAGGGTATCAACCTGCTATTTAGACATTTATGTACATGAATGTGAGACATATTTGTTAATTAACAGAATACACAACTGTGTTTATTAGCACGCACTGTGATTGGGTATCTACACACCGCTTCAGTGGTTGTCGCCGTTCCAATTGATTAATTGATTCGCAACTAAGCATGTGAGACATGAAAGCTCTGTCTTAAGAACGTACTTCTCCTCACAAATTGACAGCTTTTGTGGTATGCTATTGTTGCATTTAAAACATCACAATTCATCAACAATGTAATAAAATTGTTATTTTGAATATAATTTAAATCTGGCATTGAAAAACGATTTACTGATATATTAACAAATGATTGAAATCAAACTCAAAACGTTATTGTAATTTTAATTTCATCTGATGTGTTCGCATGTAGCTAACGTAGCCACAGCCATCTGTTGTTAAACCGTAGGCTCTACGAGGAATTTGAAATGGAAATTGTGAAAATAAACATATATTATTTTGGTAATCATTAACAATGTTGCAGTAGATTAATTGCATTAACTTAAGATTTTGTATGCACGGACACAATCCTATAAATACACACTTATTCCAATATTTTGTTATTTACTTCTGAATTTTTGTTTTAAATATCAAAACCAAACTTTAATTTCAAAAATTGCATTTTTTGTTTACAGAATTGGTCGGTAATTAAATGCAGGCTGTAGTATAACCATAGACCATAGCGGGTACCATTACTGATTAGTTTTATATATTCCGAATTAAGGTCTTGAACAAGCTGAACAAAAAAGTTGTTCGCAGAGATTGTCGTAGCTAGTAGTTATGCAACTCCGTTTAACAACTGCACATGTGTATCTCAGCAGGTATTATGACTAAATACACAATCAGTACTTAACGACTCAAATATACAATCATTTGATTGCGTTGTTGTGGAATGTATTGAGAGAGATTATTATGGCTCATTTCGTACACATAAATACATGTTGATAAAATATAAATGTAACGACATACGATGGTATGACGTAAAATACTGCAAAATATCTTTGAAATTAAAATAAATGCGTAATTTTTCTACAATGCATAAATGCTCATATGATCAATTTTGTCATTTAACTGAGATGATGTATTTATCGAAATAACATTGTACAACACTGTGAAATGCCATACGACTTACGAAAAACTATTTCTCATTAAAATGCGTAAACTTGATAATTAACATACACAATATTTCCGTCGGCTTATCTTTCGACATACATAAACACACGCGTGCACACACTCTGTAATTCAGAATTGCAAGTAGAAACTGGAAGTGCTGGGGTTTTGGGCTGTTTTTTAGCAAAAATGTGTTCTTATACATGCAGGTACCTACCAATTCATTGCGTTTTTTAGGGTTCAAATAAAAGGTTTGCAGATGATCTGTATATGCAAAGGCTGGATCTTTTGTTAGTATTGAACATTCAACATGAAATAGAGAGAAAGAGACAGAGAGACAGAAGAGAGGGAGGGTGAGAAGGTGTGTGAGAGAGAGAGAGAGAGAGAGAGAGAGAGAGAGAGAGAGAGAGAGAGAGAGAGAGAGAGAGAGAGAGAGAGAGAGAGAGAGAGAGAGAGAGACGGAGAGAGACAGGGAGAGAGACGGACATAGAGAGAGAGAGAGGGAGAGAGACAGGGAGAGACAGGGAGAGAGACGGACATAGAGAGAGGGAGAGAGAGTCGGACAGAGAGAGAGGGAGAGAGAGACGGACAGAGAGAGAGAGAGAGAGAGAGAGAGAGAGAGAGAGAGAGAGAGAGAGAGAGAGACGGAGAGAGACAGGGAGAGAGACGGACAGAGAGAGAGGGAGAGAGAGACGGACAGAGAGAGAGAGAGAGAGAGAGAGAGAGAGAGAGAGAGAGAGAGAGAGAGAGAGAGAGAGAGAGAGAGAGAGAGAGAGAGAGAGAGACAGGGAGAGAGACGGACAGAGAGAGAGGGAGAGAGAGACGGAGAGAGACAGGGAGAGAGACGGACAGAGAGAGAGGGAGAGAGAGACGGACAGAGAGAGAGAGAGAGACGGACAGAGAGAGAGAGAGAGAAGAGAGAGAGAGAGAGAGAGAGAGAGAGAGAGAGAGAGAGAGAGAGAGAGAGAGAGAGAGAGAGAGAGAGAGAGAGAGAGAGAGAGAGAGAGAGAAAGAGAGAGAGAGAGAGAGAGAGAGAGAGAGAGAGAGAGAGAGAGAGAGAAGAGAGAGAGAGAGAGAGAGAGAGAGAGAGAGAGAGAGAGAGAGAGAGAGAGAGAGAGATTAGACTATGCAAGTTGTCTATAATTGTAGAACGTTATATAGTTATATTTTCCTAACTGAAGAATTGAAGTGTATGTGCAGGACCACTATGAAAATAATAATATTGCTGATAATGTTATCCAAACTATACCAATGGCAAAACATACGAACTGTGATTTTAAACATGCTTCTTTTAATGATATTATGTTAATATTTGTTTGCAAAATCTGTGGATATGCCGTCGTTTGGTTGACAAAATAGATTCACCATAGGTTGTATGTAAGGATGGCCTTAAACTCATTTAATTTTAATGTCCTATTCAACTATTATTTCGGGTTATCTGAATGTTGATAATTTAGTCATGTAAATTACAATGATCTCATCTATCACTTTAATTATAGGAAAATATCATTATTTATTGTACTGTTAATAAAACTATTCCAAAATGTTCCCGATTTTATGAACGCTTCACATAATGATATGAACAAATTAAATACTACATTAAATGCTTAATATATAATTTCTCACTTAAATGTAATTGCATTAAAATAAATTAAGATAAATAGGTTGAAAAGGAGTTTTGAAGAGTGATTATTAATTGAGTTTTAGAAGTAAGGAGATGAAAACAGATAATGTGATTTTATTCACGCTTCAATGGAAATCCACAGTTTGGAAAGGTGGGCTGTGGAAATGTGACCTTTCCACAGTGTGGAAAGGACGCCTTTCGGTTTTGGAAAGATCGTTATTTCCAAGTGTGGAAAGTTGTGGAATGGACGGGTGTTTCTCCAGTATTGATTTGTACTAAATGATCAAATCAAACCACTCACAGTTTCTTTTTGATTTATTTCAGATAGGTAAATTAGCCATGTAAGTAAGACAATAATGATATATTGTGTCTGTTTAAATGAGTGATATGGATGATATCGGGTAAACAGTTAAACAGGTTGAGAGTTGCTCATTGGTTTTTTGTTTGTTTGTTTCAGAAAGAAAATATTTCATTTGTAAAAAACAGAGGCACTTTAATATTCTTTTTCACTGTTGCCAATTTGTTTCTTGTATGCTCAGACCCTATCTATTTTGCATATACACGTGCGTTCGATATTATTAATTATTTGGCTTATACAATGAACATCGGACCTGGAAGTGAGGCAATATGGAAATACTCAAATGTTTACCGTGGCTGGCTTTCAGTTCGGTGACGGGCGTTAACCATGTGCTTTGGTGTAAAACCAGTGCATCTTGTCTCACATTGGTCAACTGAGTTAAACTGCACAATAATAGAGTTTGTATCCTAAAAGAACAGTCAACGTTTTTACATATCTTGAAATACAAAGGTTTTGAATAATAACATGATGTGGAGACTTACCTGGACTAATTATAATTTGGAAATATAGCAACTAGTCGAGTCATAATAGATATGTTAATCTTAACCGTGGGGGTAATTAGTGTATTACCTAATGAGCTACAGAGTCAATTTTATACAAATGACATATGCCTAAGACTCAGGTATCTCATAATCAACATAACGTGGGATATATAATACATTATATTGTATTTCATTAACTAATGTTGTGTTTCTCATTTGTTAAACAGGCTCCATAAGCACAAGGTATACAACATCTGCACAACAAAGGAATATGCTCTTTCTTATCACCTTTAACTTTGATTCCAGGAAATTTGAAATAATCGATATAAAATATCATCATTCTACGACTATAACACTAAATATACAAAACGTAAATGATGTTGTTTATTATCCTGGAAGTGAAAGGCCCTTGAAATTTGTATCACAACACAACATCATATCTTCTTTCACTTTTCCTGTTTTGCAAAAGAAGAAGATCTATTCATTTGAAGATCACTGGAAAGAAAGTAAGTGATATGAAATTTGAATTCGATTTTCGATTATCTATCGTTTGAGAAACATTGAGATGGAGTCATCACGCTCATCATAAAACCTCGATGGCACAATGAAATCAAATATTTAAGAATTCGTTTATTTTTTCAAAAAAACAAGTTTATTATGTCTTTTATCCAAAAATGTAAGAAAATTTGGGGGTCACCGAACGATTTAAAGAGCTATCGACATTAATAATAATACAGCCGTCGAAAAATTACGTCATTTTTTTACTGATTTGATGTATTTAAATTAAGCGCTTGCTTTCAACGAATAAACTCTGAATCCTTTCAGATACATTTCAATCACTTACGAAGATGTATAGCAAATCTATATTTTGAAATTTGATGACGCTGGAAAGAGAAACATTATATAGGTGACGGTAAGATTATGCGGCATGTCGTAAAATGACCGTTATAAAGGCGTTATGGTAAATTTAAGTGCTCCCCGTTAGTGTACAGATACGCCTATGCCCAAAACAACGTAATCCATATATTTTGAGACTTATTCACAACAATAAATTGTCGCAAAATTTTGCCGTAAGCGAGTTCGATTTCTGGGTCCCATCTCTCCTTACATGGGTTAACTCAAGGAAACACCAAATAACACGGACATATGTATAAAGAGTAAATGGGATATAATAATCTTTAATTGAGAATAGAAGCATTTGTATTAAGGGCCATCTGGTAAAATTGTGTAATTTTTATGGTTTTTTTTGTAGGATTAAATTTTCTCCGCTGTGATGCTTCTGGCGTGATCCTACCAATCAGCAATAAGATGATCTTCAATGGTTCCTGGGAGGGGGAAGAACCGCAGCTTACATCCCTCACTAACTCATCTCGACAAATATTGGCTGTTGCTGTGGAAACTGTTAATGCATGTTTTATACAATCACTACAATTGTTTACCTTGGGAATACTGTATAAATAGCGGTTACTTCCTTCATATTTCCGATCCTAACTTCTGTTCTACTAAAAGGGCATTCTCGACTAGGAATAGAGAGCCCTGATTCAAGTTGATTGGTTGCATTTGAATCTTGAGGTACCCTTTTCCTCGTTACGGAATTTTGCTGTAACCGAGATAACTGTCGGCCAAAAGAAACGCCTATCAGATATCTTATCAGATTTTGTAAAATCTATAATGAACAGTTTAGCAATATTATAACATTATGAAGTTGCACCATTTCTGCATACTATATGTAGATTTCAGATGTTGTCATGTCACAAACGAATGGCGATTGTTGAAATGACAACATAACGTGGAGACCAACATTAATTATATTTCAGAAATTATTTCATCTTTCATTTTAAGTTTCTTTTGGCCGACAGTGTATGTCCTAATATAACAGAGGTTAGAATCGGAAATCTGAAGGAGTAACCTCAGTGGGAAGAGAATATGTAAGTATAAGATCATACACAATGTAGGTAGTGTAGCTCATCTGGCCTAAAAAGCATCGGATAGGTACAAAACAATAGAGAGTACTTCTTTAAGATATACCTGTTACTTATACCTCAGAGTGCAAAGGTCTAAGGTATTTAAAGTTGATGTTGACATACTTTTAACAATGGGGATTAAAAATCGTTAATTTCTGACTAGGCAATGCCATATTATTAC
This sequence comes from Gibbula magus, assembly GCA_936450465.1. Classification (NCBI taxonomy): domain Eukaryota; kingdom Metazoa; phylum Mollusca; class Gastropoda; order Trochida; family Trochidae; genus Gibbula; species Gibbula magus. Next base: position 51,800,514 of record OW388291.1, on the reverse strand, counting down.
CTTCAAGGTAATAATGAGCTGCAGCGTCTATGGTCCTAATGGCATATTTCAAGTCAAGTTCAGGTTATTGATTTTATCCGGTAACTGTAATATCATTTAGCTGCTGTGTGTAACTTTTTCTTAATTCGTATTCCCAAAATATTTAAATACCACTTGGCCCTCAACAGGATGTTGTACTGGACTCAAGAATATTTCCAAAACGTGGACTTGCTAAGAATATCCTATAGGGGACAACATCGAAAAAAGGACAGAGTAACAGTCCTGGAGAAATTCTCTTTCTTCGTGGTCGATCCTTTTGGTAGGTTTGATAACATTTCTCATAATATGTATTTGGCTTTGATTCACATCTACACCGTATCTACTGATTTTAAGTTAAAATCATTGCACTCAACTTGAATATTCAACCCAAAATGCCAAATATATGACAATTTCATTGTTAAATAACAACTGAACAACGACCTGATGAATATGCAGATGCCGTTATTTTGCGTCCAATTTACATCTATTGTAGTTATTTACTTATAAATAAGTTTCCATATCTACCAGGGTAAATTGGCAAGATTTCGTTAAAAAAAACAAGGCTTTATTCCATACAGTGTCCCTTTACTGAAGTGATTTACTTTAAATTGGTCATGAGCTCGAGCTACCTCAGTACTTGTGCCATATCTGACTACAACACGATACTCTATATCACTTTTACAGCATTTCAAGTTCGATTGCTGATTGTAACCAATGGTTTCATATCATTATTTCAGAGCATTTTATTTATGCCTGTGCTGATATCGTCTTACGATTCACAATGGAAGGTTAAACGTCTAAGAAAAGAAGGCGACCCGACAATATTTTACTCTGAATGCTCTGCACTGGCTTTGTATGAACAAAACTTGTATATTCACGGAAAAAAGAAGTAGGTTGAATTGGTGATCACAACTTCATACATGTACTTTAAGTAATTAAGGAATGTTTTTTTCTGAGAAAAGGTGTATTTGATTTTAATGTTTTGGGTAATGATTCTATCTTACATTTAACGCTTACTACATTTGAAGCTTAAATATTGAAATAACATTTGGGAATCAGATCTACATATTCACATTTTATGATTTCATCATGTTGTAAGTTGTCTAAATTAAGATTGAAGGGGGCTAAAACAACAGAACCGTCCTTGCAAGAGACAGATCAAGTTTAATTAAAAATAAACAAAAGCTGAAGCTGTTTCATGACTCTTACTGTCAAAAACACATATTCCACCAGAACAAAATGAGTACATAATCACTAAATGACCCTCGTGGTTTTCAGTGAAAAAATTCTATACCACATTGGGTCTACCAAACCAAATGACGAGAAACAAGTTTTCCACAAATGCCCCAAGCCATGCCTTTCTCAAGTAAGTTCAAATATTCCAAAACCGTAGAATAGCAGGAACTGCATCACATTGATTGGTACATACATTGATAGTTTATAAGTTGCGCAATTCATAATGACATCGAATTAAGTAGACACAACGTGTTGCTCCAACTGCTTGATATTCAGTCAAGAAGTTGGTAGTGAATTGAAGAGAATGCCTTACATGAATGATGGGCTTCTTCATTGCCTGTTGTCTTATACAAGTACTCCAAAACATGTATTGAAGGGGCAGTAGCACGTTTCTTCGCTCAATTAAGTTGGTGAAATGTATTTGAAAAAAAAATTCACTAAAAGTAAAACAACTTCCTATCTTCTGAAAATCAAGTTTAAAATGAGTGTATATGGTTCGGTAAAGCAATGGAAAATCGTTTATGTAATTCGAAATAATGAAATGTGTTCACATTAAAATGGCTGCCATGCAATTTTTTCTTTGTACGCAACATCGTTATTACCACTTAGAATAATTGGTTTGTGTAATAAGATGTTTTACCCTCTAAAGTAAATATAAATGACATAAACTATCATTATAACTACGAAGTTTGCACACAAAAAAATTTGCAAAACACGTGCTACAGCCCCTTTAAATGTGTGATTAGATATCATCTGCAATATTAATTCCATTGAAGAAATCTTAACATTTGTATGAACATAAGAAAGGCGACAGAAATAATTTTGAATGGTCAAATAATTATTGAAATATATATGATTCATTGAAATATACATTTTCTGCATCATGTTTTTTATGATGAATTTTGTCTTTCAGGTTTTTGAAGCAATGGTTCCAAATGAATATTTTCGAAATCGTTAAAGGGATTATTTTTAAAGTATGTTTAATTTTTTTTCACATGTATGTTTTCGTATTATAACTAGGACTAATTGTTTTGTAAATTTAGATTCCAGTCACTCACATTGAAGGTGAGTAAATTAAGGTACGATAATGCTGTACAACATTTATGTTCAAATTGCACTAGTAATGCTACGGAGGATGAGTGCACTGTTTATTAGTTTGTCCATAGTATACACGTTTAAAAGAACAAATAGTTACACAATGTAATATTAAATTCCTTTCAAGGGAAAACTGTACCAGTTGTTAACAGCCAGCATTACATAAAAAAATGTTGATATATTTTAAAAGAAACCTACCAAGATATTTTATCATAATCATCATAGTCAATAATTAAGTTGTGAAAATGAATGTTCTTTAGTCCACGAGGCCTTGTCACTTGTTACTTTTCACTTGTCACTTACTGTCCATTGAACAAGTTTATCTTATATTTCTGAGAGGATGTTGGATCGTTTTGATTTCAAACGTATCACGATTGAACATTTGTTTTACTATGGTAATAAAAAATATGTAAACTTAGTAATAATTTTTAACAATCGTTGTTACATCTTGGTAAATTGTTATTATATACAAATAAATAAATAAATAAACTAGGTATTTGTATAGCGCAACATATCCAGTAAGTCCTGCTCATGTGCGCTCAGTCATATGCTCTTCTGAAGAGAATGGTCTTCAGACTAGATCTGAAGAGTGTTAGATGTTCAAGTTTTCTGATATCTTCAGGTAGTTAGTTCCACAGAACGGCACCAGCTTTGTTGAAGGTTCTGTCCCCGTATGTTGATGTTCGGGTGGAGGGAACTGACAGGAGTTTTTGACTGGCTGATCTTAACATCCTCTCAGGCTTGTGTATGTTCACTAACTCCTGGAGATAGATTGGTGATTGTCCCATGACTGATTTGAAGACAAACACAAGAAGCTTGAATGTGATTCTCTCTCTAACAGGAAGCCAGTGTAAGCTCCTCAGGACCGGTGTTATGTGTACATGCATCTGTGTGCGTGTTATCAGTCTTGCTGCAGTATTCTGGACCCTCTGTAGTTTGTCCAGCTGCTGCTGCTGGATTCCAAACAATAAACTGTTACAATAGTCCAGTCGGGAACTGACGTAGGCTTGAACGAGACACTTGACTGCAGGTGTGTCTATGTACCTGCTGATCTGTCGGATTTGCCTTAGATGAAAATAAGCTGTTCTACAGATGTTGCCGGTATGTTTGTTCAGTGACAGAGTCGAGTCGAAAATGACTCCTAGGTTCTTTACATGGTGAGATGGCTCAACAAAACTATCGCCAATCTGGATCTTTGATACAACACGTTTTGCTTGCAATTGTTTTCGGGTGATGACCAAGATTTCTGTTTTATCGCTGTTTAGTTTTAGGAAATTGGTTTGCATCCAGCATTTAATGTCGGCAATGCAGTTTGTGATTGATTGCAGAGTGATGTTCAGAGATGAGGTACTGAGCGGCTTGAAACCGAGATAAAGCTGCGTATCATCAGCATAGAGATGGAAACTGAGGTTGTGTTCTCGAACAATGTCACCGATAGGTATGGTGTAGACAGTGAAGAGGATTGGGCCAAGAACTGACCCCTGTGGGACCCCAAACATTAGTTCACTGCAATGGGACATAACTCCATCAATCACGACAGACTGCTTGCGTCCATCAAGATAGGACTGAAACCAAGACAGAGCATCACCAGTCACACCGACACGGGACTCCAGGGTATCAAGCAGAATGCGGTGGTCTACAGTGTCGAATGCTGCTGAAAGATCCAAGAGGACGAGGATTGCAGCACCCTGAGAGTCGACTGAATGAAGAAGGTCGTTCTGCACACGTAGCAAGGCTGACTCGGTGCTGTGTCCGGTCTTGTAAGCTGACTGCATTACATCACCAAGGTTGTTCTCAAGCATATGCTGTCAGAGTCGTGCTGCAATAACACGTTCTATCAGTTTTGAAATGAAAGGCAGGTTTGATATAGGCCGACAGTTTTTGAAAACGTTTTGATCGAGTGTCGACTTCTTCAGGAGTGGAGTGATGAGTGCCTCTTTTAGGGGTGGTGAAACGTGACATTGATCAGTTGATTGATTTACTATAAGCGTAATCCTTGGAATGATCGCATGGATGGAGCGTTTCAGTAACCAAGTTGGACATGGATCGAGAGAACATGATGTTGTTTTGCTTTTTGAGATGATTTTCTCTATCTCCACGGCGTTTGTTGGCTCAAAGTTTGTCAGACAAACCAGTTCAGTTCTGGAGTTTCTCTCACTAGGTTTGCTTGGCAGGCTGGCACCACTTGATGTTTCGAATGTGGCTCGGATTTTAAGAATCTTGTCATTAAAGAGGTGCATGAAGGATGACGCCAGTTTGCTTGAAGAAGTGTGGACTGGAAGTGAGTTTTGCTTGTTCTTAAAGAGTAACTGATTTCCAACCTGGAAAACATCTTTTTGGTTCTTATTCTCACTAAGCTTTGATGTGAAATAACTTCTCTTTGCTTCTTCAATCAAGCGGTGCACTTTGTTTCTTTGGGAAGCATGTATTTGGCGATCAACTGTGAGTTTTGATCTCCGCATTTGCTTTTCAAGTTTTCTCCGTTTCTGTTTTTCGACTTTTATTTCAGCTGTAAACCAGGCCGTTTGGTTGTGAGTGGCTACTTTAATTGTCTTCTGAGGAGCATGTTTATCCAAAACGTCTTTGAGAACTTGATTGTAGCTGCTGACATTGTCAGAAAGTGACAGCATTTGCACACTATCTAGGGCTGACGTTATGTCAGCATCAAAAGCAACACTATCAATATCTTTCCACTTTCGACATTTAACCAGTTTGAGCGATCTGGATGGTTTGGAGGAGCACAGCAATCCAAAGTGGTCAGAATGAACTGAATGATCATAGACGAAATCATAAAGGGCAGTTTCATCAGTCCTAGTAATCAGCAAGTCCAGAGTATGGCCGTTTTTGTGAGTAGGATAAATGATATGCTGAACTAAGTTTTTGGACCTTAATAGGAGACGTAATCTCTTGCTGGTGTTATCCTCAAGTTTTTCGAAATGTATGTTGAAATCTCCACAGATGAATAATTTACCTCCAAGGTTATTGAGATTATCAGTGAAATCCTCGAATTCTGTGAAAAATGTCTCAAGGAGATTCATCTTTGGTGGTCTATAAATCACACTTATATTGAGAATTTCGTTACACACAACCAACCGTGCAGAAATGACTTCAAAAGATTTTGCACTCAGCTGATCGAAAACTGAACACTTGAAATCGTCTCTATAAACAATAGCACAGCCACCACCACGTTTTCCACACCTTGCAGCATGTACTATCTTGTATCCGGGAGGTGTTATCTTGTTGATAGAGACGTAGTCAGAGATATCTGGACGGAACCATGTTTCAGTGATGGCGAGCACATCCAGATTATGATCACAAATGAGATCATGTAGCGATTGAGCCTTGTCTACATTTTGGTTGTGAGCTTTTGCAGATCTAGCATTTATGAGTCCGAACTTAAGAGACGTCGTTCCTTTCCGAATAGTGGTAGTGTTAATTTGTGGGAACACAATACGATTGCCAGCTTTTGACCCTCTATGTGTTCGTGAAACACCACAAATATTAAGTTCCTTTAACAGGGCATAGACAGGTTTTGGTATCCGTTTTGAGGCTGCAACATGCAGTGACCTCAGCTCAGATGTGGGATATGTAATGTGGCCCATTGTCACACTAACACACACAAGGATATAGAACAAAAGACAGCAAGCCCCTCTCCACGTCTTGGCTTCTGTCGTTACAATAGGGATTGATTGGTCCATTGTTTGGGTGAACAGTCAAACAGAAGGGTTCCCCACTCCATGAAAAGGTGAAACATTCAAGGTCACATAGAATATTGTCAGTTGGGTTCTAATATTTGTAGATATAGACAAGTGTGGGACTTCTGGTACTTCCTGAACAGCTCAAATGTATCTTGGGTACTTGAGACAGCTTCTGAGCAAGTTTCCACACCAACAGTTGTTCACAACAACATAGATATCAGATATTTCTTCAGAGCCTGTGTTAGGTGCAGCCACCCGGTGCGGCCTTGACCTTGATAGTCAAATACTCAGATAAGTCTGAGTCTGTTTATGAATAAATAATTATAAGTGATCTTTGTAAATATTGAAAACTCTATCGTAGCTACATTTACATACCAATGTTAACAGGTCCACCTGTGAAAATCTGTAAATTCCATAGTCAGGTGGTTAAAAACCTTCGTAACAATTGCCCATGCGCATCTCCAATTGTCATATTTTCGCTACCCCGAACCTTACAGATCTTCATAGCTTAGATGCATTTTTCATCTGCAGTGTGATGCGAGAAACATTAAAATTAAAATTACCTTTGGATACCTATAAAGAAAGGTAATGGTATTATGGTTGTGTGAAATAGTTTATGTTTTATGGTAAGAAAATAATTTGCTCTACAACCTGATATAAATATATATTTCATAAATATTCAACTTCAGCCTCAATTAATTCAGAAAAAAGGTCAGTGACATATATTTGTTATTTTTTGTTTTCTTCTTCAGCGGTAAGTTTTCCACAAGATTTTTTGCATTTGAATTATTTTTTATTTATTATTTATGTCTGAAAAGGATTTTTGAAGTTATTTCCGTTTGCCATTGTTGACATTGTGTTTTTATCATATAAGGTATAATGAAGAAAGGCAAAATACAAATTGCAGAAATCACTATGCTATTCTAATAACATTCATGTTGTGAAAGAAAACAACAACGCAGAGGATATTATCTTCTTCGGAAGGTTTTCTTGCGTAGGATAAGCTATGTAACAGGAACTTGGTCGCACGTAAGAGATAAACAGTCCTACGTAGGGTATACCAAGTACTACGTAGTGTATGCTAAGTCCAATCCAACGTAGGATATGCAAAGTCTTAAGTAGGAGATAGTAAGTCATACGTAATAGCTACTACCTAGACGTAGGCGACAGCTCTCATTTGATTTGTTAGATCAAAACACTAATAAATTATCAATATTTCATTGACATGTCTCGTTTGGTTCAACATCATGTTAGAGACAAGAGAAAATGATCAACAGTGCATTAAATACTACATATGAACAACGTGTTGAGATACATGTCCTGCTCATCCGCTGGTGCATGATAGAGACTCGTCGTCTTCGTATATCTTACTGCAAACGTCGAGATGGTTTCATAACACCTATAAATACATCAAGGAAACTTTTATGCATTATCATTTAAAACAAACTAAAAATCAATTTATTCTTGTTATTTCTACTTAACGCATATCTGTAAGTGTGTTATTTAACAAAACCTAAACAAAGAAAGGATAGTATATACCAACAGAGTTGAAAACAAAATACTGCTACCGGATAAAGTCGATTTTGACTGCCTGTGTAAGCAATATTAAGCATGTATTTTGGTGAATACTGTAGGAGATTGCATTCATAGGGGAATGATTTCAATTTCTATATCTGTCTAAACAATCATTCATGTTTTGGACAGAATGATCGGAATTAATGTTAGAACTTCATTAAATATGTCTTTGAGTAAAAATATTAGACTGACTCAATTTCGTTCACGCATCGTTGCTGTATGACGTCATTAAACATATCTAAAAATGTCATTTGACTCTCATCTAGACAAATTAAAGATAGGGTTCTGTCGCCATCTTGGATATTTTGCATTACGTGAAATGAAAACACGCTATATTGTACCCAATTTCACCCAATACACCGATAGAGTATTCACATAGTAACACATAACATCTAACAAAACTAATAAACAATTTGCTGTTATGCTGTAGGAAAGTCTTCCCGACTCGCAGCGGCGATGAATGGCTTCAGTTCGCATTGTTTTATTTTCAACAAATGTGCACTTGTTTATCAAGTTGTGAAATATAAGGACATCAAAATGTTACCTTCATTAGTATCTTTCAAATTCACTGTGTTTTAATCATGTATTAATAACAAATATGTGTAAACAGGAATATCCTCTCGAATTTCGTTTCCACAAAAAATACCCCGACAGAACCCTCCTTTTAAGTAGATTCCAGACCATGGATGTAAAAGCGTGTTTATTCTGAAATATGAATATATACACAAAATTAAAATGTAATTTATTTAGTTAAATGAAACAAGATGTACTGTAACTATGTTTCGGTCGTATATATCATCCGTTGATTAAAATACTTCCGTTTTCTGGTAAGATTGATTGTGCACATTGTTTAAATATACACTTGCATTGAGGTGTGTTAGCGTTAAAGGGTGTTTAATAGTACTTTTCTCATTTACCGATAGAAACCAATCTGTGTTTGATAGATTGGAAGATGTAAAGATGGTGTATTGCTTGTGAGACCTGGACGCTAGAGGTTGTATTCGTCTGTAAGAAATTCAAAGCAACCATAAGCTGAATATATTCACTGCAAAACCAGTGAGTCTCGTAGTATAAAGGACATTTATATGTGCGCGATTTGACAGCCTAAAGAATATGTCCTAGTTTATCCATACTCGCCATGTGTCCTTCGCACTTTACCTTCTGGTGGAGACTGCATTGTTTTCAGTGACTAACAATATGGTTGGTTGTAACGGCCCTTCGTACATGTAGTCTGTTAGATAGAGGACCTGCGTGAACAAAGTTGGAAACTTAGGTCACAATTGTTTAAACAAAAAAAATAATAATTGAGATGTTTCATGGTGATATTCAGATACCTAAGAAACATCAGCGGCATCCGACATCTCCTCACCAAAGAAGCAACAGCAACCTTGATCAGATCTCTTATATTCTCCCGTTTAGATTATTGTAATAGCTTGTTAATAGGAACCTCAAAGTATCAAATTCAAAGACTTCAAAGAATTCAAAACTCAGCTGCCCGCTTAGTCCTCAAACACTGCCACATCTCTCCTATTCTAACGTCTCTGCACTGGCTTCGGATCCAAGAAAGATTAGAGTTTAAAATTCTGTGTCTCACCTACAAAGCAATCAACAGAACAGCCCCACCATACCTACAGGATCTTGTCTCACCCTACACCCAGTCTCGTAGCCTTCGCTCAAACCCTCAACACCTGCTTCAAGTCCCTACCTGCAACCTCAAATCTTTTGGTGGCAGATCTTTCAGCTACTCTGCCGCACATCTGTGGAACTCGCTTCCGTTAGACATTAAAACTGCATCTTCCCTAGACGTGTTCAAAGGACTCTTGAAAACCTTCTTGTTTAAAATATATTGATCCTTTCTTTACTGTTGTACATAGACATTCCTACTCACACGTTTATGAATTTATGTTGTAGCGCATTGAGCATGTTCTGTGTAATGTGAAGTTATGCGCATTATAAGTACCCTCATTATTATTATTATTATATTCAGATATACCATGACAAAGACATCACTCTTGAAACAATGACAGCTGTGCGTCATTCACGATTTCGAACCTGACAACTCCTAAATGGCACTGACAACGACTTAAATCATGGCTATAATTATTTGATAAAAAAAATTACTTTGCCTCTTTGTCGATCATATAAAAATGTCAATTTTCCAGAAAGTAAGACCCGGATGCAGCTCGACATTGCACAATCCCCTCAGACGTCAAGGTATAGGTATTGAACTTCATGACTACGCCTTTGAAGATGTATAGAATCCCTTGGATTGAATTACAATTGTTATCAATAAGGAATAGTAAGATATTCTCATATTTTTAGTTTAATAAGTTGATGATTACGTATTGTCCGCCAATTCAATAACACTATCAGTGTATATTGTTTAAATATTTAGAAATATTTAACTATGTGCAAATTCTCTGTTTGTTTTTTGTTCTATTGAAAATTAATGATGACAATTATCTTGGAAATTAAATTGAGATGGTGGTAAAAGGTATAGGCTGTTTTCATACCATCAATATTTTATCCATAAGATTGATAACTTCAACTAATATAATAAGTTTACTAAAACTTTATCAGTAAGTTGATGAATTGTATTTGAATTATAAATTATACTACGATCTAACATAATTAGGATTGTGGGTATACTATGCTATGTTATAGCGTGTCCTTCCGAACTGAAGATACATAAACTAGAATTTTAATGAAAATAGCAATACCGTATTCATCCTAATAAACGCCCTCTCCTAATAAACGCCCCCTAAGCCATTTTTGACTCACGGAAAATGACCCATAGTAAACGCCCCCTTCTGTATCGACTTACCTTACTTAGACTAACTAATGTTTCACTGAAGAAGAGTTTTCAATCTTTCTATCAACCTCTTATGTCCAGTAAAGTGTAAGGTACATGGTATATGCAGTTCCCCCGGCGACTGTCGAATGTCTGTTACGATCAGTCACTACACATTCTATGCGACCGCCATGTTTTAAGAAACAGGAAAATGTCTTGCTCAACTCTCTTGGAAGATGTCCCACAACTACATTTAACTCTTCTTTACATTTATTTGATACACTTATTTTGATTAAAACTCTGAAATAAAATCGATGTTCCTTTTTCTTTTGGTCATCAACAGACATTTTTAAAAATAAACGCCCCCTTTTTACGATTTTTTAAAGTCATTTTAATAAACGCCCCCTTTTTCCTATTTTTTAAACGCCCAGGGCTTCTATTACGGCGAATACGGTAAAACGTAATTTCATAAGAACTGAAAATAAAAATAAACCTGTTTTAGATATATACTGGCAATGGGAGTGCTCTCACTCATACTGCTAATGATCATGTATGTTTATTTAATCACACAAGATAAGGTATACATATGACATTAAATTGCATTGAATGACTAGGAACACATAAGTTACGTTATTATTATGAAAATCATTCGTGTTCTTCGTATTACCTTTCAAAATAAAGATGGTACTACATGGACCCACTGTCTGATACACTTCAAACATTTTTCCTTTGTATGATATTATAGTAAAGGTTGACATGGTCCGGTTGCAGTTACAAATGCAGATTAGCCTGCAAGATATAAATGTTCTTTTAGCTACTGATCAACACCAGACTAATCACAAAGATGAACATATGACTTATCATGATCAATGTTGTAGTATAGCCTTCCAATATCAACCTCGTCATTACAGTTAAAATGCACATTCATATCAATCTGAAATATATATTTAAATATCAATGTCTGCCTACATTTAATGTTAACATTTATCCAAAAGCCTAATGAAAAAGTTATGTATGAGAAGCTTGATAAAGCACTTCAGCTTGATTTTTTTTAAGCCCATTTAATTATCAAAAATACATTACAACAGTGAAATTATAATTATTGACTGTTCTTTATATGCCATAAACAAAACTCATTCGTTCAAACTAAAATCAACTTCTAAAACACAAAACAGTTAGTCATAATAAAGTCAAAGTTTCGTACTTGCTTAGTGTTGATAATTCCAGCAGACGTATTCCTTTAATATGTCTACTTTTTCGGTGTCGTGCGTCTTTGAACATTTGTAGACGAATCATACTTGCTATGAACCAGATTCCTCTTTTAAAGTCAATTCTCGTGGTGTGAACAGTGTCTGCAAACATATTTTCATTTACTAATGTTCATAATCCAAGCACCATTTAGTTGGTATATAGAGAATCTCACTCAAGTGTCTTCTGATATCAAATATATCAACACGAGTTGATAAAAGTTACAAATGTCCGAGGCTGATATATTTGATATCAGAAGACACGACGTTGAGATTCTATATATCATCCAAAATAATTCGTCCTTACGTTTCACTGAAAATAGGGTACATCTCTGAGCTCAGCTCTGCCGTTTGACTTCTAATGTGGTGATGTCATTATTCGATGATGTAAAAGCATTGTGATGTCATGTAGCTGACGCTGACAGGGCATTTTAAAAATCTACTGCCAAAACGATATCTCCTTGGAGAAATCGCTTGATCTCACACAAGCGATATCTAAATTGGAACACATTTTTTAATGATAAATGCCTTTCATTCTTGACCTAGTTTTGGTGTTGAGGTAGATGGCCTTATGCGTACATGGCAAGAGGTGTATCCCTACGCACATCTACGTGAATGAAGAGTAAATGTTCATTACATATTTCATTAATCTAGAGCATGTAATAAATAGAATACTAAACTCCATCCCGTCGGGAGAATGCAGTCGGTTCGCAGGACTGGCCCGTGATTTCTGCGCTACTATCGCAGGGAAAGAGTGGAGAGTTGCAGTACGGGTCGACTGAGCGGTTCAGTGGCTACCGGGAGGGCGGGGCTTACATGTACGCGCTCGTGATTGCTGCGATCAAATCTATTGCGACCATAATTGATGTGTTATCTGTGCCGTAATGAAGATTGCGTGACTAAACTACAGATACAGTGGTAGTTATCTTAATATCGAAATTATTGTTATTTAAACGCGGAACTCAACTACATGGCCGATTCTGTAACAGGGTGAGACAATGTGTAATAAACTAATTGTTTTATTTCCCGTTAATGTTAGGATGAACGTGATTGGAGAGAATAGCATTCCTGTGTATCCACCAGTAATTGTACTGGGGAATTTACTTCATAAAAAGTCTGAATGTTGTCGTCCGCAAACTATTGTACTTAGAATTATATTCAATTACTTAGTGTGTATACATTGTGTAGTGTACATTATTGTTGCTTTTAAAGTTAACTGCTTGAAAATGATTATGGTTGTATTTTGGTGTTTGTGTGGTATGGTGTTGTGGGTCGGTCGATCTGAGCAATGACATGTGTTTATGTATACGAGCGGAGAAACGTACATGTGCGCACAATGCATGTTTCGTATTCCCCCTAAGACGGGCACAGATAAAATCCTTGAATGATGAATATTGTTTTAACATTGCTTGTATAAGGGATTAAAAGTGGGTTAATTCAGAACTTTGTTGAGTTTGATAATCAAGAAACTAAATGATACTTGATTTGCAAGCTGATGTAGTATGCTGAAAACTGAATTATACATTTATTGTGTTAATTTAAAATTGCATAAACATATAGAACCGACGATAGATGGACGATATCAATTATTTCAATTGCAGTTCAACTGTACTCATTGTCGATTATATAATCACAAAGCATCCCAGAAACCATAACCATCCTCCAGTGAAGAATATTATACAATAATATAATTTGATCTACAATTCTTGTATTTCAATTAACATTGACAATAACTTATTTTGTAAGGGCGTCGTTACAAGTACATGGTTATATGGGAGTGAAGTATTAAACATCCACAGACCTATCTTTGTTATCATTTGTCATAAAAAATAAAATAAGGACTTCTTTCGGAGGATGTTTTTTTCTGTATATTAGTGGATTTGATTAAACTTATCAAACTGTCGCTCCTGTACATGAAGTGTGTAAGTAACGTGACACACATGTGAATACATCAAAATAGTGAACATACATATACTAATCTTTTAATGATAAGAAATGTACTTCAGAACAAAACATTGTTCAAGATACTGGATTTTGGTGTGAGGTAAATATAACAGTTTATATCTGTTAAAAGACACGCTTATATACTCAAGGCTCACATATGTATCGACAAATACATGTATGCATGTCTATAGTATATATATATATTACTGAATATTATAAAGAGTTACATGTATGATGTTTAACATTGGCATTATGAACATGTATATATGTGCACGTTAATTGAATTTCGACAGATGCATATTTGAAAACATCAACATATACATTACATTACAATTAAATTCCGTTTTAATTCATATGTGAGATGAATGTCAGTATTTTTATCTAGATACTCAATGTTTGTCTTGCACATGCAAACAAATTTAAAGACTATAATATGTTTAGTGAATATATTTACAAATGTAAATAAAATTTGTGTGTATACATTTTATAAATGAACTGTGAATTTGGATCTATATTCAAATAGTCCCTATAACCTTGATCTAAAATGGATACACAATAAGTTCCGCGTGAGTTTAGAGTTTCAAATAGATTATATTATTTTTAAACACAGCTGACATGACTATTTTTTACAAACATAAATGGAGACGTATATTCTTATCAACATGTCACCATACATTAAAATTGTGTTTTGTATTTACATAATGTAGCCTGACATGTTGTATTTATAATATTTGATTGTTTTTTTTCGAACACATTCATACAGCATTAAAAAAGCCGATTCTTAATATCTTTGAATAGTATTAATTTAGTATAAGAGCGTACCTATATTTCGCTCACAGAGCACTACGTGTAAATGAATAAAGCATGAATAACTAGTGTAGCCTTAGGGTAATGCTGACTAATTAACTAGAAGCTAGAAGAAAGGGAGTTCATGTAGCTTACGTGATTGTTGTTTTGTGAAAGAAAAACGAGATACATGCTGATTGATAATTTTTCTTTTATCTGTGATACAATTTTAAAGATCAGTAACTGTATAGTGAAGTTGAGATCCTTGTCTCTCCATGATGTATTCACAATTCAATTGCGACATCTATCTAATCATATATATTAAACAACTGGAGGATGCAATAACAGTTCAATTCGAATATCAAAGTTAAGGAAGTACATGTACTTATATTGTCGGTACGAAGTTAAAGAAAATGCCAATCAAAAGAGTTTTAAGTATTGTATTATCGTGCGTCCTAAGCAATTCAAATAGACTCGACATATCATTATAATCCAGGTCGAATACTTGAACCTTTCTGATATTTACACTAGGTAATTAACAACGCTTATACACGTAATTTGGAATATACATGTATATGTAAATTTGTCTCCATTGGAGTGAATAAACCGTAATATACCGTAGCGTACCGTCTCTGATATTATCAATGTATGTAACATGTACCTGAGCGTTAGCCAAGGTGAAGTGTGAATATTTTGAAGTTTTTGAGAAACTTGAGTCTTATGTGAACACAGCTAACAAAGTATCATTTTAACTCTGACAAGTGGAAAAAGTAGCATGAAAACATCATTATCTCAATAAAAAAATTAGCATCAACAGATCACAATTCCAATACAAACCACACGTTTCAGACTGATCAGCGGGTGACGCTTATTTTGTATAGATAGACAGACAGATATAGTTTATTAAAGTGTCACATGTATGTACACATATACAATTCGTAAATATATACAGTGTAGATGACATACATACCGTAATTCTTCCATTATTTCGACCCTCAAATTTTCCAAATATTTCAACGAAATGTTCACGGTCGAAATTATCACCTTTTACCTTCGTTTGTGCGCCATCTTCGTCGAAATTTTAGATTTTCATTTAAATGTTTAGAACCAATTTGAAAAAGAATGTTACACGCTTCATAAATATTATTTGCCAAAAACTTTTAATTATGTTTGAATATGGTAATTATATTCATATAATGCTCTAATACTCCGTTTTTGTTTTCAGAAGACAACGATCGGCGAAGCCACGATTCTCAATTTATTGTTTCTGTGAAATTTGTATGGCATTTGGGTTTTAAATTGTGTACCGTGAATAGAAACGATGATATTCTTGAGTTGCGTTGTTGTGTTCTTACAAGTGACAAAATGAATCAGCAAATTTGAAATGATAAGAATCGTAATTTAGCTTTTGCGTCTGCATGTCTCGCATCGCTGGCTGTCCACTTGTTTTCAAAGGAAGTAAAATCTGATTGGTTGCTATATTAGTACCAACCAATCAAAGCAGACTATCGTCATTACGGAATTCCCTTCAAGCAAGCGTATCACCTAGAACTGAGAAAAGCAATACACCAATCCTAACTGTTTTTGCATTAGTTCAGAGTACTATGTGTAAAATGCATCAATAAATTATAATATGAACCATTGTCTGTTAATATAAAAATCAAATTTAGGAAGCGTATTTTCTGTCAACCTTTTCTGAACCGGCATTGTGACGATCAGGTAGAATACATCAACAAGACTATTTAGCTTGCTTTGCAAGAACTTACAACCATATATAAACAATGACAGCTGAATAATTATATTACTTTTGAAAGGTTTTATTTATATATAAATGCAAACTAATTATTATTGATATGTTGAAACACACCTCAACATTACGGTTCTGGTTTCCAAAAATAATTCCTTCGCCAAGGTCAAGGTAAAATATTTTGACCTCGCCTGAAAGGTCTCACCACAACGGATACACATGTCAAGTACCGCAGGTCTATCCGAATCCAATGTAAAGTTATGGCGAGTTATATATATAAGTTTTCAAAAAATGGTTGCTAAACGAAGGTCAAGTCAAGAAGGTAAAAACTTATAACCTCATTTGAAAATCAAAAGTTATGACTAAGTTAAGGTTAACGTGTTTCGGAAAAACAGACGACAAACGGACAGGTGAAAAACATTGTACTTGTCTCGTATCTTTAAAAGGCATTATACAAATCAATAAACATAAAATTACACAAGATATTTTTTAATTTGGACCAGGAAACTAAAATATCATCATTACAAACTTACATCTCGTGTGTAGTCCATTTAATTGTGATCTATTCCGAGTCTGTATTATCGTCCTTCGGAAAATATTCCAGTCTATATCCATTTGAGAGTCAATTATATACTGTACTAAAAACTGCAATGATGTCTAATATACGCAGTATTACCAAATGGACATATATTGTGAGTAAGTACTACATGGCAAGGCAGTCTATTACTGTAAACACTTACATATGAGATGTAAATTTAATAGTTTTCTCTCAGAAGTGAAACTTGATTTGATGATATATGGCAAGGCAAAAACACTCTCGGGTAAACGAAACGCCTACTTGATTTTCCTTTCAATGAAAGATGAAATAATTCCTGAAATATAATAAATGGTGGTCTCCACGTTATGTTGAAACAATGATTAATATGAAAGTCTATTGCAATCGTGCAAAACTGGAGCTGTGATTCGAGTCAATAACATTCATGAAAACAACGCCCAGTGAAAACCACGTTTACGGTTGATTCACTTGCGCACTGTAACCACGTATATGTGTAGCGTGATCGCCACTTTAATGCGAATGCGTGCCTGTATTGCTGCTCTTGGTTCAAAGAAAATCTGTTTGAAATGTTTTTCTGATCAAGCACTGATCGAAAACTGAAAATCTGTTGTTGCCTCATTTGACTTATCGCCATTCTTTTGTGACATGATAACTTCTGAAATTTGAATATATTATGGAGAAATGGTGCAACTTCATAATGCTATTATATTGCTAAACAGTTCATTTAGTTTTTACGAAATCTGATAAGATATCTGGTAGGCGTTTCTTTTGGCCAACACTTCTTAAACTTGAGGATGCACCAGTAACAACATTGAATGATGTTATAAATCCGTATAAAATAGATACAAACAGATATATACATATTTTAATATATGTGCAAACCGCCTGGAAACTCGCTACGCAGTTAATGTATAAGCTATTGTTAAACCGTAGCAATCTTATTTGAAATAGTTTTTGAAAAAGAGAAGGCCAAACTGCTTCAATTCCTTTAAAAGAAGTTATTGCTTAAGATTTTATAGAAACCTTTCTTAACTGTTAGCTATAGTCATTGGTGGAGACTTTCACAAATATGCTGAATTTTGCACTCTGCTGTAAGACACTAATCAAAGACACTAATCAAACATGAACAGGATTTTACTTTGGTTTGAGCAAACAGCTCGAATTCCAGTAAATTGAAGGGATGTTCTCTGCCAGACTATTGACAGTGGGTTGAATTCGGTCATTACAACTAAGTCAATGAAATCCCGAAGAGCATTAGAATAAATCAAACTAATTACTTGATATAACTTAATCTGGATATCAAATGTTACACAGATCTTCGAAACTAATATTCCAAATTGCATAAATTATGTTAAAACCTTAAAGCATATCCTGAAAATAGTATTATTATTTTAATATAAGATTTAAAGGGGCAGTAGCACGATTTTTTGCTCAAATAAGTCGATGAAATGTATTTAAAAAACAATCCCACCATTAGTAAAACACCAATTTTTGCTTTATACGCAACATCATTATTACCACTATGGATATTGGTTTGTGCAATAAGATGTTTAACCCTTTTAAGTAAATTTTAAATTTTAATGACGAAAACTATCATTATAAACGGGAAATTTGAAAAAAAAATTTTGTTTGCAAAAAGCGTGCTACAGTCCCTTTAAATGTCAGAGGGGAATCTTTGTCCAATATCAGCGCAGAAAGGTCGTGTCTTTGTAGCTCACGATGTAATGTGTATATACAAGACATACTTGATAGAACGCAGATCAGTAGACAAGTTGATGCATAGGTGTCACAGTGTGTTGAAAGTTCAGACAATAACGTTGTGAAGGTTTACTCTGGCTCAATAAAATACAATCTTGAAACAAAAACACATATTATTTCCCTTTTGTATATTTGTGGTTGTTTACCTATAAATGTACGATGCAATCTGACATTATTTTGAAAGTGCACAATTCATGTATTCCTTAAGTTTCATTAAGTAATCCCGTGTATAAAACCATCATCGAGTACAAAGAACTCAATAAATTATAAAAAGTACTTTTTTGCTTTTATATTCCAAATAGTTCGACTCCAATAAGTTATTTACCAAACAAAACATAGGATGCAGGTTTTATGCCACTTATGAACCGAAGACATTTACACGTTAGATAGAAAGAAGTGAGAATGATTCAACTATGAGACGAGGGTACATAGGGACTGGTCTGTATGTGCGTTGAGACTGATGTCAGTTTTGTTGAGACACATCGCCCACACGGCTAATTCGTACCGGATCAGATCTCCTTGTTGGTCAAATGGCTTAATATTTTGTTCAATCAAAACATTCACAATATGGACATTCTAAACGCCTACGAAAAGGTTGCCGATGTTATCAATTGCTGAAGGATACTAAAAGATTAACTGATACTATTCTATTAATGCACTTATCAGGAGTACCGTATCACAATGGACGGTGTAATAACGGGAAATAACGGGAAGGTGTAATAACGTTTCACCAAATTTCTTCACAGGTGCTTGCTATGCGCCTTAACACTTATCGTGAATAATCAATTAATGTTTATTAAGTGGAAGATGTTATTTGGTTCAATATGAACATGATATACAGAAATGTTATAAATACAAGTAAGCTGAAGTATGAATGCATCATTGAAAGCTTTAACAAGTTATTTGCTGTTGAATTGCAACCCGATGGCAATTTTCTCATGGCCTATCCATTAATTAAAAGTGAACAGGATTTCATAGTAATTAAGCTTCAAAATACGATTCCAGTCATCTTGCGGAATGTTTATGTCAATTGTCGTCAATAGGATAAAGTGAGTCTTTACAAATCAATACAGATTTGCAATGTTTCTCTTTCATGTCTTTGCATGGGACCAGAGAGGAATGAACGATGAAGATGTAGGTTGGTGGTGTATGGTGTTTCATTCCTCATCGCTATCCAACTGTTGTGCCTGAGACAGTAGAGGATATTTAGGGTCGATTCTGTCATGATGTGACTACCGGAGACGGAGCAATTGGACTCGATTGGGAAGGTTCAGGACATTGTAGTAACGAATAGAATTATACATAATAATATACATGACCAATGATGTATTTAACAGCTACCGCCAATACGCTAAAGTTTATACAAGAAGAATGGGAGGTAAACTAACCTAACTAAGACAATAGATGTCAATGGCGTAGATGCGTTGCTCATTGGGAAAGTAGGTAGGACTAATATAGATGTCATTACGGATGAATTGAACGAAATTTTAAATATCAGATTTGTAGATATTATGGCATACATGCTAACTTATGACACTTATCTATTTAGAACTTATTACGAATACGGTTACATTAATTATCATTGACTAATAGTACAACAGAATTGCAGTATGTTAGAATGAACAACACCATGTGTATGTGATGTTGCAAACATTGGACATGATTTGTTCCCAGTCACCTTGATATTGCCACAGAAAGTAAAATGATACAAAAGTATTCCGTGAAGTTATGCTCTTGCCTTTTGTTATAAATGGACAAATTAATGGTCAGTGTCCACAACTTGGATATGTCCTTATCCAAAACAACATGTATACCTCAAATCAATTTTGATGTCATATGTATAGGCCTAATCATCTACCTTATGAGTACACAACTTTTCATGACACAACAACGTCCAAGACAAAAGAGCAGAAAGTCTATTTCATATTATCAAAATATTGACTTATTTGATAAGAAAGGAAATTTATTCAAATTAAGGTAAAATGGTTTGAGTCATTTGAATCAACAATCAACTTTTCCAAACACTGATTTAGAGAGGAACGACTAAACTATCATCCTACGTCAAGAAAGTCTAAATCAATCTCCATAAATACGCCAAAATATAACATACATTATTTATTCAAATTAAGCATGCTCACACAAGTATAATGTGGCATACCTGTATCCTCACGTATAGTGATAGTCAATGAAATAATTAGTTCAAACATGCATTTTCTTTCCAATTTAATACCCATCATTCCCATGAAGTTAGATTTAATTCCTCATTATGATTAGTTTTGCGACTTGGCCATCAAGTAAACGTGAACTTATTTACTGTTATTCATATAATTCTGCTCATTCATGTTGGGACACTATTTATGCAGTGTACTCCAGGTTTTCGAAATTCTAT
Organism: Gibbula magus; assembly: GCA_936450465.1. NCBI lineage: Eukaryota > Metazoa > Mollusca > Gastropoda > Trochida > Trochidae > Gibbula > Gibbula magus. Next base: position 51,779,674 of record OW388291.1, on the reverse strand, counting down.
TTGCCTAAGATTGTCCTCTGGTAAAGTTAATATATTGCCGTACCTTTAGTGAATGCAGTAGCAGTCATTGAGAGTTCGTCGTTGTCTATAACGATGATTCACACTCTTCTTTAGATTCACCAATAGGAAATCGATAAACACCCTACTCCAACTCCTCCACTTCCATTAGATTGATCAAGTGTGATTTCCAGTCGTGAATTAGAACATCTACTATTATCTGCTATCTTATACTTCAGGATAGCTTTGTCCTGTGAGAGCCAAGGTCTTATATGTGAGGCAATAAAATTCTTCAAGCATCTTCCCCTGATTCCTAACCCTTAAGCATGTACCGGTATGTCCCAAATGTCTATTCAGTGATGCTGCAGTGGAAGCAAATGAGAGTCCAGACAGAGACAAAATATTTCCTCTAATAATACCAGTCTGTCAACTATCGCTGTGGGAATATAATGAACAGATTATTAACTTAAAATAATTAAAATGATTAAAATTGTGTTTCAGTTTTGATTAACATCAAAACACTGATGAAGTTATTGACATCCATAGCTTTCACAAACTGATTTCCTGAATTATAGCAATTTGACAGCTCTTGCTGCAGGGCATTAACTTCAAAATATTGTGATTTATCTTCTACTCTGGCACAGGGACATATCTCATTAGTCCGTAATCCACGTTTTTTGTTATTTTTCTCTCATTTTATCAATAGGAAACGGTCATAGTTACCTCCCCTAGAACTAAAACCATATGTAATCTAATTGAAAATAAGTATCAAGTTTATGATCTGTCAAGCCTTCATTGATGGAGATAAATAACAAAATGAAATGTAAAATTGTCTTTAAAAACTGCTAAGTGGAATAATTTGTCATATTGGAATAACAGTGAACATAACTTAATTGTTAGTTATTTGATATCTTCAGCGATGAAGTGCTTTTGTACTCATAAATCAGTGTCCATTTTGAAACAAGATTTGAAATGACTGCAAGATCGTTGTTATATTTTCTGTTATCTTGAGAACAACACTCACACATTATGCCATTCTTCTGTTCCAAAATTGTTTTTTTTTCAAATATGAATTTTATAGTAATATTAACTATCATGTCTTTGATGCATCTTTAACAAAAGAGTCTTCAACAGTTAGTTACAGATTAAAACTGTATGTTTTCCAACTTACATTCGCTACAGCCTGGCGAAATATCATGTGAATTTATAATTTCAAACTTCGAATTATTATATAAATATATATAAAGCCCGAAACGTTACTGCAATTCATTGTTGAAGGGTTTTTGCGAATTTATAAACTCAAGAAACTAGTGTAAAGAACTGTGGAATAAGATTTATCGATTTCATTCTCCACACAGTAGAATATAGTAATTAGACCACATAAGTGTCAAGTTTATATGCGAAGTAACTTAATGTTGCTTTTATAAGAATGATTCACAGGACAAACAGGGGTGGAATCCGCCTGCCGTATCCTTCCGGATGCTTAAGTATCCGCCAAGTTTTTGGAAGGATCCTGCAATCGGATTCAACCACTTTTTGTCCTGTGATTGTAAATGTAGGTCATATTTATATCAACCTTGTGTTCTGCATGTTTACACATGTAAATGTGTACCTAGTCAATTTACTTTAATTACATTATTTGTAAACACAATTTATTATGCATGTTATCGTCAAACTTTTAGAATAAATGAACAAAAAGCGAATGAAAAGCAATGAACTTTCTTCCCATTTTTGGTCTTATCTTTTAAAAATCGTTTTATCATTGCGTTCGTTGCCAGATGTCTGCTAGGATAAGTCGTACCTATATTGTTAGTTTCCATCTTTCGGTATGGCTGAGGCGTACCTTACAATTACATTACTAAATAATCGACTCTCATGTAAGTGATACTGCCATGGCAGACGATGCAACTAGATGCAAATCATAAATCAAATTAATGAAATACAAAAATAGTGTCTTTGTGTCATTGAAGGAAATGCCCTTACCATTTGTCATTAATGAGTATTAATGTAGGAAATTCATCCATTTGTGTCAGCTAGAATACTCTTAAGTTACATTACATTATATTTACGTTTATGTGGTTCTTGTACATAATTAGGACAGTATTTCCAGAACAGCAACTGTTGATCACAACAGGATATACCATTGGCATGGCATTCTTTAAGAATGTTACAAAAGATAGATCACTGAACCTTACCTGCAATCGCGTGTTTGCATTAAGGCATTCCATAAGAATATTACCAAGGAAACATCACTGGATCAACAAATGAATGTCATACTATTTGAAACGTTACAGCAACAAACTTGATCAAAATTATTTAGGAACGTGTATCATAGGGCAGAATTGTATATATAATTGTCTTTTTGAAAGAACATAATTCCGCCATGAGAATTATATTTGATAGTGTTTTAAGAGAAATGATATAAACAAAAAATGACATTGAGAAGATATTATTTTCCCTACTACTGTAGCACGTGTTTCTATAAGAATATCATTCAGTATTTACCAAAAGTGATGACATCACTCTATTGTGTAATCAGTGTTTAATTATATATAAAAAAAAGCCTGTGCTCATTAAGTGTACCAGTCAAGAGAAGTTTTGAAATTGTCAGTAATACATGACTTACCAGAGTATCTTTCACGAATGATGTATTTGTCTTGGTATATGTGCTAAGGATCTTAAATGTTCTCTAGGACAAATTTATAAGTGTTTAATAGCAAAGGAATCACACATGCATGCTTTGTGTAGTCATATCTAGATTAAGAGGGAGTATGAATTCGGAGCAGTGGATTAATTAACAATGATCAACCCGCTCCGTACTATCTGCAATAGACTATTGGGCGCACCAACCGGACAATCGGTTAATTTTATAGCACCCCATTGGCTGACTGTTTTGTGTAACTCATACAAATAAGATTTTGTGATGCTCAGTGTTATCTCTTCCCAACTGCCAACTCGACCCATCAGTTAAAATTCAAAAGATTTAGTTTCATTCTTTCTCACGATAAGCTACATTCAATATCTTTTTACTGAATCAGTAATACTGAGCTCATTGACTAAAGCTGATGTAGTTTTAGTGTTAGTCTTCTCGAGCAGGTTTCACGAGTTACTGCCCACAGAACTAGGCTAAATCCAGGGCAATCGTAAAATATGATGGTCATCTATGTTAGGTCATTATCGAATTGAGATAACATTCAGTTTTTGAGAGTAGTTAGGTTAGGTTCGAAAATCAATATATTATCTATTCCGATCCTCCTACTTTATGTATGAAACGCCGCCTCGAAATAGATTACCTACCTCCTGCTCTGGCAGATCCAATGTCCTGTACAATAAGTCACTACCAATACAATTCCAAGTGTTATCTGTGAGGCCATAGACCATCAAGAACTCTAAATATGCTCCCTGATTTCAAAGGCCAAACAAGATAGATCATAACAAGATGTCTTCTACAGCTATCCCCTGCAGCAGAATCATATCAAGTGAGAATCCATCTAGAGTCAGCTGATGTCGTCTGATACTAATGTGTGTACACTTTCGCTGTTGGAACAAATATGATAAACTTTTACTTCAAAATGTCTTCATGTTACCTACCTTGTTAAACTACATCATAAACTCACGAATATAGAATTTTGTGCTGATGTTTTCCAATACAACTACCTGTCCAATCTTGCTCAGGATATCAGACTTTCCTATTTTACTTACCCCATTCAGATTTTCGATTGTAAGCTCTGTTTGGCGAATTTTTCATTTGAAACAAAATTCCCTAGCGGCAAAAAAGGATACTGCATATACATGTAATATCCCTGCATTTTATCCAATGAAATCACTTTTTACATCGACTACATCGACCAAGTTATTTCAAAGACCTTAGCCTTTGACTGTAAAGGTTCTGTGAATATGTTAATAACACATAAAAACAAGTTTTGATTTTTGTGTCTGATTTGATCTGATTTATTTTTAAGCTCAATTGTTTTCACATTAAAAAATAGCATAAATCGAGGAAAACACATCTTACGTTTCTGTTTCGAAAAATACCATAATGACATGTCCTTGGTTAATGTCCCTTTTCCAACTGCATCGCTGATTGTATAACTAACTTCCAATGCAATCAATCAGGACTCGAGAAATTCACCATAGTAGAACAGGTTACGATCGAAAATCGAAAGGTTGTAAACCCTGTGAAAATAGAATGAATCTGTGAATACTAACCAAAAGCCTGAAGATAACTGAAGCTCATCTGACATCTGTTTTTGAGAAAAACTAATTGATAATTGCATTGTTTTCAAATTTCAATTTTGAATGAACACAAAATGTATCAAACTATGATAGTTATATGATTGCGAGACAACAACTTTATCAACGTTATAAACTCATGTGATAAACTAAATAGAATTAATATATCTGTAGCTTCATGAAAACTTAAGTAGTTTTTCCCCTTTGGTTAACAAGAAAAGTTAATGACATTATCTAAATAATAACATTCATGGAAGCTATATCATCAACACTATCATCATCATCCTTAGAACACTTTTACATCATTTGTGAAAGCAATTTTGCCAAAAGGTCATCAGGATTTAATAACTGGTTTCATTTCTGTTATCTTATTTGTCATTTCTTGTCAGAGTTCTTCTCAATTCCGAATCATTTAGACTGCGTGGTAACAACCACATCAAACCCTGGTCTTTGTTTCATTATTATTAGACATCAACAAGATCGAAATTCAGATTACTAACTATATGATTGAACATATCTGAGTTATATATATATCGATACGAGTACGATATTAGCAACAGCTGTTCCAGCATGAGTTCCTTCTTTCGTCCTCTGTGACGTCACAAAACAATGAAGCCATTGTTTTTTTGTTTTTTTTTCTTTTTTATTTTCCATATTTTGATATACAGGCAACCATTTTTACACGACAAAACAAAGGTGCATACATATACATACATAAATCCAAATTTGGCTGATACAATTCAGCAAGATTATTTTCCAAATAGTAATTGCAGTGTAGACCAGTATTGGCAAAACATTTCTTCTGTTCCTGTTGACAGATAGACATATCTAGACATATCGTAATAACGTACAATTTCTTTTTTTAATGTATTCCAACTTAGGTTTAAAACAATTTACGCTACACCTATATATATATATATTGTTTGACTAGAAGAATGATTGCATTTACAGGATTATTGTTCTTTCCTTTCATTCCTAAAATAATAATTTTATTTGTAAGTTCCAATTTCAGTTGTACTAAATTTAACCATGATTCTATGTCCTTCCATAATTTGAGGATAGGCTCACATTCCCATAGTATATGGTTGATAGTTTCTGATTCCGTTTCGCAGAACGGGCATAGCGCTGAAGATATATACCCAATTTTATATAGAAATTGTCTTGTTGGTAGGATATTGTGAATAAATTCTGTATTGCAACCATTTCAAGTCTGTATTTCGTGAACATTTATTGGCAATTGTGTTATAAATTTTCCAATCCTTTTCAGTAAAATCATTTTGAAGAATTCTTTCCCATTTTGAATAACTCGGCAAGCGTACAAATTATGAGTTTAAAAGAAACGCGTATAAGTTTTTGCTTCCAATTATTGTATCAACGTTCGCCAAATTAAAGGGATAAATTGGGCCTACCAATTTCTTTTGAAATTGTTTTATGTTCAGCGTTCGAATATATGTAGTTACGGCTCTTTTCACGGATTCATATGTCAGAAAGTTAGTGTTGATTGAAAAGGTATTGGAAAATTCTTCATAAGTCAATAATCTGCCGTCTTTATGAAGCAGGTCATTCACAAAGACAACACCCTTTTTATACCATTCAAGATACAAAAAAGGATGTTTATCAATAATTATGTTGTCGTTATACCATAAAGATTGACATTGTATATCTTCTTCACTTTTAATTTCACTTTTACGCATGGTTATGAAGTTAGACCATTCTAAAAGTATGTCCTTCCAAAAATAGTTAGTTGTTGAGGGAATTATTTTCTGTTGTATGAAAGAACTCTCTGTTAGTAAGAACGGAGTTTTGAGTTTTAATCGGCTGTTGAAAAGATATGTCCATTTAAGGTCCTTATCGTTTATTCTTTTTATCCATTTCAATTTTTGTGATGATATTATTTTTCTAATGTTTGGAGTGTTTATCCCCCCGTGTTCTGGATTTAGCATAATTACATCTCTTTTTAACTTATCTGGTTTGTTTTTCCATATAAAATTGAAACATTTTTTCTGAAGTTTTTTAACGACAGATTTATTTGGAGTTGGTAGTGATGAGAACAGATGGTTGAGCTTTGGTAGTAGGAGTGATTTGAGAACAGTATTCCTTCCATACGGGGTGAGGGTACGAGCTGACCAAATATTCATTTGCCTTTCAATCTGAGAAAGTTTTTCATTGTAGTTTATATCAACCATTTTGTCTAGATCAATATCAAAGTTTATTCCTAGAAGAGTGAAATTTGTTTGTGACCAATCGAAATTCCATTCTTTGCAAAATTTGTATCGGGATCTCTTTTTGGAGCCTATCCATATTAGTTTTGTCTTATCTATATTGACTCTTAATCCTGAAAACGGGCAAATAGTTCTATGGTATTCAATGCTGCATATAGGCTTTTTTCAGATCCATCTAGGGTAAGTGTTGTATCATCTGCGAAATGTGAAAGAAGATATTCTATATTTCCAAGTTTTACCCCCTTTATGTTTTTATTGTTCCGTATCATGATGCCTAAGATTTCAACACCCATAAGAAAAATGTACGGGGCTAACGGGTCACCCTGGCGACATACCCGGCTTATTTCAAAGGGAGTTGACGCGAATGAAAGCCATTGTTGGTGACCATCGCGAGAGAAGTTGGCTGTGTTTTTAATTTCTTTTTACACGATTCATTTGGAATGCAATAATGAAATTATTATACGTGAAAATGTGACAGATGACTTTTACGAACTTCGTGCAAAGTTTTGTACAACCCTCGCTCTCGCTCAGACACTACGACCATTCACAATCGTTTCGTAAAAGGTATATGACCCACTTCTTCCCGTAATATAGGGTTTTAGGGTTTCGAGGTTTTAAAAATAAGAACAATACACTGTGTACTTATATCCTACTCGGCCCTTCTTATAGGTGGTTTGCCTGTGATATTTGCTGCATTACTTCATTAATTTACTAGTTTATTTTAAGTGTGTAAACACCATGGATATCGGACAACCACGCCACGCTAAAGGCTGGTGGCTATATATACTCTATTTTGTCAGTCACTGAAAACATCATACTTTGAAATGTGATGGTCGTTCACCGCTTTTACCATCAAGGCTTTGTCAATATTACTCGATTAAAAGAATTTTTATCGGTGGGTTCTTTATAGTGATATACAATATGCAAAGACAAATGTGCACAGAAGATCAAAGCAAAGAAGTATCGTTGCAGAAACAGATACCTTGAAGGAGTAGGATGCATTTCATATATATGACGTTATGCAGTAAGGTCATGTTACTTAACTGAGTACATAAGCACACGCTATGACCGACTCATCGAACTTAACAAAGGGATCACTGTGGACATATTTGAAAGGTACTTTTACAATTACACATCAGACATGTCTAGAACAGCTGAAGAAATCGAATGTGAGTACTCAGATAAAACTCATACTACACTTTGCTATTTTGAACACAGAATAGTCCTATTAACATCATTTGAACTTTTAAATTATAAAATTTGACCTTTCGATAATACTATATGTAACATAATATCAAAAGAAGAACCGCAGTTGGTGACAGCTGAACTATTTTGACAGCTAAATCCATCTTGATAATTGAGAATAATCATTCAACTCTAATCAGAATTTGTTCCTTCTTTGATGGTTATTACTCCAAGATGACAAAGCTCTTAATGAAAATTACTATGACTCAGAATCAATGTCACGTTCTGGAAACAGTGATTGATACTGCATGACATGAGCTTGTAACTTCTCGAGGATTTCTTCACCATGCTTCCAATTAGGACACTCTATCATTACTGATTATGAAGATTGAAGGATGTCACTGACTTCAGTCAGTAGAATGAACCAGAAATCTGGGACAATCGCGTTCAAGAGAGGTTGAATGTAGGCTCAATGAGCGATTATTAAGCGCTCACTGTTATGAATGTTATGGAACAGAGCCCTGACATAGAATAAGAGCTACCAAACGGATATGATAGTAAATTATCAATTATATGCGGTTAATAGTTTTGTCTCATTCGCGTATGATGTAGAAGATATGTAAATATGAATAAATCATTGAAAATATATCTCCTGTATGAAAACAACTACAAAACAATGCTAACAAAGGATGGTTTTAATTATCAAATATCAAATATATCAATTAAATATACACGATGACAAAGGCCAGGGCTCTGTTCCATAACATCCATAACAGCGAGCGCTTAATAATCGCTCATTGAGCGCTACATTAAACCTCTCTTGAACGCGATTGCTCAATGTAGCGCTACGTAGCAAGGCGAGCAAACTTCGAGGAAAGTGCACTGTATCGTTCAAGAGAGAGTGACCGCTACTTGAGCGCTACTTGAGCGCTACATTAAGCGATCAATGAGCAATTTAACCGCTCGCTGTTATTGAACGGAACCCTGGTTTTCAAAAGTGTAGTTATGTTCTCGGTGGCAACCATTACACAATTTGACAAAACGCAACAGTGTGATTATTATTGAATTCATTGTTTGGTTCTTACTCTTTCATTGATATAAAATCGTATATATCAATCGTGTGGCTGAGTTGTTTCGCGTGATGAGACATTCATTTGCCTAACTCTGAGGGTAAGGTTCGAATCCTACCATAGACTGTTTGCAGAAGACGTGCTGGCGTATGTCATAGACTCTTGTGATAGTACTGTTAGAATTGGGCTTAATCATTATCATTCTATCAGAGTATTTTATGTGGAAACTTCAGGAGGACATAGTTGTTTAAACACATATGTTATTAATACACGATTGCAAGAGTATCCAATATAAAGGGACAACGGGTCGATGATAAATGTGAGATTTATATATGCATGCCGATTAACGTGTCTGATAACGCGTCACTGACACACAATTTCAGACAATTGAAGTAATCAGTAATAGAAACTACTGTATGTAGACAGTGAAGCGAAGCGTAACTCGTTAGAAGATTAAGAAGGTTAATCAGCATAGGGAGATAACTGTGATCTCATTTTTATCCTAGACACAGTGTCCCTTTAAGATTTTATTTTTTCAAATTTCCAATGTATAATGATAGTTTATGTCATTTATATTTACATAAGCGAATTAAACATCTCATTCCACAAACCATTTATCCGTAGTGGTAATAACGTTGTTGCGTATAAAGCAAAAATTGCATAGCGGCCATTTTATTGTGAACACATTTTATTATTTCGAATGACAAAAACTATTCCCATAGCTTTACGGAACCATGTACACTCATTTTTAAAATTGATTTTCCAACGAGAAAAGGGTGTTTTTTCTATTAGTGACATAATTTTTGAAAATACATTTCCTCGATTTATTTTGAGTGAAAAATAGTGCTACTGCACCTTTAAACATATTACTGATGGTAATAATTTGGTCATTTTAGATTTGACAATTTGAGGATGAGCAGCACACGTTCATGAAAAATAAAGACAACGAGAAGGGAAGTCATTTATCGGTGCTACAAGTGTGGAAAATTGTGCTACGGCAAAACAAAACTAATCTAATGTTAAATTGTTTTTTATATTCAAATTTTCGTTAAAAATTCTTATTTCACGTAAACCCTTTCTTAAGGCACCACGAAACTTTATGATATAACGTGTAAGAAACCTGCGTTTGATAAACTGTGATATCTTGATTAGATCCATGATGGATGCATTTATACAAGATCTAAATATGAAATATAATGCAATAGTCTTAGTTTAGGTTATTTACCTTATTTACATTTTGTTTGGGAAAAAAGGTTCCATTTTTTAGTTTCTGTGTACCGTATGTAAATTGTCCAACGGTGATGTTAGCGATCAGCTCTTTGATAGTGCTGTAGTAAACTTTTGAGAACAAAAATTAATCAGCTTAGTGTTAAGAAGGCGCCTGGTCTACTCTGAAGGATATACTCAGCATGATTAACACATTAACAGTCTTACAGTTCGAAGTGGGGTGCCCTTTACATTCCTCGGGGAGATTAATTTCGTGTTAATACAGGTCATGCTTCAAGTTTGTTTACGTCAGTTGTTTACTTTCGTGTTAACGGCTCCTCAAACTAAACTTGAGTACAACAGAGCTTTATTTCTGAAGTCGACAGGTATTTGACACATACTGTTCTCTAGTCTAAGATTTAATTAGCAGCGTATGTTTTTGATCTTAGAGAATACTAAAAGTTTACTTCATCTTACTGTAATCCTAACAGACTTATATGATGATAAACTTTTTGCGTAACGAAAAACCTTGACTATAATTCAGAAATCAAAAGGTGGCTTTCAAAGAGTAATGTTAATTGGTTAACATCAACACTTCGAGAGAAATAGACAAAGTATTTTTTTTTTTTAAAGTGATAAAATATGTACATATTGTTCTCCGATATCAAGTTTAAATGTACAATCTGTACGAAACATTTGTTCTGGAGACCCTGTTGAAGAGCTTTTTTGTGTTCTTAAATACTCATAAGATACATCGATGGCGAACTTGCGCACATGGTTTGTGTGTGTGTGTGTGTGTGTGTGTGTGGGGGGGGGGGGGGGGGGGGGGGGGGGTGTAATTTGATAAATTGGCCGATTCAATCGTTTTCTATAGAGGGTATTATCTTTCCTTATACACAAAAGACGCTGATAATCGGTCAATCCTCATGTTGTAAACAATATATTAAATAGCATCTGGCATTTGGCCTTGGAGACACCTTTTAATCAATACCAATCCTGCGATGTTGCCACAGATGGAACAGAGCATCATAAATGAAACGACATGTCTCAGATATTCTTCCATGTTCTCTGCAACTTCATGCAAAGCACTCCGCACAAGGATACAAACGTTATTTTAAGTGCACTATACTCAAAAGGGAAATCATAATTTTTTAAGTTTAAATTATACTAGAGACAGGTATAGTCAAACGGCCCGTACATGTACAATATACGGCACCTTTGAAATCTCATAGTTCTTGCTATTTAACTTTATCAAATTCATCTTCTTTAATGTCCTCTTCTTGTTTGCTGAAGCGCACAACGCTCACAATGCAGGAACTGTAGAACTTTGATTTCCTACTCAGGAAACTCAAAGGGTACATCTACATGTCTATCAACTCGCCCGGGATTGGGTCCAAAGTTCAGACCTAACCTCTGAGAGTACAACTTATCAATATTCTCTCATGTATCATTTGTTGAAAATATCTATTAAACTTATTCTTGATATACCTTATCAGACGGTAAATAATTTATGCACACTAGTATTACAGCATTTGACAAACAGGAAGTCAGTTATCGTTAATGCACAATGAGTATTAATTCTTAGCAACTGCCGCATGTGATGTATTTTCTACAATAACTAATGATCGCATCATCCGAGACCGTTGCGCCCAATCCATACTGCACGGGTAACAGATCTCAATTGTAAACAAAACGAGCCAAGACATATTGAACTGAAACCGCCAACTACTGCACTATCTCACTCATCAATGTTAAATGACATCGTCCTTTGTCCAGCATCTATCACACTGACTCCCTTCGTGATCAATTAACAATTCTCTTCTTAAACCATACGTATGTTTTATAGATGCATGCAGGGCAACATGTCCATATTTATTATTTGCTGGGGGAGTTATATGAACTTCAAGATCAAGTTCACAAATCTTTCTTTTTCACCTTTAGCTATTTCCCCTTAGCAAGACAACTGTTTAGAATTTAATGCACGTAGTTAGCCATAATCTAATTATTGAAGATTACCGTTTCTTCATCGTCAAGCAATTTGAAAACCTGGTTCATGTTTGAGACTTAAGTACATACAGATTTTGTAAAATTCATCAATTAATTCTATTTGCACCTTTAACCAAGTGAACCTACTGCACCAATTTCCCACTGAAATTACACTTTGTGTGATAAACATTACAATTCATTACAATTTCAAAATATGATCTAATCTGAATGATTGAAGCATTTTACATTATATAAGCATTGTGATGTTGACGGCGGCAGGGCAGTGCAAAATCTACTGGCAATATTTGGAGATACGGCTTGATCTTATGCAAGCAATATCTCCTGTGGAACACAGTTTTGGGTGAGGTGAGGTGAGGTGAGTTAGGGTTTAACGCCGCTTTCAAGAGTATTTCACTTATATCGCGGCTGCTAGTATTACGGCAGGGAGAAAGCCCGCAACGCCATGTGGCTATGCATTGCGGTGAAACCTGCGAGCAACGGCTGGAACTAGCGAATCATTGGTGGTACTACAGTTTTGGGTGATAAATTTTAATGCACGTGTGATAAACACAACTAAAATAGAGATTTTTAGATTTTTGGAAACATTTTTTGTTCATGCTTCTAAAAATACAAATGTATGTATGCTAGCCTGATGAATGAAATTGTAGGTATTTCTTTATACTTACTTATATAAAGATATGTTTATGAAATACATTTAAAATCGATTTTAGCAGCAGTAATTTCTTTGTTCAAGGCTTGGCATAGTTTCTGTTGCCCTGCAGTTTAATATTGCGACGTGGTGGTGTTACCGTATGACGTCCCAAATGTATGTTGCGTGGATCGATTACACAGAATATGATTATGTGAAATTTATTAGCATAAACAAAGATGAAGATTGAAGCTGTTGTCAATGTATCTAGAATATATATTACGGCAAGCTTGTTAACTTACTATTTGCATTCTTTATAAAAAGTAAAGAAGAAAAATGTGACATTTTTTAGTAATGATCTGCATGCCAAACACTTTCTCATTAGTTTGATTAATTTATTATTACAGGACAGTTGAAAAGAAGTCATGTCAGTTTTCAAACGTTTGCTCTGTTTTCAGTATGTTATGATGACATTAAACATAATGCAAACGTTTGGATTCAACTCGATCACCCATTTATAACATATTTTTAAATAGTAGAACATTGTGTTTATATAATTACAGATCCCACAATTCATGAACCACACAAGACTTGTCTATGAAGAGTATGGGTTGCTTCTAACAATTTAAGTTCTTCCATTTCTTGTTAACAGTAAAAGGAAGAGTGTTGTGAAAATAGATAATTTGATTTAGTCAAAACGTCCATACGCTGCTGGGGGGGGGGGGGGGGGGGGGGGGGGGGGGGGGGGGGGGAGGGGGGGGGGGGGGGGGGGGGGGGAAATACAAAAGAGCACAGTGTGTTGATTACACTTGTTTACTTATAACATGAAAGATTTGATTATGAACCATGGATCATAATCGCAGACAACATTCCCAATTACAACTTCATTCACATTCAAATTACAGAGAGTCTTACCAAATTTCTTCTAATGTCAAATACAAACACGAGGTGGTGAACGTTTCAACTATCATAGGCTTGTATGAAATGTAATACATCAGGTAAGAAATGTTATACATGACGATTCCTAAGAAAATGTGAGCGGACTAGAGAAGTGGTTTAAGTTTTGGCTTAGGATCAACAGATCAGGGTTAGAATCCCGCAAGAGCAACATTTCCTGTCGTGAAGAAGTGAAGTGAGTTTCGTGTGCCCTGCAAGACTGAATTATTTCAGGTTCAATAAAGTATCAGCCATGTTTCCTTACTTCTAGGCAATGCTACATAGCCCTATCGGTGTTAGGGGGAGGTATACTAGCGAACTCAATATATTTGAACTCAATGCTGCACCTCACCTACTTAACATTAAACTTACCCAATCAATGAAATAAACAGATGTTCACACGTGAATGTGTTAACATATTTGAACAATGTAACACATGAAGCCACGATTGAGTTATCAACATGTAGAAAGATTACTTAATAATATATCAAAGCCAAATACATTTATGATAAATCATTATCATAGTCATTTTATCAAACCTACCAAAAGGATCGACTACGAAAAAAAGAGAATTTCTACAAGACTAGTACTCTGTCCTTTTTTCCCTCTTGTTCCTTATAGCATATTCTGTGCAAGTTCACCTTTTGAAAACATTCTTGAGTCCAGTACAACATCATGTTGAGGGCCAAGTGGTATTTAAATGTTTTGGGAATCAAAAACAAGAAAACATTAACCATAATGATATTACAGTTACCAGAAGATAATCAATAATCTGAACCTTTAACCTGATTTGAAATAGGCAAATTAGAAGCCCAGACGCTGTAGTTAGTCAGATATTACATGCTTCCTTTTCTCGAAGGTAATAATATGGAATTGCCAAGTCACCAAGTTTACAATTTATAATCCGCATTGTTTAAGTTATGACCAATCCAAATTTAAATACTCTGAGGAATAAGTAGCAGGATCATATTAAATACGTATTCTCTATTGTTTTGACTCTATTCGATGCCTTATAGGCAAAATGAGCTTAACTACCTACATTGTGTATGATCTTATATTTATACATTCTCTTCCCACATAGGTTACTCTCTTCATATTTTCAATTCTAACCTCTGTTATATTAGGCCATATGCCTCGGTTACATACCTCATACTGTATGCCTGCTTCTTGTCCAATGAAAACACAACTTTCAGTGGCTCCGTCGTCGACCGAGTGACTTCAAATATTTTAGAATTTGACTATAAAGGGTCTTGTTAATTAACATATGTCCTTCGAATATGAATGATGTAAATAACACAGTTATTTCCTGGAATCAAAATTAAAAGTGATAAGGTAGAGCATATTCCTTTGGTGTTCAGATGTTGTATACCTTGTGCTTATGGAGCCTGTTTAACAAATGAGAAACAGAACAGCAGTTAATGAAATACAATACAATGGATTATATATCTCAAATTATGTTAATTATGAGATACCTGAATCTTAGGCATATGTTATTTGTCAAACATTGGCTATGTAGCTCACCAGGTAATACATAACTAATAACCTCCACGGTTAAGACTGAATTAGCAATTATCTGTTATGACTTGAATAGTCGCTATTTTGAATTTATAATAAGTCCAGGTAAGTCCCCACAGCATGTTAATTATTCAAAACCTTTGTATTCCAAGAAATTAACAAGTGTTTTTAGGATACAAACTCTATTAGTGTGCAGTTTAACTCGGTGGACCACACTCAGAGTTTCTTAAATCGCATTGATAGGTTTAACATTTCTACCCACCATCCAACATAATTTGGATTTTGGTTCTAGAGAAGAAGTCTTACATACCGTTTATGGTGTAACAGCTATAAACCCTAATATAGACACTCACAACTTAAAGAGCCATCAAGAATGTTAGTGTTTCAAATTTAAAATAATTTGTGGAAAATATACTTATAACGTCAATCGCAAGAGAAATCTTTTATCTACAACATGGCTTGTGTTAAATAATTTTCATATCACGACAATTTAATGCAATTTGGTTTCAAATAGAAGTATCCCTTCGAGAAGCGCGCGCTAAGGGTATCTGACGTCACATAAACAGAAACCCCTTTATTGCATAAAAACGTACTACACAACAGCGGACAACAAGCGTTTCCGAAGCGTGGTTTCTTGTCTCTAGCCCAAATCACTATAACAACCCATGTGCTGCACGTGATGCACGTACTTCTCTTGCAAGTTACCCTTGTCACACATTACTGAATGTGACGATTGCTTTACAAACAAGGTTTCTAAATGTCATGAGAATAAACAAATTATCGCCTGTTTAATGTACTTTTTATTGAGAGAAGACCAGCAAATGATGACAAATGGTTACTCTCATTAATTTTACAAATTAAACAAAATACCCAGTTGGGTAAAACAATTATTCCAATATATGTAGCAAATACATAATTAAATGAAATGGTAAATAAATAACCGCCAAAAGTTGCTCAGATCTTTCATTGCTCATAAATTTTGTTATTCTTTCGTGTCTTTGTATACAATGTGTGAGCTAGACCACAATGCTTTGCGCTTGAAACAAATAGACTGGATCTATATTTAGACTGGAAAACACCCTTACTAATAAGTGCAATTTCTTGGCTTATTTTGGGTCGAAAATGTTTTTGAAAAATTAAGTATATATATTTCACGGAGATAGGTTTTTGGCAATTTTCAGATATGTTCATCAACATCCTTGATGGTTCTTTAATGGTTTACCACTCACGGTCTAAAAGATAATATATTGTTGAATATACTGTCGCAAAGCAATGAATATTATTACCATCAATGTGTAACATCCCAATTTAATGAAGGGAAATACGATATCATTGTCTGTTGGTTTCTAAGCAATAAATAAAGATCAAGTTATCAACGAGATGAGGGTCTTTTATTATTTTGGCATGTTTAATGTTAATCATGTATTTATTTTGTTGTAGAGTAAAACAAGATTTATTCCTGCCATTACAAGATCAAACGGTAGTAAAATATTTATCAATTAACATTTATCAGAGGTGTATGTAAATCTTCAAAATCATGAAGTAGATAAAATTAATATATAATAAAACCCATTACATCCACCAACCTTCAAAACGACATAGTTTTTCTCTCAAATGTAATTGTCCCTTATTCAACTAAACTTAATGGGCTCATTTGAATCAATTTGAACTTACTGACTCATTTCAATTTATTAAATATATTCAAGTAAACACATGTGTATGGACATAAGAAACAACCTTTTACTTCCAAATCTAAGAATGTTAATGTCTTCATCTGTAGAATGCTCTGAACGAAGTACCTTCGACGCCTTGTGTAGGCTACGCTGATTTTGTTTCTTCTAAGAGAGGTTCACAGCCACATCTAAGGACTTTAGTTGACAGTTTGTTCAATAAAAATGACATGCTTCTGAAGTAGATATAACATGTAATACAAAAGTACGTGTTCCGAGAAGTATCTTGGAAGAGTAATTTCATTATCGAATAATTTGTTTCTTTTGATCCTACTTAAGAATAATTCAATATGACGTTTTGATACACATTCTGATAAGTCAGAAAACTATGTTGTGCTTAAAGGTGTTATATATACAAGAAAAACAAATTGAGCCTGGGCACTCGATCCTCTTGTAGGCAAATAATATGTTTATCCATTTTCTAGAAAGAAAAAAAGCTACATACGTTTATATTATATATTAATTTATATGTTGTGTACAAGTTGTGATTTTGTACAAGTTATTACTGAAAGGATTACGTGCGATCGTTATATAATAACAACTTTTGAATTTTGAAACCTGTGCCTCGTTCTTCCACAATCAGACAAAGCCTCTACGCCTGCTGTCTGCTGTAGCAAACCGGTATACATGCAGTTACATTTCGGTGCAATGCTACACTGAATTTCAGCACAGTACCACCTCTTCGTAAGTTCAAGATGAGACTCACATTGCCACAATGGTGATGCTGGCTTTATCCCTGTTATAATACTAACGGTCATAAAGGTAAATTTCATTGCCATATGGCCACTTTCGGGATTCATTAAAGGGGGTTTCCATTTCACAAATACCCGACTTTACAATTCTGAAATCGGTTTATAAATTACTTATATACAGCTTTAATTACATGGCGCCAAATTAGCATCAACAAACGATTCATTGAAGTCACTGAAGCATATCTGCCGGGTATGACGTTCATCTCGGCGCTTGGATATCTTCGTAAATGATATTTCATTGTGTTTTACCACCTATTAACTGTTGCTTTAACATACTAATATTCATCAAAACAACTTAAATCTTCGATATATTGAGTCCTTAGCCATCTAACTTGGTCATTTCACAAATGCCAAATGCATGATTATTGCATAAACATGTGATTTAGTCAATTTCCAATATCCAGTGATAACATTTAGAAAAATATGATGATGTTGACACACATATTTTATTCAAGTTTTCTAAAGGAAATGAAGTGATATCACAAATGGAAAAGATATGTTATTAATTGCACAAATATAATCCTCAATCACTAATTCTAAACTGAATGGTGATGGTTCTGTTACCAAACGCGGATCCATTTTCTGTCCTTTATTAAAAGTGTTCTCATTCAAGAGTTTAAGAGATTAGCCGATAATGAAGGTATTTTGACATTATTGATATCTGTTATCAAACCTTAGATTCAATATACTAATACAAGTGTCGATGATAATTAAAGTTGCTTACACTTGATATCACAAAAAACTGAAATCTAATGTGAAGCCTACAATGTATATTGCTTTGAACAAAAAACGCAGCAAATGACGATCAGGATAACCATATATCAGTTTATCTATCATAATAATTTGTTATCTTCATATATATGTCACTGATGAAATCAATTCTTTTCATCTTACAACTATATATGGTTGTTTTCGGTAAATAAATCTTGCCTCTCCGTGTTCACTGTTATTCATTATCACAAATCACTAGTATTAAATGCATTCCAAACAGCATTTAAATAATATCAAATATCAATATTCATTTCAGGCTGCATTGTCATCATATCTTGTCTAACTAAACATTCTGACAAACAAAATATTAACATTCACACTCGTATCAATTAACTTTGAATATATTCATTTTTAAAGTTAGCCATTATAATGGTATTTATTTTATTTTTTCTTTGCCAAGCATAGCATCTGGTTTAGTTTTCCTTAGGAGAAACATTAAAAATGCGTTTTACGCTGTCATTTTACAACGGAACCACCTAACATGAAAAGATACGGAATAATTCACGATAAGTCAGTCTAGATCTTGTCAGGTATTCAAAACAAGATTACTTCCAAAGGTAAGAGTGTAAATGTTTTAATCCTCTTGAGTATATACACTGTGAGTAGAACTGGCGCCTTCTGAAGACTAAGCTGATAATGTTGTCGTCTAAGATCAGTTCAAAGCAACATCTAAGATCTGGTCTTTGACAGTCCCTATAACCAACATGACATGTGGTATGGTAACTGAAAATGGTTTATATACATATAGTTGTACAATCAGAGCAGACTGGCTACATTCTCATTGAAATATCTTAGAAACGTAACGGCAGAAATTGAAGCAATTAAAATACATTCAGATTGTTTTAACATTAATAATACATTAGTTATGCACACCAACTTGTATTTCCGTATGTTGTATTGTTGTATTTTACTTAATATACATATTGTTATCTGAAGAATGTGTAAATCATTATAAGATAATTTCATTCTAAACAGGATGCTGTATTGAACACAGACATGTTCTGGACGCAGCATTTGTCAAAACATGGACTTGTACAGAATACAATACAGTGGACAGCAGAGGAAAAAACAGAGAAACACTAGAGAAACCCACTACCTTTGCCATTGATGATTATCGTAGGTTTAGTGTAAACTGTCATGATTCTATTACAAGTCAATTGAATTGATAGTATTAATAAAAATGCAAATAATTTTGCTTTTAATTGTTTTAAGTAGTTTAATATCATGATTTGCTTCGTATGTACTGGTATCGTGATGCAGTTGACGATGCAGGGTAAACGTGTCCACAAAGATTATAGGGCATTAAGGGTAGGTTCATTTCCATGGTCTGTCGATTTATAGCAAACAGACAAGCTTCACAGTTACGGCTCGATAATTTATAGCATTGAGATATTTGTTTGAGAGTCTGTTTATGAAAAGGTGTGTATATTCCTTGATCCTAGAAAAGTGATAGTATATCCCTTTCATATGAAGTCGGATTAATATATTGGAAGGTACGATCATAGAGAAATAATTATTCTGCAATATTTATTCTAATTACTTAAATACACAAAATTTATTTTGAGAAAACAACGTTTTCAATACCGCAAGAAATTTAAACATATGTAAGCATATTAAAGGTGTCAATGAAACAAGATTGAAAATATAGCAGTATTTATTAATTGCCTCATGCAAATGATGAATTTTTGTTCAGGTCTTTGAAGCAGAAATACCATATGGAAAGCCGTCTTCAAATGATTTGATAGGTGAATAAAACTTTTGAACATTTTAAGTGAAGGAGGTGACATGGAAGCCAAGGAGCAATGACGATTCTCCTTCAGCAATATTTTTTATTTCAATACACAAGATACAAAAGATCCATATTGACAAGTCTAACGTTCTTGCTTGAAGTACAAATGTGTTAGGAATATTGTCCATTACTATACAATACTTCAGGACCAGATGTCTAAAGTAGCTATTATGTCGTCCTGCACGATGTAAGTTTGAATATTTTTCTGTGGTAATTACAGTTAAACATGAACTTATTAATTTCCAGAGAATTGAATTTGTAAGATAATATTTAAATATTTGGTCTTACGTTTATTTTGCATGTCACAGCTGCAGGTATAAAATGATGTAATAGTGGTAGGTTAATGGTAAACACGTTTTTGCAAATATTGGGATTCACTATGTTAGACATATTGCTATTTTGTTTCGAATTAGACATTTTAACTTTTCCAAATACAGGAAGTTTAATTACATGTTAATGTAGTATTTAATCAATTTAATTGATAGGTACTCTCGTTTCATCATTTAGGCAGAGTATCCAAAAACCTTGTTTTCAATTATTCTCAATTCATTAAAGTGATATCTATTAGGTATAATTTTATGAAAATTATGAACTGAAGCTATAGCCTTTTCTTATAGGTTAGGAGAACGACGTTTCACCTCATTATAAGCAAGGTTCTGAGAAGTGCTGAATGCTATTACCTTGAACATATCAATTGATATCACATGAATTGTTTAAACACGTCATGTGCAGAAAGTAGTCATGCTTTTAAAGAAGTCAGATTGTGAGGCTGCTTAGATATGACAGGTTTATAATACAGGATTTGGTTACTTAGTTTACACCAGTATATAATGAAACTAGACTTTCGACTTCAAACAATATCAATAGTGTATCACCTCTGTGTTTTCGTATCAAAACAACCACTTTGTGTTGACTGCATCAGTTTTATTTTGATTTGTAAAAGAGCGTTAGTTTGTTAATTATTCAAATCCACATATGATCAATGCGTAATTAAGAAAATGTTTTATCATATATCTATTTATTATCTATTATTTATTTGATTGCTGTTAATTAAAACGCATTTGACTACGTATTAGAAGTATTAAGTTTGGAACAACTTGCTAGACTGGTGTAAATGAACATAATTAAAAAATGAAAATGAAAATACATTTTCGACTTCGCCAATTGTATCAATTGCAGCAGCCAAATAGTTGAATGTACAAAAGTCAAGAGGGGGTCAGAATGGTGCTTTGTTTTTGTGTGTGTTTTAAACTGGTAAAAACAATTTTTTCTGGTAATTACAAATTTATTTTGTAAGTACCGCGTTTAGAACTGGTAATTTCAACTTTTTAAGCTTTGCAGGTTTTTTCGTCCTGGACCCCTGTGACCTTTATTTGGAGCCACAGGGTAATCTACAATCCTCCCTGGCTAAGGAATGAGATGTCATTTGGTAAAGTGGTCATCCTTTTGATTATCTGAGATCCAAATAATAAAAATCGAATGCTAATGACCAAGTCAAACAATGTCACACTGACAAACACTGATAAATACTGGCATGAAAGAACAACCTGTGACATAATGAACTTTTCTTAACTATGCTGATGAAAAGAAAACCCTATTATTGCTGATTAAAGTGCATTGTTCGATGACCAATTAGTAACTGTTAAACTCAGCGGATCATACAAGGAATGGACTGACACATGTGACTTCGAGATTAATTCATATGATCCTGAATATAAAGGATTGTAAATGATGATTGATTTCAAAATATCCATTTTGTTAGGACCATTATTTTCACTTCATTCGCTTTGTATTTAGATTATCATAATACTATCCTTTATCCTATTCCAATAAATCAATACATAAATGCTTTAAGCAACAAAATCTGGTTATGGGATATTGTTCAAAATGAAAATATATCCCTCCAAGAAATTTTTGAATACTGTTTGTAAGTGTGTATGTTTGAATGCGATTTGCTTATTCCATGCATCGCTTTGTTCATATATAAATTATAAACTGAGAAATGGGGCTTATGCGTGCATGTTGAATCTAGAAACAAATTATCTTAATTGATGACACATTTTTTTATAATTAATTATGTAAAGACCTAGGCAGTGGCATTACTTAACTGACACGGTCTTATCACTATTATTTGACATAACGTTCAATAATATGTTCATAACAAAGCAGTTATGAAGACATAACTTAAGAAGACAGTTCTCTGTGGTCAAAGTTGTGTAGATGTTCTATGTAAAACTGTAGACTTGTGATCTACATGTCATGGCATATCTTCTTTTGTATTTACTTTCAATAAAATATGAACTATGTACCTAAATAATTTATTCTCTTTCATCAACGTTTCAAATTCAGCACGGGTTCAATTTAATCAAAGCATTTGAGACTATTTCTTAAATTTTCTTTACGAATGCAACGTTGCCAACCTGTTTATATTCGAATTTCGACAACTCAGATTTAAAAAACCACCGTATTTCCTCTAATAAGCGCCGGGTTTCCAATAAGCGCCGGGGCTCTAATAACCGCCAGGGGATCAAGGGTAGTTGAGAAAATAAGCGCCGGGCCTCCAATAAGCGCCAGTTCTTTAATAAGCGCCGGGTCTAAACCATTAAATTAATGCAACCTTGGTTAATTTTAATATTCTATTAAAGAAATAAGGGCCGGGTCTCAAATAAGCGCCGAGCCTCTTATAAGCGCTGGGGGGTCAAGGGGTGTTACAAAAATAAGCGTTCGGGCGCTTATTAGAGAAAACAAATATCTTGTAATTTACAGACTGGCAGAGACCAGCTCTTAGATGTCTCTTTTGAACTAAAGAAGGAATTAACAACCTTTTTTCATTCGAATGTTCGCAGCTATAATAAAAACTACTTTCCAGTAACCTTTGAAGAACTTGTCAGGCTAGTCGTTAGTCACCTTAGATTGTCAAATATCAGCTCACTGAAGTGTCTTTACAAAATAACACGATCTCGTTAGTCTACAGGAGACGCTGTGGTGTGAATACTCGTGGGATTTAAGCATTAACATTCTCACATTTCGGAGTAATCTTGAATTTGTTATCTGACAGGTTGTAACTAATGGTAATGTCTCTATATTCCACTTTATCAGATTTTCTGACATTTTATTGCCAAAACTCTAGTAAATGTTAAATTACGAATATGTAATTATATATTTCCCAAAATGTATAAACAAAAGTAATCGTTTAATTAACAGAAAGCTAATTTATCGAATTCATCACCCGATGATAATGATAATAATAATAATATTCAATTTGAAAGCGTTATTTCAGTACTCTGAAGTTGTATTTTGATGTGGCTACTATCTAGAGGTCTGTACTTCAACATTATCAATTATGTATACACATAAACTATATGCTATTGCTTAAAGTTATAGTAAGATTTTGGCAACCCAATCTCATTATCCTATATAACATTATAGTTATGAGATTATATAATAAATAAATAAATAGGAGGATCAGAGGAAAGGGTTACACTTGTAATAGCTATAAGCACAATTCACACTGTAAAACATTTTAAATCAGATAAACATGCTAAATTCTCGAATATTGTGATAAACAAAACTATATTTATATAATAAAATCATAACTATAGAACTATTTAAACAACATGAACTTAAATATGCTCTCTTAGTTGTTTGATTGATTTACATATGTGTATATCATACTTAAGTCAAGCCTTTGAGCCATCCATATAAGCTTTGCAAAAATAGCTGAAACTGGATAGAATGTGCAACTTCTTTAAAAAGTGATCAACTCATCTGATTTCCGTTGCCGTCTCACAATTGTAGGTTTATCCAAGTAAAATCATCCTGCTCTATCAGTGTACACCCATGGGCAAAACAAATGATACAAACGATACCAAATATGTATTTTAATTCACGAGGGATAGATACGACTGAAACATACATTTTTGTAGTTACACCATGTACCCAGGCCAATTTAACTTTTCGAAACATTATCTGTTTTTGAAAAACACGTCTTTTTTTATAAAAAAAACCCGTCATTTTACCAGGCATGATAGGAAAGTGAAATAATGGTTTTCTTGCTTGTATTATAACATCCTACAGCAACAATGCCTAATTGATTTAAAGTCCAAAAGGCATTTCCCGACATCTTAAACTATCACATCATGTGTGTTTGAACAGTTTGAACAGATATAGAATATTAAACACCATACTCTGATGAACGAAACTTGTATATCTCTTAACAAGAAAGACATGCATCACGAACATTCAATATTGACTTTATTTGGGAGAAATATTATTTTGTTTATCCTGTTGAAAATTTGGTATGTTTCTTTTGCCCCTTAGCATATTTCAATCTGCTTTCCCACTTGCAACAGATGCAAATACACAGATTGTAAAGTTGATTGAGAACCTATAATTGCAAACTTTGACAGCCGTGCGTTCAGATGCGTGTTTGCCAACTTCAGCATTGTGTATGAAGTGTGATATTGATGCACAACTAAACCATAATAAACTGAGGTACAAAATAAACTTTAAACCCTATTGTTTCACTCATACAGTAAAAATAACACAACAAATTGGTATAATAGAACCGGGATAGTATTTAATGTTCAATGTTGACTGATTCAGCAAACAATCATACTCACTAGAGTCACTGAAAGGACCAAAGGGTAAGAAATCATTTTTACACCAACATGACCCCTACCATGTTTATAATGTGTGCAGAATGAGGGTAATTTATTGATTTTTCACTTAGCAGATGGCTTATATGTCGATAAACAGTGTTTTATCCAAATTAATTTTGGAAGAATTCATGAATATACAATTTCATTTTTTCCCAAAAAAGTTAAAAGCACATAGAATTATTCCTTGGCTGATGACTAAACGCCTGCACTTTTCAGTTTTAGAGTACGACTTCGAAAACATAAGATATTTGTAATTAATAATCAAACAATAATAACACCAACGGAGATTATTTTGTACCTCAGTTTTAGTACAGCAATTTCTGTGTACTATATTGATAATTTTGAATATACATGTATGTTGATTTTCGAATTCCTATTTAGAACAGGAGGATGATGGATTTGTCGAATGTTGAAATCGTATTCCTATTCTTAACCTATCCGAGCCCATTAATTAACCTTGTTAGGCTTAATTTAAAAAACGTGAATTATATATCTGACATCAGGGCCACCTTATAGGAATTTAAAACGTAGTGTAAGTAAGACGCATCTTTATTGCTTAACCAAATTATCCATGTGTCTACAAGAAATATGGTGTCTGTAAAACGAATGTGCTTCCGGTATTTAAACTGGTGCCACTTCCACAATGGAACTCTGATGAAAAAACGTTCTCCTCGCTCATTATTTTTTTCAAACAAAACGAAAAAAGAACAGTGTTTCTTAAACAGCCTTAAACAACTCTATAACGTTGTCAGTTTGTCCACATACAGTATGAACATGATTCGTTGAATCTTTAAACATAAAAGAGTATTGGTGGTATTGCTTAAGTTGTAAATGAAACTGATTCTATGTCAAATTCTTATATGTGTTGATTAAATACGGGTTTATTCTACTAAGGTTACTTTTAAGTTGTAATTCTGTCACAACATATGAATATTTAACAGCACATAAAACATTGGACATGAAAGATAATCCAAGTGAACTTACAACCAATTTGTTTATCGGAGGAATGTAAATTAGTCTCATTTATTTTAACACTCCAAAGATAGCAGTAACTCAGTTGATACAAGACGTTTCAATCACATGACACAGGCAAGAGAGAATATTATGATAGACAAGATAAAGTTTCAGGTCTATTGATATGTAGCTTAAACAGTTTCTTCATTTTGTAGCAAAATATTGTGTAAAAGGAAGGAAAAAAACTTAAATAATTGTTGCGAAAGCTCATTATTTAAAGAAAAAATAGGTTTGCATATATGTTTGAATATATTGTGTCACGTTTCACGGTAAGATAATGCTTATTTTCCAGTCATATTTATCAGACATTACATCTTTTCCTACTTAAATTCTGATTATACATACGAGGGGCGTTCAATAAGTGTTGCAAGCGGGGCATTGGTGTTTACATAAACAGTGTCAGCTTATAGCAGGTGTTACTATAGTCAAAACATAACATTGACACATGTCAAAACAATTTCTAGACATAACAATTATTTAGATATAATAGCTGCGCTGACCTAGGGGTCTCCATAATCATGGATTCTCTCAAACATGAACAACGCGCTGTGATCAAGTTCCTTACTAAAGAGGGATGCAAAGCTACAGAAATACATAATCGTATGTGTAATGTGATGGGTAAGGATGCTCCTAACTTTTCAACAGTTTGTCGCTGGTCTCTTCAGTTCAAGCGGGGCAGGGAGTCCTTAGACGATGACCCACGGTCAGGCAGGCCATATGAAGTCACCCGACCGGAAGTTATTGCCGCTATCGAAAAACGAATTTTAGCTGACCGCCGTGTTAAAGTTTCTGAACTGTCATTGGAATTCCAGATATCAGTTGGAAGTGTTGAAAAAATAATTCATGACCATCTTGGTATGTCCAAGGTATCTGCAAGATGGGTACCCAGAAACCTCACAGCACAAGATCGCCAGAAAAGAACCGAAAGTTGCATGGAGCTCCTGGATCGGTTTAATGCGGATGAAGCCAGGTTTTTGTCTCGTCTGGTGACAGGTGACGAAACCTGGATCCACCACTGGGACCCGGAAACTAAACTGGAATCCAAGCAATGGAAGCACCCGAGTTCACCGCCTCCCCTGAAGTTTCGCACTCAACCATCAGCTGGCAAGGTTATGGCGACACTCTTTTGGGATGCAAAAGGCATATTATTAATTGATTACTTGCCAACCAAAACTACAATGAATGGTCAATATTATGCCAACCTAATGCAAGAATTGCGAAAGACAATTCGACAGAAACGCCGTGGAATGTTGACACGTGGTGTTCTGATTTTGCATGACAACGCTCCAGTCCACAAGTCAAGAGTTGTACAGGCCGCTATACGTGATTGTGGATTCGAACAGCTTAACCACCCCCCCTACAGCCAAGACCTAGCCCCCAGTGACTACTTCCTGTTCAGAAACCTGAAATCCGCCCTACGTGGAAGGCACTTCCGGGATGACGAAGACGTCAAAGCTGCCACAGAGGCGTGGTTAGGGGGGCAAACGGAAGACTTCTACAAAAGCGGCATCAAAAGTCTTAAAGAGAAATGGAATAAGTGTATTGAGGTGAAGGGTAACTATATTGAAAAATAAAAGTAAAAAATTGACTACGCGAGTTGGTTTTATATTGAAGTTGCAACACTTATTGAACGCCCCTCGTACCATGGTAATGACCCTTTGAAAGAAAACGGATCGGGTTGCATCGCGTGTAATTGAGATAAACAGTTCCCAAAGACCACTTTGAAACAAACATTTTTTGCATGAAATTTGTAATTATACAAGGGGCATTGGTATTGATGGTTGTCAAGAATTTCTAAAATTTTCATCGGAACCTGAAATACCCTACAAGGCGAAAGAAACGCCTACTCATTTTTTACATAGTAAAACCTCATAATACTGTTGGCAGATAAAGTCATTTAGAGTGTATATAATCAGCAATTCACTTGTTAATAGGTATACATTATACCATTCATAAGGGGATGATATATATAGTGGTTGTGAAACTACCTCTTTAAACTATGTTTTCGTTCATAATGTTTGTCATTAAACCTAAAATTTAATAACATAAGGACAATCAGCTAATACAAAATGTATTTGACATAATGTACGTTCTTGGACTAATCGTTAACACATCTTTGCTGAGGCAGTCTTTGAATATCTTGTGTAGTTAGGGAGTTTCTGAAAGACATTTTTTATTTAAACATTCGTTTTTGGAAAAGGCATTTCTTTTGCCCCTTAGAGGTTTCCACACAATGTGTCGTCACTGTTTGATACATGAAAGTTTTAACATGCATGTTAATTTCTTAACAATAATATATTTGTGTATTCTATTTACTATGATTGTAAATAACCTAAATAACCTAAAGAAAATTTTGATAAGATATTTGCTACAATAGTAATGAATTTTGTTGATGCCTTTCAATTCTAGCTATTCCAAAATAAGAATAATAAACCTCTTTCATCTGATGCATATTGCTAAAATAATTGTCTTCGTTGTTGCTTGCGCTATTGCTGAGTATGACTTTTAGCTTTAGTTTCCAAGTGTTATCATCAGAAACAGAGATCCACAAGTAATATCTAGGATATATCGTTTTGACAGTGGATATTGGAAGTGGATCTTATTGCATAACAATACTTTTATAGTATTAAGAAATGACATCACGATGTCATGATGTAATAACATGATGCTGTTACAGTTGTATGACATCACCACACGGGAAGGATAATTGCAGTACTATATTTAGAGATGTACATGTTTTATTGACAATAATTTATATATATATAATTTCCCTTATACATGGGACAATTGTTTATGCCTGTAATATTAATTTATTGTAATGTACTATGGATCTTGAGTGTGAATTCTGGATAACATTCCTGTTACTTTGGTAATCCACTTGGTCGATGTCATCCAATCAAATACTCTCCAAAGCCATTCCTCTTCTCTAGTTCAAGAAACTCACAAGACATTTCAGCGTTTTGCAGTGCGTGACTAAAACGGTCACTCATAGCAATTGCATATTATTGCAACTTCAATCCCAATACTTGATGCATCGATTTGAAAACATGAATCTAACAAGACATTCGGTTTTGTTCCCCGTTTTTTGTTTGGTAAAAGTTTTCACGCTTCTGAAGTGTGAATCATTTCAAGTTTTGGCTCTTCGTCTATTACATAGTTATTCTTCAATAATTAATTACAAAAGAAATTTGTTTTGTCAGATTTAAAGTATCTG
Source organism: Gibbula magus (assembly GCA_936450465.1). Lineage (NCBI taxonomy): Eukaryota > Metazoa > Mollusca > Gastropoda > Trochida > Trochidae > Gibbula > Gibbula magus. The sequence continues at coordinate 51,750,744 of OW388291.1, read as the reverse complement.
CATTGTGACCAGACATCGGGCATAGTTCTAGTTTTTTGTTTGGTCAAAGTTTTCAAGCTTCTGAAGTGTTAATATTTCAAGTTTTGGCGCCTCGTGTATTACATAGTTATTCTTCATTAATTATTTTACAACAAACACATGTTTTTTTCAGATTTAAAGTATCTACGTTTTGACCAGACATTGGGCATAGTTCTACCAATCGGTTACAATATGATCTTCAACGGAACGTGGGAGACGGACCACCCGCAGATACAATAATATCTCACAACCACCAGTCATGAGATACTGACCGTCTCTCTGGAACCAGTAACTCAGTAAGAATGGTTAACGACAGCAGTTTCATATTAGATATCTATATTGAATAATTTTGCATTCCAATATCTATAATATCCATGTGTAGTTTGTTTACTACAGTGACACCTACTTTTGCTTCTACTGTATGCTAGCAGAATTGATTATCATCAAACCATACAACCTTGAAAGTTTTATTCACATCTCCACACTTTCTGACGTCGGGTGTTGCAGTCACAGGAAAAACCTCAATGTGATTCATCCTATGTCGAATGATATATACATGTATAAGCCTTCGCACATATTGGTTGCAGTCACGAAGTATATTTTATCCAACATTTTAAATCACCTTTTCTCCAGAGATCTTATCCAGACGTTATATATGTTGTAATCATTAGTAAAAATACAGTTAGCTAAATTGTTATTGACAATGGGCTTCACAGATATAGATATTCTTGTCATCTTACATGTAACTATATACTTCTGTCAGCAGCATATCACATTTCACCTCAGGGCGAAGTCCATTAGAACTGTAACAAAACGGGCTGTGATTTTGATCAGGTTTAATGATTTTGAGTGAAACTACAAACAAATGCTTTATATTGCAAGTAAATTTGTTTGCATTTGAACTGACATAATCCGAAGTCAGGCAGCCTGAAAAGGAAACTTTTATCCGTTGAATTGTCACAGATCTGATCCAGCTGTGTATTTCAATGTGTATTCACTACCCTTCTACAATAATACCCCGTCCCCGTGTACCAATAACCACCTAATGAAAGAACTAAATTCGAGCAATATCGACGGTAACCAGTCGTGGACATCCACATTATTGGCTGAACAATTTCACGCTATTCTAGTTAGTGATAAGTTACCATCCTTGAACAAAACGATATCCATTGGACTCGGGGAATCATGGTATTGCAGTAGGCTAGCGAAAACAAATACACTGCAAGAGCATAAAACTGAATCACAAGTGTTTGATGAGATAAATATTAATGTAAAAAATGAATGTACAAAGTAGTAATTTTCATTATCACCATCATTTTCTAACAGAACGATATATATATATAAAGTACAAGCTGAATTACAGTAGCTGTTCATTGTAACAGGGTTTATCTCTGTTCATTTAGAGGTATAGTTACTTCAAGCCTAACATTCAACTTGAACGAGCTCCTCCAACGTGAGCTGTAAACCGTTAAACCATATCCCTTCTGAAGAAAATGTAAGACTGGCTATCTTTATCAATGTTTAAAGACAAAATAAATATAGTGAAAAACATCCCATTAACATTTTGATTTATGATATACTGTTGTTGATATGTTTTATTCAAGTGTTATCCAAGTGATGATATATATTATTTTTCAACCAACATATAGGGTTTTAAATTCATGTTTGTTCCGGAACGTAGAGACAATGAAAGGCACTACAGCCAATTACATTATTTATCAACTGACATTTTGCGGACATAACAGTATTTCCGTGTATGTATGATTCATATCTATATGAGACAAATATTGGTAAGAATATTTATTCTATGAATATAAATAACATGAATTTACAATGGGCATTAACACTTGAAATCCGTGTCAAAATAATATCTAAAGTTACCATAAAATGGTGCTGCAATACAGAGGGAGGCAATTCCTGTCGTTCATGTGAAGCTAAACATGCTTTCATTCTCTGATAGAAATTAATCACATTCCCAAAATATATTGTCAGCCACAAAACTATTGGAGCGGAATTTATGGACAATTTGTCTGTTTCCTACGCGGAAGAACTCCAATCATTATATGGCTAAAATTGTAACTTTATTTTCTTACCAAGAGGCCCCAGACATAACGACTGATCTACAATGCGTCTTGGTTTGCGCTTCCATTAACCATTCTATATAAAGGTTTACGCTGATTTACCACTACTTGTGAACGTGTCGGGAATGCTCTTTTTGTGTCTTGTTATTTCACGCCTCCAATTGCACGCCACATAAGTGTCAGACAGGCGTATTTATGTGTAATAGTACGAGATATATGCAATAAAAATAGGACTGATTTAGAAACTCTTATATGACATAAGCATATAATAAGAATATAAGCATGGTACATGTTATAGTTCATAGGTCTTTACAAATTACAGAACGAACTGACTGAAAATGATGTGTACCGATTCACAATGACTTTAAACATTTAGCCTTCATGTCAAAGTAAAGTTAGACAATAAAAGATAAGTTACCAGCTATTTATGTTCTAGCGTCACCTCACCAAAGCATTTATTGAAGAAGACACTTATCAGCTAGACATATTCTAGCTATTTAGTTTTTGCCAATGGCAACCGATTCCTCATACTATGAAATGTTAACTTTTAATCATCTGGCAGCTGATAATAAGACACTTGTGGTATTGTCTAACATGGACACATTAGGAGAAAAAGACAGGATGACAACATATATTGCTATTATATATTTCCATAATTCGGGAATCAATATTAAAATGGCAGAGGCATGTCAATCACATTTATCTTAATGAATTCATCAATAATTATTTGAACAGCGGAAGACAGTGAAATACCACTGAAACTCTATACTTTACAAAAACGTTAATCAATACTTACCGAGCTGACATTTGCTATTTCTTCGGATTTCAATCTAATATATAGTAACTAGTATAGCCATTCGTTTGATTGTCTCTTTGATTAAAAGGTTTGGTGTTTATATATAGCTGGATTTTTAAAAACTGGCACTGTATTGACTATTGCACACTACTCGTGACAGAAAAATACAATGTTTTATCAGTCTGTCTCTCTCTGTCTGATCTTTTTAAATTTGTTTGACATTGGTAGCGGTAGTGATATGTAAGTTCTGCCCGCTTCTACACTTGTTAATGACTGACGATTTTGATAAGCATAGCATATAAATATATTATAACAGACAATCGCAAATCGTTATTAAGATTGAGCACTCATTGGCAGTAAGGATGTTCAAAACAAAATGTATTATCATCATCATTGTCTCAAACACAAAATCACCAAAAAACCCAAGAAGACCGAGTCGGATGTTTATTTTGGAGAGTCCTTTATAGCAATATTCACATATTCTTGATACATATTCATTGCATCACGATATTGAATACATATTAGTTCTTGTCGAAAGTCTGATCTCTTCTTGGGTCTAAGTCCACTTTGTGTCCACAGGAACATACTTTTATTGAACTCCTATATTGCATAAACATGTACAACATTGGTTTGATAAAAATTAAGACACTCATGATAATATAACAACAAACATTATTTGTTTTTCTATTTTAGATTTGATCAAACTTTCATTTGAAAACCAAATTGCCCTAACTAAAACATATTAACAATAATGATGCATTGGTTAAGTTCATGAAAGGTCAGCTAGACAGTACTTCATTCATTAGATGTAACATCAGTCATTGAATAGAAATAGATTAACATGTTTATGATGCGCTGAAAAGGTTATTGTACAACTACAACTTGTTACTACTCATTTTTTAAAATTATTTGTGATACTCATCTGAGACTTCCTGTAGTCAGTAAATGTCTCTGTAAATCAAATGTGGATTTCAGATTAAATACGTGGTTCTCGTTACAAACAGATTCTGCATTCATATTTTGTCATTGTCTTGATACCAGTAACAACCTTTGAAAATGAAGTAATACATTTGAAAACCACATGTTACAGCCAAGATAATATTTGTTTCGGATTTTCATTTCTCGTCTGTCTAGTGATATCAGTTACATTGTTTAGATTTGAGATAACATGTATGTTTAATGATCGATTTATTGTTCTACATGTAATACTATAAGAATAATCAACAAGTTGCGAGGAATTACGGATTATCTGTCCCGAGTAAATTATTGTGATACACTCAGAGCTTTAGCGAGGAGTTTGACACAATAATTGACGGGAGACAGATCATTCGTAATTCCGAGCAACGAGTTGGTTATTATTGTTCTTACCCACGTTCATGTTAATGCGTAAATATCGAGACTGTAAAATACAAATTGTATATTCATACGCCATTCATAAACTTTCTCACACCTTCAAGATGCGCGCATCTAAATAGTTTGCTACAAACCCTCTTTTTTTCCGTAAGATTCTGATGTAATTGAGGAACTTTATTCCCAAAAAGAATGTCGGACATAATAAACAATCTGTAAATATTATCGCAGAATTAGAGAAACTTAGTCAAACGTAAACGAGCAATCGCTCAGTTGCAATGGAAGAAAGGAATGTAATTAAGTCACTAAGTCATAGTTAATGACGTCACAACGTTTTGACGTCACGGCAGTTCAGCCGGCGACTCTCGCATGCTGTTCGCCTTGCAAATTTACTACTGTAACTACAGTCTCGGAAACACAGATTCAACATGATTTTATGTTTTACATGTATATGCTTTACTGCCGTGTGACTTTAAATAGGTATGCTTGAACTTGTTCATCTATGTGATTTAGCTAAAACAGGACAAGTAAGCAATTCATGGATGGGCATAAAGTAGTTCCGCCAACCAATCAAAATACAAGTTATATTTAGAAAAACTGTAATTCCCATGACTATTATGAAAACTTTAATACCCGGTATATCTTTGTCCGCTTGGGTAAGAAATACTGTTAACACCAGATCCACCACTATAATCATTGTCTACAGGTATAATATGAACCATAAATCTAATATGCCTGCTTCTGTTCCTCTTTCTACTACTGATGTGTATGATCGAGACAACGTTCAAATCCGTCTCTCTGGGAGCCATTAACTCTGGAACGATATGTCCTCATAAGGTCGACTGTGTGTTCTGTGTGATACAAGCTTTCCGATCCTACAACTATAATCATTCCATGTTGTCCCATTGCTGTTGGACACTCGATCCTGTACATTTATAGAGTTTCTAAATGAAAATACCACGTTTGAGGAACCAGCAAATCCTTCATTGCGTGGAATAACGACCATATCAATTTCAGGTTATATTGTTGATATACAACTGTAGGTACGCTTCTTCAGTATACCAAAGATGAAATATAAACAATATGAAAAGGTCAAGAGAAACAAATGCTAAAAGTGATATATGGTCTCAAGCTCATGTAATAATTTGTAGTTGAACCTTTGAGTTTCTTTGAGTTTTATCTTTACAAATTAAAGTATTCTTTGTAAAACTAGGTAAACATTTATGTACATAAATTTCAATGGAAGATGGTATACAGATATAAATGATTTTACATTGTAAAAACTGGCCATTAGTTGAGATTCAATGGTACAATGTGGTGACGTCAGCAAGTCCATTACATCATAACATTTTGTAAGTCATGTCTTTGGTAAATTATGTTGACGAACGTGATGCCATTTAGTTGACGTCTTGAAGTGTACATATACTTGCATATGATATCTCCTATAAAGTCTTACCCAAGCGGGAACAGATCCGCCGGGTATCAAAGTTTTCATAATGGTCATGGGAATTACAGTTTTTTAAAATTGCATTTTGATTGGTTGACGGAAGTACTTTGCACTCATTCATGAATTGCTTAGCTCTCCTTTTCATGCTAAATCCACATAATTGAAAAATTTCAAGCATACCTAATTGAAGTCACACGTCAGTAAAACATATTATTTCGCCTCGACAAAATCGATGCTGGTGATAGTTGCCTTACTCTGAGGGCGTGGGTTCGAATCCCGCATGGGACTCTGCCCGAAGAAGTACAAGAATTTGTACTATTGAAGGTAGTGTTATCCCAAATATAACCATGTTATATTTCTTCACTATTTAAATGGCAAGTATTTCTTATAAACAGATTATGTTTTAAACTTAAAAATTTAGTTGGATTCTGAAGACATGATGTTACTCTATGAAAGGGTACATGTATAGCTAAGTATTAAATTCTGTATTTTGCATGGTATCGTTTTTTCTGCCCCTGGGTGTATATCACTTGATCTTACAGAATACATTATATCTTGTGGAATGCATTGAAGAAAGAAATAATTAATTAATCAGATATACCTCTAAGATTGTGAAGTACATGGGAATGAATTCCTATTTCAAATAAATGCCACATGTTTTTCATCTCAAAATTGATGAATGTTACATACGATTGTGTAAGCTCATAAGCTATTAACATCTACATGTACCTTCATCTTTCTGGTCTTTAAAGTATCCGTGTTGTCTTCATTCTTTCAGATGGAAATTTTCCTCTAAAGCTAACCATTTATGTAATTTCGTAATTCAAAATGATTTTAATAAGACTAAAGCAAATACAAGATGAGGTTCATTGCATATTACTTTATCTCATGTGTATATCAGTTAACATACAAACCAAGATACATGGATAGTCAACTTCGTTATTGCAATGAATGCGACGTATCGGTGTAGATATTAAGAAGTTGACTATCCATATATCTTGGGTTTTCTTCATCTCTACAACTTCTAAAATGCCTCTCAAAGAATGTATATCAGTTTGTATCATCTTAATACCAGTTTGTTTGAGTGTTGTAAACTGATAACTGTGTAACATGGGTATCATTTAGTGTCGTATTCACAATAGTTGTATGTCAACTGTGTATCACTTTGTATCATCTATATTTAAAAAAATATACACTATCTCAACTATGCATGGTGTGTTTTCTTTATAACAGTTTCTTAAACACTTATCTCTTTAGAATTGATAATTTCGATACTATCATACATCTGTAGATATCAGTATACCCATGGTTTTAGTCTATATTTATTTATTAATGAACCATATTATAAAGTCACCATCGTTTCCATTTTCTGTACATTTATTTGAATGATTTGCATCAAATTTTATATAAAAAAGTTTTATATTTAAATGTACTTCTTCGAGGATCTATATTGAGAGGGAAAACCGACCTTCTTTTTGAGCCTTTTACATCGCCTTTAGATTCTCTTAATTTTTATTTAATAAATTGTGAGGGCATTAAACGAATTGAAGGTATTATTTTAAACATCGTAAAGATATGTACACATGCTATACGTGTTTATCTTATTTAGTTAAAGGAACAATTACACAAATATTTGGAACCGATGAGTTTTCAAATTGTCTATGTCCTATTATTGTATATTCCTGTATCTACTGAGTTACTGTTATCTTTAGATTGTTGAACCTCGTGAAACGTAAATATAGACTTGTTTACTTTCCATCTGATAAGCACATTTGTTATAAGATCACTTTGATTATCTGCCATGTCGACTTTTCCAAACTGGTTGTGAAATATTAATATCTTATCAATGAGTTACAACCAAATGGTAAACATTTCTACACGATGAATATGATATTTCAGTAATTGCATTCCAATTTCATTATTTGTTATCTCTTGAGAACCTGTATTCTATAAACTATAGTTCTATGAACTATAGTTCATTTTGATAAAAATAGGATAAAACATAAAACTGTGGTAATACTGGTAACATTCAGCATTTCAGATAATATGGTGATTAAGAAATTGTCATAATATGAAGGGTGACTACTTTAATGTTCGTTTCCTTCTACCCTACTGTGGATCTGATGTTATTTTAAATGTATCCCTTACCTTGAGTCCGCAAACTAAATACATTGTTTTAAAACTTTAGAATCCAGGACAAAAAGTTTTCAACTTTTAACATAAGTTTTAAAACTAAAATTCAACAACGGCACCTTCTGACAGTAAAAGGTAGAGACTAATTGACTTTATAAATCAGTCCTGTCAGATATTTAAAACAAGATTACTTCCAAAGGTAAGAATGTTAATGTTTTAATCCCCTTGAGTACATACAGCAAAGTAGAACTGGCGCCTTCTGAAGACTAAGCTGATAATGTTGTCGTCTAAGATCAGTTCAAAGCAACATATGTAAGAGCTAATCTCTGACAGTCTGTAAAACCAATATGACATGCGTTTTAATGGCAACTGGAACGGACTATATGCTTTCATTTAGTTGTTGTAACTTGAATTCATAACTGGCAGACCAGAATGCCTACAAAATATAACTTTGTATTAGATTACTTGTAACAAATTCAAGAGTGAAACGACATAGGGTAATTTAGATACATGGATGTTAATTAGATTGCTTTAACAAACTAAAAGATTGGGTATATGTTGGCATTGTATGTATAATATTTACACCATGTGCTTTCACATTAAGTCAGACTACCTACAAGAAGAGAGTTATTAATTTACATATAGAAAACTATCTGTGTGTGCTATGCTATTATATTATAACGTTATTAAGATGATTGTAAATCCTTATCCTTATGATAAGCTGTGGCATTGTACGTAATACTTCTTCCTCAGCCAGAATAGGAGTGTGACAAATACAGTGTTTTATCTAAAGTAACAGCGCACATTATTGTGTACACCTTCAAATGGACGAACTCATTTTGCATAAATTTTATTGTACATTCTACATTATCTTTCCTTTTTATTATTTTCTGTTTTAAAAATAGGCTGATCAGAATGGTAAGTGAAGATGTCTATAAGATCTGAAGAATTTTAACAATTATACAGTGTCATGATATTGCCTTAAGGTAACACATACGTTTAGGCATATGTTTCATATGTGCATATCATCTTTAAAAATGTACACACATATTTAGATATGTTCATTTTGTGTACATGCAATGGGTTGTTTTCCCATAAGGTGCATTTATGTCTTTACAGTGTGTTGTACCCCTATCTAGATTGGTGCACATAAAGACAATGTTCACACATAAATCATGCATATTTATAACAACACTTTGATTACTTTATCATATAAATAAAATAATGAAATTAAATAATTGTACTGAACCAGTGTTCTGATCATACGGCGTCCCTTATAACTAATGTTGTGACTTAATATTGGCCAGGGATGGCTCTGTTATCATAATCAGCGATAATGTGATAGTCTAATGTGAAACCGGTCATCGTCATGCAATTTCTGAAGCGTCAAAAAAAGAAAGGCATAATCTAAACATCAAATAATTTAAGCAAAAGAGCTGGAGAAATAAATTTTAAGTTTCCTTGAGACAGATTTTGACCATGAAAGTGCATTTGAAAACAACAAATCCAACTAATTATAGTATGGATCAACCTTTAAAATATCACGTAAATACCATGATTTATAACACCTCATTTTACCACCATTTCTAAACACATTAACACCTCTTTTTCTCAACATTTACAGACAATTAATTAAAGCAGATATCACATGGAAAAAGCGAATATATCTATTGCTTGTCAAACCAGGAAACAATTTTTCTTAAACAATTGATACTTGTCTCTTCCAAACTCTTCCTTATTACTTCAAGTAATACATTTAAACCATCTTAATGTGCAAATGTGTAAAGGTTTATTGATGTTCCTTGTCGTGTAAGCCAATAAATTGTGAAACCGAATCTGGTATTTCTATTCAAAGAATATGATGAATATATCAACAGACTTTATTGACGTTTTACTGTTTCGCATGCAAGATTCTATTCACATTTGACATTTATCAAAAGTGATATGTTGGACGGTGGTGTTTAACTGAATGGATAATAACGTAGCTCTCCAGACTAAATGATTTTATGACATTCATTTTATTGTTTGTCTTTTTATATAACTTTTTAATACTATACATTGTCTAGGGCAAATTGACCGAGAATCGGACATTAACTGAAGTTGTCGGAACTTCCGACACTTTTGGAGAAGGAAATAATGACTGTATAATTACTACAATCTGTTCATTTTTTAAACTGTTCCTTTTTGTTTGTACATGTATGTTAGTCCTTATTATTGTCAAAGCACGCATACCTTAACTTGAAGTCATATATCTTCATTTTCGTTGAAAATCAGACAGACTTACTGGTGTTCCTTTCAGCGATGAAGTTTTGTTGCTCATTGTTGTGCCATGCTATAAAGTGTTAGACATAATGAGTTTTAACAAGATATAATTCCTGGCAGAAACTCCATCAACTGTATGATGCTCTGGTAGAGAAGTGGCGTGCTTTTCCAAGAACAGAAAACTCTTACATAGTCTACCAGATAGGTATGTTGCAGTTATCAACAGACATGGGGGACACGTACCGTACTGACTTAAGACACACGTTCTCTGTTATGCAGCATTCAAACCTCATACAGGATCGTTAAACAATCTGAAGCTAACCAAGTGTTCCCTTGTTAATTTTTATTAGCATATTTCGATCAGAACACTGTCCGACACCTTCAGACTGTTTGCCCCAATGATACGAATATATTAACCGACACTTGAAAATAGACCCGATCTTGCTATAATGTCAAAACATATGATTTACATAATCTACATGAAATATCAGAGTAGAAAACTCACGAATATCCAAGCCACACAGCCGGACTGGTAACTGAAATAAATTACAAGTCCAGAAGAAAACCTACCTGTCCGATTTACAACACTCACATAGAACTAACTGCAAGTACCAAACATTTGTTGTTATACATTTGGTTGAACATGTTCCTCGTATTTTACTTATCAACAGCTTTTTTACTAAATGTCAGTTAAATGTTCATGTGATTATATATCATCATGTTGAATCATCGGTCCTTCCTTGAAAAACTGTTGTATTACGGATTATATCGGCTAACATGACATGACATCTGGATTACATTAATTACACCAGTAGTCAAATCATCGACGCAATTAATTATTTCTTGACATTGACGAGCCATAGCAATATACTGATATAAATTACAATTGATAGTATGCTAATATATCCAACTTAACTATTTGTATCGTCATATTTACTTAAATGAATTCACAAACACGACAAATCTTTACAAATATTGCCCATAGATTTGTCAAGTTAATAAATAATAATAAGGAATATAAAATATGCATTCAGCAAAGTCCCTTTGAGTAAGTTAGAATTATGATCTAGAAACGAACGAACTAAATGTTAATATACACAAAGAACTTAATTCAGCACCACCTAATATTTTCAGTGATACAGATATACATAGTAACGAATATGTATTGTTAGATGGTAATTGGTATGGAACTGCATTTCCTCTCAACAGTGTTCGGGTTTTTTGTGAGGTCAATAGCACAAACACACCCCACAATGCATGTGAGCACACCACCAACGAATTTCTGAAATTGCAGTTTTAAATCGTTCTTGAAATCAGTATAAATCTTGAAAATTTTCAAATGATTGTGTCATTATACTTCTGAACATGGCGCGAAGGAGACTCACTGAAGCAAAAAGATGACAAATTATTGGAATGAGTTCCACCGGAATGTCTTGTAGAGCTAATGGACGACAGTTGGGCATTCACCACACTGTGATAAGCCGTCTTGTCCAGAAATACCGTCAAACCACAGCATATGCAGCAAAGAACATCCAAGCATCAGTCCCATTCGTTGATGGATATGTAATGGTCTGGGGATGCATCTCTCACGGTTGTAAGCTCGATTTGGTGACTTCGAGAGGTAATCTCAATGGCGATTGTTACATCTGGGAAATTCGGCAGCCTGTTCTTGTGCCAAATTTTGACAATCATCTATTGGCCACTTGTCCTTGTCCTGAATGATAACGCTCGGTCTCACCGTTCTCGACTTGTGATTGATTTTCTAAAGAACAATGCCTGCCATGAGCCCGGATATCAATCCACTGAAACACATTTAAGATATGATTGGACGCCGACAACAAAGAACATTGTCCAACTGCTTAACAATCATGTTCACCGTTTTTTAAGTGCACAGAGCAATAGTTGTCAATGAGTTTTCAAGTAAAACCACTGTTCATGTTCATCTGGAAATATAATGAGATACATGTTACACATTGTATTCAGTTTTGTATTTTGTTTAGCTAAGATGATGCATAACAGCATTTCTTCGATTAATTTCACAAGATTTTCACAGTGGTTGGACTCGTCACACAAATCTTAAAATATGAGGTGGTGCTTGATTTAGTTCTTTGTGTATATTTTGCGACATACTTTTTATTTTACAAGCTAGCTAGACATTCGCTGTCTGCTATAGGTATCGCTTTGTAATCAATACATAAAAGGCAGTGCAAAGAGTTTATATGCGTTCAATTACGCTTGTTATCGTAATTTGCACTAACATGTTTTACAATACCATTACACCTCAGACTGACGAAAGATTACCCTGCCTGTGAAAAATATGTAGTAAAAGACTAAATTATCTACCCGACCACCGGACAGGCTCTTTTGAAATGTCACCGTCCGACTGGAAAAACAGACCGTCTCTAGAGGAGTCTCTATTTACATGACAATTTACATGAAATATTTGTCTTGGTTGCAAAGTAAAATTCTTCTGTATTTTCATCCTTTTATCTTCTCATCTCCTGACTCTGGGAGTAATAAAGAATATCTGAGCTATGATATATAAAAACTAGTTTGTGTATTGCTTATTTAGACACTAACCAATGAGTGACAGGGAATGACATATTATCTTTCCCGAGTCATATCCATTGCGTAATTCCCGAGCATTGGCGAATATTAAAAGGCAAAAACTTGCTAAAAGGGTCCAAGAAGGAGATGAATCGCAATATCAGTACGTGTGTAACGTGGAATCATCTTTTACATGTACGTACCTATTAAAATCAAAAACACAATTAAAATGTCTCCTGCGAAAATGTAATCACAATAAAAGATAGATGTGGTTTTAGTTAAAAGTTATGAATGTCTGCCCGTTTCTATCAATCCATGATTATACTTTATAAGTTATTGCAACATTCATATCAAGAGGTCTGCAAAGCTCAAAAGCAAGTTCACTCAAACCGCACGCGCCTATGACGTCATTACATTCGAACGATCGTAGTCTCTCTTGAAGCTTTCCCTGGTTTAATTTTCGATCGGTTACTCTGATATCTTCATGGAGCAAGGCAAAACAGCAGCACGAGTTTCAGTTTGTTGTCATAGATTAAAGGAGACAAGACGTTAGTGGTATACACGTGTACTAATCTGTGTGTCATTTGTCGAACCCAAGATGCATAACCTTTTGCAAATGATAATTTTGCATGATCCTCATAAACCATATTCTGAATAAAATTGAATTTGCTTTTATTGTATGGAACGTAAAAAATATTGTTTTATAAATAATATGTAACTGGAGAAAGATATAGTATACACTATTGACAGTAGATGGTGTGATAACACCTGATATGTTACCATAAACATGAAAACACTTAACATGACGTCATATGATATTGTGATGGAAGTGTGTACACTGAGCCTACTTTTGTTATATATCAGTCTGACCTTATAAACACCAGCGGCCCGGCAAGTTGTATGACCCGGGCCTACATGTAGACTGATACAGGTGTCCCAGTACTAAGATAATCAGTATCATACATTAACATTGACAGACAACAATCTTGGTTGAAGGTTGACTATGTCATATTTCACAATTGTGGTCATGAGATAACATGCCGACTCAAATGGTGGTTATAATCATATAAATGAGTTATGTATCTTGAAATTGTGGGGACGCTCTACATTCTGAAGACCTTTTACACATATATTGATATATAAACTATGTTCCTTCATTTGTAAATTCCCACAGAAGTCCTAATACTAAACTTCACACTTAACTATTTTGTAATAAATGTTTTGAATGGAACTGATCAGATTTACATGAAATATTGGTTAGATAATAGATTGGAAAGATGACATGAATGAGGGCAAGCTCATTGGATGGTCAACTTCTTTATTACTATGAGTGCGACGTTCTGTCCATAGAACTTGTCCTCATTCATCATACCATCATACTTCTTAACTGCCCCTCAAAGAAGAAAAAGTCATACATTGTTTAAATTTTTGGATATAGTGCGGTTAATTGGTAAATATACTTATTTGAAAAAGAGACAAAGGGACAATGATATAGATTAATCATGACAGGTTGTCCATTACATTCCTCTTTACTGTTATGTGTACTTAGGACGGTGTTCCTAGGCTGGTATACAGAAATTATCTATATTGTCAAAAAGAAAAAATAATTTTGTGTAAGGTATTGAAGTTTTAAAGAGAGTATTAAACTTGTTGACTATTATCTTTAAAGATATCATACTTTAGATTAGCGCCATAAAATTATCCAAAATTCTTAATGATGAATAAAGGCACTGCTGGCAATACTTACCATACAGAGAATTGTCTTTTCATTAAAGTTCTATTTTGTCGTTATTACCGTAGCATTTCAAACGGTTGCTTTCTTTCAAAATATTGCAAATTTCAGGGATCGTGACAAAAAAGTGATAATGGACCTCTGATAAATGTTTTATTCGGGTTTATCATGCAGTTTTTTATGATGTAGTTCTTTCAGCTTTCACTCTATACTTTTACCTTAAACGATATGTAAAACTGTATAATAATCGAAATGACTTGATTTGATGAAAAGATGAAACGTTAATGCTTTTACTGAAGCACAAAAATACAGTGTCCCCAGTAGTTTGTGCCATTAGCATCGAACCTGCTTCAGGGGGATAACATGCTGATAATTATCTTTGAGGTCCTTTCTTCTTGGATAAAAATACCACTCTCAGACAATGCTAAGAGCTGTTTGTATCGACTGAAATCCGTCTCTCTTCTGCCAACTGTCTACATTATATGTAACATGGCAACAAAGATGTTAACATCAGATGTATGACACTTGAACACAGTAAGAACAAACATCTGTAAATTTGCAATGTTGTAATAAACATTGTTATTAAATATCACTTGACACCGAATAAGAAACACACTACATGAAGAAGAACATGTATTGTTCTTGACCTAAGAACAGAATTTGCTCTATATTAGTCAATGCCATCATCAATAGTTTGCCAACCCATGTAGAAGAGAGCAGAGCTCACATGTTCGCTTTGGTCACATAAACTACAAACTACCTGATGGCACATCAGCGAGTACAGTTTAACATATGTATTAAAGGTGCATCCATTGTGTTTCATAAAATTTTATTTGGCTTTAATACGTTCCAACACACCATATGTGATGTTTACAATACAATTAAATTCACTTATCTTGCATATTCATCCCCAATCGCCAAACATATCATATTTACTATTTTCCAATTAAAATCGAGTAACATCATTATGCATGTGTAGAAACCGAAAGTGAACGTCCTATTTACATGCACAGTAGTTATATGACCTATTGAACATTATTAACCAAATTTTGTTATTTTGTCTGGTGTAAATAAGATTCAAAAATTACGTTTGACTCTGTGGCGCGCGCCACACGCGGTGCATTGTCCGGTTTTCGATCAGAAACCACTACTTTTACCTTCATATCGTCAATATACTAAGTCCAGTATCATTAAAATGGTTGTTTTCGGTAACAGTTGGTACTTCTCGATAAAATAAGACCATTTACAACGTTTGTCATATTTGACCCCCAACAACACAATGGATGTACCTTTAAGTAAGATGAAAGTTTTCGAGGTCTTTTCAATTGTCCATTGTGTTTATGTATTCAGTTCATTAACATTCTATTTTAACGACTCTATGAACAAACTGGTTTATTATCATCTTGATAATGTCCCTCTGTCCCGGGCAATTACCTTAATAATGTCCCTCTGCCCCGGGCAATACTCCAAATATATTGAAACCTAACTATTAATCCAAATACCAATCGGCAAATACCCGATACCACTTCACCAAAGCAGCTGTGATGAAAGATGTGGGACGTAAAGCCCCTATGATATCTATGGCCTTTAACGAACGACTCTTTGGCGTTTTTAGGTAATCAATTAAATTGATTAATTTGCAATAACTATTCGGTTTTTTCTTAGCTGCAAGTGCAGTACATGCCCGGCTGCGTTTGCACGATGCGCTTCACAACTGGGAACCACATGCATGAAATACCTTCACTGAGCTAAAGTTTACCCTAGTTTATTTATTTTTTTTTTTTTTATCAAATTCTAATTTATCCACTGTTTCTGGCTGATTATGAGTTGGATAAAACATGACCCGAAGGCCCAAGGGCATTTCCCAAGGCAAGAGGGCATACTTTTAAATACTACCCACGGGTCATGTTTTATCCTACACGTAGTGTTAAGAATCATTTGGTGTAGCTAATATCCGTAGCAACTACAATATGTCTAGCTGATAATTGTCCTTTGCACTTAATATTATGACTAAGTGACTACTTCTCGTCTGTCACTACTAGAGCATAAATAGTTGGTAATTGCACTAGGCTAATTGTCTAAAATTATGCTGAAAGGATGTACAACAATATCAGTCCCATCGTTTGCCAATACATCATTCAGTATTGCAAATGTCTGGAATCTATTACATGTACTATGCTAATATTCCAAGTAAACCTGAACAATGTGTATAACATTATTGCAACATGAGTACACAGAATACGCCTGCTTCATACTGATTTGGAATGGTACATAACTATCATTCCCCAACAAGTCCACAAGCAGTGATAAGCCTTTATAATGAATAGCTAATGGAAGTACAAACCAAGATGCATTGTAGATCAGTCACTCCGTATGGGTCCTCTTAGTTAGCAAATGAAGTGATAACTTCAGTTTATTCTCTCCTGTAAGCGTTGTTGTTGTTACAATCTGTCTATCGAAACTTGTGAAATTAGAAAAAAGTTATATTTTGCCAACAGTCAATCACTTCTCCTACAATTATCAAAATATATAAATAATTAGGCTTTTACTGAGTATGTTCCTTCACTATTTATTTATGATATAGTGATGCGATTTACATTTTGGTATCTCCAATGGATTGTCTTTATATGCTTTCATTTTATTTTGCTCGAGGTAAATTTATTTCTTTAACTATAATGACATCCTTTCTAATAATCATTGTCAATTTTTTTTAAATTGTCAGGTTAGTGGTTGAAGCTTTCAAACTTGCAGAATGAAATAGACAGTTTCTGTTTTCCTTAAGTTTTGAATGAAACTTTCTTTATCGACTTAATAAGAACATTTTCATCTTTGGATGAAAAGAAATGAAAACACACAATTTGAAGCTGCTCGAAAAGTAATTGAGATTTTACAGATAAATAAATATGGATTTTTCGAAATTTTGAACAATGTTCATGAGTAAAAAAACTACCAAAACTGAACAGTTGTTTTTGAGGCGTAATGTTTGGCATATTCAATCACTTCTGAAGTCAAAATACAAACTAATCAATTTCGTTTTCACCATTCCACATGCCTCAAATACCTCACACATTACACAATATTTGCACTGACAAACGCAAGTAGGTGAACACACATCCTTGATACAGCTGTATTTAATGAACTGTTGTAACGTTTGAACAAAATATTTTTTTATTCACATGAGTAGTACAATCACTTTCAGACAAAATAATTCATAACATTATGCATGCATTACTATTGTCAGATGGCAAACATTGCACATATTAAGGAGTGTTTGACAGATCAAATAAATACATTATGTAATGGTAACTTTTTTTCTAAATTCATTTGATTTTCGTTCTTATGATATATCTCTCAAGTCTTTCAAGGTAGAAACGAATGTTATAATGGACAGCGGTTCATCTCTAATACAACTAATATACATGCATTGGGTATCTGGCCAGCTAAAAGAATATGCTTCAAAAACTTATTGAGACAGAACTGAATCTTAAAACGTAAATGTTGTCTTAGAAATATTTCAGAAATGTTGTAACAAGTTAATTGTGTCTTAACTTGATACTTCTAAGTTTCTCTTAGTTTATATGATTTGTGAAAAATTTAAATCCTGAACAATCTGACATCTGTAGAAATGAAGATTGTTTGTTCCTTTTGTATCTATTATTGCTCAAAGGTCTTTTAATGGCATTTGACAGTGAACTACAGAAGAAATAAAGAATTCTGTTTTGTTGATGTCAAGAAATTCTTATTTCTGATAATGTATATGTTTGACCGTAGATTGATATGACATAGCTTAATAAATCTTTTTTTTAATCATACCACTATATCAAAACAGATGCGATCAAAATATGATATAGTAGATATTATTTATACATGAGAGAGTAACACGAGTAAGAAGATAACGTTCTTGATGTATTCTCCAGTGTTAATTATGCAGACCCGATTCAATTTAAGACTGGCCATAAACAGTTTCCTTTGAAATAAATTATCTTTGTGATACCTAGTAGATTGTTCAAATTCTTTAGAAAGAAAGATTCTTAAAACTTTTATCATTTCTATGATATACACGTATATGTCTATAAACCATGTATACAAATGTTCCAATTCGTATATCAGATGTAAAATAACATTTGTAGAGGATGTGTTTTAAACTGTGTAATACCACTGAAGTCATCAAAATATACATAAACACCGATTAAAAGAATATTGCAAAACATTTGCTTGTTCGTTTTTTCGGCAATTGCTTATTTGACATACATTTATGTATTTTTCAGGGTGAACTGTGAGTTTCGAAGTTTGACCTTCTGGTACCAAATCCTACACCAATATGATCTTTCAACTATTATCCCTAAATATATATATATAACACAAAAATTCTCCAACCCCAATGGACATGAAGTAAACTTTTATATCATTAAGATTAAATTAATGATATTCAGAATGACTTCAAGAAATTTGTTTTCGCTTAAAATATACACTATGACACATGTTATTGGAGACACTGTCAGCTAAAACAACTGCTAAACCCTATAGCTCATATACTACGTTGTAGGAAACTCTCGTAAAATATCATGGTACATTGTACTTAACTCAAGGTTGATGAGATGTCCTACATTCCCTATATCAATATTTCAAATTGTGCCTGTGGCATATATCATTAAGATGTCCCTATGGCCAGGCAATCATTTATATAAATCAAATTTAAAGAGTTCAGATAACATGTCTCTTTCATGTTTAACTATATTCCAAACCCTTGGAATTCTCGTGATTCTCAGTGATACAAGAAGCATGGTTCTAACAAGGCTCTCCCTCTCTCTGATCCCTGTATTTCTGTGTATGACTGAAGCAGTATTCATATCCATCTATCTGCGTGATATCAGTACTGGTATTGAAGAAAAGCTAGGTCCTGACAATTACAAGCCAATAGTATGTGCAATGGAAGGATTGGCGTCTTTGGAAGATTATTCCAAATTATCCCAAAAACTTTTGAACACTCGATCTTGTATATTCATAGAGATGACGCATGAAGGGATGAAACTTGAGAAAACATATTTTTGGGAAATTTTTGAATGCTGTCAAGTGCAGGTAGATATTTGTTTAATCTGTTTGAATAATGTCTACTTTCTTTGAGGGAAACATTGTATTAGTGTTCGATTTCCTCAAGACAAAATAAATACAGAAGTTTCTTTTTGATATTGATAGAACTGTTATCAACACTGTCAATGTACATATCGTATAAAGAGCCATGTAAAATCAACGTTTAAAATAAATCGAAATGTTTTCAGAAGATGATGATTTTAAAAGTGTCTTAAACGGGATTTTACATGTATATAGATATTCAAAACATTGAACACCATATCTCATTGAACTTTATCTCTAAAAATGATAAGCCTTCTGATAATGAGAATGAAATAATTGCATTTCAGGTTAATACTCTTGGAATGGATGATCCAGCCATAATTACGTCAAGTATGTATGTACTTTATAGCCCAAAGCCTTGTAAACATGTAGCTTTATGTACAATTTATTATCCCTTCATATCAATATCAATATAAAAGATTTCAAATACGTAAAATAACACTAGAATTAGCAATGGACGACTATGCGTTGGAGGCGCAGACGCCCCAAACCTGTATACACTGCTGATATTTCACCCTATATTACATATTTTGGAAAAAGTATATGACCAATGAACACAGCTATAGAACATTTTAACCACGTGACCATGTGGGTTATTCGAAATAATTATCCCTTTTACTCTGAAAAGAGATTTTGTCTAAACATCACAACTTGAAACGACCTTTTTGTTATTTTGAATCTTTCAATTCAAAGCAATTTTACACCTGAATGAGCAGACATGTACCAATTCGAATGCATAATTTCGCACTACAGTTTCGGAAAATACACAAAACTTTACACGCAAATGTTATCAGCAGGACCACAAGCATCTACTAATCAGTATTATTAGCGTACAATGAACACGCCAACCTTCCACTCAGTTATCAAATGTTGCAATGCCAATAAAACTTGCATAATTGTACTCAATGTACTGATAATGTATTCATGACAGTGAAGCATGTATATCACGTCCAAACAAATACTGGATAGAACTGTATTTATGTCCAAACTGACAGCACCAAGAATAGGGGTACCGGTTTTCCTTGGACTAAGATTAGAATCATATGCCTTCCATCCACAGATAAACCGAAATATGCTTCATAATCAATCAAATTAACATATTTTAAATTAGCAAAGTTTTAACAAATGGTTGGCTGCTTTTTTCAGGGAAAATATGTCTACATATTCTTATTGCTGGAATCTAGCAATGACAAAACTCTCAACAACGTTTTGTAAAAATTCATAATATAGGCCTAGTTCAAAGTATATGTTAAAATAAATCGAGGACATATATTCACTTTTATTTTCAAATGATACGTAACATATAATAGAATTTTATTTTTGAATAAATAATGTATGTAAACTGTTAATACAGAATACCTATGTCACACAACTTGAACGATCGAGGTACACATTTTTAAGACACAGACTTTTAAATTGAACAATTAATTGTTTGCTATATGTACATATGACATACATATCATTTTTATACTATTTCCTAGCTTTAACAAGATGCCTCCAACCATGACTTTTTAAAGAATTTTCTTGTCACACTATTTCCCTATTTATTTGACAATTAACGCATAAAAGAAATGAACATATATATGTGTGATGTAAAAGTTAATGACTGACAGTTCAACTGATAATAAAATGCAGAATTGCAAAACATTATCTTAACAAATTATAACAGGTAGGATAAATAACAGATTGTAAATGTAAATGACAAAGCCTTTGATATTTAATCTTTTAGTCATTAATTAGTGTTAGTACATGTAGGTATAAAGGAGAGGTCATAATGATCTTTGATCTTTGGTTTCTCTTTTGTCCCACAGATTCGCCAGCGACGAGGTCGACACCATCTGAACGTAAAATAGATGCCGACCAACAAATAAAGGCCCTCTTTATTTTCACTTTTAATGTCGATAGTCAGAGATTTGAAACCATCACTAAGAACCGTGTTTTTACTTCGAGTAGCAGACTAGACCTTGGAAAGGTTATCGATGCTGTTGTTTGTTCTGGAAGTGGAAAACCAATGAAATTTGTATCAAAAGACAGCAAGATACATTCTTTTACCTTTCCTATTCTTCAAAATGATGATATCTACGCATTTAAAGATCACATGAAAACAAGTAAGGACACTGATATATGGGACATTTACATGACAGTTAAATCCAAATATGCTGTTAATGGAAGAAATGTTTGAGTCTTGTACTCTTGATGTTTGCAAATGTTTGATTTTTTAAAAGAATATTTTATTCATGATAGAAAGAAAGTAAATTTTATACAAATACAACATCCTCTCGCTAGTTCCATAATACAAATACCCATGATGAGAATATTGAGGCAAACCAGTAACAGTGTTTCCAGCTTCTAAATGTTCAATTGTTCTGATGTATTTACCTGCTATTGAACAAATATATTTAATACCTTGCACACATATTCTAATTGGTCTAATGAATATTATATATATATATATTATATTGAAGATAGTCGTTAACGTGAAGAATATATCTTTTTTAAAACGTATTTTCCCCAAAGTAATGATGTGTTCTTTCCATTTACAATCACATGAATTTGTTAGTGTGAGGGTTCTCACTATAAATGCTAATAGGTAGATAAAAGAGGCGCCTTATGTACATTTGAATAGTGGCTGGAAGCTAGAGGGAAAGTTTCAGTATATATCTTTAATATGACTGTGGAAAGGTTTTGTGTTTCAATTGTCTTACTGAACAACAGATGGTTGAGGTTCATTTCTTGAAACTCAGGATCAATTTACTGTGTGATTAAGTTACCTTTCTCTGAATATTAATTAAAAAACGTGCCAATGAAACCATATTGCAGACGGACATAATTAAAATACCAAAAAAGATTGGTCTTGCTTACATAATCAGTAAAGGTCTTCTTATCTGAATACAACAACGATTGATTATGGAGTTCATGACACACAATGAAATTATTATGTGTTTTTATTTACAGACATAAATTTTCTCCGCTGTGACACAACTTCTGGGGTGATCCTACCAATCAGTGATAAGATGATCTTCAATGGTTCCTGGGAGGGAGAAGAACCGCAGCTCACATTCCTCACCAACACATCTAGACAAATATTGGCTGTTGCTGTGGAAACGGTTACTAGGTGAGGGCGTTACTCATATATCAATTATCATAATTTCCCTAACTTGCAAATGCTTACTTTATAATTAAACTTAACAATATTTATTTGTTGTAAGTGTAAACAAGAATATTTTTAACAAAGACTTTAATACTTGTAACTCAAAGAATCGATAAACAATTTATAGCATGTACAGTATTATTTAGGAAGAATGTATTTTTTATACAAGATAATAACAACGGTATGTATTATGGTATTGTTTATCCTATCGTAAATTTATCAAACATGAATAAGACAGGTGTCAACTGAGTATTTCTTCTCAATTAATTTCTATCTAAATGGTAATATAAATAACACCACATAACGTTTCACATTTACAGAATGTTGTACTGGACAGAGAAGTGTTCTGGACACAGGAGTTGCCAACACCTAGACTTGTACAGAATACAATACAGTGGACAGCAGAGGAAAAAACAGAAAATTGGAAAACTGGATAAAGTCACAAGCTTTGTTGTTGATCCTTTTCGTAAGTTTGATTGCACTTTCAGAATATTCATATATAAATCAATGAAATAAAACCGACTTTCGGCTAATTTCATTTTATCAAAACTTAAGCAGTATCAAAAACGCAAATCAAGATTATTGTAAGTAATTATGTTCTCAGCACCAAACGCTCTTGTGACACGGATTTGTTTTATGAATATCAACATGAGTGTACAAATGAACCAAAACGGGTTCAGGGCAATTCAAGGGAGTTTCCAAACGCACATGTCAATGTAATGTTTCAAAATCATGAAAACATGACTTTGCAGGAGAATGTTGGTGATGAATGAATGTGGTATTTCAATTTGGGTTGTGGAGAAAACGTTTCGTTCCTTATAAAGCAAGATACTTTGAAGGATGCTAACTGGGAAAACAGATTAGACAAATTGTTATGCAAGGGCTAACAGAACATGAATGTTAGCGAGTTATTAGATTACTCTATTTTCGTACTTCACAACGAGAAATGGCTCAAAGATTCAATGTCCAACGTAACCACGACGCCAAACACATCACGTGTAATGGCCGACCCTCGGTAACATCAAGACAACTGGGTTCATCAGACGCAACTCCGGAACCGATTCCAGCAACAGTCTCGATAGCAACCATCCATTGACTAAGGTAGATATCATGCATCACAAACCGTTTGTAGACGTTTACAAGGTTTTTGGATCATCTGATGACGATCACCAAGATGGTAATTTTACTGTTCTTTGAGCCAATATGGACCAGGAGTAATTATACAGCATAATAACGCCAGTATTGTTCAACAGTTTTTGGGTCAGAGCAATGTTGCTTCTATGGCCAGTTAAACCACCAGACGTGTCGCGGACTCCAAACCAACTCCAACGCTGGAACAACTGCAACAACGATGACATCATACACGACTGATTACTTCACACGGAGGTGTGTTTCGGTTGTCATTGACAGATCAATTATCTGTTCTATGAAAAACAACTTTGTTTTCTTATTTTTTTGCAACATTTTTTAATGGCATCACAACAACTTTTCTTGCTGAGTATATGAAGTAGTTTCATGGCATGCTAATATCCTTTCAGAGCAGTGTATTTACGCATGTGCTGGTTTCCTGAAACGTTTAACGATGCAGGGTGAACATGTCCACATAGAAAATGACCCAGCCGAATTCACCAGCGGTTGTACTGCTGTTGCATTGTTCGGACAAGAATTGTATGTTCATGACATCAACAGGTAAGTTTAATTGATAGGCACTTATTTTACATGAATACGTTTGTAAATATATGTAGACTTTGTCTGGCTAAAGAGTTTGAATGAATTGAATCTAAATACATCAGAACATGAAGTTCTGCTTACAGGTAAGTTGTTGTAAGAAGGAAGCCTAATGTAGTAACTGAAGGTAACTTATGTAAATGATCGGATTTAGGATTCATATGTCAGCAAAATTAACATATTTGGCGAATGAGACTTCTAAAAGATGATTTAAAGTGACTGGCGTTATTTGATGAATTAAAATCATGATTTATTTTAATTTATTTCAATAAGTGTATCATAATGTTATAGACATATACTGCACATACATCCATGAGTCTATGTTTTGAAAACGACTAATTAGTTAAATGGAGTGAAGACACAATGACTAATAAGAGAAAGTACCCTTTAGATAAGAGCTCTATAATAGTTAAAACGCATATTTATAGCTGTTCCGTGCAATCTAGGAGTCATCACAATCTGCAGATTGTGAGCTCACAATCTGCAGAATGTTCGAACAATCTAGGAATGTTTCACTATTCCTAGATTGTTGAAACAATCTGCAGATTGTGAGACCTGAACAATCTAAGAATAATCACAATCTAGGAATTTGTTTCCAAGCAGTTACATGTTGTAAATTGTCATTTCCTGTCTACCATAATACAAATGGAATTAATACGTAAATTATGATAGGCATTCAAATTTTATTTCTGTCTCTTCTACCGATTAAAGGGGCCAATTCTTAGATTGTGAGTTGTTTTATTTCGTTTTTCTCTAGGGATCGATTCCTAGAGTGTGAATGGTTTTGATATGTCATCTAAAGACTCTAGAAGTCGATTCCTAGATTGTGAAGGGTTCTCAAGTGGTTGTTCTGTCTTATCTACAGTCTATAGGGGGCGATGCCTAGATTGTGAAGGATTCTCAAATGTTTTTCTATCGTATTTACAGTCTATATGGGTCGAGTCCTAGATTGTGAAGGGTTGTGATATGTCATCTAAAGATTGTAGAAGTCGATTCTTAGATTGTGAATGGTTCTCAAGTGGTTGTTCTGTCTTATGTAAAGTCTATAGGGGTCGATTCCTAGATTGTGAAGGGTTCTCAAATGGTTTTTCTATGGTATTTACAGACTCTAGGGATCAATTCCTAGATTGTGAAGGGTTATGATATGTTATCTATAGACTCTAGAATCAAAGTCTAGAAATGGACTAATAGTGTCGCTAGATGATATAGCATACTCCTGCAAAATCTAGGAATCGACCCTTTACAGTCGGTATAGTTGAAGATCAATACCCTTCTATTTGAACATGCTTATCAATCTAGTAATCGACCCTTCATGGTCGGTTGATGACATATCAAAACATTCACAATCTAGGAAATGACTCCTGAAAGCTCCTAACAATCTAGGAATCGGCTCCTACAGTATTAAGATGAAATGTCACAACCCTTTACAATCTATGAATCGACCCATATAGGCTGTAGATAAGACAGAACAACGAGTTGAAATTAAAGCTATTTGAGAACCCATCACAATCTAGGAATCGACCCCCGTAGTCGTTAGATGAAATTCTACAACCCTTCACAATCTAGGAATCGACCCATGTAGTCTATTGATAAGATAGCAAACTATTTGAGAACCCTTCACAATCTAGGAATCGACCCATGTAGTCGATAGATGCAATATCATAACCCTTCACAATCTAGGAATCGACCCCTGTAGTCGTTAGATGATATTCTATAACCCATCACAATCTAAGAATCGACCCTATTGTCGGTAGATAAGACAGAAAAACTATTTGAGACCCCTTCACAATCTAGGAATCGACCCATGTAGTCTGTTGATAAGACAGAAAAACTATTTGAGAACCCTTCACAATCTGGGAATCGACCCTATAGTCGGTAGATGAGATAGAAAAAAAACTTTGAGAACCCTTCACAATCTGGGAATCGACCCATGAAGTCGTAAGATGAAATTCTATAACTCTTCACAATCTAGGAATCGACCCCTGTAGTCGTTAGACGAAATTCTATAACCAATCACAATCTAGGAATCGACCCTATAGTCGATAGATAAGATATTAAAAAACTATTTGAGAACCCTTCACAATCTAGGAATCGACCCCTGTAGTCGTTAGATGAAATTCTATAACCCATCACAATCTAGGAATCGACCCTATAGTCGGTAGCTAAGATATTAAAATAACTATTTGAGAACCCTTCACAATCTGGGAATCGACCCATGTAGTCTGTTGATAAGACAGAACAACTATTTGAGAACCCTTCACAATCTGGGAAATGACCCCTGTAGTCGTTAGATGAAATTCTATAACTCATCACAATCTAGCAATCGACCCTATAGTCGGTAGATAAGACAAAAAAAAATAATTTGAGAACCCATCACAATCTAGGAATCGACCCTATAGTCGATAGAGAAGATAGAAAAAACTATTTAGGAATCCTTCACAATCTAGGAATCGACTCGTACAGTGGGTTAGATAGACTTACAAACAGATTCCTAGATTGTGATCATTCTCAGATTGTTAGGGTCGAACAATCTGCAGATTGTTTAAACAATCTAAGAATGGTGAAATATTCCTAGATTGTGAGCTCACAATCTGCAGATTGTTCGAACAATATGCAGATTGTGATATACCCTAGATGGTTCGTAACATAGCCACTTCATATAAATAACAAGTGACATTCATGGTTTCCAGTGGTGGAACCATTTACCATATCAACTCCACCAAAGCAGTTGAAGAGTATGGCATAACCTATCCATGTACCAAACCATGCATTTCTCAGGTATTTATGTTCTAGGTTTATATTTAAAAAGAAAGATGGATTTAACTCGAAATGTTGCGAATATTTTGATCGTTATAGTTCACTTTACCTGACTGTCTTCCACCTGTAACACAAACTAAAGAGGGTCAGTTGAGTTTACCTTCAATCAAATTTAACCCGAATATTTCCGCTAATGACATTCAAGTGAACAAAATCATCAAATATGTTATTTAAATAATGGTCTAATGTTGGTGGTACAAGTAATTAGATTAACCGTTGATATTGAACAAACATATATTGAGACAATGCAAATACAAGTTATACAAATAGCATACAATTAAATATTAATTTTGTCTTTCAGGTTTTTGAAGCACACATGTTGAAGAAACATCTTGTTCATCCTGGTTGAATGCATCTTCAGAATGTGTTTTATTGACATTCAACGACTGCTAATCACATGGACGTTTTCGTAAGACAGTTAGGACTAAACGGCTATAAGCTGTGCACGTTTGTAAGATAGTTTTCAATTTTAAATTCAATAAACCAAGTTCTAACATTTTGATATTTATAATTTCTTCTGCACCTCTATTTGATTATGTAACTGACTTTGCGATACCGTCTCGAACGGAGTCAGCACATCTCCAAGTCACTATGAAATGATGTGCGCTTCATATTAGAGAATCTGTTGAGCACAACAACAATTGTAAAACTATTTTCAAATTTGTTTGGGACAACGACAAACTAGAAACATTCAGACACAATTTTGTGTCAGATTCTGTGCAAGATATTTAAGACAAATCTGTTGATAGCGCGTTTACATGTATTGATTCTAGCATTGACCTTATTGTAGACGCCCTTTGCCTGGCAGCATCAGATATAAAAAGAAAGTGTAAAAATATTAAACATGATTTTAATTGTTGGCATGATGTAATGTAGAAAACTGAAATCTGAACGATGCAAATCATTGACTAAGTTTAGAAAACGTAAAGATAAATTCTCATTGGAACAATATAATTTATCAAGAAACAAATACAATGCCTATTGTAAGCAAAAACGCACGGAGTTTTACAAAGAGAAAAATACTAAAATAGAAAATAACGTTAATGACTCCAAAAGATTTTGGCATGAATTGAAAACTTTTAAATAGAAAGAAAGTTTCAAAGAATACTATCCCAACACAAGAGTGGTTTAATCACTTTAGAACACTGTTTTCAGGTGATAATGTAGACTTTGAAAGAAATACTCAAACTGATGAACATGATTTCATGTTGAATAGTAATTCAAACAATGACCTTACAAGTGAAATTCTTGATTCCCCACTATCCAGAGAAGAGTATCAACAACCTTAAACTTAATAAATCTCCTGGAATAGATGATGTTATTCCAGAATTTTTCAAATATTCAGCTGATCTGTTACTACCATATTTTGAGTTAGTTTTCAATCTGATATTAGAACGAGGGACATTTCCGACCTCCTGGTTTCTAGGGATAATTGTTCCCTTACACAAACAGGGAAATCTCAATAATGTTGATAACTACAGAGGAATCACACTATTAAGTATATTTAGTAAAGTCAATTCACATCAATTATCAACAAACGATTAACTTTTTGGGGAGAAACAATGAATGAAATAAATGAATCTCAGGCAGGATTTAGGCAAGGTTATACAACAATTGATAACATGATCATTTTACAAAGTGTGATACAAAGATACTTGAATAATCAGTGTGGGAAGTTATATTCATTGTTTGTGGATTTTTCAAAGGCGTGACTCTGTTCGAAGGCATAAGCTATGGGGATTGTGTATATTAAATGGAATTAACCATAAAATGACAAATCTATTAAGTAACATTTATGACAATGTTAAAGCTTGTGTTAGGAATAAAAAAAACAGCTTTATATTACACATATATCTGCAGCAACTTCTTATTGATATCTAGAGAGAAGTCCCTTGTTGAATTCAAATCCGCGCCCTTAGAAATAGTATGACGAACCTACCCTCATTTCATCTATAATTACTACAGATCCTTTGATGCAGAAATAGTTCAGTGGTTTTCTTCTCTGTGTTTTGATGATAAAAGGATCCAACCATAAGAATATATGATTCTAGCGATATCAAACGTGTTTTTTTGCAAACCATTGCTGAAGATTTTCAGCTGTTTTAATGTGTTTATTTGGATAAATCTGACAAAGAAATCCTTTATACGTTAATTTATTTTTAAATAGAATAAAAAATCTTATCTTTTAGTGTTACTAAATGATTTAAGGAGTTATCGAAATTTAGATAATAAGAAATTACACTATTCCATACTATGTGTGTAGTTGTCATTAAATCGAGTGATTTCCTGAATAAGAATTATCAAATACATTCTGTTAACCTACAAAGATGTAAAGAAAATTATTTTTGTAAAAGTAATGACAATGTTAGACAAAAAAAACGTAATTAAAATACGTGTTTTTTCATAAAGGGGTAGCAGCAAGTTTTTACGCTCAAATAAGTTGATGAAATGTATTTGAAAAAAAATTAATGTCACTAATAGTACAACACCCATCTCTCTACGGAAAACCAAATTATCAAATGAGTGTACATGGTTAGTAAAGCCATGGGAATCGTTATTGTGATTCAAATTAATAATATGTGTTCACATTAAAATGGCCGCCATGCAATTTTTACTTTACTTTACTGTTTGTGTAATAAGATGTTTTACGCTCAAAAGTAAATATATATGACATAAACTATCCTTATAAATGGGAAATTTGATTTTTTTTGTTACAGCCCTTTTAAAGTGCGTTTTTATTATCGATTTCTATTCAATATCATATTCATATATGAGTCAATTATTCAAAAAAGTGTAAATTTTATGTTCAGGCTATCGGCTGTAAAATATGAGATATTGTTAATCTATTTGTTCGTCAAATAATAATTACTCACTCGAATCATTTTATCAAAAACATTTTCATAAATTAATTTTTTGTAGCATTTGTAAATTCGACAATCTAGCTACCTATTCCCAAAGTCACGAAATTACATTTTAGAGCATTATTGAAGTGATAAATACATTCAAATTCACATTTTTAGTGTTGTCATACAAGCTTAAAGGTAGGAACTTTTTTTCAAATCTGTTACCATGGTTAAGCTATATGCAAAATTTTTGTAAAATCAGTCACGAGTGACATTTGTTATGGTTAAACCAGGAGCAATCATTGTTTCAGAACTGATAAATGGGAAATAGTCAAAACTATTATAATTTACCGTCAGTTCTGTTGCCATTCAAACTGGTACAGGTTGGACATTGTGGTAACCGTTTTAACATCTCACTGCTTTTCACTCAAACTAAGGCTGAATTCTTTATAATACTCCAATGCTTATATGTTTCCTTGATATTTTCGTTATGTGTTTTCATATTTTAACGTACATTGGTAAAACAATGAGTATATTTTAGGATAATTTTCGGGAACACTTTTAACATTTTGTGATATTGCAACACAAAAAGTTCCTAAAATGAAATTTTAGCAAGTGCTGTGGTTCTAAGCAGGTAAGGGTTTGTCGATGTCAAATCATCTAACAAAATTCAGAAATATTAAACATTATCATTTATACAGACATATTGAAAATCGGTAACAGATTTGACACAACAGGTCATATTTCTTACATCTGACTACTTATTATTCAAACTAAGGCTTAGTTCTTTTTAATTGACTAATGTTCCTCTACTTATATCTTTCTCTGATATTGACGTAATTGTTATACTGGATTTCTAGGTTCAATGTTGAAAAGCAGTGAGTACATGGGATGCTAAAATAATTTTGGCAACAATTTTGAAATTAAATGTCCAAAGTTTTACCAATTATTTTCATGATTATAACCAGGTATTTATCCTTTTTCTTTATGATAATGATTAAAACAACGGTGTTATGTAGTATAATGTACACTGTACTATCTTAAATAGCTTTTCCTAATTCTGATATCATATGGAATGTTTAATCAGCATGATACCATTTTACACAATTGTAACAACCCTGACTGACCAAGGTCAAAACTGTTACTACTGTTTGTTATATTTTCTTGCTAACTGGAACAGATTAATTGGATATGCACATTTGAGTAAGAGTTTAATAGCCAAAATAGTTGCAAACAGATAGCTACAGTAATATTCTAATGACCTATTACAACATTTTTCATTAAGGCCTATACAGTTACCAGAAATGTAATGTTCTGTTACTTACTACATGGCAACATAGTCACAGATGTATTTATAAATACAGGCAGTGAACTATCTAGTTCACATTCAGAATTCACATTCACATTCAGAATTCAGAAAAATATCAGAAACACTAAAAGAAACCACTACAATTCTAGTGGATATGATTGTGCAATGGACAGAAGTGGAGTATGGTAAACATTATACCCGCCCTTGGATGTTGAAGACACGTTTGAGAACGCTCTGATTTATTTTGCTAACTACTTTAAAACAAAAGTTAGCTTGAAGTTGTGAGTTTGTGTGATCAAAAGTCAACACACCAGCGTTCGTTTGAAGCCACGCCATGGTGGATCTAGCCACTTACAGAGCTAGAATTGGAACTTTTCGCAACCCACCCGGGACTCGGCAGGTGAGCCATGTTGACGCTTACACGCCATTCACTCAACGCCGTGATCGTGATGTAGACACCATGCCTTATCGTTTAATGATCTGCTCACTTATCATCACAGTACAGTTGTCACTATCTGCCCTAATCATATGCAACCAGAATGTTATTTTCAATTTCTCACTTGGACAGTTTATGCCGAAAGAAACAACATTTTATTGCGTTGCGTGTGACGTCACTACCTCGAGCTGTGACCTAGTTTTGTCTATATATCACATCTCCCGTGCTGCTCATGAACGAGCTTTGTGCCTACTCGGGGACGACAATCTTCCCGTGCGTGTGGTAGTGCAGCGTTTAATTTGCTCGAATGATGTTGAGACAAACCCGGGGACCAGTCACACTTGAACAAGTTCAGGATAACTTACGAGCGTACTCAGCGCAATACAGAATATAAAAACAGAGCTAGCCACCGCCAAACATGACCTAAGTTCACAGATTTCTTCTCTCCGGAATGACATTAAGGCTCTTAACTCGAAATGTGAACACCTCGAGGACTCTGTAACTGATATTCGTGGAGACATTGATATTATAAAACAAAACCATGACATTGTGAACGACGACATCGATGCTCTCGCTAAGAAGGTCGATTCAGTGATTGATGTCAAGCGTAGACGCCGAACTAGACCGGTTGGAATCGTACAGTAGACGGGACAACATAATAATTCATAGTATACACGAGGTGAACTGCGAGGAGAAGTCTATGGCATGCAAGCAGACAGCGTTGAACACTCTTAATGACCACGCTACCTTTAAAACATGGGAGACGTCTGACGTTATCCGCGCACACAGACTTGGCGCCAAGCGGGTTAATGCTTCAAGACCTCGCCCGATGATCGTGAAGTTACACATGTCTGACGATAAAGTGCGATCCCTGAAAGCAAGACCTACATTCAAGGCAGCGGGACTAGGCATCTCCAGTGACTTAACGTCACGTCAACGTCAGCAACCCCAAGCTCTGAAAGGAACTGGCATGTTTGGCTACTTCAAGGATGGACAGTTGGTGAAAGTGCCTCGCTCAACCACAATGTCAACTTGTTCTGCTAACACACGAGATTCCAGAGCCAACATCCAAGCATCTACACGACAAACGAGGTCGAACACCGCCCGACCATAGGATGTTGGCCGAGGCCCGGATCATATCCCACAGGGTACTTATGATAGTGACACCGGCGTAACGCCCGCTTTACACAGCTCGTACAATGAATCTTTTCCATTTCTGTGTTGGAACATAAATGGACTAAATAACAAAGCAGGAGATGATGACTTCATAGATTATATTAAGAACTTTAAGATTGTTTGTCTTTTCGAAACTTTTGTTGATTCTAATTACGACATGAACTGGTTAGCTGATTATGAAATTTTCGTCAGTTCTGCTGTGAAACTGTCTCAATACGGCAGACTTTCCGGAGGTGTGTGCGTGTGTAAACATCAATCAGTTAGCAAGTTGTGTAAGTTGATAACTACAGAATTTGATAATTTCATATGTCTACATATATCAAAAGCTTTATTTGCTATTGATAAACATGTTAATTTGATGTGCACATACATACCACCTGAAGGCTCGCCCTATTATAACCATGTTGATACTAACTGTAATTTAGATAAACTTGAGGAGTTTTTATTTGATAAACAGTCGGAACTTGGAGATTCACATAATGTTTTGTGTGGTGATCTAAATTCCCGAACAGGTGATGCTAATAATCCTTCAGTATCTCTACATGATGATATTATACATAGACAATTTCCATTTCCTGAAGATGATGATGTAGATATTGATAATCGGAAATCACGCGATATAGTTACAAACAAATTTGGACAGAAACTACTAGATATATGTTGTGCATTTCAATTGTTTATTGTTAATGGGAGGGTTTATGGTGACTTACAAGGGGAATAAACGTATTGTGCGAGTCAAGGTTCTAGTGTCAATGATTATTTTATATGTTCGCCGGATTTCTTCCAATTTATTGACATGTTGACTGTCGGTGAGCGACATGAATCTGACCACTTACCTCTTGAGTTAACTTGCAAGTTCCCACGTATAAATCAGAACACGAATGACGGTATCAATACCACAAACGCTAACAGAATTGTTTGGAATGATAATTCCGCAAGCATTTTCTTATCGAACGTAAAGGAAAAATTAAATTTGTTCGGGGATATTGTGCTGGAAACAATCGATACAGATATAAATGGAGCCATAAATGACTTTGTAAAACTTTTGTCGACTTCAGCCGAGTGTATGCTGAAAAATGTAAATCGCAAACCCCGAAAAAGTAATCAAAATATAAATTGTAGAAACTCGAAACGGAATGCTCGTAAAAGTCTTCGAAGATTCAGAGTAACCCGTAGTAACTCCGATAGACAGAAATATTGCGTAAGTAGAAATAAGTACAAAGCTTGTTGTCGAAAAAATAAACTTGATATGAAAATGCGCAGACAAAAACAACTTGAACGATCTATAAACGATCCATCTTCTTTTTGGAAAAATATTCGTCATTTCCAAAAAAGAAATTCGGCGGGAAACAGCATAACAAAAACCGAATGGTTAAATCATTTTAAAGACGTGTATTCAAACGATATTACATTAGATATAGCATTCGAGAATGAAACTAAATCGGAAGATTTTAATAAAGAGTTCTACACGGACATACATGTAGATAAACTTGTACTGGACAGTCCTATCTCTGAACAGGAAATACTCGACGCTATCAGTCATCTAAAAAACGGGAAGGCTGCCGGACCTGACGATATCATAATAGAAATGATAAAATGTTCTAAATGGGAAATAATGCCGTTCCTTAAGAAATGTTTCAATAAGCTGTTTGAAATTGGAACTTTTCCTAAGAGTTGGTCAAGCTCTATAATAATTCCACTTCATAAAAAGCGGGACAGAAACGATCCTGATAACTATCGGGGTATATCATTAATGAGTATCATGGGAAAAGTTTTTACGTTGATATTGAGCAACAGATTATCAAACTGGGCGAATATGCGTGATAAGATTCCTGAATCCCAGGTTGGATTTAGGAAGGGATATTCCACTGTGGATCATATATTTACGTTGTACGCAATGGTCCAGAAAGTTTTGTCAAAACGAAAGCATAAATTGTATAAAGCATTTGTAGATTTTAAAAAAGCTTTCGATTCGGTCAATCGTACTAAATTGTGGCAATGTTTACGTAAAGCAGGTCTACAAGGGAAAATGTTTAACATTCTAAAGTCAATGTACTGTAACATTCGATCTTGTGTGCGCTGCGCAGATGGGGTTACAGATCTTTTCGATTGTCCCTTAAGGCTTAAGACAAGGCTGTTGCTTAAGCCAACTTTTGTTTTCCTTTTTTATAAGTGAATTATATCGTGATATAATTTCTAAAGGAACACATGGAATCCAAATGTATCCAGATTTTATTGAAATTATAATCCCCCTTTTTGCTGACGATGTTATTTTAGCCTCAGATACTGTAGTCGGTTTACAGAATCAATTAAATATCTTGGAAAGTTACACGAAAGAATGGAGCTTATCAGTTAATCTTACGAAAACAGAAATAGTAATTTTTAGAAGGGGCGGACCTGTTGCCGCAAGAGAACGTTGGTTCTATGATGGTAATTTGATCAATATATCCAAGCAGTATTCCTACTTAGGGTTCATGTTTTCAGACAGAATGAATTTAAACAAATGCGCACAAAATTTAGCCTTACGTGGAAAAAAAGCTTTAGTGCAAGTTATATCAATTTTATGCAAAGTTGGAACCATGTCACCCGATGTATTTTTTAAGATATTTAATACTCAGATTCAGCCCATTCTGTTATATGGATCTGAAATATGGAGTTTTCAACGATTCGATTGCATAGAGAAAATTCACCTTTTAGCTTGTAAAAAGTACCTTAATGTACGTCCAATGACACCTAATTGTATGGTATATGGTGTTTAATAAACGGGAAGGCTTATGGTGATATGGTGAAGATTTCCTTTGTACATTAATTCCCAATTAAGATGTTTAAGATTTTGGTTTAAGATTCTAAAAATGCATGAAAAACGTCTTCCGAAATTAGCCTACAATATGCTTTTAAATCTGGATAATTTAGGAAAACATACGTGGACAACTGATATAAGGAATTTATTGTTTTCTCATGGTTTTGGTTTCATATGGATGTCTCAAACAATTGGTAACATGAACCGATTTATCAGTGAGTTTCGCCGTAGATCAATAGATATGTTTAGTCAAGAATGGTCATCGACCCTAGATTCAAGCTCTCGATATGAATATTACAGGACCTTTAAAAAGCTACTTCAGCCAGAAAAATATTTATCAATCATTACGACATACAGTTTAAGAACAATGTTCGTTAGATGTCGTTTAGGCTTATTAACTTTAATGATTGATGAGGGGAGAAAATCATCTATAGAGAAAGAAAGAAGAATTTGTCCTTTATGTAACCTCGGTATAGAGAATGAAATTCATTTTACATTGTTATGTCCTTGTTATGTCGAATTACGTCAAAAATACACCCCCCCCCCCCCCCCCCCCCATTTTCTTGAAAAACAACCAAGGGATGCTTACGTATCTATGTTACAAACTAAAAATGAAAATGTTATTGTTCAATTGTCATTATATGTAAAGCATGCTTTAGCCAAAAGAGACATTCTTATAAAAACAACTGTATACCCTGTAAATATACAACAATGTTAATATACCACTGTAACTCTTCTGTATATGGGCCGGAGGCCTTGAATACAATACACATCTTTGACTTTGACTTTGACTTTGAGTATCAGTCGATACAAACATCTGTTAGCACACTGTCTGAGAGTTGCATTAATATTCCAGAAGAAAGAACCTCAAAGATAATCATTAACATGTGATCCTACTGAAGCAGATCTTTACGAAGCTAATGGTACTGCTGATGAGGAAACTATTTTGATTTGGTAAAAGGATTACTGGTTCATCTTCGCAAAAAGGCCTTTTGGTTTTTGACGAACAGTCAAGACATCTATTAATTTACATTTCCCCTTTTCTTCCCACAGAGGTTAATCCCTTCAGATTTCTACTGTAAGGATAGAAAAACCTGAAGGGAGCAACCTCTGTGGAAAGGGATGATTTGTCCCCCATTCCGAAATATATATCATGTACGTGAATTGTAGCCGAGTAGTTGCTTACTGGCAATAGACGTTATTTATCTTAACGATTTCTCCTTGTTATAAAACTTTCATCTACATAAAGAGGGACCCAGGTCACATATTACCATCTATTTGATCTCAGTAGAATACAGATTTTCCAAGCGGTCACAGATTAACAATTTGAAATGTTCAACATGCCAAGCTCCCGTTGTTTGCAATCAGGTTTTGGACGGGATTACCTTACATATTCTAAGAAATTCATCTTTATAATTGAATGACATAACTCCAGGCTTTAAACGTTTCTCAAAGAGACAACCGTATGTGTTCGATTTTATTTGCAATTCTTTAGGACTGGAATACCTAAACTCCCTAGGGGACTAACAGATAAGCATGTTCTAGTCTCAGAAATACTTTACAGATCCATAATGCAATTAGCCAAGAGGACATTTGTTGATTTTATTCGTAATTTGCATTACTTCAGCTGCACTGAATACTTTGTCAATTTGTGCAATAATCATTACCAAAAGTATGATGTGATCATCAGCTGCAGGTTAGCGGATCAAGTTTTCGCAATTGTGAAGGTTGAAATACAATTAGCGAACTATAGAAGACTATTAAATTGCTTTGGAACGAATCTAACTACTTCATTAATAGATTTTTTAATATCAGATATGAAGTCTCCACTATATTTTGTTGCAGCAGTAACCACTTACTCAATCAAATGATTTTACTAGCCAAACGGCATATATTTGTAATGAACGTGTGGTGGCCCATGGTCCTGTGCATAGCTATTAGTGAAGTTCAGCAAACAATGGGCGCGGCTTGCCGTTTTGGTGGGTTACCCGCTTCATTGCTGAATTAACAGAGAGTTTGCCCCACACTGAAACATGAGTAAAAAGACTTATTGTGTCACCCTGGGTAAGTGACTTTATTCAACGTGTGCCTCTGTTCACCCAACAGTAAGTGAGTACCTAGTGTAAGTTGTGGAGGAGGTGACCTTTAAGCGCTTTGCGGCAGCTTAGGTTAGATCAGGGTAATCATGTTGGAAGCGCCCTGAGTCGACAACGTGGAGATTTGTGCGCTATATACAACTATACATTATTATTATTTAAAGGTTTGAAACCATCCATAAAAAAATAACAAATACATGTGTGCAAAAAATATCAACATGGATTATTTTAATAGAAAATGGAATTTAATATTAGTTATGGGTCAACTTTAACTGCTATACAATGTGTCAACGTTATTGTACTAGTATTCCCAGTTCAATGAAACTAAATAAGTATTTATGCCCTTTATGTTTGCTGTCTGAAAAGAATACTATTTGTCCAGTCCTTCCAGTGAATGCACCTGTTTATTACTCACCTGTCGAAGATGTCAAAGTTTAATAAATCTACCGTGTTATTACACGTCGTGTGCTGCCGATTGACGTGACGTCATAATGGCAAAAATATGACGTCACAATGTCAGCGCCACGGTCGCAATGGAGTGTGCCCCATTTATCGACGAGTTGGTGGAATAAAGTGGCATTTAAATCAGTGAGAAATAAATAAAATACTAAACTCGTTTCCGTTTAATAACATATTTATTAAACTCGTGAGATGGTATTTGTATTTAACTCACTTTCGCTCGTTAAATACAAACCACTCACTCGTTTCATAAATATGTTATCAAACGGAACGTCGTTTAGTATTCTCAATATCTTGACTATCCAAATGAAGTTAATTACAAAATTAAAAAAAAACTTAAAACAATATAGAAGAATGACAACTTAAGAATTCTGTATTGTGTTTATGTCCAGAAATCACGTTTTAATAATGTTTCATTACTTTTTTTATCGAGCAATGACATGACCTAACTTGAATTTTCCACAAAACTTGATTATTATATGTGTTACAGATCGAATTGGAAAATAACTTATCTTTCATATTAAACATGCATGTTGCTGAGAATGTTGAAGAATGGTAGGATAACGTTCATGATATATTCCTGGTAGTTAATTATGCAGACCCGATTGATTGGCCATTATCTGCTTTGGAATTTCTCATATATTTTCATTTTTATACCTTGAAGATTGTTCAAATTCTTTAGAAACAAGATTCTTAACAATCTCATCATTTCTTTGATATACACGTATATTTCTAACAGTCGCTCGAACAAATTCATGCTTTGCAAATTAAACTTTATCAGGTGTAAAGTGTATTTTAGGTTCAAAAGTACTGTTGAAGTCATCACGAGAAATACATACCCACTTAATTATTACAGAGTCATAAATATTACCAAACATGGCCTTTTCCTGTTTTGCTGGGCATGTTTTGGATCAGCCATGGTTTTAAAGACTATAATTGGACTGATATGATAAGCAATGATCGAAATGCTTAAATAAATGCAGTAAAGCATTTGAGAGTGGGTGTTTCAAAGTTTAAATTGTTGGCCCCTACCACAAACCATTATGCACGTGGCAATTTTTGTTCCTAAATTTCACTAAATGTTTCTCCGGATCCAACGAAAATTATGTAAAACTTTTAGGTCATCAGGCCTAAAAGGACCGATGGGCTTATGGCATTGCATGGCGTCTGGCGTCCGTCCATCCGTCCATTCGTAAGCATTTTGCTTTTTTGACTTTTTCTCCAGAACCAATGATTCTAGAGAGCTCCAGTTCCAAAAGGTCTAAATAGCTGAAAAATTGTGTGCGGACTCCTCGGCCAATGGTGATTCTAAACTGTACATTTCGCGACACTAGTGTTTCCCCCAGGTTGCAAAAGGGGCAAGGCAACTACATTTAGGAAAGGGCACTTCTTCACTCGATAGGGCACACTTGTAAAGATGAAATGTATTATTATATTACACTATTATAATGAAAAATGTTTATTGGCAAATATACCTAATATTAACTTTGACCATAGATAATTTGTCAGTCTGATTAAAACCGACGGTATTCCGCGGAAAAAATGTTCAAAATAGTGCATCTAGCGGGATACGAACTCATATCGTTCGGAGATTTCCACGCCAAACCGTCTGGAAACAGTCCGTAGACTAGCGTGTTCGAGCGCAATTCAGGTAGCCAATCAAAAGATGCCCAACAAATGCTTTCGATGCGAGAAGTTAGGGGCAGATAACTCCAAACAGCTATCCTTTTGTCTGTTCCAAATGCTTTCAAAACAGCGACCGTTTTAAAACTATGATGTGATTGGTCAGCTATTTGACTGGGCTTTGGCTGCGCTAAACTGGTTCGGAACACATGCCTATACGGGATGTTCTCAGACCTTGTGGCGAGGAATCTACAGAACCTGTTCGTATCCCGGTAGATATATTATTTTGCAAATTTTATTCCTCGGAACAAGGTCGATTTTAATCAGACTGGATTATTTGTTTATTTACTTGAATGTTTTGAATAATTGTCACACACTCATCAGATTTATTTTACCTAATAAAATATTAAAGAGTTTAAATACAATGCAATCATGTTAGTATCCAACCCTATTCGCCTGCAGACATCAGTCGTCAGTATTCCCCCTATTGTTCTTGCTCTAGCTAAACATGTGGTCAGCAGGTATATCCTGTTGAATGAGGGATGCAACAGACATTTTCTTGTTTTGTTTATATTCCTTTCTCTTTCAAAGATGAGAGTTTCACACATAATGCATATGATTGTTTGTAAAAATATAATGACAACTTGGAATGTGTTTGTTAAGTGTTGAAAATGCCGATACAAAAGTTTGGACTACGCTATGAAAAAGGCAGGGTGATCAGAAAAAAGAGAGGGGCGGGACAGAGACAGGGCAGGGCGCATGTTAAAGAACTGTGCCCTGCTAAACATTCCTAGGGGAAACACTAGACACCATGACCCCAAACAGGGTCACAGGGGTCACAACCTTAAAAACTTATTATCATCTTCTTCTCCAGTTCCAAAATGTCCAGAGAGCTGAAAATTTGTGTGCACACTCCTTGGGTATTCTAAATTGTAGATTTGATGACCCCATGACCCCAAATAGGGTCACATAGGTCAAGACAAATATTGTGTTGTCCGTTTGATTATTTATTTGTGAACATAGGACATTTTGAAACGAACTGTAGGTTTACTTTATACAGTGAGACCCCGTTTATCTGCACGATTTGGTACAGTTGAAAAACGCCCAGATCACAGTTCATGCCGTTAAGTGAATCACCCATTTGCATAGAAATGCATAGAGAACATTTGAAATACTACCCCGCGGATGGTCGGGTTTCTGGGTAAATGAGGTCTGACTGTACTATACTGTACATCTCAGGATGTTTGTAAGAGCAGGGCATATACCATAATTGCGCTTCAAGATTCAGCTTCATATCGCAGGGGTTGGTTACCAATCTCCTTTAAATATCATTTATTTTGTCAGTCAATGAAAACGTCATACTTTGAAATGGGCTAGATGTCCTTCTTTCTTCTCATCTAGGCTCTGTCAATATTGCTTGATTAAAATAAATTCTATCGGCCGATTATTTATAGCAAGGCAAAGAAGTATCGTTGCAGATACAAATACTTTGAAGGAGTAGGATGCATTTCATATGTATGTACATGTATGGCATTGTGCAGTAAGGTCATGTTACTTAACTTATTATATAAGCGCACACTATGACCCACTCCTCAAACTATTGCAAAGTGATCTTGTGGACATATTTGAAAGGTTCCTTTACAACTACACATCAGTCGAAGAAACCGAATGTGAGTGCTCAGATAAAAGTCAATGTACACTTTGTTTTTTAAGCATAAAATAGTCCTATTAACATCATTTGAAATTTTTAAGTTATTAAATTTGACCTTTCGATTATAATGTATCAAAAGTATAGCCATAGTTAGTTTTGCTAACAGCTGACCCATTTTGACAGCTAAATCCATCTTTGTAATTGAGGATAATCATTCAACTCTAATCAGAAAACTTACTATGACTCTGAATCAATGTCACGTTTTCAGTGATTGATACTTCATGACATGAGCTTGTAATTTCACGACCTTTTCTACACTTTGCTATCAATGAGGACACTCTATCATTACTGATTAATAAGATTGAAGGATGTCACTGACTTTAGTCAGTAGAATAAACCAGAAATCTGCAACCTTGAGATCTGAACTCTCCTCACTGGTTTAGAGTTGGGCTCGTTCTTGGACACTTAGCATGGAATAAGAGCTACGTATTCGATAAGGATAGTATAATATTAATTATTTGCTGTTTATGTTTACGTCTCATTCAAGTATAATGTAAAATTTCGCAGATATGGATTCATCTTACAAAAATCCATCTCTTTTTTGAAAAACGATTAAATAATCAATGCTAGCCCAAAAATGGTTTTAGATATCAAATAGCTGTAATCATAGATTATAAAAAGTAGATTTTTCAAAAGTGTAGATATGTTTTTCTCACTCGTTGGCACCAATCACATCCGTCAAACAATTTCACAAAATACATCAGAAAATAGTATGGTTCTTAAATAGTTCATTGTTTGCTGCTTACTCTTTCACTGATGTTAAATGGTATTTCTCAATTGTGTTGCTGTGTGGTTTCGTGTGATGAGACATCCATTTGCCTGACTCTGAGGGTAAGGTTCGAATCATAGCCTCGTCACGAAAAAAAGTGTTTGCACATGTGATGACGTATATCAAAGATCATTGTGACAGTACTGTTAGCACTGTGCCAGTTTCCCTACGCAAGGTAATCTCTGGTAGTCTCAATTACTGGCTGATTTAGCCTTGCAGTATTTCCCTGTGTTTTCCCTTCTGAGATAGTGGATCGCTGGACCTGAAATGGATAGTGGGCTCTGATTTCCTGGCACGGAAACTTTAAACAAAAACGGCAAGGCTTACATCATCCAGTAATGTCTATATTTTTCTACTACATGATAAATATATCAACCTTTAATACATAATTCCTCCCACTCAACATTTCATTGTGTTCACATACATGTATGTGTATCCTACAAGAATATTAACTCTTAAACGTTACACCCCAACCCCATCATTGCCATATATGTTGTATTATTCCCATGAACCATGGATGTTTTATCATTCCCATGTATGCTGTATCAGTCATGTTTAATTATTACCGTGTCTGTTAATATGCTATGCATTCTGCTTCGTTCTCATAGTGAATGTCGTATCATAATTCTGTTACCAAGCTAACAAAAGTAGGTGGCGATAAAGTTATTACAAAGTTACATGCTGTAACTCACAAAAATACATATACAAAATAATATAACATTTGACAGCATCAGGTACCGAATAAAATGCGTTCATTAAAAGGTACTGAAACGTCTAATTCTAACCAACGGCGAGGCTTCATTAACCTATAGAGGCCAAGTCACATGCACGGATGGAAAAACCCCATTGAATAACAGGTTTCTATTATGTAAAGTATTGCATATCCGGGTTAACTGTACCAATTACGGGTCAGTCCATTCAACCCAAAATGAACAAGACAATAACACAGACATAGAGTTTATAACATTATTTGTTCAGTCGTAAAATAACATGGACAATTGTTTAATGATTCATTGTAAATGTTTCTTCACACCACCTTTCATCACAGAAGCAACGATCTTAACCGAAAACAAGCACCAATTTCAAGTTTTTTAAAAAAAATGTGTGCTACATCTCTATTAAAATTATGAACATAATTCTTAGATTCTGTTTATACATTCCTATTTCTTGAACTCGTTTGAGTTCTTATATATCATTTAATATTTTTCTATTTTGGTTGTTTTGTATGTATTAAAGGGGCCATAGCACGTTTTTCGCAAATTTTATTTTATCAAATTTGCCATTTATAATGAAACTTTATGTCATTTATATTTACTTAAGAGGGTAAAACATCTTATTGCACAAACCAATTATCCGTAGTGGTAATACCAGTTTTGCGTATGAAGCAAAAATTGTATGGCGGCCATTTTATTGTGAACAATTTTATTATTTCAAATTACAAAAAGGTTTCCCATTGCTTTACAGAACCATGTACACTGATTTTAAACTTGATTTTCCGAAGAGAGAAGGGTGGTTTACTATTGGTGACATTATTTTTCACATATATTTCATAGACTTATTCCAGCGAAAAAACGTACTACTGTCCCATAAACAATTAAAAGCCACCAACACATACTAATTTGAAACAGTTATTTAACAAAAATGTTACGTTTGACCAATCTGCACAAACACTGAAAAAGTATTCCTGTATACTATCATAAGGAATCAACGAACAAACCATTAACTATTGAATGACAAAATAGGTGTGAACATATAATTTGATTTATGATGTTAATGGCTAGTTGTTTTAATAAAGATGACACAATACAACCAAATAAGTACCCGGGGAATCGTTTGACTTTTATGAAACGAGTGCGAATAATTGTTTAATTACTTGTTATCTCCCTTAACATTTTGCTTGCGATACTAGTTCTCTATGAATTCCAATGGTAAGTTAACCTATCTGTAAATCAAATAGATTTTACATAAAATACATGGTTCACGTTCATTGGATATATTTCACAGCAATAGTCTTTGTAAATCACACGTTAGATTTCAGATAACACACGATTAGTGTTAGATTGATTATTCAACATGCAGTCCTGGTAATGGGTCTGACACAACTTCAACCACTTAAAATACATGGTTCGCGTTTATTGGATATATTCCACAGCAATAGTCTTTGTAAATCACACGTTAGATTTCAGATAACACACGATTAGTGTTAGATTTATTATTCAACATGCAGTCCTGGTAATGGGTCTGACACAACTTCAACCACTTTGTTCAGTGTACATGATATGAACCATGAAT
Source organism: Gibbula magus (assembly GCA_936450465.1). Classification (NCBI taxonomy): domain Eukaryota; kingdom Metazoa; phylum Mollusca; class Gastropoda; order Trochida; family Trochidae; genus Gibbula; species Gibbula magus. Next base: position 51,706,035 of record OW388291.1, on the reverse strand, counting down.
CTAACACATCCTCTGCTGTTCTTTCTCTCAATATCACTTTATATGGCGGCAAAAATGTTGAGATCAGTCCACCTCCGAGCTGTGGACCCTGGGAAGGAAATACCTCATATAGTCAGCCGAGTCTTATGTGTGATAAAAGCATTCCGGTCCTACAACTATTCTTCCAAGTTATCCAAATCGGTGTTGGACACTCGATTCTGCACATTTATACAGAGACATAAAGAGACCGTATCCAAGAAAACCAATTTGTGGGAAATCCTTGATGACGTGGATTGTCAAATGGACCAACATCAGGTTAGATTGTTCATCTATTACCTTGAGTTGGTTCTTTTTTACTTTTACAAAGATATAGATAAGATGAAGACAAAGACGACATACCACTTTCAGTCAAATGTATTATTCTACCCGATTCATGTTTAAAAGATGGACAATTCAAACGTGCAAGGACAATCAAAACATATATTTCCGAAAAGAACTCTTGTACTACAAATGTCCTTTTTCAAACTCCAACTTTTATATTTCAGACCACTTATGATTACTTAAATTATATAGATTAATATAAATCATACATTCAGTGATATGTAAACATTATCAACCTAACTCTGTATAATCATTCATTTCAGACTTTTCAAGAGACAATTGTTAACCCTGTTAGGAGGAATTACAATGGTTGCAAACCCCTATATGTTTCCGGAGGGGATGCTTTTAAAGCTTAGATATGATGAAAATATCTAGGCTGATTTTGAAATTTTTTCAAATATATAGTATAATATGAACCACAAATGTCTTGACAGAAGTGGGTCTCAAACCAGTAACCAGTAAGACCTATGGTTCATAAGCTAACACTTTAGCCTATTTGGCCATGGAGGCAGATGGAACACAATGGTATAACAGCAACTTACATAGATAGCGTAGCCGTAATTGGGATCTCTGACAATTTCAGGGATTTTACGATCAACTCTTTATTTACCAGGGATCTTTGATAACGCGATAACAAAGCGTTTTTTTAAGAACAAATGGTTGATTATATGGAGAAACCATTCAACCTCGGAAATGGCAAGGTTGTATACCCTGATAGTCAGGGAAAAGTCTCGGATGTTTCGCATCCTCAGTTCTTTCCTTCCTATCAGGGTCCACAACCTTGCTATATCCTCGGTATCATGGTTTCTCCTTATATAAATGCCTCTAATACAACGTAAAGGCGCAGTAGCACGTTATTTTGTTCAATTAAGTCGATGAAATGTTTTTGAAAAATAATTTCACCAATAGCGTAAAACCCTTCTCTCTTCGGAAAGTTAAGTTTAAAATCAGTGTACATGGCTCAGTAAAGCCATGGGAATCGTTTTTGCCAATCGAAAAAATGAAATGTGTTCACAAAAAAATGGCCGCCATGCAAATCGTTCTTTACAAATTGTCATTTATACGCAACGACGTTAGTTCAACTACGGATAATTAGTTTGTGTAATAAGATGTTTTACCCTCTTAAGTACATTTAAATGACACAAACTATCACTATAAATAGGAAATTTGAAAAATATTAAGTTTGCAAAAACATACTACAGCCCCTTTAATCTATATAACAAGTATAACAACGTAATATAAACAAATTTAAATAAATAGTTTTACTAAAAATAGACAAGAGCTATAAAAATGATCATCTATTCAAACTGATAAGTTCAATCAATAAAATGTGTTAACATGGCAGATTCTGTTCTCAAGTTCTTCCGTTGTGACACTTCCGGGGTGATCATACCAATCACCAACTTCCATATTTACGTCGGCAGCTGGGACGGAAAACAACCATCGGTTTCTAAACTTACAGCAACACCTCGACGGTTATTGGCAGTTGCAGTGGAAGAGACTACTCGGTGAGTTTATACCATGAAGAGAATAGAATGCATTTCTTCCCTATATGTTTAAAAATATATTAATATCCAAATGACTCTCTGTTCTATCAAAGGACTAATATAGTTATTTTTATAAAGATGTTACAACATTTTCAATTTTAACCGAGGGAAGTTTCTATATAAAATAACAAATAATACTGGCACCAGTATGCCAGAAATTGATTTGATATTAATGCTTAGCAATCTTTAATTTTTTTTATATTTGTGTGTGGGTGTAAAAGGCTTCAAATCCTAGGAATACGTCCTGATAAACATTGATATTTTTGTTCTATGATGTTTAAATTCGAGCAATGTATGGCATTGCGGGTGTTCTATCTGCAATAATACTAGCAGCAATGATATAAGTGAAATACTCAGCGTTAAACCAAAATTCACCCTGCCTCTTCTTCAATGTTGTTTATTGGTTAGAAACTGTATGTTTGGTTGTATGTGATTATGGTAATACTATCATTAAAGTTTACCGTTTACAGAAACGTTGCAGTGAGAGTGTAAATTATTTGAAACTTGTAATAAACCTTTCAAAGGGTGAGTCTGACCACATACATGTACTTTTACAGAATGTTGTACTGGACGCAATTTTGCGGGGCGTTAACATGTAATGAATAGAATACAGAAAACAACACAGAAGTTCAATTAAAAAGACAAAAGTTATGAAAATGATGAAGGTTAACAACTTTGTAGTCGATTATTACCGTAAGTATATCATACTACTTTATTGGGCAAACATAATTTTCATAAATACATGCCGTTCATATTGTTAACAAATGTTACATTCTTATAAATCCTTGTTTCTTGGTTTTTATTTTGGTCCTGTAATGATTTTAACTGCAAATGAACCAACTGTTTCTAATGTTGCTCCATAAGTGCAGGTTCTCAAACCCTTTTACACACATTGGGTCATTATGCTTTTCATTTTAGAGCAGAGTATACATGTTTATGCCTGTGATGGTACCCTTGTGCGTTATACGATGTCTGGCACTCGTACCTCAAAGAAGGGTGACCCTGCCAACATTAGGAACTCGTGTTCTACATTGGCTTTATATGAACAAGACTTGTATTTTCATGGCAGGCAGAGGTGCGTTTGATTATTGGTCATCACAGCCATTAAACTTGTCTACAAGCATTGTAAAAAATTAAACGCCATGTTATTTAAAATTGATTACTTATATGGATAAATAAACTTTTTATCTTTTTTTATTCATAATTTTTTTGGATTGTTATAACGGGATACTTTTTTGCCTAAATTAATGTCACCCATGACTCAATTTCTCCCTTTTTAGAAATCTAAATTAAGAATTGACAATAATGTTTTCAGGAATGGCACACTGTACCACATAAATTCGACCAAACCAGCTTCAAAGTTCGAGGTTAAACATCCATGTTCCAAGCCATGTCGATGTCAAGTAAGCAATAAAAGTGACCATGTTAAAGTCAATGGCATAAGCACAACTTTGTTTATACACAAAATATTTCCATATGCTAATGTTCAACAGTATACGGGAAACATGAATGAATAGCCTACTTGGAGCATCACCTTTCGTGAACGTTATATGTATATCCTGTCTTTGTCTTAAAGTCATCAGATAGATGATTATTACGAACTATTTGACTTTAATATCAAGTCATTTATACTTTTCTTTGTAAAGTATTTGGTTTCCGTTCAATACAATTCACATAAGCCACGTTCTTCCACAATGCCTCTACACCTGGTTTTTGCTGTAGCAAACTGGTATACATGCAGTTTCGGTGCAATGCTTCACTGAATTTCAGAGCAGTACCACGAATCACTTCGTAAGTTCAAGACCATGCTCACATAGCCACAGTCTGTGATGCGGGCTTTATCCTTGTTATCATACTAACCCCGGCTTGATAGAAGTTAAAGTTAAACTACATTGCCACATGGTCACTTACGGGATTCATTGAAAGGGGATTTCAATTGAACAAATATATATTAGTCATTCTCAAAATTCGTGCATAATTCATATTGCCAAAATGTAAAAAAAATTGTGTTCCTGTTTTGTCGTTAAATGTTGTTTTTAGTCTCCGTAGTATTCTGAAAATATAAAATATAAATTGTGCAAGCTTGACAAATATTTTATTTTAATTTTTTATCCTTTTTGTGAGCAACTTAATACAAAATTTGTCCCTACCGTTACAGAATATTAAAACCCATTTTACAAAAAAGTAATTTCCTAATTCAATTAATCTTATATGCAGATATACAATTAAGTTGTGTTTTACAATAAAACAAAATTATCAATTCGGAATTTATATATTTATTTGATTGAAGAAGGACTAATGAACTGAGATTCTTAAATTCTCAAATTTCCAACATATAAAGTTTAACATTAAAAGAATATAGAAATGACTAAATCTTTTATTTTATGATTAACCAAAGCTCTGTTAACAAACATACTTGCACAAGAATTTACAGGCACAAACTGAAAAATAATGTTTAAATAGATACAAAAATATCAAATGTAACGGCCCGGGACTACCCCTGTAACGGCTGGGACTATTACTGTAACGGCATGGACAGTGTCATTTGAGGTTTTAGTGATGACAATGTATTGAAGTGTTAAACACAATTATATCCAATTCAAGATGTCAAACTCGAAATCAGAGTCAATGAGGTGTTCAATATTTGAGAGCGTCTGATGAAAACATCAGCATATTTGATAAAATAGGCAACCTGTCGATTGATGCAACCAGGGTAAAAAAATTTAAACATAACATTTGATATGAATGTAATAATTTTTTCAATGTTCTTGATAATTCATCTTTTATCGTTGAAGGTTGCCAGTTACTCTCATTTGTTGGTCATGATAATGGTCAGCAAACCATTGACAACAATACAACAAAATAATTTCTGTTTGACAAACTTTTATTCCCCAGAAAGTACACATCTCACATCTCATTTTCTCATCAACATGGACTGCTGTCAGGTTAACACTCTAACATGAAACTTTCAACCTGAAATAGCAAAAAATTATTTCAACATTCTGAAATTTCTTTCCTTAATATTAAACTTTGAATCTGAAATAGATAAATGTGAAACGCTGAACAAACAATTTCTTCTTGTAAACATAATACAGTGTCCATTCATCATGTTTCTTCAATTTTGTAGAGATTGGAGTTCGTTTTTTTTTCCGGTTTTTTTCTGACTCTTTCCTTTGATAGGTTAGCCTTTCTTCTTTCAGGATCTTGAATTATTCTTTGTGGATATTATCTTATTTGCTCTAATGCAATCTTTGAAGGCATCTTTAAACTTAAATGACAATATTTTATCATTTACATATATGACATTAATGTATCTTAAAACTGAAATTTATCATCAATGCTAAACTCATTACCACACATCAACTATCATGATTGATTTTGTTTTTTACTTTTGAAAGAAATTTTCTAAATGATAATTTTTGCTTTTCCAAACTACAAAAATGTCACCACCGTTACAATTATCTGTCCTTACCGTTACAAAAAATAAACGTTGAGGCTAACTGTCCTATTTTAAGTTTTTTAAATACAATTTTCTTACACTTGAATGTATTTGAAAAATTTGACACTAAAACGTTTAAATAAATTTTTTTTTATCAATCTATTAAAGTTGATTAGAATCAGTAAAGTACCAAAATGTCACTACCTACAAATTTCCTTACCGTTACATAAAAAGGATCAAGCTTGGAGGTTAACTGCCCTTTAAGAAGTATATTATCTAAAAGATTGTTTTAGCGCTTTCAACTGGAAGGAAAGAAAAGATTCTATAACACTTATATAAATATAAGTATTCAAATTACTTTTTAAACCCAAACAAATGCCACGATGTCACTACCGTTACAAAATGTGTACTAACCGTTACAAATAAATCAAACTTTGAGGCTAACTGCCTTATAAGAAGTTTATCATCTAAAGCTTTCTTTTAGTTTTTATAAATTGAATAAAAATTAAATTTTAAAACACTTATATGAATTTAAGTATTCAAATTTGTTCATAAAAAAACACAATACACTGCCAAAATGTCACTATCGTTACAAATATCTGTCCTTACTGTTACAATCCCAAGTGTAACGTAGCGGTATGGACATCCTACAGCAAAACCAATTTTAAAACAATAACAATAATGGAATAAAAGTTATTCAGTACATGGTTTGAAGTGATTTCCCCATCTGTCTGAGGTATTTGACATTGTTCCGCTTCAGATAGATATTAGTTGAATATGATGGGCACTGTAACGGTAAGGACATGAACAAATCTCAGATATGAATTTTTACTTACCTTATGTGTTATAAATTCATAAATAAGAAGTTTTTTCTCTTAATCTTCAACAGCAGTGTTGACCTTCTGGCAGTCCTTGCTAACATAAAGTAGAATTAGAAGAGAGTCCAGGGAGTAATTATTATAGCAATTTTGTCAGTGCTGTAACGGTATGGACATCAAACCTTGTGACAAAGTTTGATATTTTTAAAAAAATACTTAAAAAATGTAAAAATACACCAAACCATGCCAAGCATGTAGCTGCAATATCATTAAACATAGTATTGAGGGAAAATTTAAGAACAACACGGAAAAGACAAACATTCTGAAAATGTCCACTGACTGAGGTGTGACATTTGAAAATCGGGTAAATTCGGGTGTTTTTGGGGGGTTAAAAATAAATTATTTAAAAAAAAATAACAATTTTATTACTGTAATGGGTAAAGCAAAGTGAGATACATTGGTTATGATAAAAATAATGTTAACTTTAACTTCAGTTTGAAAGGATACGAACATGTAACATAAATGTGCACGAATTTTGAGAATGACTCATATACCAGCCTTTAAATATCCGAAATCGGTCCATAAATTACATATATACGGCTTTTTAATTACACGACTTAAATAGTTCCGACAAACGATTCATTGAAGCATATCCCGGGTATGACGTCCATCCCGGCGTTTGGATATCTTCGTACATGATATTTCAACATGTTTTACCACCTTTTAACTGTTAATTTAACATACTAATATTCATAAAAACAACTCAAATCTTCGATACATCGAATCTTTATATATCGAACTTCGTTATTTCAGAAATTTCAAATACCCAATGATCTGATGTAATTGCAGTGACAATTCAATACAAATCTAATTAACGTGGCACGGTGCACAGGCACAGTCACAGGAGTCCAGGTGGCCAAACACGCAGTCACGCTTCAGTGCGCTCTCTAGGATAAATTTGCAAAACTCTCTAACTGAAATAATCAATTTCAAGTGTATGTTGTCTCGATTTTAGGCTCATTTGATTCTGATATATAATGTACATAGAGATAACAATCTGTCATTCTTTACAAAAATGTATTACACTTGACCTTTAAAGTTAAACCACAAATCAGCTCACTTCAAATACGCTGTCACCAATTATAGAAGTGGTCGCTTCTTGAACATATCAAAGGTTTCACAATGTTTAGGATATCCTGCCCATCATGCGGTGACTTTCATTAGTAAATGACACTTGCTAATTAAAATTTGAGAAAACAACATGCATTAGGAAACTTAGATAGCATCTGTCTCTGAGTAACATTTCATGTAATGGTCCTTATTTCCTACGACGCCAATCATATTGGGGTTCATAGTGTTCATACAATGCCATCTATTGCGTTGCCTTCTATATGTGTTGACGGCTGGTTGCAAACCTCTGCTTGAATGTAGACTTACTCGTTTTTTCTCATTTCCATGACTTTGTTATTACATAGAACCCTATAGTCGTATCTATGTCACGCTATGTTTACAAAGTTCGTGCCTGAACATCGGTATATCGATTTAAATGAAGTATTTATTCTGCATTATGCTGTGCTTTTTACTTCATCTAGTTAATCAATCAATCTTTATTTCGTACTGAAGAGGCCTCAGGCCTATAGTTCATTTGCATAAGTCATGTGAATATATACATAAATAAATAGTGTACATTAGTTCGCTATGGCATTTTTTCTACAAATCATAGCTTTATTAATATACATAGCACGATTTTGTAACGTTCTTTGATTTGTACTGCTCATTAAACTAGAGAATTTAGTGATACTTGGATGGACATAGTAATATTGTTTAATATACTTACAACGTAATGAGTTATATAGTGAACAGGTGAAAAGAAAGTGGCATTCATTTTCAATTTCGTTTAAATTACAAAGTGTACATATTCTGTCTTCTCTTTTAATATTTCTATACCTGCCATTTTCAATAAATAAATCATGGGATGAACATCTTAATCTTGCTAATGATCGTCTGTACTTGTTTATATTAACACATGATAAGTAAGCTTCTTTTAACAGATCCTCTTTAAATCTTGCATAATAGAAACATTTTTTTGACAGAGTAATAAAAGTTAATCAATAGAGAATATCACTCAAATGTCTTCGGATATCAAATGCATCAATATGATTTGTTAAAAATTAAATTGTTTTACTTTCATCATTGAGTACTGATACATTTGAAATCAGAAGCTCGAAGGTGATACTCAATTTATCATCCAAAATTGTTCGTCATGAGATAACAAATTAAATCGCTGATCACAGCACTTCAATAAGATCAAATCACACTGTAGCATTGTAATTGACGATGACGTCCAAGTATTGTGAAGTAGTTGATGCCATGGAGTTGAGGACATGTAGTTAATAATACCATCGTGTGGAATCTACTTTCAAACTCAAAGCTTGATTTCACACAAACGATACACCTTGTAGAACACAGTTTTCATGATATATTCGGTTATGAAATATATTAAACATATAATCAGTGGATCTGGCGAATATACCTTGATGATAAAATGATAACTTGACAATGTTGATGAATGTACGATAAGATGCTTAACCCATGTACATTTGCTTTTTCAGGTCTTTGAAGCACCCGTATCACCATCAATGTTACGTCTAATTCGTGGTGAAAAATAACGCTTGACATTCAAGGTGAAACAAGTGTGTGGCTCTATGTCACAGCTGCCACCATTTGTTGATGTATGTTTGTAGGTTGTATTTCTTCTAACGTTTGTATCAGTTAGTTGCAAATGTACAGTATGTCAACTATATACCAGTTTGTATCATCGTTGTTATCGTTTGATTGAATACATGTCACGAGGTCACGGTGTCCGAATAAATAAGCTGTTGATAGTCGGTACTGGCAATCGGTGCTGGACCCAGAGAGTGTGGGTTCAAAGCCCACAAGGGACTCGTCTCAAGAAGAACAAAAATGTCTACTATTCCGGAGACTTTGATCCCAAATATAACAATATGACGTTTAAAAAATAATTATTAACTGAAATTATGTTAACCACATTCAATGTTTCATACACTTTGTTATATATATTAAAGCTCAAATTTATATATCCTAAGTAGAGGAAGTTATATAACCATATATCATTAGTTGATGTATAGTTGTATCAGTTTGTACCAATTTATGTCATTTCGTGCACAGCTTGTATGTAAACTTTATTAACATAGTTTGTTAAAGTTTGTCAGAAATCTTCACGGCATTACTGGATTTCATAAACTATATCCTACAACTTATATCAGAAGTACGTGGCATTTACTGGACGTTTGGTTGCAGTGTTACACTTTTGTGAAATCATTGTTAATCATTGTTTTTTAATGGATCTATTTGAAGCAAAATGACTAGATAATTATCCTGGCTTAAAAGATAAAGTTTTCAAATGATTGTACAACTTTATATGAGATGGAATAAATATTTCTCAAAACATTTGTTCATCTTATGTGTGCTTCAATTGCATAGTGATAAAAGCGATTATATAAATGAAGACTGAACACTTCTTGGTAATAACTTGGAAAGAACTCAAGTTGCATGTTCATTTTGGAATGCTTGTAACATGTTTACAGAAAAGATTGTTCCAGGTACCCTTTTGTTTATCTGGATGAATTGAATGTAATGTGGATGAGGTGCATTTGCCAGGGACACAACATGCTTACCACTCACCAGCAAAAGAAATGTCACCACATTTTGAGGGGAGTATAAACGAACAATTTTGTATTGTGACATTTCTTTTGCTAATGAGTGTACACCACTGGGTTCAATACTTTCATATGTATCTTTATTCACAATGATACATTGCATCAAGTTTACTATCAGTAACTCAGAAGGGAAGTGTTAAGACACGTCAGTAGTTATTTATCCTGAATATTTCAGTCTTTATCCAACTCTACTTATTAACTTACAGTTCATTCTCAGTATTTCAACCAGTTTTCTAATATAATTTTGCATCACAATTTTATTATGAAAGTGTAAAATCATAAATTTAAAAGCCAGCCAGATAATTCGACAAACATAATTATTAAAGTTCAATTCGAAAAAAAGTATATTATTCATAAACTGGTTCTTGGTGTTGGTTCGTTGCTGTGTAAGAATCTACTACCACCGACCCTTAATAAAATAAGGAATATCCAACAACTACTCATTAATTTAGTTATTGGTTTAGGACAATGAAACCTCTGTTTTTACCAAATGAATTCCTGTATTTGAGATTGTTAAAATAAGTTCATGTTACGTACATCAAATTAGCAAAAATAACATTTCTAGAGAGTTGGATACGTTAAACCCATTATCCGAAGGGGACATTTACACTATATTTGTATTTCACTACCATGTCAAAATCTTCAAACACATTCTTCACATTATAACCATATAACAACAAAAATCTGATGGAACCATGTAATGTAAATAAAAGGTGCCTTCTTGAATTTTAGTTCGTTAAAATTTGGAAAAATAGGATGATATCGAAAAAACATATTTTATTCTTTATTTTGTATGGAAGTAAAGAGATGTAACAAAAAGGAAAAGGCATATTATTAATTGCACAACAATCGTCCTCAATCAAGAAATTCTGAAACGAATGGCTATGGTTCTGTTAAACAACGATCCAATTCCATCCTCGAATTATTAAATGTGTTCTCACTAAAATTATGTATTTCGCATCCTTAATAACCAGAATAACCAATAAAAAGGTATTTTGACATATGATTGATATATTTTATCAAAGCTTAGGTTCAATATACTAATAATAGTGTCGAGGATAATTAAAGTTGCTTACATTTGATATTAAAAAAAACAACAGAAATCTAATTTGGAGCCTATATATCGCTTGGAACAAAATATGGTCTCTCTTTCACGAGAATAGTTGAATAGTTTTCAATAATAAATTCAACATACTACAGATACAGAATAGAAAGTGATGGATAGTAAAAAGTTGCAGAAGAAGAGAGCACTCAGTCATTTTGGAATAGGCCTGACAATTTTATTTGAAGTACATTTTCTGAAAAAATGTATTTTTCCAAATTGTAGTGGTATTTTATGAAAATAAAACGAGAATAGTTGATGTGTACAGCAAATGATCATCAAGATAACAATAAATCAGTCTATGATAATTCATTTCTTAGTTATGTTCACGACGAATGAAATCAATTGTTTTAATTCTACAGTGATATTTGATTGTTTTCTGTAAATAAAAAATAACATCTTGGTATGTGATAAATGATATGGATTTTCATAAATCAATAGATGTGAATGCATCCTCAAGTACTTGAATATCAACAATTAAATTCTGGGTGAATTGTCATCGTATCAATACTACCTGTACATTCTGACAAAAGACTACGTACTAATATCAATTAGCTTTAAATATTCTTTGGAGTTGATACTTTTAATAATGTTTTTTTTAACCACTGAAATCTTTTTTTTTACTGAAATACTGGTTTAGTGTTAATATTTAAATTACTTCTGACATTAAAAGGTAGGGACTAAACCATTATGAGTCGGTCCTGTCAGATATTCAAAACAAGATTACTTCCAAAGGTAAGAATGTTAATGTTTTAATCCCCTTGAGTATAAACACTGTAAGTAGAACTGGCGCCTTCTGAATACTAAGTTGATAATGTTGTCGTCTAAGATCAGTTCAAAGCAACATCTTAGAACTGATCTCTGACAGTCTGAATAACCAACATGACATGTGATTCAATGGCATCTGAAATGTGGGTTGTATACATATAGTTTTATATTCAGAGCATAAACGTATGATATAAAAATAGAAGCAAACATTGAAGCACATACAATTATTGTGGTTGTTTTAATGTGATATACACTGTCATTTATATTCACGATCCAGTCCAATCAACCGACAGTATTCTTTTTAAAAACAAATTTCAAACAAAACATTTGGCTCAAAACTTCGAAGCTATCTATATTTTATGTTCACTCTCATGTTTAAATGTCATCAAAACATGTATACATGTATGATTTACATATATACATGAAGTATTCATATCATGTGATAAAAAATTGATAATGCTTGATGCATTTCGGAGCAAAACATATCGGAGGTTCATATTTAGTATGTTTCCAAATCCAAATCCCATTATGCAATGTGTCATGTCATGTAAACCTTTTGACGTCATTTCTCTTCTATTGCAGAGATTTTATACTATACTATACTATACTGTTAACCTGTATTACTATGGATGAATATATATTTCAATGTTTTTCTTATACGTTTTCTCGCTCAGAAAAAAACATTTAGTCACGCTTGTCATTAACATGCCAAGACATATGGACTAATTAATATTAGCTATGGAGATTACAACAATAGACAAAGTCTAAATTGTATCATGGAAAAAAATAAAATTGTTTTGAAAGTTGAAAACCCCAAAAGGCACATCTACATGACATGGGGAGGCTCTATACCAAATTTGGTGAAGATTGGCCAAGTAGTTTTCGTGTACTGCTCCGGAAAGGATGTGATCACTGAGAGACGGACGGTGGGCGGACGGACGGAGCCAACGACTATAGAGCAGAGCAGAGCCCCCTTTTTCAACAGCCATAATACAAGGGGCATTTCTTTAAATAAATTTACCTGAAAGACAATTGAACATCAAACTAAAGAAATTGCTTTTAACAACTAGTGTCATTCAAATTCATGACTATCACGGGGGTGACTTCATCCTATTAGATCAACACAGAGTTTAAAGAGCCATAACGGATGTTAGTGTTTAAAAATTTTGGAAAATATACTTATAACGTCATTCGCCAGAGAAATCTTTTATCTACAACATGACATATGTTAAATAATTTTCATATCACGACAATGTATTGCAATTTGGTTTCAAAGAGAAGTATCACTTCGACTAGCGCGCGCTACAGGTATCTGACGTATATAAACAGAGTCCCCTTTTTTGCGTAATACGTACTACACAAACAGCAAGCGATTCCGAAGCGTGAAGGCTCGTCTCTAGCGCAAGTCGCCATAACAACCCATCTGCTGCACGTGCTGCACTTGTTTCTTTTGCAAAGTACCCTGTCACACATAACTGAATGTGACGATTGCTTTACAAACTATGTTTCGAAGTGTCCTGAGAATATACAAATTATTTCCTGTTTAATGTTCTTTTTATTGAGATAAGACCAGCAAATTATGACAAATTTTTACTCTCATTAATTATAAAATTCAAGAAAAATACCTAGTTGGGTAAAACAATTATTCCAATATCTGTAGCAAATACATAATTAAATGAAATGGTAAATAAATAACCGTCAAAAAATTATATATTTCGATTTCTTTCATTGCTCATATTTTTTTTGTTATTCTTTCGTGTCTTTGTTTACTGTGTGTGAGCTAGACCATAATGCTTTGCGCTTGAAAATAATAGACTGGATCTATATTTAGACTGGAAAACACCTTTACTAATTGATGCAATTTCTCGGCTTATTTTAAGTTGGAAAAATTAGGGAAAAATTAAGTGTATTTATTTCACGGAGATAGATTTTTGGAAAATTTTTGATATTTTCATCAACATCCGTGATGGCTCTTTAATCTGAACATGTCCAAGTTTGACTTTTAAAGTTGCTTCAACTACCTACACTCCTAATCATACCAGATAACACTTTCTAGTCACTACTGCATACAAGCGATAACCTGCAAGCCACACTGATCTTCAGTCCGGGTGATGAATGCAGTTTATTTCCCAAAAGCGTCGTCTATGCCGGCAAGATCATCCTTAAAAAAATCATACCTGGTGTCCATTACAACTCCTGCATAAGAACAGACGTAAAATAACTTTCTTTTCCTTGAATCCATTCTTATAGTTGTATTGTCTTTACTATCATCTCAAAGAATATATAATAAGGGAAATTTTCTTTTCACTATTCCGACTGGCTCCAGGATTCTTCTATGCAGACTCAGAAATGAATAATTAGGTGCCGCTTTTGTGAAAATGGGACTACATATTGCAGATTTCATAACTCCGTGGCCTCCGATAAGGGAAAAAGAGGCTTGTACTCCCGAATTAATAAAAAGAGTTCTAACCAATGTACATGGTCAATCATATCAATGAATAACTGAATAATAAATTCAATTCTGGAGTCTAACTCATAAAAGGCACAATATCACCGCATTGTATTTTGTCAATCCCCAAGTCATATAATTTTTAAGTTATACTCTGGAAACATAAGAAAGTGTGGTCGTTTTGACGCTAAATTTAAAACATTATTTGCATATCGGAGATAAAACACTTAATGGTCTTTATTTCCTACGACGCTAACCATAACAGGGTTCATATTTGTCATACGATGCACTAGGGCGAAATATCCCTTTGTCCAAGTGACCTGACGTCATAAACAACATTGTGCCGTCTCGCTCCAAATATTGCATTGCCTTCTTAATATGGTGACCGCTGGTAGCCAACCTCTGCTTGAAAGTAGATTAACTCGTTTTTCCTCATTTCAATTGACTTAATACATAGATCCTTAATCTATGTCACACCTTGTTTACGACATACGTGTCTGAATATCGGTATATCGATTTTTATAGAAGATACTTCGTGAAATGAAGTATTTATTCCGCATGATGTTGTGCCTTTTACTTCAGCTAGTAATATAGAATATCACTCAAATGGCGTCTGATATCAAATACATGTACATCAACATTATTTGTTAAAATTACTTTGTTTTACTTTCATCATTGAGTACTGATACATTTGAAATCAGAAGCTCGAAGGTGATACTCAATTCATCAACCAAAATAGTTCGTCATGAGATGATAAATTCAATATCTCAGCACTTCCATAAGATCAAATCATTTTGACGTAAAAAAACCAACATGATTTCATACACTGTAGCCTTGCAATTCATGATTACGTCCAAGTATTGTGAAGAGGTTGATGCCATGAAGTTATGTCAAGTGCTCAATCTACTTTCAAATTCAAAACTTTGTCTCACAAAAGCGATACATCTCGTAGAACACCGTTTTCATAATCAATTATGTTATGATGAATGTAAGATACGATGTTTAACTCGTGTACATTTGCTTTTTCAGGTCTTTGAAGCACCCATATCACCGTCAAATTCGTGGATGCAGATACTATGTGACCTTCAAGGTGAATCACTTGCGTTGCTCTTTGTCATTATAAACTGAAATTATGTTAACCACATTCAATGTTTTATACACTTTGTTATATATATTAAAGCTCAAATTTATATATCCCAGGTTGAAAAAGTTATATATCCATATATCATTATTTGATGTATAAGCATAAGCATATGTAGTTGCATAAGTATACATGCGTGCCTACTCATACGAACTTCATAACGCATACGTAACTACGTAATTCCGAATGTACATGTGATAGTGTTTGCATATTTGTGTTTGCGCGTGTATGCGTACATGCATCAGCAAGTGTGACCGTTCGTACTTGAGCGTGTGCGTATGGACGAACACGTTCCTTTGTACATGGTTGCGTGTGTACGTACGTATACATGAATGCATAGATATGTATAAGCATATTTACGTGTATAAGCATACATGCATGCGGGTATAAGAATACGTGCGTATGCACGTACATAATCGTACGCATGCACCGACACACTTACTAACGAATGCGAACGCAAGCACTTAGATACGAATGCGTAGGTGCGTACGTATGCGTAGGCACGTACGTATGGGTACGCGTGTAATCTGCTTACGCACGCAAGGACACATGTCCGTAAGCTCGCACTTACTTAGGAATGCGTACGCAAGGTATGTTTAAGCATGCACATACCCACGTACCCATATCCACGTACGTATGAATAGGTACGTACGTATGCACACGCACGTACACGTAATCGTACGCACGGTATCTTCTTACGCACGCACCGAAACACGCACGTACGCCACACTTACTTACGAATGCGTTCACGAGCACTTAGGTACGAATGCGTAGGCACGTACGTATGCGACGCATGTAATCTGCTTACACATACACGGACACACGTACGCAAGCACGCACTTACTTGCGAATACGTACGCAAGTACGTATGAGTAGGCACGACCGTATGCGTCTGTATTCGTAAGTTAGTATACGCATTTATATCTGATTATGAACATACAGACAGCCGATCGTAGACATGCACTTACTTACGAATGCGTAAGCATGTACGTATGCATACATGTAGGCAGGTACATCTTCGTACGCACGTAAATCTGCTTTCGCACGCATGTACGAACGCACTTACTTATGAATGTGTACGCAAGTACGTATGCATAGGCACATAGTATGCGTATGCACGTTCATAATCGTATGCATGTGTATCTGCTTATGCAAGCATGCCCGTAGGTGCACGTATGTATGCTAATACACGCACTCAGGCACGTACATATACTAACTCACACATGTACATTTATGTGTATGCACGTACGTATGCTTATACGCACATTTACGTATGCGTACGCACGTATGTATGCTTATACAGGCATGCGTACACACCCATGGAAGCATGTATGCAAGTGCACACGCCCATACGCACACAAGTACATACGTCATGCTCGCACGTATGAACAAATGCTTTTAGGGACTCTCGTGCATCATAAATAAGTACGCATTTGTGTATACGTACGGACCTACGTAAGTACTCATGCACACACGCATATTTTGCAACGGCTGCCAGGAACGTTTTCTATAAATAATCCCCGAAAATCGAAAAAGTAAATAGCTTCACACTGAGCAACAGATTCAGATTGACCTATAACGAGACAAAAAAGGTACGTTCGTTGTCGTAACTAAAACATTGGTACAGCTGAAATTTCCACTTGAGGGAGACTTAACATGTGCTAATTCATATATAAACCTATATATTCCGTAACGTATGCATAATTTGATCAGATAGACCTATGACCAGCCCAAAATGCACGTTCGCGGCCATACTAAAAACATTATTACAGCTGAAATGTACTCCAGATACAGAGCTATCATGTGCTGATTCAAATACATAATCTGAAATAGGTGCCTGCGACGACTTCTGTGCATAATTCGCCAATATCGAATAACTTCACCCTCTCAGCATTCAGATTGACCTATGACGAGCTCACAATGCACGTTCGCGGCCGTACATTTAACATTGTTACAGCTGAGATGAACCAAAGAGACAGAGCTAACATGTGCTGATTTAAATATAAATCTATGTTTTCTGAAACTGTAGCCAGCGACGTTTTCTATGTATAAATCACCAATGGCGAAAAAGGAGCTAACTTCAGATTCTCAGCGACGGATTCAGATTGACCTTTATAGCGAGGTTCGCGGAGCACGTTCCCGGTCGTTTATAAAGCATTCTTATAGCTCACATAAACTGTTTAGTTAAACTTAACATTCGTGTATTGTATTCAAAGCTCTATGTTCTGACATGGAAGATATCTTTGATTTGCTTGCACAGCAGCAGATTGAAACGAAGCCATTTTGAATCGGCTTTATCACTCGTGAAGCGCTCGGTTCAGCTACAAGGCTGTTGGATTTCTGAGTTAAAGGTACATCAATAATGCTGTCAGGGGTCACATATTCCAAACGTTGTACATTGTGTTACACTGTTACCGAAAACTACCATATTGATGATAGTGGATCTAGTATATTGACGATATGAAGGTACAAGTAGTGATTTCTGATCGAAAGCTGGACAATGGGCAATGGACATTTTGGAATCTTATTCATAAAAGACAAAATACCACATTTGAGAGAAGAATGCTATTGTCGTTTACAGTCTTAAATATTGAATAATAAGAAGAAGTGTAAGTTATTAAAAATTCAATAAGGAAAAGTAACTGTTAAAAATTAAGTTCACATTTTGAATAAGGAATAAGGAACTGTTAAAAAATTGTAACTTCACATTTTGAATAAGGAATAAGGAGCTTGGAAAAATTCGCTTGCTTCTCAGACCCTCTACGTTAGATGTATATAGCACACAGCCTTATCACATTCCCACCATGTTCATTGTTGTATTCTCCGCTTAATAAGTTCTAATGAGCAAGGTACTCCAAATAAATAAAGTTCAGGAGCAGTCTGGATTGTTTTCTGAAAGATGAAATATTGTTCACTTGAAGGATGTTTGTATGTTGCTACAATCTGTATCTTATCGATTTAGGTAGCTCATTAGGACTTAGTATATTCTTTGTTGGAAACGGTGTATGGAGGTTTATGTTCCTTTCTAGGTATATGTCGTTTATCCTTATGTTAAATATATATGATTACTTACTTTCTTAATCCTCTTCGTGCTTGGAGCACATAAGGCCTCTACCAAAGATCGCCAATACGGCCGGTCCTGAGCCCATTGTTGTATCTGTCCCCAGGTCCATCCTAGGTCTTTCATCTCTTTTTCCACAGATCTTCTCCACGTTTCTCTTCGCCTTCCACTGTTTCTCTTTCCTTGTGGTGTCCATCTCATAGCTATACGTGGAATGGCATCTGGTTCCATCCGTAGCATGTGCCCAATGTATCGCCAATTTCTCTTCTTTATTACCTGGGACAATGGGGTGGTATTTGTCAGGTTGTAGAGCTCTTCATTGGTGATGGTGTTTGGCCAGTAGATACGCAGTATCCGACGAAGGCATCTGGTTTGGAATACATCCAATTTATTGCTGATGTTCTGTGTGACCTTCCAGGATTCTGCACCATATAGAAGGATTCCAAGGATGTTGCTCTTGAAGATCTGCAGTTTGGTCTTGATCTTGATCCTGGTTGACTTCCAGATGTTCCTTAGGGTCGTGAATGCGTATCTAGCCTTTCCTATCCGAGCTCGTACATCTGCCTCCGAGTCTCCATTTGCAGTGTTGGAAGTACAATCACTAGGTGGTAGGTGAACTCTTGTACCTTTTCAAAGGTGGTGTCTCCAAGAGTCATAGCTTCTGTAGGCTGTTGATCTTCATAACCTTGGTCTTATTGGCGTTGATTTTTAGGCCTATCTGTCTTCCTGTCATAGCAAGGACATTTGTCTTCTCTTTCATGTCATTGAAGCGGTGTGATAGTAGAGCGATGTCGTCAGCAAAGTCAAGGTCCTCTAGGCTTTTGTTGAAGGTCCAGCTGATTCCTCTGCTTACATTCCTGGTGGTTTCCTTCATCAGCCAGTCAATGCACAGTGTGAAGAGAATCGGGGAGACAGGAGATAGGAGACAGCCTTGTCTAACACCTAGGCCTGTTCTTAGTTTTAGCTCTTCACTCAGACTGGTTCCACAGATAACTCTTGCACTAAAGGTTGTGTACAGCATCTTGATGATTGAGGTTATCTTGTCAGGGATTCCATAATGTCAAAGGATTCTCCACAGAGCTGTTCTGTTGACACTGTCAAATGCCTTGGAGAAGTCAATGTAGTTGGTGTAGACTGTGGCGTTCCATTCGTTGCTTTGTTCCACAATCTGCCTCAGAGTAAATATTTTGGTCTGTGTATGATTTTCCTTTCCTGAAGCCGGTTTGCTTTTTGTGCGGTAGGGGACCCACTGTTGTTGAGAGTCTATTGAGGATCACTCGACTTAGGACTTTGCTTGTGGTTGAGAGCAACATAATTCCTCGCCAGTTGTCACAGTTCGTTAGGTCGCCTTTCTTGGGAAGCTTTACTATAAGCCCTATCTTCCAGGCATTGGGCGATTCTTCTGATTCCCATATGCTCTTAAGGATGTTTGTCAGTAGTGCAGGTGTCATGTTTTCTTCTGCTTTGAGCATTTCTGCGTTGATCTGGTCCACTCCTGGTGATTTCCCATTCTTAAGTGTTTTGATAGCTCTTTTGGCTTCATTAACTGTTGGTGGGTCTGTGTTAATGTTGAGGGTATCCTTTGCTGGCAGAATGTGTGCTTCTATTTCTGGGTCTTCTCTGTTTAATACTCTCTCAAAGTGTTCTTTCCAGCAGTTCAAGATCTCCTCTTCCTTGGTTATTGTGATTCCCTGTTTGTTTTTGACGGGCGGCGTTGATGTTTGGTTTCTGCCTGAGAGGGTTCTTGTCAAGCCATATAATGTCTTCATATCTTGATTGGCTGCTGCTGCTTCTGCTTCCTCTGCCAACTTCTCTACACATGCTTGCTTGTCCGATCTTGCTCTTCTTTTGACCTCTTTGTCTAAGGTTTTGTACCCTTTTGTGAGCTGTTCTTTCTGTCTCTCTGATTTGGTGTTGAGGGTTTTCTTCTTTTGTTCTTTCCGCTTTTCTATAACTTTCCAGGTGTTTTCCCGTATCCACTCTTCCTTCTTTCTCCTTTGTGGGCCAAGGAGTTCTTTCCCTGTTTCCAGTAGCACTGTGTTGAATTCCTGTAGTTCAACCTTGTCTTGCTCCTGGGGTACAGAGAACCTGTTCTTTACCTCTATCTGGAAGCGTTTCTTCAAGGTAGGATCTTTCAACCTGTCTATGTTGACTCGCGGTGGCCTCTGTGACTTCTTCTTCACTTGCCTTAGCTTGAGTTTGACCTTGGCCAGTACCAACGTATGGTCGCTTCCCACATCTGCTCCACGTCTTGCCACAACATCCTGTAGACTGCTTCTCCACCTGTTGTTGATGATGATGTGGTCAATTTGGTTTTCTGTGTGACCGTCAGGGGAAGTCCAGGTGGTCTTGTGGATGGTTTGTGTGTGAACAGGGTTCCTCCGATCACTAGGTTGTTCTCTTGACAGAATGTTCCTAGTCTCTCTCCATTGCTGTTTGGGGTCCCTATTCCTTGTCTACCCATGATGTTCTCCTTTCCTCTGTTCTCTGAGCCTACCTTGGCATTGAAGTCGCCCATGATGATTAGCATATCATGAAGTGGCGTTTTGTCGACTTTCTTCTGTAGGCTGTCATAGAAGGCCTCTTTCTCTTCATCATCTTTGTCATCTGTTGGGGCATAGTTGGGACAATTGTTGTTAGCTTTGTGTATGATGAGTTATATCGTGCCTGGATTATCCTTTCGTTTACTGGTTTCCATTCAAGCAGCTGCAGGCTCTTGTGTACATTGCTGGTTGTAATAATGGCTACTCCTCTGCTGTGATGGCTATCTGTTCTTCCGGAGTAGAGCATGTGATGTCCTGATGTAAGTTGAACTGAGCCGCTTCCTGTCCATATTGATTCACTCA
This sequence comes from Gibbula magus, assembly GCA_936450465.1. NCBI lineage: Eukaryota > Metazoa > Mollusca > Gastropoda > Trochida > Trochidae > Gibbula > Gibbula magus. Next base: position 51,684,764 of record OW388291.1, on the reverse strand, counting down.
CTCCAAGCAGCTGAATGTTGTAGCTGTCCATCTCTTTGGTTACTTGGGCGAGTTTTCCTGTTTGGTAGAGTGTCCACACATTCCAGCAGCCAACTCTACAAGTGGTGTTTGGTCGAAGGATGTCTGTCCTCGGGGTGCCAGCTTCCTGGTGGGTTTAGCTGTCATCCGTCATAGTTCCAGTTGCCTGAATGACCTCTCTCCTTCTTTCGGTGTCTGGTTCTTTGGTTTTGGTTTCTGTAGCGGTTAGGTTTTTTTACGTAGTAGAGTTGCTGGCCCCACGTACAACCCTCCTCCTTTCTCATCCGGGCTTGGGACCGGCCATGGCGGAGTTAAAATATATATATGATAGTGTGATATATTGATGTTAGTTCTTGTTAGTTTATTATACGATTGTAAGACTTTGAATCAGCCCTAGTGTATTCATTATGATCAATGGTAACCATTATCACAATTATTTTCATGTTATTAATAATAATAATATTAATATGTTTTACTCCTTTCAATAAACCTCTATGTAGTTTTTGTTATGATTGTATAAACGAATCCTTTACCAAACAATTAGGTTGACAGGATGCAAGTAGCATAGTCTAATAAAATTTTAATACGCTAGTCGAATAATTCGTATATAATGACTAGATTCCCATGTGTACGTTTCAGTTGCTAGATGATATTCGTCAACATGGCAGCACAATGAAAATTGCCTAATCACACACAGGACAAAAAGTGGTGGAATCCGCATGCCGGATCCTTCCGGATTCTTCAGATGGATTCCACTACTTTTTATCTTGTCTTGACGATGTGACTGTTTTCTAGGCATGCATCTGACATGCTATTTATCATAGGAGCTTATTCCTAGTTGAAAGTTGTACATCTATAGCTTTACTACGAAGTAATATTATTCTTCTCATTAAAATTAAGATAACAGAATATAACATGTTTGCACAAGGTACGCACATTTCCAACTGATGGAGGGATATGTACAAACTGTGATTCGCAGTATCTTGCAATGAAGAAATTAATTATTTAAAATAATGTGCTTGTCCTTAGCGAAAAAGGTTTCCCCTCTTTGAAAAAAGGGCAAAAACGGATATATCTTCTCGTATTTCTTTTCAATCAGCAATACCTTCATTATTCATTTAAAATGAGAATTTAATTAACTGTGCACAGATATATTTTTTAAAATGATGACGTCACAATGCTATGACTTCACCATAATGAAAGTCAAATGGCAGAGTTGTGCTCAGATATGTACACCATTTTCACTGAAACGTAATACGAGTGATTTTGGATTATAAGTATAATCTGACCCTCGTGTCTTCTGATATAAAATATATCGACACTCGTTGATAAAAGTAAAACTATGTAACTCGTGTAGAAGATGATATTGAAGGAAGAGCTAATGTGCATGATGAAGACAATTACACACTCACAAATCCAAATCCGGGAAAGCGTAAATAGCACCATGCTAAAAGTACGTTTGTTACGATTGACATCACTGTGATAGCAATGTTAGGGAGATTGTTCCTTTGGCCATGACTAATTTTCATAATTTTCTTGGCACAGACGAGAATGCTGATGTTGCAAACAGCTTGAATCACCAAAGGGATGAATAATTGAAGTGCATCTATCAAATAATCATCGTTAAACAGGAAATAGACTATCTTCACAAGGATTGTCAATTGTAGTCGATTTAGTGTGATATTTTTATTTCTTGTATTTACTCCGTCAATCTGTTGTTAATAATGGAAAACATTAAAATGCCTTTCATTTTATATACCAGCACTTACTTTTAGGGAGTATCGATATGAAGGTAATTCATGCATGCTTTAGCCAATTATAATTTTGTTTAAGACAATACTTCCTGGGGAATATGATCTAACATCACTTATATCACGGCTGCTAGTATTATGGCAGGGAGAAAGCCCGCAACACCATGTGGCTATGCATTGCTGTGAAACCTGCGAGCATCGGCTGGAACTAGCGAACCATGGATGGTATTACGCTGAATTTCAGTGTAGCATTGCACCTAAACCTTACTGCGCGTAGTATATAGTTCTCTACTTCCGACAAAGTTGCCGTGCCCCTGGCGAGATTCAAACCCCGGACCCCTTGATCCGTAGCCGAACGCGCTAACCACTGCCCTATCCCACCCCCTCATTTATTTATAAGGTTAGCAGCTGGAAAAGAACATATGAAAATCGATCAAATCGATACACAAAGAACGGAGTCAATGTGTACTAGTTGAAAAGTATTATTTTTATTTAATATACACTGAAATTTCAAGGTTTATTCTAGGAATCAACTGTTGTGAAACGTATGTCAGCGAATGAATATAAAGTCAAATGAATATTTACGTTTGCAGTATTTCCATTAAAGGGTAAAACTGCTTCAGATAACATCTAGACGTATATACTGCTGTTTGGAAATCAGTGGAACATCGTTAGTGCTTTAGATTGCAATTTATGTCCTCACATCTCAGTATATCTTAGGTTCTATTTCGATGGGCGAGTAGGGAAAGGGCAATACAGCGTTCAGTGGACTTTTCACTTAAATAATTTGTGGCGGAATGATACACAGCACCAATCAGGAAATCTTGATAGTGAGTGAGAGAGCGAAAACTGGTTATTGGGTTACTTATATGTAGACAGGTTTAATCAATTTGAATAAGCTTTTATGAAAACAGAGTATTCTTCAGAGACAGTTATTGTGATTGATTCTGAACTATCAACTTCTATATATACATTGAGATTCTTCAATCAAATTCTTTGCCGTGACATATCGACAATAATAAATGCGTGTATTTATACAAATGTAAGATATCATAAAATGCACGTATGGTGGTTGAGCAGTACATTTTATAAACATACAATTTAGGATGTCATGTGTGTTGATCAAGAAAGATTGTTTGTCACAGTGTTTCTGAGACGTGGAAAGACAAGGATAATTTATGAATGATCAACTCCTTAGTTTAACAACGGCGACGTTTCGGTATAGTAATGCTTGATAACGGTATACCAATCTATATCGAAATAGTAAAATAAAGCAGTTGATCATCTTTAAAATATCCTTGTCTTTCCATTACACCATCTTCTAGAATGCCTCTCAGACAGTTTTTCTTACACGTGTACATGTCTCAGAACGAATGTTCACTCACCATCTCACTTGACAGGGATGGTCAACGTGCTATCAGCTGAAATCCATAATAGCGAAAAGATGCTTGTCGGAATACCTTTACAACGAAGAATAGATTTTGAATGACGTGACAAATATTACTGACGAGTGTTGATATGTAAGATTATCAACCGACCAGCCATATAACGTGATACTTGAAACCACCTTTCTAAACCGTATCACCCGGTACGAGGGACTTACAACCTTGTAATTCCCTCAAGGAGGGTTTACACAGACAGTTGTAAACCCTGTTAGAAGTCATTATAATGATTGTAAACCCTGATATATTTGTTAAGATGACGGCTTGAAAGTAAAGATATGAAGAAACTTACTAAGACTAATTTTGAAAAATTTCATAAGTTTACGAAAGAATATGTACAGCAAATGTTTTGCAGAAAGTGCGTCTCGAACCCGTATCCACTATCACCCGTAGTTACTGAGTCAACGCCTTAGACTACTGCGTCAAGGGGGCAGACGAGATTTCACGGTACAAAAGAAACTCATATAGCGCGGCTGTTAACAGGCTGACATCACCGAGGGATCCTCAATATAACGCCAGGGATCCTCAATATTACGCGACAACAAGTAAAAAAACCTGTTTTACACTTAAAAACGGTTGATAATATAGATAAGCCATTCAACCTCGGATATGGTAAGGTTGTAGACCCTGATAGTCAGGAAAAACCCTCGGATGCTTCGCATCCTCTGGGTTTTTCTTTCCTATCAGGGTCCACAACCTTACCATATCCTCGGTATCATGCCTTATCCTTATAATACTGTCTGATTATTTTACTCAAATATGTAATGTACCACTAAACTGTATCGATAATGAACACAGATTCATTTCCTTATAGTTTCACAATATCATGTTACAATACAGTGAAAAAAAAGAGATCAGAAACACCTCAATTCTAGAGCTAGAATGAACGGTCTATCGGTATCTGGAGGATAGTTTATCATAAGCCTGTTCTATACAAATCAATCGTGTTAAAGGTAAATCATAATCTTTAGTACAAAAATATGTGTATACAATATACAGTATGGATGTACAACTTTTTAAGATTAGATAGGCATATAATGTATCAAGGCCAAACTTAACCTCTTCATCAGGTAACTTGTATTTTCTGCCGAGGAAGAATACTGAAACTCGGAACGAAGCCAATAATTTCAGTATCAGGACGGGGATATATTCGTGCAGCCATGACATCACCAGAGGTTATTATGTACATATCAAACTCCGATTACGTCATTTCAGTTTGATATAGTTTATATCCAATTATCAGCCACATGGGCCGTATCATTCCTATGTGTGTATCTTCATTTGTCCGTCGGAACACTATTGACGTTGACTTCCACTATTTTCGAGGCGTCCCAACTGACGTCTCATTGCCACAGATGGATTCATATGACATAGGGTGCAGAAGTCACTGACCACGTACAAGACAAAGACAAAGACAGTGTGACATCCACCCAAACACCGCCAGGAATCGTTTATGACAGTATAGGATTCCAGGACGTACCGTCACGCGAACAAATCGCTAACTGTAATCACGTTATCGAGATGCAAATGATGCAAATATAGTTTCGATAAAATATAATAGTTCATTAAGTACTCATTCTGCAACAACCATAACCTAATAAATAATGCATTTTCGTCGGATATAAAGCCATAGGCACTCAATCAATCTGTATCTGTTACCTGGACAATATGTCTTGCCTACAAAGCCGTTTCTTTGTGTTTGGCTTAAAGATGAAAGGACAAATTCTCTTTTGGCTGAGCATATCGTGATGGAGTTGTGTTATAAATGTTCTTGTATTCCTTGTGTATTGCTACCGGCTGTGTAATCATTTACATATGTGTCTTAGGCTCAATGTTGCCTTTATGACCCCAATAAGTCAACAGGTGGAATATTGCGGAGAATGTCATTGACGTCAACGGACGTATTTATATATATGTTTATATCATGCATGACACACATATTTTCTAAACGGAATAATGGCCATTAATTTTTCAAATCCGTCATTTGGCAAAACTGATATATTCGTGTGGTAATTATGCTTTAAAATTTGCAATGCACACCAATCCCCGAACACATTTTCCTTAACACTTTGCCTATCAGTGTAGTGCTTCAAGTTCAGCGTAACCTGTCAGGAACCCAACTCAGTTTGCAATGACTGCTTTGATGTTAGCAGGATACGGCTTCATACTTAGACAAACGGTTTTTCATAACAGATGACAAGCTTCTTACTCAGTCAACACACGACAACCAAGAGATTCACACGGCATACGATGCCCAATTTAGTAACAATCGTGACCGCACTTTTACGTTCTCGTTTTTTTTCGATATCCTTGTTTTATGTATTTTTTCTGTTTCAACTAATATTCACTGGTGTATAGATCGTTCAGTTTTCAAAATGACACGTATGTTTATGTTTTCGTCTTATTTTGAAAAAAAATAAATACAGATTAATACACAAGATATGATGTATTTTGTTTTTGCAACACGAGATTCTATTAATTGATACAAAAGGAAAATAAAATTTGAACTGCCATTTGTCTTGTAAAAACAGTATGACGCCTGTGCAAGTAAAGTAATTTGTTTTATCCATACCGCAGAAGATGAGAGTTGCAAATAATGGGGAAGTTGACCATATCAACACCTATGAATACATCTCAAATTTGGCCACAGCCAATGTTGAACGGTAGGGATTGTTAAAAATAATGACAACCCATTTTAAAAAAAGATCACTTAAAAATAATTTGAAGGATGATAAATTTATCAACTATGTAACGCGTCTGTATAGATATCGTTATCAAGTATGTGTGTTTTAGGGATTTTTTCGTTAATCTATTTTTTTCATTTTTTAGATATAAAAACACATACAATGTAATTAAGTTGTTGGTAGAAGAAAGAGAGATTGGAGATGAATACGCAAATTGATGGAAATTATGTCAACTGAAATCAGCACATACATGTAGGGTGTTTTGACACTTACCCAATGTAGTAAAGCCGAGTAAAATAGTATGAAAAACCTGCATGCCACTTTAAGAATAGAATGGAATGGAATGGAATAAGAGAACCATTTTCTTTTTTACAAAACGTGCTTTTGTCTTTATGAATCTGTAAGAATATATGTCCCTTAAAATATTTTAGAAACTGTTGAACTTCTTAAAGTTGTTTTTCAGGGTGAAAATATATGTATCACTTCTTTGATATAATCAATTCCATATAAAAAGTTTACCACAGGTCATCGTTAGGTTCTTAAAGATCATCCTTATTCTTATTTTGTTTAAATCCATTAGTTTCGCATAGCACGTTAAGCACTATCAATATTGAGTACAGTCGAAGTGTTGATAATCTACTGATGTTTGCAAAAGATTTTACATCAGTCATGCGCAGACCGCCTCGTTTCAATCCCCTTTCCAAAGCATACTGGTTCAGTTTATCTATTTTGTTATTTCAAGTAAGTTTGAGAAACATTATCTCTAGATAAATGAGAAATGATTATACATGTCTTTACCATCGATGCTTTTGATTTAAGATGAAAAGTTGTAAAAATTTAGTTATTATCTTATAGGAAAATTATAAGTGCAAAAAAAGACAAATACTGAATTATAATTAATCAATTCAACCATATTTTGGGATTTCAAGAAAATATTCAAAGATGACACGAAAAACATGTCATGCTATGCATTTATATTGTTTTTGCCTTTGAAACACACTGATATGTAATTTATATATTTGTGTACACAAACACGTCTGAAATGAGGCAATTTATTACTGATGACATTTTATTATGAAGCGCACATACAATCGTCAATTCCAGGGTTATAACCCCTATTTGTTCAATGTTAATGAATTTTACAAAACATTTTATTGTGAACAAGGTTATAGGAATTCTAATATTTCCATAAACTACATCCTATAATAAACAACTGAATTATTAATATGAAGTGAAATAATTACTTATAAAACAATGTAACTAATCTCACAATCAATACTTTCTGTAATCAAGTAAGTTTTCTGGCAACTTGGTTGAACACTATTTGTATCAGAGAGATTTTCTTTACATGTTGGCATGTGATTTCTAATTGTATTTGGCTATTTAATTTAATGACAGGGGCAACTTTCCAGTATCATGTCCCTTTATAATTCAATGCCAAACATGATGAATAATTTTCCCTTAAAGATAAAGAAGACGTAAATAAACCTTTTCTTTCCTGAGATTCAAATTGTTTTTACAGAGTTTGATGTATTATTACAGGCGCTGTAGCACTATGAACCATTTGAAATAAAGTGCTCTAACAAAAATATAAATAAGTGTTAACAATTGCTACAGAATACTCGTAAATCAATAAAAAAAGAGTTCTAAAACGAATGTACATGGTTCGGTTAAGCCATGCGAGTCCATTTCCCACCGAATAGCCATTTTAATGTGTTCACATTAAAATGACTGCTCGAACGTAGTTCAAGTGTTCTGACTGATGTAGCAATACCATAACACTCAGCGTAGACTTTACATATGGCACAATGATGGAATGGTCAACCATTTTGCTGTCGGAACTCTCAAATTATCATGAGACCCACAAATCTAACAAATACAATGAGATGTTTTATCCATAAACGTAGCAATATGTTGTGTAAACTTTAACAATAAATGGCAACTTTGAGAAAACATAATATGCAAAAAAACGTGCTACAGCGCCTTCAAAATACTTATAAAAATGTTTGTTTTTTTTAAAGATCAGATAGGTTCATAAGATGACAAAAACTAATGGAAGGAATCGGTCAGTTGAGAATGCACTCCCTTGTGTGCCTGACATGCAAGGTAACAGATAACACATTTGACAACATTTGGTTCAACCAATTTGCTTAATAACAAGTATTGAGTTCAACAACACTGAAATTTAAATGTCTAAAAAAACACCAAGGAAAAAGAGATAGATATATAGATAGTTGATAAGGATGTTGTTATGTTATTAACATTAGGCATAATCAGGATAACCTCGGGCTGCTTTCAACATTAATAATTAAATCCAAACCTTAACTTCTTTTGACAACTATCGTAGGATTTATGTAATATTGTAAACCAATAATATATAATTATGTTAATTATGTAAAACAACAAGTTAAACACGAATTAACAGGCGTAACTCAAGATGATGACTTCACTTCGAAAGACAAGCAATCAATATTCACATAAACGTGTTCCCTTCCTGGGCGTCTAAGAGAAGAATTAGACACTGACTAAGATACACTACTGCCTTGTGTCCTCTTTTAAGTAGCACTAATAGTACATCTTAACAGTCGACCAATTATGTCCACGCATACTATGCTTAAGCGCAGTGGTCAGTGCGTTCAGCTTCGGATCAAGAGGTCAGGGGTTCGATTCCCGTCATGGGTTCGGCAGGTATGTCTGCTGTAGAGAACTGTTTTACAGGCAGAAAGGTTTCATAGCAGCACCATCAGTTTGCTTGTTACAACAGATATTCACAGGTTTCCTCGCAATGCATAGACACAATGGTGTAGGACGCTTTCTCCCTGCAATAATACTAGCAACCGTCATATAAGAGAAATACTCTTGACACCAAAAATCACCGCACGCGCTGCATTTATGATAAATTTATGATGAATAAACTTAAGTCTACTGATGCAATGACCTTTATAATATTATTGCTGATTCCATTCTCTGTTTTATGAAGGGTGGTGATACCAATTGATATATCATTTGTATTACTAAGTATGATTAAAAGCATGATGTTTCTAAGTTTAAAAAGGGTTTACATTATCGACGTTGATACTCGAGTTTAATTATCAACAACGCTAGTTCCAATGTTTCAAAGAATTGAAGCGATATCTTAAGTGACATGCTTGGTATTTGCACGGGTATGTTATATTTTCCACGTATATAATGTGTAATTTCGTATTATATAAGTAATTACCAAATTTCACAGTATATTGTGTATGTGAATTATATCAACCTAACCTAGTAATAATTTCACCCCTGAGTTAACAGTTGAGAAGCAAATTTTGATACGCTTTGATATCTTTGGCTAAGTTAAGAAACATAGGTCGCATGCCTGTACATCAAAGGCAATCAACTGCTAAAACCAAATTTTGGAGATTGTTTTTTCTTTGAAAGATTGCCTTGAACTGTGCTTCCTTATTCAAGCAATATGTCTGCGGAATTAGCAGAACCGTCACTGACAAAGTGACATATATATCAAGTAAACACTCATCTGTAATGTTGTTATACTATGAACGTTAACCTCGTCCACAATAGAGAACCATCCATTTGAAAGTTGGGCATTTGTGAGACATTTGGGACCATAGGCATCGTCGAGTTGAAGACCTGAAGGAATTGACCAACTCATGGTATAACGACTGGCAACAAATCCACCAACAGAGAATACGTCTGATACGTCTGGTGGCCAGCAAGAGATGGCATGAAAACATGTTATCCAAATGCGAGGCAGTTACAATGTAACATATACTGAGTCAGTCCCTGTTTATGACATTAATAAACTGTGAACCCCTCAGTCATCCCATACACACGCACCCCATTCCACATAATCTGCCTCAATACCCAAGCACACAGAGTTACTAGGCAATAGCTAATACACGACGCACGGCTGTTACTGTGAAGACAGCCCAGTCAAGTATACCTAACATTTCCAATGTTTCCTTATTAATGGTTCTATAGACATGTTATTGGATTAGTTTGAAAGTTGTTCACATGACCAATATTATCACATTGGATGTTATTATAGTCATTAAGGAGAGCATAGGACGGGCTGACCATGACCAAGTGTACACACATTGACCTCCTAGACAAGTTTAGGTATAGGTATGAGAATGTTTCACAGTAGATATCGCTTGTATGAGATCATGCAATATCTCCTAGGAGATATCGTTTTGACAGTAGATTCTGAACAATGCCCTGTTGGCGTCAGCTACATGACATCAAAATGATTCTGCATCTGATCATCAAGTAATGACATCAGAGTGATATGACGTCAAAATCATGATGACGTCACGATGCTAAGACATCACAGCACTGGAAGCCAAATGGCAGTTTTGTGTCCAGATATGTTTATTGTTCATTAAAAAACTAATAAAGAATGATTTTGGATGATAAATAGAATATCACCCTCGTGTCTTCTGATATCAAGGAGATAAACACTCGTTGTTAAAAGTCAAAATATCCTCGGCAAGCCTCGGATATTTTTAACTTTTATCAACTCGTGTTGATATATTTGATATCAGAAGACACACACTTGGGTGAGACGGTCAATGTATTTTCATAATATAAAACTAACTAACTAAGTTTAAGTGTTTTGGGGTCACAAATGTTTCAGTAAGGGTCACTTTGATTTGAACTTGCAACTGTTAGTTACAGCATTTGTATATAGTCTGTTGACGTCTTGAACTATCCGTGTTGACATGAGATAAATCACTGGCGACCATGTAGAGTGGTGTAGAAACTTCTGAAATATTGTAAAAGCAGTTGAGATTTTAAATATTCCTGTTTTGGGGAAGGACGGACAATCTACACTTGGATTCTATACCTGGATTGCCATTGCCATCACTGCTTCTTGACCGTACATTCTACATTCAAAATACACGATTTTTGTACTGGGTGGTGATTATAAATTGTCATTGAAAGCTCTAGTATTACTTTTGAGACCTTAGTATATCCTTATTATAGCTATTGTATTTTATTTGAAAATCTGTATTGTTTATCTGATTAATTGTGTGATTGAGTCAATATAATTTGAATAATAATTATAAGGTTTGTTATGTTTTCCTTTCCTGGTTTCCTCTGTGGACTTCATTTACTGATTGTAACATTACCTCCCCAAAACATGTCAACGTTAAAATGTGTATAAGTATGAAAAGTGAATCATCCAAATCAGGGCCATTAACAGATTGGTTCCTCGCTAACAAGTCATGGAGGCAACTCATTAGTACGCATTAGCACACTCACCAGGCATTCCATACAAGTGAGATATACCTGGGAGATAAGTGTGTGTAAGCACTTCATCTAGCGATCTTGATCCGGTATTGATATCTACTTAGGTAACATCAATTAAATAATCCTATTAGCGTGTTGACATACGACTATTTACCTTGTGTTTCCACACATAGTGGTTGTTCAGTACATTGGTTTTTCTATTGTAACGACATGCTTATACATGTGCTTTAAATTTACTGACAATAGCTCTCCAATATGAATTAACGGAGCTCCTGAGAAAAGCATTCTGCTCCATCAATGTATTTATCCGCTAGCCTACTACAATACTCTGATTCACTGAGCCCTACAACTCATGTTTTGCTGTTGGGTGATTACTCATAAATAAATAACATAACATGTAATTTTTTAGCTGATAAGTTTGGGCTCTAGACGAGATAGCTCAGTGGTTAGCATGCTTGACTTCAGATCAAGATGCGCGGGGTTCGAATCCCGTTTGCTGATGAGAACTGGTCTACACGTAGTGAGTGCAATACTACACTGAACGCAGTGCCACCCATGGTTCACTATTAATCACAGTAATGCATAGCCAGAATGGCGTTGCGGGATTTCTCCCTGCAAAAATACTTGCACCCTATGTCAGTGAAATACTCTTAATAGCGACCTTGAGCCTCCAACTCACCTCACCTCTGTCTGGATTCCCAATTGTTTTTATTTTGCTGCAGGGAATATCTGGCAAATACATCATGTTAGGACCTATCTATTTAATCTTGCGGAATACAGGCATTTCACAACAGGAGACGTACTGATGGGAACGGCATTGCTCAAAGATACGTGCTTGTGTTGTGACTTGTTCAAAGACAGAAAACAAAGCTAGTTTGGTAACATGTATTGTTCCCAAAGCGAGAGTTGACAGACTGTTGTGTTGGGGGTAATTAGCTATCTTTGTATTGGCTGTCAGTTCTTGCTCCTGCTGCAGGGAAGACATGGAGATGACATCCTATCTGCTCCTGTATGTTGAAAGCACTGGAACATGTTTAGAGCCCTCGATCGTTAGTTATCTTCCACCTGATAACACACCCTTTGTTGTATCTAGTCAAAGTATCTACGCGGGAACCCTGCGGTGTACAGCGTACTTACTAAGCATGCTAATTGGTGGTGGCTTGATACACATCACCAATCTGAATTGAATGGGCAAGTCGATAACTAGAGTGGGCTACTTGTTGATGGACCCATCGAATCAGTGTAAATAATCGTTCACTACAAGAGCGTTCCCTTCAGTGGCAAATGCAGTGATAGCGTCTGAATTATCTACGTTTCAAAACGACTCTTGGGAATTTGGTATCGAAATGGGAAATTCATGTTTTATCACACCATACGTAATCTGGATGATGTAGGATTGAGATAATTCTGAACATACCAGTCATAGAGAATTTGGTGTAGAAATTTAGAAATGTATATACTAGTACTTACCTCAAATCTCACCAGTTATATACTGGACATAATAAGTTCTGGATATTAGATTTGTGTTACGTTTCATCAGTTGGTCAATGAAGAAAGGAATCGGTATCATTATTCAAAAAATTACAAATGTCCCTTACTAGTTTTCCAGTTCCATATTGTGATCATATGTAGAGATGGATTTTGTCAGAGGTTAAAAACGTTCATTTATATAGAAATTGGTGTTGAAAATAATACGTCCATATTATCGTGTATCTGTCTTAACTGTGTTTTATTCCAATTCTTATTTAATTTAATGTGTAATTTAAGTTTTAATTCGACCCTTTAATTTCGTTAGTTGAATAATTTTACTAAATCAATTCTATCATTACCGATTTCAGGTTCCTTAGCCTATATACTTCACTGTTGTAATGATTGGCCTTTCTTTATAACAAGATGTGAAGAAAAGGCGTTGTTTAGTTTTTTAAATTGACATTTGACAGTTGGTGACACCTTTCCTACAACACGACAATTTTCCTGGATAAATACCGGAAAGTAAGACAATATTCCTCTAACCACATTTAATTCGCGTCGGAAAGAGGAGACTTCTGACAGCGTTCTTCTGTAAGTAGCTTATCAGTGACAATCCTCTGCTTCCGATCTTCTCCCCGGAGCTTTTAAAGGTATTTCATCCCCGCAGGTGCGACGTGGCCTGTCAGTGATTGGTTTACGAATCAATCACATGATTTAACACCGGTCTGTGGTCACATGACCAGACACTGACAGTTCACTAGTTTCTGTAGGACGGGGCTTTCTTGTGAATATTGATAACAAGGCAGAGAACGGCTATTGAGCCATCTACCGGCGTACTAATCAGCTGATCTGCCGTAGAGCTGGGAGTCGGCCGAATGGAAGCATCATCTCGGAGTCTGCACTGACCAAGACGAGTAAGAGTGGGGAGACGTAGAGACCGCGGGCCTGTCTCGGCCTGGCTGCAGTGGCGATGGGGAATAACCAGGCAATCTCGTGTGTTGTGGACAGACAACAGACGGATCTCAGCTCCTACCTCACACCCAAACAGATCAAACTTGTACAGGACTCATGGGACGAAATCAAAGACGACTTGCCAACTCTCGGACTTACCATTTTTATGAGGTGAGTTGCACTCCTGATGTTATAATCGATAGAATATGTCCCTTTACAGCCACAATGGTTACCTTAAGACACTGTTTATGAATACTTCTGTAAATTTATGCACTGTACAGAGAAACCTTGTTGCATGTTGAAGAAACATTAATACATTGAAAAAAGAAGTATCGAATCTCAGACAATATACTATGAAATGCCATGCATAAAGTAAGTATATATATAACAGTGTTTGCACAGGAAATGAATCGTGCCTGTTTCCACCGGGAGGCAAATACAATGTAATCATTGTCGGTTAGAAGAAAGACAGACATTTATTGACCTTTATGCAATGATTGAGGAGATTGTTTGCCAAGTCCTACCTGATTTACAATAAGAATAATGTATGTAGTATTATACCAACCCAAGAGGGAACAGCATTAAGGTACAATAGGCTGCAGTCTCATGCTATTTTATCAAGGACACGTAATGTGAAATATATGAATTTGGAAGGGGAACAGATCATTTAACTTAATTGTAAAATGTTTAGTTTTAGAATTTTACTTCAGAACACTATTTATATATATTTCCAAGCGACTGATTTGAATTGAAGTAATCTTAACTTTATTTGACATAGATTGCAAACTGAAGAACATGTATATCATTTAAATATAGATGGGGGTCGATTTAACGCTGGTCAAATTGTAAACAACAACGCATTCAAGAATAGTGTTTAGTGACATTAGTGAAATTAGCCCTCAAGACTTCCCAGTGGTACGTTTTGGTATGGTATTGAACAGTTATCACAGATAGACAGAGACTGTGTTTTTGCGGTTGAACACGTCAACATGTCATAGAAAATACGAAATTGAAGGGAGGCAATCAAGAAGGACATATGTGATTTGTTAAATACATAGAACATGTTCCCTTCTTGAATGCACCCCTTCAATTGTTTTGATGCTAATTGTCTATGTAGATATGAGATTAAGTTTATATAAAAATAACTTAAAGTGTCATGCCATATATTGCATCAGAAAGTGTACATATACCTTAAGTGTTTAACTCGTGAACTGACATAAACCATGACGAAACATTGGAGGTATATGTAACACTGTTACACTTGCCCCATGCCATATCGCAAGATAATACAAGTAACACATTCATTTGTACAAATGTCAGTTTGGAAAAATCCTCCTCCAACCCCTCTTCCCCATCTTTAAAGATACAACCCAGTAGGTCGGGTTTTGCCTTGTTATTTTCCATATCATCTTCGTGACTTCAGAACTAACCGTGGACGATTAGAAAAATGCACATAAATCATATCATTCCTTAAAAATCAACATCTTTTAAATTAACCATGATATTGAAAGGAAGATTAAACAGAAAATCGACAATAAAGCAAACAATCCCAAATGGACTAATATGAGGTTGATAAATATTGTTTATCATGGTTTATCAATTGAGCAATCATGTTTATTTTAGAACTGAAGTATGACATATCCCTTTGGCTTTTCATTGGTCATTGATCGACATGGGAAGGTTGTCATGCGCCTGCAGAAGCAAGACAGAATCTGAGCTAGTTATCTTTTCCTTGCCAAGAAAATAGTTATCTTTTAATGGATTTTCATTAAATAGAAATACATGTAAGGTAAATCCCTTCACAAAAGTAGTGAAAGAGGGAGAAATAGGTGAATAATGTTGACATTAACTAACTGGCAAAAACGACGGAACATTTTCATCAGTCTCAACAAAACACTAGAAATAAAGTCGATCTTGAATGTCTTTGATTAGACTATACAACTATACAAGTTTCATTCATTAGGCTATTTTGAAGTTCACCAATAGAGTACTTTATACTACTTAAACTGTCCTAACTGAAAGATATATTAAATTGTGATAAATTTTAGCCTATCTAATGATGGAGATGATCTATTTTAAATCTCTAGATGTTGATTTTTTAAAAATGTTTATTTTGTAAATGTTTACTGTTATGTGTTAAATCTGCCCCCTTCATCCATATATAGCAGGGTCGAGTTAATTAGTCTGTATAACTACTTCATTATTACGAAAGTATCACTCAGCTTGTGTATTGTGTATGTGGGAGACACACAATGATATGGCCATTCTATTAACAAGTCGTTTTGGTAAAGAACAACTGAAACAATGTTATGTTTTGAAACACACCACCAACAGTAACAATTCGTGTATTTGCCCGTGTTGAGTCCCTGCAGAATTCGAACCTACATAACATAATCGCCAGCAATGACTATTCAACCAGCTTACCGATTCATCAACCTACTGTCTCAACAGCTTACCCATCTAGTCGCCCAAACGTCGGAGGCTGGATGGCTAATCTATTTGGACATTCAGTGATTGTGATTAGTGCGTAACTCTTCCCAAACATAACATCGTCACAGTCACTCGACATGTAATACAACCGTGATTTGTGAGATGGGTTGCGTGTGTTGACAATCGGAATACTATGTCTGTAATTACTTCTGTCCCAGTGGAATCTGCATAAGAGTTCACGTACTTGCCATCCTGTCGAATGACGAAAGTAATCTGAAATGAAACATTTGATTGGCAGAAGATAGCACATTCGTATTTGTCTTATATTATATCTTATATCTTAGTTTGTCTTATATTAATGTATATTATCTTTTTAAAAAATGACTTTATAAATTTCATCAGATGGAACATATAGATTTTAAGAAATATTCATTAAAATAAAATCGACTTTAAACACAGGCGTTGATAATCAGTTCTACTCGTTGCCTCTATGTCTGGGTTTTCTCGAACAGGTACTACGCACTGGAATTTGAAAACAACATAAACATTTCTAAATCACCTAGCTATCCTTTGACACTATCCAAGAAAACTGGTAAATAGGAGTTTAATCTCGTGATGAAGGGCGAGAAATAGCCAACATTATCTCATACTTTAGAAGTATCAGATGAGTTGCATTCCTAACATGCCCACGTTTAATCTTCTATAATTTAATAATCCGCGTAACGCATGTACACTATACACACTCACAGACAGGCAAGTAAGACTACTGCAATGAACATACGTATAGCTCTGCGTACACTTCCTGTGACTAGACAGTTGATCACCTACGGGGGAGAGGAGGTTTATGCGCCAATAAACTATGCTATATGAGGATGTGCATTGATGTATTGGTGTTTAACGTCTGTCCTTGGTTTGATCATTATGTAATATGTCTGCTGCGAGTCCGCCCTCATTGCAGTAAATCTCAATAGCGCGAAGATGTCATATGACAGAGTTTGTTTTAATGACAAATTATCATATAAAGCTACTGATATAGTATTGAATGTTGGTGTAAAGCTAACATCTTACATAAAGCACATGCAGTCGGCTAATGATTTAAAAACAAAAGTTTAAATCTATTAAAACTGAGTAGGGTTTGAGGTCTTTATAGATAACCAGAGAGATGATAAACCATTTCTAAGACGTACTGAGCTGACAGTACAAATGAGACATATACATTGTTTACTATGTCAATATTCTTTAACAATGTTATTATGGGAGATACAAATAGCATAGGTAGATTCTTGCATATCGATTATGGATACAAAGAATACATGCTAGCAAAGGAACTTCATTGCTCATGTACACTTTGTCCTGTGCATATTCGACCGCTATCAGTTTAGTTCTGCAACAATGGGATCGGCACACCGCATGAACGGGTGATCCGCTTCATTTGGGGATAACTAAAAGATTGAAGGGTCATACACTGTCTGTCCCACACTGAGACATGGGTTGAGAGACTTGTGGTGTCACCTTGGCAAGCCCTTGGGTAAGTGACTTACTACGAACTGTGCCTCTGTCCACTCAGCAGTAAATTGGGTACCTGGTATGATTCGATGGTAGTCTAAATTTGAACCGTGCGCGCATACTTGTACAGGCAAACAGCTGTATGATCCTCAGGGAGTGTTCTGTATTCGTAGACCAGGGATAATATATCGGCCACTAGTTTCAGCATGTAGTCTTTCCAAAGTAGTGCATCATGTATAGGCAATCGCATATGTTCCGCTCATTCAAATGATTTGTTAGCGACACTAGAACATCTCTATGAGTACAACAGAGAAAGTGACGATTCATCAGAAGGTTAGACAGAACCCTCACTCAAAACTATTGTCGAAAGTGACATGCAGTGGCGGAACACGTGGTCCGAATATGCTAGCAATGAACTTCCATTTTCTGGGCTGGCGAGAGTTAACATGCGTGCAACACGATTTGCTTACAGATGTTTCACTTTATATCTCTATACATTCTAGGCTTTATTGTCTCACGGGATCATGTTTCACAACATAACTTACGGAGAATAACAAATGCATTAGCCGTAAAAAAAAGTTTTTTTTTTTTTATTTTACCAACTTAGATGCTTTCATTAGTGATGTGTTCACTTTGTCATTTATTATTTGGGGAATTTAATTAAATACACAATTCAAAGAAAAATCAGAAAACAATATTTCACAAGATTGGTTGTCGTAATGTGAGTAATGTACATTTATAAATCTTTCAAGTGAACAAGTTACATTTTAGTAAGTATCTCGCACAATCATTAAGTAGGAAAAAGATTCAATAAAAGTTACATTCTGAACAAATCCGACAATTTTAGCTGTAATAAACTTTCTAAAACACGAGGTGTTTTTATTAAGATATTGACTTTTAGGAACATCCCAAAGGTTTATCCAAACTCTATGAATGTTGTCCTTTTGTCAAATTGTTTTGGAAAAACGATGAAATGTCAACATCCGCTAGGAACAGTCCGTCACCACAGTAACACTGTGACGTCATAAGCCAATCCGCCGCGTCAGACCATTGTTTTATGACGTCAAATTATATCAGTCACTGGTCGCTGTGAAAATATAAGTTCTAATACGCTACTTCAGACACGTATACGCTATAGATCACTTGCAGTAAAACTATTCAACTTCCAGAGCAAGATATATATAATATACGGCGTTGACCCAAATGTTGTCGTCAACATATACAACTTTAGCTCTGTCAAAAGGACAGATTGATAATGTTCACGCATCGTGATTGTAAGTCAATGTCAACTTTAATATGTATCATTAAATAAAACGAAGGAAGATTGCAGACAGCTGAATGAGTCCAAACACGGAGGAGGACGTAAAATCTATACGTGGTTTCATAATGAGAAAGCCTGTAACCTCATTGATCAGTGTTGTCGTTTAGTGACTTCTGATATACATGTAACTGTAACGTGGTTTCTTTTCTGGATACTGATTTCTTTTATTCAATTTAATTTGTTTATTTTTGTAAGCGTGGGCGAATCACATTTAATCTGCTTCTCTTAATATCAATTTCATATGTTTCTGAACAGTGGTCAAGAAAAGAAACCAGTAACAGCTTACAGTTCTAAAATTCTGAATGGTAAATACTGAACATCAGTTATAAACTCGCGATATTAAATATTTGCCATCGTGGCATTAGTACAGTGAAATATTTGTGTTTTGTTGTTTAATTACATTATCGATGGTTTACTACAGTCCATACAGTGTAAACTCCCTAGCATCAGTCTCCAGTGTATTACTGGCTAATTTAAAGGGGCAGTAGCTCGTTTTTGCGCTCAAATAAGGTGATGAAATGTATTTGAAAAATAATGTCACTAATAGTTAAACAACCTTCTCTCTTCAGAAATTCAAGTTTAAAAATGAGTATTTATGGTTCGGTAAAGCCATGGGAATCGTTTTTGTCATTCGAAATAATCCCCCCTCCCACAACGTAAACCTGGAAATTCAAAGATATATAGTTATTGAAACATTTTATTAACTCTGAAATGTATACAATTAGTGCAAAAAGAATAATACAAAAACAGTCAGAAACAGGATCACAAACTTTGACAAAAAGGAACAAACCTCATACCGTTCCAACTGTAAGTTCCTTAGTACCAGGCAGAAATGCGTGGCTATATATTCATAAAGTATAATGTAGTAAAACTCTTCGGACGTACTTTGCGAAAAGTATATGATGGTTTTTAAAAAAAAGAAGAAAGTTACTTAGTATTTATGATTGAACAAAATACAAACACTCGTTCAGCAAGACATATATACGCCGTCCTTCTGGTTTCACAAAGTGCCCAAACTTATTGCGCAAAACATGTTAGACCCTGGTTGTATTGGAGTTTCGGTGTGTATTAGAGGAAATACGGTTTACATTTGTACGACTTTGCACTTTTGCGTATAATACTTTAGGCCTTTGTGTTTTGGAGAAAGCTACAATGTATATTGATTCACTAATAACAATACTTTGAAGCATCAGTTTTCTTCGCGTAAATTTCGTTTCTTTGTTTGCTGATACGGAATTGTTCTTTTAGAAACAATGACAGGTTAAAACTCCATCTCCACTCACAAACCGTCCCATACATGAATATTGTTATCTTAGGATTTAATGTGTTATAAATGAATGACGGAAAGAAACCATTTAACAAACGGAATTTGAACTTATAAATAAGTATTTGAATGAGTAAATGTTTTGATGAGAAACCGTTTTTTTCCGCCTCATAATGTATGGAAAATGTATTCATGCATTTTCTGACGCGGCTATGTTGGTACTGTTTTCGAAATTTTCAAATTCTTTCAACGACAAAAATCGATCCTCAAAAGTGACAAGAAGCACACATAGGCCTTAGGTGCCATTTGTCCTTGTTCAATAAACGCAGTTTGACCCCCAAAGAATCCAAAGGTATAAACTATTTCTGGTCCTCTCACTGCAAGATATAATCTATAACAGTAAATCCAGATAAGGAATATTCGATAACGCAACTGTCTCTGTAAACATTACGCGAACATTGTCTGTGCTTGAGGGTTTTTCATCAAAGCCGTGTAATGTTGGTGTTCTGTGCGGAGAGGTGCTAGTCTCGCCCCCATTGTGACAAAACTCAGATCGTATCGTCCGAATCAATTTGAATGGGGAATGGATATTTCCATCCTATCGATTTGATATCCATGTTTTGAAACTAAACTTTAAAGGCGCTGTAGTCCTTTTTTTACATATTATTTTTTCGCAAATGTGTTAATTTATAATTAACGTTTAAGACAAATAAAGCGAAAATATTTCGGAAATCTTGAGTGTGAGAGGTAAGTGTGGAGGTCTCATGCGATTTGGACATCTCAGATGGTCTATTCTGAGTGTTTTGGTATCGCTACATTAGTCAGATCACTTGAACTACCTTCAAGCGGATATTTTAATGGTAATACCTTAAAATGGGCACATGAAGGGAAATGTACTTGCATGGCTTACCGATCCATGTACATTCATATAAGAACTCGTTTTATGGATTGAGGAGTATGAATTAGCCATTGGTAACACTTATTTACCCTTTTCGTGAAACACTTTATTTAAGTAAGAACATCGTGCTACAGTGCCTTTAACAATTGATATAGACAAAAACATGCACTTTAGATTATGTACAAATGGCGTTGACAGTCAGTGGTTGCGATCGGAACCTGACTTTTTGGGTGTGAGTTTGAATCCCGAAAATAACTCGTCCCGAAATGTACAAGCATTTGTACTTTTGTAAATATAACAATGATAGATTTTGAGATAATCGGACACTTACAGAGGCACTGAAATGTATGATATTAAGCCATTGGCATATGATATAAACATGTGCATATTTACCACACATTTGGAAATATGATATAATGTACGACACGATCAGCAATGAGTGAGAATAGTAATAGACGGTACGATGCATTTTAATTTGGGTTTTTATAGTAGTCGTTAAGTTGACAGCAACGTCGTAAATGTACTTAAAACTTTCATTGAGCTAGGCTTTACAGTTTTTTTTAGTTCTGGTCCGGAAACGTTGAGTGATCACGTTGAGATTACAGTTCGTTCGTATATTATAGCTTGCATTATAAAGGTACATTTTGACTCCTTAATTATTTCAAGGTATAAATATGACACAATTATCTTTCCTGAAATTATTTTCCGGGGGACTTTACATAAATTGAGACAAAACGATAGTCATGTGTATTCCAACACACAAAATAAAGCATTTAATACCATGAGGGTTTCTTTAGTAGCAAGTTCAGTATTCCTTGCTGTAGTGACGAGATATGTTGGCTAGTTCAAGAGCCCCAGCAGCGATTCAAACATTGTTTCTTAATAACATAAATATCTACTGAAGATAATTCTTTGTGCACTGTGATGTAGGCAGTGTAGGTTTAAATTTGGTTTCAGCACACGTATACGTCTTTGAGGCTTTATTAATAGGTGTGTGCTTACATTGGTGAATTGTGGTTTGTATAACTTTCAGTCGATTACATAATGATTTATATTTCAAGATTATTTTCGGAAAAAGGACTGAGAATGAATATAAAGATATGAAAGGAGATGCATTATGCCAGCGCGGTTGCACTGGAGTTGTTGACTCTGACACCTTTTGATAATAAAACTCTTTTTTGGAAAACAAATCTATTATCGATTTGAATATCAATAAAGAATGAATAGGAATTAATCTGTCGCAAGCACGTTCCTATCTGACAAGAACTTCTTTTCTTTATTGTGAGCAATTGAAAAGCTTTTTGTTTATTGATTTCACAACGCTGACAACATTTGAGATGGGAACGATATTCAAACAGTCACGTCTATGGCAAGACCCATTGTATGCTGTTGCTTCACAAGTCCTTGTTTGATGCAGATAATAATTGGATTTTTTAAAACTCAATTTTGGATTATTCTTGTGAAGTTACAAATAAGTTGTCTTGCTGCCAATTTCGTGATCCGTATAAAGACGAAGGGCAATTATTCCAAAACAGAAAAAAACCAGAGATACGATGGCATTGAATTCAAATGACCATAAAATAAAACATCTAAGATTAGTTTGTAATTTGTTTCAGTAACATCGAATAGACTGCTTTCTGTATACTAGTCTTTATATTTTGCCATGTGCCAAAATTAGCAAATGCAATATCTGGGCCGTGTTCAAGATAGGTTTCAAAGTAATCGCTCAATTAGCGATTACTTTCAAACCTTTCTTGAACGCGATTGCTCAATGTAGCGCTACGTAGCACGGCGAGCAAACTTAGAGGAATTTGCACTGTGTCGTTCAAGAGAGAATCAATCAATCAATCAAACAATCAATGAGCGCTACGAAGCGCTTCATTTTGTTGAACCGCCAGCAGATTTGATAGTGAAATAGTGTTGTCCCAGTTCCTCACTTCATGAAATCTTTACACTGGCTTCCTGTTCAATATAGGTTTGATTTAAAAGTTCTCTGCATTGTTTTCAAATGTCTCCACAACTCTGCCCCATCATATCTCTCAAATCTCATAACCCAGTACGTGCCTACCAGAACTCTCCGTTCCAAGAATCAACATCTTTTGATTGTTCCCCAAGCAAAAACGTCATCATATGGAACGAAAAGCTTTCAACATGTCGGCCCTCTCTTATGGAATGCTCTGCCGCTCCACATTCAACTTTTGCCCACTTTGGACTCCTTCAAGACAGCTTTAAAGACATTGACAAACTAAAAGACAACTGAAACTGCCTGTTTTCCATGTACATAGTTTTAATGCGCCATGAGCATGCATTCGTGGGTGGACACTGGTGCTTTACAAATATCCATCATCATCATCATCATCATCAGTGAAGTTTAGTAACGATTGCGCCGTTAATCACCTACTCGGTCAGCATCTTTTTTTCCTGAATATCAGTAACAGAGTCAAGGACAATTTTTGTTAAAATCACCTACATGTACATTCAAAACATGTTATTTTTACAGATTCTTCAAGACAGAACCTGACATGAAGTCTCTCTTCCCGAAGATAGTACGGATGAACGAAGCGAACAAGTTGGAGTGGGATTTAGACCGGGAGATGCTCCAGAAGCACGCTGTGACGGTGCTGGAGGGTCTGGGAGCGGCTGTTGAGAGTCTAGAGGAGCCAGATTTCCTCAACAGTGTTCTTATTTCTATAGGACAGACTCATGTTAAACGAAGTGTCAAGCCTCAGATGCTAAAGGTAACACATAACAATAATATTTATAAATATATGAAACTGTGTATCTGGATCAACTTGCAATTGAAATCCCCTTTGACTCAAGTTACTGTAAGTAGATGCTGTAACGATAGGCTACATGTAACTACGATATATATCATTCTCATTTTAGCGATTATCTTGGAAATGCGAATAAACTTTGGCAATATTCAAAGTCCTTTAATCCGAAGATCACCAATCTTCATACACAATTCAACCATGATCCATAGATGTACATGTTCAAGGTTAAACCCTATACATCATTGTTAATTTCATTGAACTGCAGCAACTGCAGTTGTTATCTTTTCCTGTCGGAAGTGTTTCTCTGTAACTACACATGTATGAATACTGTGCTGGCTTCTACACTTACTTTTATCTATGGCTTCCTTGTATTGCAGTGACTGTAGCCTTGCAGCACAGGCAATGCATCATGTAATGAAATCTTCTCAACTGATTATGTTCCTGTATTGCAGAGACTGTGGCCTTCCCTGCATCACGGGTTGGGAGTTGTGTTGGAGGACAAGTATACGAAGGAAGTGTCAGAAGCCTGGAGAAAGGTGTACATCTATATATGTCTACAGATGAAGAGAGGTATGGAGGATCCGGACAGAGACTTCAACGAAGACATGTCCGTTTCATGACGACCATCGGACTGTAAACTATGTGTCATAACCCATGGCTCAGTGGGCCATCAAGATTCGGTCATTCAACACGCTTTGTAAATGAAGGGGTCTGTAAAAGCGTATTGAAATAATCCATGGCTTAAGAGGCCACCTATATGGTTTTATCGAACATATTTGGACAATGGTGTTGTCTGTAAAAGCGTGTTGGAGGACTCCATAGCTTCAATGGCCGTCCAGTTGGCATCATTGGACTCGCTGAGAAACGATGCGTGTGGCCCTTACATGGTATGTTCGACATACAACGACCTTGTGGCATTGTGCTTTTTCACTTTGACGAGACGAAACTCAAGTGCCAGAACCTTTTTTGTGCAAATATTGTAACGATCATCCACAATACTATTTTTTGGTGCCCAGATCATTGATGTCGGGAATACATTGCTATTGTCCTTATAACGTGCAAGGATACTGGTTGTCGACTGGCTATCATTGACATTCGTCAAACATCGTGTCCGCGATGCTCACTTACACAAATGACAAGTGATGTAGTTCAGTGAGAATCTTTCGATATATTAAAGTCCCTTGGTGCTGAGCAGGAACCGACTCCAGCGATCTACATCATTAAGTCTAGTACAAATCATAGATTAAAATGACTTGTTGACGATTCTTTAGAAACTATAAAACAAACTTCTTCAGAAAGTACTAGTCAACAAGTGCGAGATAACGAAACGCTTTGCAGTTAAGAGGCAATAATTACAGAACATGTATTAATAAAGGAAGCAATGATAATTATACCTTGATACTACGTATTCAGAGTAATAACGTTCCGTTCGTCCGCGTGTCCAAGATCGTCACCGGGGCACAACACTCTAGGAAATTTTTAATTTGGTACTGAAGATACTTGTGGTAGTGTAGTGTTTTCAGGGGTTATAACTTCAGATTGTCCATCGAAAGTATCGTCATTCATTGACATGATTGACAACACATATTTCTAATTTCAGGCGGGGGTATGTGTTTTCTGCTTACTTTTGTCTTTGTTTACAAATTGTACATCGAAATAAACTGTATAACGGACTCTTACAGTACGATTTCTGACTATTTGAAGAACAATACAATATTGGATTGTATAGTTAAACTGAAGCACAAAAGAAACGTCACACCTCAATATTATATAATATATTCAAGAAATGAAATGCATTTGATTATGGCACGATGCAATAATACCTTTTGGCAGTAGTTTTAATTACTTAATTGGTGACTGTTTTATTTTTTTTTTATTACAATATCATTTTTTAAACTAGACAGGAGTAAGAAATGAAATTTACACCAACCTGACCCCTACCATGTTTAAAATGTTGTAAATGTGTGTAGGACGAGGCAAATTTATTGATTTTCAAATAGAGTATGTGTTATATGTCGATGAACAGTTGTGTTTTATCAAAATTAATTTTTGGAATTTTAAATTTCAAAATTTAAATATTTTTTTTAAAAACACGTAGAAGAATTCTTTGAGTGATTTAATATTTTCGACTAATTTCCCAAACTATTCCGTTTTTTAATACGACGTCGATAACTCGAGAAATTGTATACGATAAAACAACTGAGGGGTGACGTTTCTATTGTGCTTCAGTTAACAAATAAATATAATTTATACAAAACTTTGCTGGAACATCGTCCTCTCTCATGAAGTAAAAACCCTGCGATTAATTTTAAAGTTTTGAAAACGTTTACTTATACCAAGAATTGGTAGGAGATGACGGAAGTAGGTGTTTATGAAAACAGTGAACGCTACTATTCTATGCTATAAGGTATACTTGTACATCAAGTCATGTATAGTCACATCATCAAGATCAGTGACATTCAAACATTTCATACTAGTCGAGCGTTATTGATAGTCGTCATGTTGATAATCTGCCTGGTGTAGATGATGGCGCCTGTACATCAACGATTATATGTAACAAGGATCACAGTCTGCTTCTGTGTACATAGTTCCATTAGCATGTTGTATAGCTGTGTGGTTTGTCCCTAAGTCAAGTCTAAAACATGAGTGTACAAACAGTGTTTGAATGTGTGGGAAAATTTGTACATGTACATGTACATATATTGATGTTCAGAACTAAACAGTGCAATAAAGATGTGTTTTCGAGTTTGTGTTATGTCCGTATTGCAATAACAGAACGAAATAATATTGGAGGGGAGCGTTTCTAAATGTTTTTAAAAAGCATATATCATACCTCATTATATGTCTGTCTGTAATGTTATACGTCCCGTAAGTCCGCCATTACATCGAAGAAGTAACGCACAATGTCGATCAAGCAATGAGAAAAGTTGGTAGGCTACACTCAGTCGCATGTTATAAGGATGTTTTTGCTATTCTTCTTTACCTCGTGTGAAAAAACATTTCCAATACTTGAATGAACTATTCATAGACAAATAAGATGGTCACTACACCGCGAACCATATCCTGATGATCGAATATTTCTTCATAAACATTCAGGAAATCACTAATTGTTTGCCAGATGACATAGTCAAAGGAAAGACTGAAGGCATTTTAAAAGTAGATCTATTCGCGAATGGGATTGGCTGACACCTGACTTTCGTTCTTCATTTAATTGGTCAGCCAATAATCGTCATAGTTCAGCTGAACATTACCTCTGTCAGTAACTACCTTGATGCAATGACGGATTCACAGGAGTTATAATATTGACAACAAATAGCACAGCAAATGATAACTAAATTTGTCAATGATGATTGAATTTCCAAAATAATGTCACTGAGAAGCTCGAGGCATTATCCCAAAGGTGATCATTTTCATAAATAATATTGTGACTAACATTCAATGGTTAAGATACTTATTACAGTCTGCAATGCACTGATGATAATGGTAATTAAGATATTCAAAATGATAACAGAAACTGTTCCTTTAAAGGGACAAGGTGACCAGAGTGATAATCAATGATATATCGACGTGACATTTCAAGTGTTTCAATTCAGTTTAATACCATAAATAAGTAACAACTTCAAATTGTCCACCCACTACACCTGTCGTACTTGTTATTTATATAACCTCCCGCAAGGAATAGAAGACTACACTCGTGATCTCCCTGCTCCTTGTATTTGTATCCCCCACACTACTATAATACACTGATTCCCTGAGCCAAATAACTCTCATATAGTTATAAATAAGCAGCCAATATATAATTTAAAGTCGAGAAATATTGGTTGTTCCAAGTTGAGAGGACCAATGCGCGATCATTGACTTTCAAATCTGGACATTACATGGGCTGAAATGACAAGTTTATGTAGCAATGAGGGCTCAGTAACCAGGGTATTGTCGGGTAGCGGATACAGTGATGAAGCAGGATACATCCGTGGTATCTGAGTAGTTTTGAGATAGATACCTACGACATTTGCGGAAACAGCAATATGGACATATGTAAGTTTGCATGCGACGGCTCAGTGCCCGACCTCTGAAGGGACAATAATAAGTGATACATGCAAACTATGTACTATGATACATGTAACTTAAAACAGGTAGTATACATATTTCAAGAGATTGCTGAATGTGGTATTATTTAATAAAAACAATATCTCCTGAATCTTATTAGGCCATAAAAATAGCAAGTCAACACAGCATTTGTTTAATACTTGCCACCCCCTTTTGATACCGGTTGTTGAAAGCAATAAAATCAATAACAACGTCAACATTTGACCCTTTTCACTCTAAATAAGTTATAGAGCAATCTAGTTAAAACTAGCTGTAATGTTATACGTCCCCTCAGTCCGTCATTACAGACATAGGAGACGTATAACATTACAGCTAGTTTTAACTAGATTGGTTATAGTGCAAACAAGAATAGTGTGCACTAGTATAATACACTCGCATTCACATACATATAGGTCACAATACACTTATTATGTAGTGTTTCTAATGTGCTCGTAAAACACTGACCACTGAACATGGACACTAACTAAAGCCACTTACATGTGTATGCCAATGCCGTGGAATCTAGAAATGACACTGGGTGCGCGAAAACAAAGGTATCCTATAATCATCAGACTCATTATCAAATATTTATTACAGTTGTCATCCGCCAGACATCATAAATCTTTGATCCTTTGAAGTTGTGTTCCTTTCGTGGTCTAGTCAATGAAGGAGCAGACACGTAATACTCTTGTCTGACGTGGAAATCTATAAAACAATGGTCATCTGTCACATACTATTTCTAGCTAATAATTATTTCCCCTGGTCTGTCCTTCTCTTAGGGAATACTGGTTTGACAACAGCTGCTGCTCCGAGATATCCCTGTTCATTTTACATAACATAAGTTATATGGAAAGGATGAGCAGTAAATGAATTAATGAAAATGACGTTAGGAAATTTGACAAAGAGTTCACACATTTGTCACAATAAGTTATCACTGTAAGGAGTGCCACTCATATTTGGCTCTTTCCAGCCTTGACTCGCAAGTTTCACCGCAATGCATAGTCACAGTGGTTTCTTCCTAATTAATAGTCGTGATATAAGTGAAAAACTCTTGAAAACTCCGTATCATCTCACCTTTCATTGCATGAATATCCTTATCAGAGCGGTGCCAAACGATTGCATTGTAGTCGTGATATACATGTAAGTGAAATACTCTTGAAAACCCCGTATCACCTCACCTTTCATTGCATAAATATATCCTTATGAGAGCGGTGCCAACGATTGGATTGTAATTATTTTATCATTGTTTTAAATACAAGAGGTTCTTACATTTATTACAATATTTCAATTTATACTTAAACATTCATCAAAGTCTACAAGATTATATCCACTTCTAAGACAATTTCCCATGTTAGGCTTCCCAGTTCCAATTATTACACTGCTTCTGGTCATACAGAGAGTGTGAACAACCCTTCAGGCTATCATAACAATATCCCGAGATAATGACTTTGTTTGTCTTCGTCCCTTAAGGTATGAATTACAATTACACGTGAAGATACTTGTGCTTGTAGACGGGAATGTTTGAAGAGCGATTAGAAGTGGTATACAGTGGTCCATCTGTTGCTGTCAGTAACATAATTGAAAGGTGAGGTCATGCACCTATTGTTCATTGTCAGGAGGGTAACATGTTTTTATTTTATTTAAAAAGCTTTATTGAACATATTTGATAAATGTACAACAACGATTAAAAATGCTGATGTTTATATTCTTTTCTCCTCAAGGAATTGCATGCCAATGGCAATAAGCCACAGATGATACTCAAATCATATACCGTATAACCTTGGTCCAATAATCCGTTCTCATGTTCTACCGATATAAATTGTTGTGAAAAACTGAATATTCGGTTTGTCCCAGTATGGCCAACAATGGTTAGCGCGTTCGGCTTCTGATCAAGAAGTCCGGGGTTCAAATCCCGCCAAGGGCTCAGCAACGTTGTCTACTGTAGAGAAATGTTCCACCTGCAGTAAGGTTTGGGTGCAATTATACACTAGTTCCGTGCAGTACCACCATGGTTCGCCAGCTTCACCAAAATGCATAACCACATAAAGCAATAATACTAACAGCCGTGATATTAGTCAAATACTGTTGAAAGCAGCGTTAAATACCTACTCACTTCACCTCACCTGTTCCAGTATATATTGAGAAACTGACATTTCGCATATTGGAGACAGATCAGTTAAGTATATAACAAAACGAGCTTTGATTGGACATTCGAGGAGATATGTGTAATAAATATGTGTCTTGAAAACCATATATAATTTATTTCAACATCGAAAAGAGGAAATATATGATTTGAATTTATCTTTGTGGGGAGAAAAAGATAGTGAAGATGGTAAAAGTATTATGAAAATGAAATGGAAAGTAACTTACTGAGTACGTGAATGTAAACGTATGTTTCATTTGGCAGCAATAATGTGTTGTTTCATCTGATAAATGAATAATGTTGTAATATCTATTTAAGTTCGTGATATAGAGAATCTCACCATATATAATGTCTTCTGATATATTAAGGATGTCCGTTCCTTCCCGTTGAACTAAAAAAATTGAAATATGATTAAGTTAAGATATTTTTGTCATTTTTATTTACTTCATGATATTCTGCATCATCTACATACTTTTACAAAGCAAATGAAAATATAGTCACAAGTGACGATAAACGGATTCAGCGCTTATTAAATAATATGTAATGAATGCAGCCATCCTTCTTTTGTTATTGCGCATCTGTAAAGGAAAGGTGCATGTCACTAGCATGTCTGTAGGATTATAAAGAGCCACATGTGACATGCACTGCAAGTCTCGAAGTGATATTGGAAAATGACATATTAATGGACCCCTACATTATGTTTCTCATGATTAAGTTACAACGGTTAACATTATCATATAAAGTTGTAACATAGAACATGTTTTGCCTTAAGTTCCACTTAAGTAAATGTAATCATTATTTACATTGCATACATAATTAATGCAATATGTTCTTTTGAATATTCAGGAAAATACTCAAAAATGCTTATTTTCAGACCTCTAGACCACGTTTGCGATGTTTGAAGCTTAACTATTAAAATTTTGATGGCAGGGATTGAAATACAAGTTTTTGTTCTTGAAAGTACGCTTATGTAGATGCAATTAATGTGTCAACATCGTAATTACGAGGGGCGTTCAATAAGTGTTGCAAGCGGGGCATTGGTGTTTACATAAACAGTGTCAGCTTATAGGAGGTGTTACTATAGTCAAAACATATCATTGACACATGTCAAAACAATTTCTAGACATAACAATTATTTAGATATAATAGCTGCGCTGACCTAGGGGTCTCCATAATCATGGATTCTCTCAAACATGAACAACGCGCTGTGATAAAGTTCCTTACTAAACAGGGATGCAAAGCTACAGAAATACATAATCGTATGTGTAATGTGATGGGTAAGGATGCTCCTAACTTTTCAACAGTTTGTCGCTGGTCTCTTCAGTTCAAGCGGGGCAGGGAGTCCTTAGACGATGACCCACGGTCAGGCAGGCCATCTGAAGTCACCCGACCGGAAGTTATTGCCGCTATCGAAAGACGAATTTTAGCTGACCGCCGTGTTAAAGTTTCTGAACTGTCTTTGGAATTCCAGATATCAGTTGGAAGTGTTGAAAAAATAATTTATGACCATCTTGGTATGTCCAAGGTATCTGCAAGATGGGTACCCAGAAACATACAGCACAAGATCGCCAGAAAAGAACCGAAAGTTGCATGGAGCTCCTGGATCGGTTTAATGCGGATGAAGCCAGGTTTTTGTCTCGTCTGGTGACAGGTGACGAAACCTGGATCCACCACTGGGACCCGGAAACTAAACTGGAATCCAAGCAATGGAAGCACCCGAGTTCACCGCCTCCCCTGAAGTTTCGCACTCAACCATCAGCTGGCAAGGTTATGGCGACAATCTTTTGGGATGCAAAAGGCATATTATTAATTGATTACTTGCCAACCAAAACTACAATGAATGGTCAATATTATGCCAACCTAATGCAAGAATTGCGAAAGACAATTCGACAGAAACGCGGTGGAATGTTGACACGTGGTGTTCTGAATTTGCATGACAACGCTCCAGTCCACAAGTCAAGAGTTGCACAGGCCGCTATACGTGATTGTGGATTCGAACAGCTTAACCACCCACCCTACAGCCCAGACCTAGCCCCCAGTGACTACTTCCTGCTCAGAAACCTGAAATCCGCCCTACGTGGAAGGCACTTCCGGGATGAAGAAGACGTCAAAGCTGCCACAGAGGCGTGGTTAGGGGGGCAAACGGAAGACTTCTACAAAAGCGGCATCAAAAGTCTTAAAGAGAAATGGAATAAGTGTATTGAGGTGAAGGGTAACTATATTGAAAAATAAAAGTAAAAAATTGACTACGCGAGTTGGTTTTATATTGAAGTTGCAACACTTATTGAACGCCCCTCGTAGTTAAACAGTTATAATCGTTTCGAATTCTATGAAAATGAGGATTTTTGAAAATTGACAATGTTCTATGACTAGTCATACGTAAACTGTGACAGATAAATGTTTGAAATTTATTATTCTCAATGAATGACATCTCATCTTAAAAATGAGCTATTAAACATATCGATATCGTAAGTGGTTTATGATCGAAAATTCTTCAAAGAAATACCGCTCGAAAATTCTCAAAATCACACAATTTTTTCTTTGTTCAAATTGTGCCGAAACTATCAACTTTTATATGATAATGATATGATAAGGAATTGTGGAGCTTGTTATAAGAAAGAGGTTGCAGTCAGTAACTTTGAAATAAGTCAGTTTGTTACAGAGTTATGACCCTTTGAACATGAAGGCGAAAAGCGAACATTTTAAAAAAGACCATATTCAAGGGCATATAACTTAAGTTCTAACAAGAAATTCAAAACTTTGTCAGGTCTTTTTGTTAACCATTTATTCAGCTTTCAGATGAGCTATCATACATAGCTGTATGTGTTGCCGGGATTTAGAAGAAGATTTTTAAAGACGCACATCCTCAAAATAGCGAAATTTCAGTACATTTTCATTTTTGTTTTGTTTTGTGAAAGTATCTTAATTAGTTCTTGAGCTATTGAGGTTTGAAATTTGCACCTTTTGAAAACTTGCCAGACTTTAAGTACTCACTGTGAAAAAAACTTTGCGCATTTGAGCCCGTGATGGGATCGCCAATATATATAATGATTCAGCTACATTGTGTGCAAATATCAACTCTCTAGTGTTTATATCTTCAGAGGAGAAGATTGTCAAGGTGCAAGGGGTCGGGAAATTTTCAAAAGTGCAAAACAACAATATGGCAGTTAAACCACGTGACTGACGAATTCACCATGATTTACTTGTTTACTTGTATTGACATTGCACATCTTTTTAAAAAGGTTTCAAGTCTCTAAGTGCATTTTGAAGTTTTTTCCCATGTTAAAAATTGACATTTAGATTCGAACTGGCCCTCTAACAGCTTAAGGGAATGGGCCCAAAAGCTTCGCACTTCTATTCCACATTAAGTGCTATCAGCATGTGAAATTTGGTTATATTTGCTTCAGCCGTTTTGGCTGAATCCTGCTAACAAAATTCGTGAAATAATAAACACGCCAATAACAATAAGGATTCAGCAGAATTGCTGAATCCTTAATCAAGAAAATGTGACTATAAAACCTCTCAAAAGTGCTTTAACAGCATCAATGGCCTAAATTTGACAAAAAAGGGGTGAGAACTTTAAAAAAAAAACCACTACCATATATATTTTTTCATCATAGGAGAACATGAACTTTGTAGCATGTCAAACAAGGAAAAAAGATTAATACATAAATGTAGTATTTTAGCAGTTTTTTTCTCATTTTCCCATAGACTCCCATGTTAAAATTGTACTTCACCCCACTATTTTACAGGCGTCATATCTCGAAAAAAAACCACAGTACCCCCTATTTTTTAATGCTGATTTTTCAATCATAAACTTTGATCTTTTAATAAATATAAGTTAGAGGAAAAGCTTAATATATATACTATAAATTTGAGGAGCGAACATCCTTAACACGAGTTTATTAAAGTTACAAATATCCGAGGCTTGCCGAAGACACATGGGTGAGTTTTTATTATCATTCAATATCATCTTTAACAATTATTGGCAAAAGAATGGCATATCTGAAACTACCCTTTAGCTTCTTCAGCAGTGACCTCAGCGAGGTCATCGCATCATTGCATAGCATCATCAACATTGTGACGTCCGAGCATTGTCAGCAGTGTTCACCGTGATGTCAAAGGCTTGTGATGTCAATAACTGATGATGTAATAGGACTATGACGATTTGATTGCAGCGATATCTACATTGATCTCACACAAGCGATATCTACTGTTGGAGCCACTTTTGGATGATAAATGCGATAATACAACGGCTTCTACAGACTCAGTCAGCCTCTGTCAACCTAGCTCCGAAAATACACAGAAGAGCCAACAATGCCGCAGTCTGATACTGTGGCAGTCAGACAGACCAAGAATAATCTACGTTGATAAACGACTTTTTGTTCACGAATAATTGCATTTATACATGGTATATTGTTAGCAGGTGAGTAATAGATATGGTAAACGTCTTAGAGATACATTAAAGTGTGGAATTATTATTTGCTTGACAATTTAATTACACATGCTCATCAACATTTTTGTCTTGACTGATTTAACCCATTCTCTCTCCGGGGAGGTTACTCAAGTAATATCTTCCCATAAAACCTCTATCAAATTGGGCTATAATTCTCGCTTTTAGCACTAGCACTAGCAGCAAAAACCATACACTCAAATTGTTTGTGTTTCCGAAATAATGCCATTGACAAATAATCACCTCTAAAACGACGTCGCTGATTGCACAACTACCTTTGCAACCAATAAACTTCTTGACTTATAACATTGACCGAGGCACATTAAGCGTTGGGTTAGAATAAATATCCTTTATATTTAATGTGACAGTACGACAAGAATCGCTTTGTGGAAAAAGAAATTCGTGGTTTTACATATAATCTCAGCCAAACGTTATCTTTAGAAATACATTTAGATATCGAATAAATATAACATTATTACATTTCAGATCAACCATCAATAGTACAAATTCTTGTACTTTTTCGGGCCGAGTACCTTACGGGATTCGAATCCACACCCTCAAAGTAAGGCAACTATCGCCAGCACTGACCGTACGAACAACTTACCACACCTACCTAAATGGCTACTGAAAACAAAACAAAAACAAAGTCTTTATGTTCACTAGTGGCAGCGTCACTCCGTCACCAGATTCTCTACCAAGTCATAACACTGGCTAATTTAAGCATTGCTGCATTTCTTTAGCCTTTCCTGTTTAGCGAAGCAGCGTGAACTATGAAGTTCAAATTCAGATCGCAGCTGCGTTAGCACGGAACAGTAAACTAAATGGAGCAAGGCTTACATTAACAAGTAATGGATACCGGCGCGAAGTAATAAATAAGTAATACACATACATACATGTACTTGATACACTGAAACCATGTTCTCTGTTTGTGGCATGAAGTCTACTTGCCCACTTGTCCATAAAGCCCAAGTCTGACTATGTTACACTTTGTCCTTAGTTACCATCCCTTTATGCTAACAGGGTTTGTACAGCAAGATTTATCAATCTGATACTTTTAAAAGATGACATATCTACTAATATGGAATTCCGATGACAAAGCGATGTGCATGCTTTAATCATGTAAATGAAGAGTGTTGACATATACAAATTCACAAGTTATCACTGAAGGCTATTTTCATGACAACATGCAATAATGGCCATACTGAATAGCAAAAATGTGTATGTATAAACTTATTGAGTAATTGAGTGCCTTAACTGATGTATTAAGACGTGATAAGAAATGATAAAATTAGACTTGATATCCTCAAATTTGTTAACCACATATAGGAAACATCATCCAGAAATGCATGTACATGTAGTTTTGTTTTGACGAACATAATATATCGAACAATCCCTACAAGGGTATGTGCATCATAATTTTAAAACTTCACAGAAACAACTACCAAACACACTTCAACTTTACACATAAACAATATGTGTATTGCTTTGTGATATATACTCCAGAAGGAAAACCATTAGATTGAGATTGCAAAACAATACCTGAGTCTAACGATCTAGTGACATAAAACAACAATGCCCTCAAGTCATCTAACACGCCATGTTGTCTGGCATCAGCTCCGCGTAAATGTAAATCCCATTATTATTAAAGGAAGATCAATAAGGTCATGCACTAGACAACGAGTGACTGTTCTTTTTAACAAATAGCACATTTTATGTCATTTTAGGTCTACCTTCAAATATCCCTAATTGTGACGGTGCCAGTCTTGCTTTTATACCCTCTCTCGACAAGATAAGCATGATATTTGTCAAGATAAGATACATATTCTCTACATGTCAACTGGTTAAAAGCTTTGACGACGTCTTGCTTCCTCCTCTGTCATGAACTTGCAATATGATCTGACTAACCAGTGTCACACATATTCACAGAATGCAGACTCTTTTCAAGTAATCTATACCGACGGATTATAACGAAAGTAACGTAAATATCATAATCCTGGAAAATGACAAATGATGGTCAGGCCCCATATCAAAGTAGACGTTCGAACCAGACTTTTCATCTGCCTCATTGTCCCTTGAGCAATATATATGTACTCACACAGACAGGAAACAAGTAGATGAGGGTTATGATGGAATGCACACATTAAATGGTTTTAAGATAGAGTCGCCTAAAGCACGTGCCCAAGCATAAAGAATGGAAATCTTCTGAAGCCTTATTCAATTACCTCCCTAATAATGTTGTGTTCCAACCTACATGCTGAGATCCCTATGGGAATATTTATGATGACAGTCTGGAAACTAATGTGAAAATTATCTTTTCACATCTACATCGATATCATCTGAAATGCAATTACAAAGTAAGTTTGTTACCACAGGGGATTGTATTGTCGAAACTAGCGATTACAAAGAATATGAAGTCGACGATCCAGCCCCATATACTATACAAAATTAAAGGGATGTAACGGGGGTCAACACCCCATGTCCGTTTGAAATTATATTTCAGAAGCGATTTTTTTTCAAGCGAATTTTCTATCATTTTGGTGGGCTACCCAAATGGCTCACATGAGCAATGTGCTAATATTTTAGGCTTTGAAAAATCATATCCTTGTTATTATCCGATCGATTTTTACGTTTGATGGCTTGTTTTAAAGAAAAATGTATTGGCTTTGACGGATATAAGCCCGGGCTTCTATTTTGTGTCAAAGTTTATTCGTCAATTTGTCCGTATAGAAGCCCTGGCCTTGCTTTCGGAAAAACCCGGTATTCTTCTACTATCGAGAAGATGTCAAGACCACATCTGTTTTTCAAAAAGGTAAATGTTGCTCATTAAAAATGCCCCAGTAACTTTTTACATTTGTATTTCTTTAAAAAAGAAAGGTAGTTTGTTATAAATTATACATTCTATTTCCACTTGATTACACTACGTTTCGCTGATTAAAT
Source organism: Gibbula magus (assembly GCA_936450465.1). Taxonomy (NCBI): domain Eukaryota; kingdom Metazoa; phylum Mollusca; class Gastropoda; order Trochida; family Trochidae; genus Gibbula; species Gibbula magus. The sequence continues at coordinate 51,647,383 of OW388291.1, read as the reverse complement.
TTTACTGAACGCTTTTCAAAGGTAGGGGACCTTCATTTGCATTTAAGTGTCAAACCAATCAAGTTTTAAAAGAATGAGTTGCATAATACCAAAAACTTTCTGTATGTAAAGTCAAACGATTGTAAGCGATTTTACTTTACTTTACTACAACCTTACGTGTACACCATATTTAACCTTAAGCTTTCTTTTTATCAAACATGCTGGTTAATTCTAAATATTCAGTTCTAAGGTTAAGCGAAATTTTGGATTTTGCTATATTTTTAGATTTCAGTGAGACACTGATCTTTGTTGCAGAACTCATATTGAATTACTGATTTGGAAATCTGGAACCAATTAACAATAAATTGAGTTATTCATAAAGTTAGGTCACATATTAAGCCTTAATGGTTTAAAATGTTGCCAGTAACATCACACTTGACCAAAATAGTGAAGCTAAATTAACATTTTGAACCTTTTGATTTAAGCAATAAGAATAACTATAAATTGTTTGATAAATCTAATGTTGCCTTATGTGCAGTACACATGGACAGAGAATTTGAACACAGATACAATAATTATTTCAAAAACGTAAGACAATTACAAAACTTGTAAAGTAATATTTTATTTAAACAGAAACCTTGTGACCCCTTTCATCACCCTGTAAAATAATACAGAAAGGTATATACACAATTGGAATAATTTACGGTGTGTTATTGAAAGTGGTATTTTGAAAACGATCAGCTTTTTTTTCATGGATTTGTGTTAAGATGCGTTGATATATTCAATATGATTACTGTAAAGGCAAGCAATTCGGCGAATCACTCATGATGAAGCCAGATGTAAACCCCACATGGTGATGGAAACATGACAGTTGTTTTGGGAAGAGTGATACGTAAACGAGAAAAGAAGTTTGAATTATCAGTGCAACATAAATCTTTTCCAGCTATTTTCTTTGAAGAAGACGGAATCATTTTAATCACTTTACATTCCGATAAATACTGCATTACAACCCTCTAAAGAAATACATTCATCTTCATGATGTTTTTGTATATAACAATAAACTACTATTCCTGGCAATACATGACAGAAAGCTTCTTGGAAGATCGAAAATACATCGAATTGAAATCTTCACAACCAGGACAAAATGACTTTCTGAAATACTCATATGATCACTGTTGCCTTGAAACCACCTTTGAAGATGCAACCATTGTGTTTCATACTATTTTATTTGGCTTCAATACGTGCCAACATACAATGTGTGCTGATTTCAGTACAAATATCGCACATATTCATCGCAAATATTCTTTCATAATCGCCAAATATACCAAAGTTACTAGTTTCCAATTAAAATCGAGCAACATGATTATACACGTGAAGAAACCGAAACAACAGAAATCACTACTTTGATCTTTATATCGTCATTACACTGGATCGATTATCATTAGAATGGCATTTGTCGGCAACACCTTCTCGATAATATAACGCACGGATGTCGGTTAACAAGAGGGCAGTACACAACGATGGCAACAGTGCTGCCCTGACGGCGAGACATTCACGGGAAGTTAACAAGGAACTTCATTGATAATTGGAATTCAACCTCTCGATAAAATAACACCGTTTATAATGTGTGGCATATGTGACTCCGAACAACACAATAGATGCATCGAAAAGTCGATATGTTTCTTAACATGCGAAACATGTTAGTTACATGCTGGTTGAGAGTTTCGTGATTTGTAATTGAACCGATACGTGCCTATGGAAAGATCTTCTCTTTCCCGAGAATGTCCCACCATCAGAGCAACACTGTTGCCATCACGTAACCAGGCATTATGTTGTGAACTGTCCTCTTTTTAACAGACATTCTCCTTCTTTATCTTGTCTCCCGGATGTATAGCCTAAGAGAAGCTACCAGAAAATACGTGTTGACAATGATTGATATCTCACCAATTTTTAAACCGTTGATTAACAGTTTTTCTTGCAATCTCGACCCAACATGAATAAAGGGCTTAACATTCGGGTCAAATGACAACTACTTCAAAGATCAATAAACTTTCCAAAATTCTTACGGGCAAGACTTTACCAAGGCTCTGCCAGAATTATATTTATTTGATTTTATTTACATTTAATTTAGTTATTCTTTTATCTAGTCAGTGTTTTTATAAGTAAATTAAACAATGTCAAAAATATAAATTTAGAATTTTTCAAATGCTGTCACGTTCTTGATTAGATGCTATAACCCGTAGAACATTGAGTAAACATTCACAATAGTCTCAATATGAGAACAGGTCAAAAATAGATAAATCCGGACGCTAATGAAATGGAATGTATCGTGTAAGGGACAGTAAGTATATGTATGATGTGCTCTTCCCACTCAAGTGTAAATATTAGATCTATGTCTTCACTAAGCTATTTACATATGTATTTCTTGTTTTGATTATCTGATGTATATGTTTTATATATAATGATCTTCACATTTAAATTTTGAGGTAAAAAGAGATGCATTCATTCTTTCATTTTACGTGTTTAAGCACATGCAAACTCTATCAATCCACCATAAGCATATGCTTGCATGTTCAGAAAATCTTACTTTTCTTAGTAAGTTATGTAGTCCTAGAACTTACCGATAAGCCCTCGTAAGAAATAAAAGACAACATATTCTGGTTCAATAGTCAATAACATCATTTTGTACAGAAAGGTAAGTAAATATATTAGGAGGAATTTATAACAATCTCATATGAAAGGTTCTGTTCCACTAACACCAAGGTATTCTTCACAGTCATGTATACACCAATTCCAATGGTTCTTCGTTCGATATAGTCCTTCTGTCTCCAAGAACAAGGAAGTTTATTGATAATTGTCTTTCATAGCTCAAGGGTCGGAGACAAACATATTCATTATATCAGGTCGTTGTGTTGTGCTGAAGGGTAATCACATCAGTCTTAGGCAGTGTGGTAGTTTATACTGGGAAACCATTAGTGAATAGGGAACATGTCAGTAGTTATTTCATTATTCCCACACTTAAATTGTCCCATTAAATTTCGAATACAAGAGTTTGAAAACATCTTAACATTACAAACATGTCATCATTTTCGTCGATGGTGACGATGTAAATTTTTTTTATCCTGAATCTTTAAAAGAGGTTGATAACAACATAGATGCTCACTATCACCTATTGTTTAATACTTGAAGGTGTGATGTATTGTTTAACGCCGTTTTGGCAATATTGAAGCTCTAAATACTCAAAATAATAGTTGGTACTGGTAACCCAACTTGCCAAACTGTTCTACACACAGTAAGGTTTGGGTGCAATGCTACACTGAATTTCATGTTTCCAATGTGTGCAATGCTACACTGAATTCCATGTTTCCAATGTGTGCAATGCTACACTGAATCCATGTTTCGCTAGTTCAAGTCGATGTTCGCAGGTTTCACTGCAATGCATAGCCACATGGCATTGCGGGCTTTCTCCCTGCCATACTTCTAGAAGCCGCGACATGAGTGAAAAAGCGGCGTTAAACCCCAACTCACCTCACCTCACCAACTTGTCAATGAAGTATGCTCACGAGCAGTTTGGTTCTTATACGTTTAATGTCGAAAATAAAGTCATATATTGTCCTACATGTACCTGTCCATAGTGTGTATTCAAATATGTTACATACAGCAAGTATCTTTCGTTTGAGTAAAGGGTCAACGTCAACAAATATTGTCATTGAAGTGCATACTGCTTCTCACCACTCTTCAAACACTCAATGTTATCCTTTTGTCCAAAAGCAACGAGCTTCAAAGATAATTGTAATTCATAGCTCAAGGGACGAAGACAAACATAGTCATTAACTCAGAAACCTGTTACGATAGCTTGAGGAGTACTTCAAGAACAGTGCAGTAATTATTACCATGAAGCAGGGAGTACACAGAGAACACATCGTTTGATGATGTTATATGATAGAGCATAAGTTTCAAGGATAACATACTAAATGCACATATATTTCAACATCCTAAATTACTGAAGAGGACCATCATACCTACCTACAGTGTCTTTGCCTTTCCAAAAAGCCGTTAGCCCTGTAGCTCATCAACCATTGCATGATTTATAATCTGATGTTGAAGCCTTTCATATGAAATAATAGGTTTTTAATATGCAATGAACCATCATCAATGCAATTACAAACTGCTGATAATTGTATGTTAACTAACAATCCAGGACTCTAGTATGTTTCATTGAAAAGAAAGTAAAATGGAATAGCTATCTCTGACTCACGCATCCACATAAATACCATACACTATCAAATCGTGTCTAATGTTAAATGCTATTCTAAAACAGGCATTCATTTTTAAAACAGTTGAATTCATGTTAGAAGTAGGCAACAAATCATTTATAATTCCCCTCACCCCTCACGCTTCTAACAGAAGAAGTAAAGGTACAATTTGGACATTTGGAAAATAAATTGACATTTGGTGATTTTGAGATTTTCGACGGATATTTTCTTTTCTGATGTTTTGTCGAAAACTGCTGATGACATTAACATGAATATTAGCTCGTATTCAAGATAAACATATTACTAAATACAAACAAACCATTCATAGATCAATCTTGGTTTGCTGAGAAACAGGCCCTTGAATATATCCTCTCCTTTTTTGAAAATGTCATTTTCATCATAGTCCAAAGATCTATTTCCAGTCAATCAAAAAAACTAAATGAGGTTTAAAACTAAAATACATTTTCTGGAAAAGTCTCTTTTTAGAACGTCAACTTCACATCTTAGCATGCATTATCAGATGCAAGCAACAATCATTCATATTTTGGTGGCAGGTGTTGGTAGTGAAGTTTTTAAGTTTGTTGAAGTTATGTTGAATTGACTCAAATGAGCGATGCAGGGACTACTTCCTAAATTTTATTCTTAACCTGAGAAAGTATGATTTTCCAAGGAAGGTTTCAGCTTATTAGAAGCTATCGATGTTTACAACTGCAAATAAAACAAATACAAAAACATTGTAGAAGAAACATGAATACGTCACCAGTTGAAGTATCTGACAGAATTTTTTGTTGTGTGGGCATTATATGTCCAAGGTAAACTGAACGTTTGTCAACACTGTTCAATAGATAATGCACACATAGTCATATCACTAACTTTTCTGTTTCTGTTTTTTGTTTCTGCTAAACTCGCGCAAATGACAGGTACATGTATATATATGTAGATAATAACTACAATAATTTCCTAACGGTTCATGGTTTGACAACAGTGGCATACACTGTAATAAATAAAATATAAAAGTAATAAAAATATTAAGATGTATTTACCAAATACTCCACCGACTTACATGGTCCATGAACTGCAACTGTAGTTTTGGATATTTCATTAAAACACCTTTAAGACTCGCATAAGATACATGTTAAATTATCTTTACTGCTCGATTATTACCTGCACCGTCGGCTAATTGCAAGTAGTCAATTGATTAAAAATATATAAATAATGCAAAACATTTAGGTTGCTACCAAGTGTTTATAAGCATAACCTAACTAGAACTATCATAACCCTCAATGGGTGGCTCGCAAATATCTTAAATATAATATTGCCCACATTTGGCATGTGTTATCCCAAATGTAACAATATTGGATTTTTCACGATCTAAAGGGCAATTATTTCTAATCATAAATGTATATATATCATGCCACACGTTGGACCTTGATCCCAATTCAGTACAGTTCGATTGACTGCCTATCAAAGGTAACGAAATAGTCATTGTGTTAACACAAATCATCATGCTCTACCCGCTGAGGCTACTCCAGCTATATCGTCCCATGTAATCCCTTTTTCCCTGAAGTCACTGGGGTTTGTTTAAACAAGACCCTTAGCAAGGATCCTTAACAAAAATGGATTACCTTCCGGACTTTCATCCAATTCAAAATCGCCTTGCATTTTAATGACTTCTGTTTATGATTGATATGTGCGCATCACACTGATTGAGGAATTCTTTCCAATCATTACAGGAAAAAACCGACTGCTAAGTTGGTAACAGACTCGCTAATTCAACAAGAAAACAATATTACAATGAGGGTAATTATTCACTATCATTTGCATAAATAAAGTGGTGAATTTTAAATGAGGACGATATGACTTGAATGACGTCTGATTGGAGAGAGTGTATAACAACAGTTTTCAACAGAAGATTCATTTCATTTAACCAACTGTTTGAGTTATGAGTCTTGGCTTTATTTTCTTGTTTTAACACATTCCAATTGGAATGAAACCATTTTGTCTCTTTTCACTTGTTTTTGGATTAATTATTTTGAACCATGTTTAGAAAGAAGGATGATTTCACGAATCATATGCATTTAAATTGGTCTCATTTTTAAGACTGCAAAGCAGAGAACTACATGTTAGCTGTATTGAGAACATAAATAACATCAGATCCAATATAATATAGATTAGTTTTCCGTTTTTCAAACGAGATTGGAAACTGAATAAGGATGGATGTGAATGTTACGGTTCCAGGTCGTTCGTTGAAATGGTTCTCCGTTAACAGATTTACAAATGAATTATAACAGTTTGGAATGTAGAATATACCTGGTTCAAGAAGGAAGGAATAGACTTCTATCAAAAATTAAAAAAAGGTCAAAACATCAGCTTTTTGAATGTCTTTTTTTTTGTAAAAAGTCAACTTCATTACTTATAACGACCTTGAAAGTCGAAAAGTGTAATGTAAATGTAAATGTAAATGTATACTCTTTCAACGTAATTGTAATTAATATAAGATGAAGGTTAGCACGTACTTATTCATGCAATAGCGACACGAAGTGGTTAATAATGGAGCATTTAAGTCGCAAGAAGTTATTTAAATGATATATAGTATTTGATACAAAAACATTGCAGGCATTTTGACACACAGTGATGATAATTTGATATGTCTCTTTAATGTGCTCTCAGGCAATATAGAACCTTTGGAAAAGCTAAGCGATCATGATTCAGTGATTAAAGTGTCGAATTACACATGATGTCACATCCACATCACAATGTCAAACATTTGCGTAGTGTGAGCATTGTTATCAATCCATTTAGATACTTGCTCTCTGTAAAAGGCAATCTCAGTCTTTTGCTGTAGTTGTCCTTAAACAAATTAAGAAACAGGTTTTTGCCTCAAAATCTAAATTTATACAGAACAATTATCCATAAAGTGTTACACGTTTGGAACATCTTTGACAATAAATGGAAATATTTAAACCCATGTGAGATATCAATATTCGAAAAACGTGATCAAAAGAAAAAGAATGTAGAATATAGATGTAGATTAACTTATTCTGATAAATATCTTTATATCCCAACTTCAATTAAGGCGTTGTATTGTCTCACGAGCAGCAAGACGTAAGTTAAAGTGAACTTGAAGACTCACCAATAAACGGTATGTTTGGTGTCTGTTTGTAGAAGTGCTGGCAGTTGTCTCATTGAATGTAACGTGTTTACCTCTTCCAAAAGAATGCTATATATCTGCCTATTTTTCAATCCCCAAATGTGGATATAATGTCTTGGATGTAAGTATTATGTTACAGGAAATGTTTGACAAACATATATAATTGACTCTACATAGTTTTAAAAACAAGAACCAAAATTACATGGTGATTTGGAATGAAATGCCTTATATCAAGTTGTGAGGTTCTTGTATCTCTCCCTATACCATTAAAATAATTTCGATGTATCTTAAATAATCTAAGAACAGAACGTTATAGATATGGCGTCCCTTTTCGTATTACATAGGGAATAGTTTACTCACATTAAAGTTAATAGTATCCGAGGTACTACTCATTTGAGATACGATTATATTCATATTCAAGTACAAATTATGAGTGCATAAGTGCGCCTCGATCCTGAAAACGAAAACAATCTGTTTAATTACTTCTTAATAACAAATCTGATTTTAAATCCGAAATTGATATTTGTGAACACTTGTTTACAAGATATTTTGATTTCAGATATCGATGCTGCAGACTTATAAGACTTACATAATCACTCAGGTATTAGCAGACTAACAGCTATCTACAGTGAGAGGTCATCCATGATTGTCTCTTAAAAGCCTTCCAATTTTCATGGTATTGGGCACAGCCTGGTAATAAACCTCTTGAGTCAATCAGTCAATAAACCTGATTTGGTTATCTGGAAATCTTCTGGTTCACTCAAAGCAGAATGAACTTTGTTAGAGCCAGTATCTGCAACGAGCTGCGCTGACACGAAAGCTTCTATTTGTGCCCTGAATATACCTCCAGTTCTAATAATTATGTGCCATTAATTAAAACGAAGATTTCTCAAATATATTCTCTGTATAAATCATTTTGGATACATTTCAAGAAAGATAAATTATAAATGCTTTAAGGTTTAGGTGGAAAGTTTCATTGGTATTATGTGATATACCATCCATGGTTCGCTCTCTAAGCCAATGAAAACACGATTTCCCTGTTTTTCCCAGCAGGTGAGATTGCTTTGCTAGGTAATGTGCAACCTGACGAAGGTTAAAACTGAATTGGTTAATTAAAGCTTTCCTGATTGTTTATGGAAAATAATTCATAAATTGCTTCTTCAGTAAAAATCGAAACGTAAAACAAATAAAGAAAAGAACGTTATGTTGTTGCACTGTTGCCAGTTGAATAGCTATACCACATTCTGAATAATGACATATATGATATTGAAAGATTATAAGAGAAAACGCCACATTCTAGATTTTCGTTTTGATGTGAAGGTTATTCATACTAATACAATAACAGAGTCACGTGAATTATTTTGAAAACTTTCAGTGTTGTAATTGATGGGTTTAAGTGTTGATCTTTCAGTGATTTAAATTGTAAATGGAAGCAAATTCGCGGAAATTCTCATGATCCAGCCAAATGTTAAACTCATAGGATGATGGTAACGTGACGGTTGTTTTAGGAATAGCCCAACGTTAACGAAAACAGAAGATTGAATATCAGTATAACGATAATCAATTCCGGCCATTCTCTTTGAAGTAAACAGAATCGTTTTAATCACTTTACACCCCAATACATACTGCAATTATACCCTATGAAGAAAGTCGTTCATCATCGTGAATTGTTCACGCATTGTCCTTATACAATAATTTAGTAGCTCAGTACTATTTCTGGCTTGAAGGGACAAAGAAATATTTCAGAGGATCTTCCCGATGTATGATTTTGATTAAAACTCTTGCTTAGAAAGCACATTTAACAGACTTATATATCCTCTAATGACTATGACGAAATTTTAAATATGCGTTTATTAATTTTGATATTTGAACTATCAATGATATGTAACAGTGCTTGTAATCACACTATCGTCAATAGTAGACTCATTATACTTTTATCATGACGAGCCTGTGCAAGATTCGAACCCACACCCACAGACAACACTCGTTGATGTACTAACAGTATATTCATTCAGTAACCATGACTTTGACAAACATGAGTTCCAATACACCGGTTGTCTAGCTATGTATACATTCAGTACCCCTCTGATAGATGTAAAGTGGCTCAGCTCTCAAGGTTGAGTGAATTTAGATAGTGAACAAATGTAACATTGTTATATTTGGGATCACACTATCTGCACATAATAGCACAACTTCATGTATTTTTTTCAAGACCAGCCTTTGTGGGATTCACACCACACTTTTAGAGTCATCACTGACTGTGTCAACCTATTCGGGCACCTTGACAAGATAATCGAAAGAATACGATGTTGGTACAGTCTCGAAGTAATTTTTTTATTATTATAACATATATGTTAATTTTGCGTTTGTCAAATAAAAAAATTGACTTCAGAAATGTTCTTATCACTTTGTCCCAGTTAAATAACTACCACCAGAGCTGCATTCTGGTTATCATTAATTGAAGACATACGTGTTGATCACCGTTGGATACTGCACCTTTGATTAAACCATCGACACATGGCTTTTCCTTTTCTTTGAGTGTCAGAGATATACACTTTGTTCAAACCTAATACCAAAACATGATTTTTTAAAGATAAGCCCTAGGCCTCTACAACACAATTATCAGTTCCAAATGAATTATGATAACAGGAGAATAGTCTCAATACGCTGTCATATTTAGTATCAATTCATAGACAACATCTTTAAAGAATGATGAGAGGTATCTTTGGTTGTGTTTTAGTTGGCAATGCTAAACCAGTGTAAACTGAAACAATTTATTGATTCCTTCAACTTTTCTACAATTCAATTTCTTTGAACACAAGAAATACAAGGTCTTCTTCATGTCTAAGACCTTTCATAACTGTTCACGATAACAGTTCAACGGTTTAACATGTCATCTTCATGATGATAACATTACTATAATGAATCAAGAAGTTAGCTTGTTATGTTAAACTGAAGGGTCCTTCACACACTCTGTATAACCAGTGAAAGTGAAGTATTTGGTATTTGTAACCAGATAGTTATTTCGTAAAATTTCATCGAATGGTTCACACGTACAGTATCATACACATTGAATGAAGGTAATTAAAGTTAGTATTCATTATTCATTAAAGAACATCGCCTATTTGTTGATGAGGATTCTTTAAAATATGTAACCACCTGGAAAAGTAAGTATATTAGTTCTTTTTCAATAAAAGTGTTGACATCAACAAATAGATTAAATGACATACATACTGCTTCTCACCACTCTTCAAACACTACGTGTAATCCTCATGTCCACAAGCAGGGAACTTCAAAGGCAATTATAATTCATAGCTCAAGGGTCGGAATCAAACATAGCCATTAAATCAAATTACTGTTATTATTGCCTGAAAGGGAATTCAAGAACACTCTATCTATTAGTACCAGATAATAAGTTGAGAAAAGTTTGAAATAATGTAAGACACAATTCTCTGCACAATGTGAAATGATAATCATGAAATCTCCTACTCTATATGTCTTCATGTCAAATTATGTATTGTCAGTGAAGAGGACCACCACACCTGTAGCAGTGTCTGCATCTTTCAACCTGCAATGAGTTAAATGAATAATAAAGGATGTATTAAATATGAACGCATTTAAAATGAAAGCCCTTATCCTCATTTGGATCTTTTCACATTAAAGTAACTATTTCAACTATTGCTTCCTGAAAGTCGAATGACACACTATCAAGTATAAATATTTCTATCTTTCCTTTTATATATAGACCTGGTATCATAATTCATTTTGTTCTCAAAAAACAATGTTTCAATAATGAACAAAAACAAGTCGCACATTGCGCAATGCATTTATTCTGGTGTACAAATATCTTCAGTTGATATATGTTGGATACGCAGACAGAATTGGTGTTTATCAAGAGTAGAAAGACGTTAGTGCCGACGACCGTGTCAGTTGTATTCTCTAGATAGATTAACACGATTACATAGTAGCTGTATAGTTCAGATTGATTCCTATTGTTACTTGACTACACTACAGTTTCCAATAAATGTATGTGTCTCTTCGTTCAAGACAAATTTAATTCCAATGTTTTGTGTGTTCATTAACCTGATTAATGTGTTGGCACATTTGTATCTAATGCTACTTATTTGTATCTGTGGTTTGATATACCTATTTGTATAAGAAGGATTCACAACTCTCCATTGTTAAAGGAAGTATGCATTACATAATCTTAACAGTTAATCTCGCTTACAAATTTGGTCTTAATGGGACATTTTTCCTAAAATCCAAGCCTTGATCCATTACATGTATCTATGTATATGCACAATTTAAAGGGGCAGTAGCACGTTTTTTCGCTCAAAAAAGTTGATGAAATGTATTTGAAAAATAATTTCACCAATAGTGAAACATCATTCTCTCTTCGGAAAATAAAGTTTAAAATTAGTGTACATGTTTCGGTAAAGCCATGGGAATCGTTTTTGTAATACAAAATAATAAATTGTGTTCACAATAAAATGGCCGTCATGCAATTTTTGCTTTATACGCAACATAGTTTTTACCACTACAGATAATTGGTTTGTGTTATAACATGTTTTACCATCTAAAGTTAATTTAAATGACATAAACTATCATTATAAATGGGAAATTTGAAAAAATAAATTTTGCAAAAAACGTGCTACAGCGCCTTTAATCAACAATGATGGCTCTTGACAAATTCATTATTTGAATAAGGTAATAGCCTTGACAATCACCATAATATGGACAAAGACCATGTATGCAGTCAAGTGTAAATACTGTTAATAATGATCAAATGTCAGTAGAAAAATCAATTCCTACATGTAAATATCGCAGTTTAACAGCACAAGATGTAAACTATATCTCGATAGGGTTCAACGTAATACATAAAGTGGTCTATATATCTTATGTGTATGAGAAATAGACAAAATTCACTTTTTGTCAAGTTACAGATTTTGTTGAATTTGCAGCTGCAGAGAAATACAAGTTAAGACCTGTTAGCAAATAAACTGATGTTAACTTTTGTGTCTGAGTTGTTTTTTTTTATCAAAGGTACAATCATTTCACTTCACAATTCTTTGCTTATGGAGATGCTTTTTCAGTTCACAATATTCTATTTTCCCTACATCATATGCTAAACTGTGTTCAATTGTTCAACTAAGTTGTCCCTTTATTCCTCAACAGATTGAAACTTTTTTGCCAAATAAGTACTAAACTAATCACGCCCGTTCACGTTCATATTTGATCACAATGACCTCTCTTGTCCATGAATTCTTTAACACGTGAAATACCCTTGTTGTTGCACCAGGAGCCAGTTACAGAAAATGCAGTAGGTGCATTTAATGAGACAATATTTATATATCATTTCCATTTTGTATCACTCAGACGTCAGATAAACTGTCTTAGATAATCCAAATTAGGAGTACGAAATACATCAATGTCAATTATGGTTCCTGTTGTTCAGATAGGATGCAAATTGTACGAATGTGGATTGAGATGATTTAATCAATGCCACTGATTTGGATTTTGTGTATGCATTAATTAATTTATCAATCAAAGACAATTGTCATCTATAGTACTGGCAGAAATATAAATGAAATGCATTCGGTTATTTTGTTATTTTGAATTTTGTTTGCAAGTAGTGTTACAGGAGAGTCGAACATGTCAGTATGGTACATATAGTCAAGTCCGAATATTTGTTTCTGATATATCTAACATGTCAGTATGGTACATATAGTCAAGTCCGAATATTTGTTTCTGATATATCTACCATGTCAGTATGGTACATATAGTCAAGTCCGAATATTTGTTTCTGATATATCTAACATGTCAGTATGGTACATATAGTCAAGTCCAAATATTTGTTTCTGATATATCTAACATGTCAGTATGGTACATATAGTCAAGTCCAAATATTTGTTTCTGATATATCTAACATGTCAGTATGGTACATATAGTCAAGTCCGAATATTTGTTTCTGATATATCTAACATGTCAGTATGGTACATATAGTCAAGTCCAAATATTTGTTTCTGATATATCTAACATGTCAGTATGGTACATATAGTCAAGTCCAAATATTTGTTTCTGATATATCTAACATGTCAGTATGGTACATATAGTCAAGTCCGAATATTTGTTTCTGATATATCTAACATGTCAGTATGGTACATATAGTCAAGTCCAAATATTTGTTTCTGATATATCTAACATGTCAGTATGGTACATATAGTCAAGTCCAAATATTTGTTTCTGATATATCTAACATGTCAGTATGGTACATATAGTCAAGTCCAAATATTTGTTTCTGATATATCTAACATGTCAGTATGGTACATATAGTCAAGTCCGAATATTTGTTTCTGATATATCTAACATGTCAGTATGGTACATATAGTCAAGTCCGAATATTTGTTTCTGATATATCTAACATGTCAGTATGGTACATATAGTCAAGTCCAAATATTTGTTTCTGGTATATCTAACATGTCAGTATGGTACATATAGTCAAGTCCAAATATTTGTTTCTGATATATCTAACATGTCAGTATGGTACATATAGTCAAGTCCAAATATTTGTTTCTGATATATCTAACATGTCAGTATGGTACATATAGTCAAGTCCGAATATTTGTTTCTGATATATCTAACATGTCAGTATGGTACATATAGTCAAGTCCAAATATTTGTTTCTGATATATCTAACATGTCAGTATGGTACATATAATCAAGTCCGAATATTTGTTTCTGATATATCTAACATGTCAGTATGGTACATATAGTCAAGTCCGAATATTTGTTTCTGGTATATCTAATATGTCAGTATGGTACATATAGTCAAGTCCAAATATTTGTTTCTGATATATGCTAAAGTAAATTACCGTTTTACGAGTTCATTTATAACTTGTTTTGTCAGCTGCACAGCTGATAAGGTGACAAAGTGATGGGACAATTTATATGCCAATAGAGTGATGAGAATAATCTTTTGAGCAAAATTAGTTCCTCGGCATAGAATAAAACAACGAGGATATAATCACATTAAGAAAAAATAAATTAAGTTAAGTTGATCCAGATGTCACTAGTTTAAATTGAAAAACCTTTCACCTTTCAACGATCATTTATACCAATTGTGACGAATGTACATTTTTCTTAAAATGACATGTAGGTGTTTTTAGTTTCTGGTAAACAACGTTTTTCCTGTCAAATGACAGAAAATCAGTTGGTTTTAACTGCCCCATACGCATTGAAGGAATCTCTTCAAATTCCCTGCTCTTGAGGGTAGGGAGATATTTTGATAGACGTTTACTCTAACTAAGGCTTCAACTTACTTAAAGGTATGACTGTTATTGCTGTACCACAGTTTGCTATAATATATATAAATAAATACACAGACTGATATTAATACATGAACCAATCATTATCTCTTCAAACAGTATTTACAGATTCCTAAAACCTCTGAACAATAAAATGCACACTTTTTTAATAACAATAAACTGTCAAACTAGCTTTTACGAAATCGTTTGCAAATGCATTTATAAGGTTTGTTTGGCCAATAAAACATTCACTCTTTACATAAATATAGAATATCACATTTGCATAGTTCCAGACCAACCTGGTCAAAACAGGACAAATGATAAAAACAAAAATGAGAAAACAGGGCCTATACATACAAATGTCAATATAATCCGTATATGTTGGTGCTGATTAACAACAAGTAATAGGGTTAATGTTGTTAAGAAATTAAGCCGAGCTTGTATCTATCTTTTTAATGACTGCTAATTTCTAAATTGTGTAAGTTTAGGTTTCATGTTGTCAATGGGGTACCTTTTTATTCAAGAAAGAATACAAACATATTAATAGAATAAAAACTTATATGGAAACTCATTTGAAAGGAAGGATGATTTCAAGAAAGTGGAAATATCCATATGCATTTAAATTAGAAGACTTCAAAGCAGAGAAACATGCTGTAATGAGAGAATAACTAACATCAGATCCATTCAACATAGATTAAATTCCCCTTTCTGAAATAAGATTGGAAAATGATAAAAAAGACATCCAGATGAATATGAAATGTTAATGAGGGTCATTTTGTCATTTTAAGGACGTTTTCACTCATTTGGTTCAGAAAATGGGAATACATGTTCTTATAGATCAAACTACGTGATACAAAATTAAACTTTCTAAATTTTGTAAATTAGTTCAAACAAATAACTTACAATGATTTGATAGTTAATAAATTAAATGATATGTATATTTGAGTGTATGCTAACATTCCCAAATTAAAGTTAACAAGCGTACCCAAAAAACAAACTGTTTGCGGTATTATTTTGCAACAACAATTTATAGATCCAAACGGTCATTATCTGTAAAATGATCAGAATTGTAAGTCAAAAGATTGACATGTTGTACCCTTAACTTTTCTCGAAGCAGGTCAGATGACATTACTTGGGAATAGAACAAGGAGTTGTCACTAAGGTGACATGATCCCCCGCCGCAATTTTTTACTTCAAAATTGAAAAACAATGTCAAGATCAGCGAAATCAACTGGGCCCTGACTTTTCCCTAAAAGAACCACTGGTGTAAGATAATGATGAGAATAGACTAAACAGAATAAACAGTTCTGTTGATATTGATGCCCCTGACAAGCTAAACATGTCGACAAACTCAAAGTTCCACTGTGACCTTGAGAATAATGTCAAGGTCACAACAATCTAATCAGCGCTTTGTCTTCCGTTGGAGCAGCTATGTGTAAGATATGAAGAGAATCTAGTGAATGGTTCTTGATATATCCAGCTGACAAGCTTCACATGTACATTACCATGTCGAAAGATTCAAAGTTCCGCTGTGACCTTGAGAATAATGTCAAGGTCACCAAAATCTAATCTGCCTATCGCGCTGACAAGGGTAAAATGACAAAGTCTCGTTGTGACCTTGAAATGAAGGTCAAGGTCACAAAGCCCTGTAGGAACATTACTCTTCCCACGATGAACCCATATGCAACGTATGAAAAGAATCCAGTGAATAGTATTTGAGTTATTCCATTTCGAAGCGGGGGATAACTATGTCATTGATTTCTAGTTTAATTTCGAAAATCGTACAAAAAAAGTTTAATATAAAGTTTGTATTACAGTGAGTGAAATTCCAAAGCTATATATGTTTTTATTTCTCGCCTATTTGAATACAAAGTGAACATGTATGTATGTATGTATGTATGTATGTATGTATGTATTTATGTATGTATGTATGTATGTATGTATGTATGTATGTATGTCAGCTAAACTCATTTATGTTCTCATCCTAATTAATTCTACATTTTAAAATGTATCCATTAACGTTTTATATAGACATTGCTTAACTTACAGCTATATTTTAGTTCAAATAATAAAATTAATGAATCTATAAATGTTTGACAATTCAATGCTGAAGACACTCCGTGTCTGTCTGACAACAATTCTGCGAACATACCTTTCGAATCTTTGAATTATTGTTTGGAAACTCTTAGGTGCAAGACCTGATGATATCAGAATATTGATCCTGTAAACTTTGTAAGACTAACAAAATCACCCAGTGTTTAGCAGACTAATAGTTGGCTCCAGGGAGAGGTCATCCGTGATTATCTCTTAACAACCTTCCAATTCCCATGGTATTTGCCACAGTATGGTAATAAACCCTTCAGTCAATAAAACTACCGGGTTGAAGGAGTTAGGTATTAATCTCCCAGTTCACTCAGGGTGAAATGACCTCGTTTTACAGCCCTTATTTATTTTGATCTGCGAGGCCACAGACCTCTGAATCTACCACCATCTTTTTTATACGACTCTGATTAAAATGATAAAATGAGAGACTTAGTGTACCTCTACTATTTAAATATATAACTTGTTTTAAATAGTTTTGGAAAGTGTAGTAAGATTTGGGGGGAAAGTCATGTTTAAATTCATTGCAGTAGCATCAATAGTTTCCTAATCCAGTCAACAATCAAAGGTTTCGCTGCTACATATGATCACAGTGGTATAACTGACTTTCAATCTACGTTGATAGTAACAACAATGACATGACTGAAATAATGTTGAAAGTGCATTTACGTTTAAATCATCTCACCTCATGTCAGTTTATACTTGTAACAATTTTTCCATTTTCGTATAAAACAATTATAAGAAATCATGTTGATGAATGTAAAGCACATTTTAAATATATAGGACACGTAAACAAAATCGTGCTTAAATCATATGCATATCAGTGTGTAATAACAAAGCCAAATCACAATGCTAAAACATTTATGAAAAAAGTAGGTTATTTCAATTGTAAATTGCTTTAAACAATGACATAATAATCAATTCCAATCAACTCAAGTGGTGTTAAACATTCTTTGATGACACAATCAAAGGAGAAAAAATCCTTTTATGTTAAGAAAACTATGTGATCATGTTGCAATCAAACAGTCATCTGCTGGAACCCTATTGCAAAAAAAACTGGTTATCAACTTAAACTTGTTGTTACATTTTTCGATGAAAGGCTCTTTCAAGTAATAGATTTTGCGAGTCCTAGAAAAATAAAATGCGATCTGTCACACTTTGATCAAACTAATTTCAAATTTGATTCATTGAAATTCCACGAATGTCATTTAAATCCGCTCTTGATTGTAAAAGTTCAGGTACAATATAATATGTTCAATGTTGTTTTTTAACAATCTTTACAACATACATGTTCTATAAAATCCATACAAACTGTGTTGGAACGGTTTCCTCAGTTGATATATATCATTGATTAATTAATGCATTGCAATTGCACTTATATTATTTGCACCCGGGTTAGATATTAAGAGCACTCGCTTTGAACATTGAATGTAGGCCTACATATCATAATTATACAACATCAATCTTCTTTCAAGGAATATGTTTGATACATATACAACCTCACAAAAATGGTGTCTGATATGAAATATATCCAAACTCGGTAATACACATATATAAGTAATTTTTTTAGACCATCTTTACCGAATTTGGTATGTGGTCTCTTCATATCATGTTTCTTTGCCTTTTGGGGATTTAAAAACACACACATTTGTATTGTGAGATCCATTGAAACCTTAATATTAGGATAAACAAAGAAGCAATCATGGAAATCTCCTTACATGCACAAATGTGCATTCATCATTATAATAAAAATACACCCTTATTTTTTGCTGAAAACAATTCAGTGCCAACTGTTCTTTGTTTTGGTAACTAAAATGGGTGTGATGCTTCTATATTGACTTTGCTTTAATGAAATTACTTCTATATATGGTTATCAATTAGAACAAAAGACACTAAATAATGTCTGTGAACAAGTGAGTATCATTCCAAATTACTATGATAGTTTTGCTTTGTAAAAAAGATTAACAACTTCAGTGAACATCTGCCGCTCCTACTTAAAGGTGCATCCATTGTGTTTCATAAAATTTCATTTGGCTTTAATAGGTTCCAACTCACCACATGTGCTGTCTTCATTACAAATTAATTCACTCAGCTTGTATATTTATCCCTAATCGCCAAATATATCATAATTAGTAGTTTCCGATTAAAATTAAGTAACATCATTATGTATCTGCAGAAACCGAAACTGCACGTCCCATTTACATCCACAGCAGTTATGTGACCTATTAAACATTATCAACTCAAAATTGTCTTTTTGGCTGTTATAAATAACATTCCAAAATTACGTTTGACTCATTGACGCGCGCCACACGCCGGGCATTGTCCGGTTTTCGATCAGAAATCACACTTTTTACCTTCATATCGTCAATATGCTAAGTTTACTATCATCAAAATGGTAGTTTTTGGTAACAGTCGATATTTCTGGATACAATAACACCATGTATAACGTTTGCAATATGTGACCCCGAACAACACAATGGATGTACCTTTAACAGAAAAACTCACTGCTGACAAGCGAAGATTAATACATTGATGTGGGCTCACCTTTAGTTTAGGAAAATAACGTAAACAGTGATCCCAAAAGGGAAATATTTGCTTGTATCTCTTCAGGTGACAAAACGTTCCCTCACAATGTTGAGATTGGTAAAATCTTTTTGAAAACAAGAAGGAACTAATAACTCAAATTGAGCATATGTTTATCATCTCCGTTATGTTTCTTGAAACAATATCAAATCGTCAAGCTAGCCTTTGTAATGCTACACAGCTCAACAGTTTATCCAGATAGTAATACTCATTAGCCGCTAGTT
Source organism: Gibbula magus (assembly GCA_936450465.1). Taxonomy (NCBI): domain Eukaryota; kingdom Metazoa; phylum Mollusca; class Gastropoda; order Trochida; family Trochidae; genus Gibbula; species Gibbula magus. The sequence goes on along the minus strand of OW388291.1, from coordinate 51,627,786 downwards.
CCAGCCAAAGCTCGCAGAATTGATTGCAGTGCATTGCCACCATGGCATTGCAGGCTTTCTCCCTCCACTATTAATAACCATGATATAAGTATTAAAGATGCTTTTTACATCATATCACATCACCTCACCTGAATTTACAACTTACTATTAACACGACCCACTGATTGAAATATGAAGACATAACAATGTTGGTTTTCTGTATCATATGCTAGAAATGCCACATTTGTTGAGCTTTTAGTAAAGTAAAAAAAATGAGACTCTGTTCAAATTGTTTTTACAGTTATTAGAGGTTAATTTCTACAATATACAAATATTTCAAGAAGATGTTTTTCAGGTAATTGGAACAGTCACAAACGTCACCTCATTTTCAACAGAGTAAAACACGAAATACAACTGCCGGTGAAAATCGATTGAACGTCTTTGATAGGCACATGTTGTGTAAAGCCGTACTATGCATCACAGTAGGATGCTTTTATTTTTATGTTAGTTCAAGAACATGTGGGATGGTAAAATCGCATTTTCAACAACGATTTTTGGCCACGAACATGGCATTTTATTAAAATAATAGTTATAAAATGTATAAATGTTATTAGTAAAAGATGCTGCAGACTTGTATAACTTTCTTGGAGTAGTTTTGATGAAATATAACAAAGGAAACAAGTATTGTTAGACTCTCCTATCTCGTCTAGGTAAGGATATTCCAAAATATATATTGAGTCGACGTGCATACTGGTGCAGTACAAACCCAAATATTCAAGATTTATTAGAAGTCTTGTATAGTTCCAGACATATTTGCAAGAGACAAATGCATTTCCTCTGTGCAAGTTAAATGGTTAATGCTATTATAGCCGTCTACAAGAAGAAGACACCGAATCTTCAGGGATTTAATTCTAAGTGGTTTAGAAACATTGCCTTTGATAAGACATGAAGGCTAATACATGTCTTTTTTATCATCAAATCATGGCATTTGGAATCTATTATTTCGAAAATTTAGATATTTTCACCACGATTGCAAGAATTCAGATGACCACCTCTCAACAGTGGCCTGTAAAAAAGTACCCTTCTAAACCATATCATCAGGGATGTTAAGCTGTAAAACCATTTTATACAAATACTAAGTCACTGCTCGTGCCTTGATTTTGTCCATTTCTGTAAAAAGTTGTCACATCGATATGCTTTCATCAAATGATTCCCAATTTCGGAGGGAAAACCTTATAACACGAAACTGCACGACAAAGAGTTGTGGCATTTAATTGCATGATTTTACATTCGAGCTTCACAACGTATAAATAACCGGAGTGATTTGATCATGATGAAGCAAATTTATTAAGTTATATATATATATTTTGTTTTGCTAAGAGTCAAGTCAAAGCTCGTTATTGCAAGTTAAGCGTCTTGCTCATATATATATTGGAGTTGCATGCATTTAATTCAACAGTTTAATACATTAATTCGATACAAAGATTGCAAGTGTATGACAAAGAACTTCCAACTTAGATTTGAAACCACGAAAAGCGAAGATTAGGCTTGTGACGAATCATCAACTGAATTTACATCTCTGTTTATCACTGGTGATATTCGTAGCCTGTCAGTGTTGTTAATCTTGTGTACAGATGTTCAATTCCTTCAGTAAACATGTGGTTTTACTTTAATCACTTGCAGCAATAATAAACTATTTTCTTTCAGGAAAGGGTGTGTAATGTATTGTTTATGAAAGGTGACACTGTCTTAATCACACACCTCATCACAATCTCATCAAAATTGAGACAGCTTGTTAAATTCAAATTTGGAGGTGCATTAACTGTCGATTGCAGATGACATTTTAATGAGTTTTGAATCTCACATGATAGGTCAACGGTTCATCACACTGGAAATTGCCATGTTAAATTGTTTTTTTCTGTCCTTGCGAGTTTGGTAGGAATATGAAAAAAAATCAAATTTCTCAGATAACATAAAAAATAAGTCGGTTTTGACTTTGAGTTTGATATGACGAAACTATATGTTCTCGCTATCTAGAAATATTTAGACATTACTATTCCAGAGACGAAGTTCAATAGAAATGAAGTCTGTTCATCCGTCCGTCGGTTAGTCTCTCTTCTCAAAACTTGCTACAGGTTGACCTTATGAGACCATTAGAGATACACATTGACCAAGAAGAGAGCAAATGCAATTGACATCTTTAAACGTTTACATGTTTGGTAATGGTATCTGCTTCCAGATAAATTTGGTTTTTAGTATCCTATACATACACCTTTTCATATGATGGGTATGATACTTTCTTTTGTTATATATCTGTTCCAATACACACACTCTGCCAATGGTTTTAGACAAAAGGAATAGCATTAAAGTGAATTTTACAATTTATCAAAATTAAATTTATAAAATATGCTGTCGACATACTCTACTTATTTGGACTTCGTCTACTAATCATAGCTGTCATAAAACATAAACAAATAGTTACCATGCTATGTCATACTGCTATTATTGCCTTTAGTAAGCACATTCAAAAACTTCGACTCTGTACAGTTGAGTCACCTGAAACATAGATTATGCCAACGACCATTACGTAAGAAGAATAGTCACAATCAAACATCTAAATAATTGGACGACATTGGAAGAGCTATGCTATAACATTAGAAAACCTAACTCTGTCGTGACGACATCACAAGTTTACAATGCTTTAGACTACACTTTTCCCAGTCTCATATGTTATCAACTTTATAAATCATAAAGCATAATAAGTGAATAAAGGAACATAAAGGGTTTATGTTTGTGTTAAGTATTTGATAAACGTTTATCTTCAGAAGGAGACACTGAAACTTAAACTTATAATACGCAATTACTTAATTTTGTTTGTTGTCAAAATCAGAATATATCTATCCACAAATACAGCCCATGGCTATAAAGGAAAACAATTCTGTCTTGTGAGAATATATAAGTTATTTTCTCTTTAAAAATGATTTTAAACATATATTCATCAAAGCTACTAATACAAGTGATAACAGGATGATAATCTCTGAAATGAAAACATTGTTACTGCAATACATGTTGTGTTTACATGAAAACCGTCTTCATTAAATGTGCACAAATCATCGTAAGTGTCAAGAGTTCCTTGAAATTGTACCAAAATGAGCTTCCTTTGCAAGATTCAATCTTTTTCACAAATTGAATCAAATCCACGGAGATTTCAAAACGAGGGTTACGTCAAACATGACAGAATTACAAGCTGAATGTATAGCTCTGTTGAACCCTCATATGTCACTAGTGATATGGCCGAACAATTAATGTGCTATGGAACCAGTTATCTGAACACTGGACTGCTATCAATCCATTTACAAGAAACTAAAGACAATTTTATTCAACAGAGTAAACTGACGTCCAAAAGAAACTTTACACTCGTTTTAAAACGCTCTAGAACAAATACGACAAACGATGGATGCATGAAATAAAGTGTATTGAAAAGATCAACATGTCATCACAACTCCTGGAGATGATGAGCATAAAGTGACGTCTCTGCCAGTCACGACGCTACCAACGGCGTACATTTCGGGCCAATCTCAATCTCTGACGACGATTTTCCACTGTCAACCGCTGTCCCATGTGTGGCCTGTGTGCTCTTTTTCTATAGGCCCTGAGTCTTCTGGCAACTGTCTGTCGGCTGACCACGTGACCAAGGGCATTCCTAGCTGATGACGTCACTGTTAGGAAGCGATTTCGTAAATGCACGCAAGTGACGTCATCATGGGGAGTTGTCACCCTCGGTCTTCCCGTCCTTGGCCTGTCCGATGTCTGCCCTGTCTGTCTGTTACGTTACATTAAGTTATTTACTGCAACGCGAGAACAATCAAACGTTCTTGCAGCATGGGTGTGGGTGGCAGCCATTTCCAGCATTCCCAGGGCCCGCTCACGTTCTTCTGGTCTTAGGCATGGCATATCTTTGGTGGGTTTTTCAATGTGGACACCAGACATGCTGTTGGTATCTCTTTTATATCCTTACTACACGTGCAATATAGGCCACACGTCCTGAACGTGCTTTTCCATTTTTTGCACTTTTACCAAAAAACATGAGGGGTACAAAGGTCATGTTATACACAGAGCAATGTTGGGTTCGGGCGATGTATTACCGATTACTTAAGTTCCAATTGATTGTTTAGATTTCGATATTTTCATGTTTTAAAAGTGTAAATATTCTTTTGGACGTCAGTTTATTTGACTAAGAACTTAAAGAGCAATTTTTATATAAAAAAAATAATATTATTAGGAAAGCGTTACACATCCCAATGTGTTTTTTTATGGATTTTATGAGAAACTTCTGAAAGTGACGGGACTCTAAGAGATGAAATAGTCTACATGACCAGTTTATCTACGATATAGCCTTAGCGATTTACTTCTCATTGAATTTGGACATGATATATCTTCTGTGACAAATAAGAAATGAATTGGTGTTATCAAAGAAACCCTTTGTCCTTACAATCTGACAGGTACAGCTTATAATCATGTGATGAATATTGATTTGAAACTATATAGCTTTTGATTTCAAACTATATAGCTTAACTAAACTGTTCTAAAATTATAGAATAGAGGAAACAGAGTCATTCCATTTGCGATAATAAAAGAGCGATAACATGGCGTCAGTCAATGATGGATGAGGGGAAAAACAAACTTATCCATTCACCATGACTTTTATAAAACATTTCACTAAAGTCAGTTAATACGAACCATAAACTATTGATCATTCTTGTATAAAAAATTAGTACAATATACCACAAATAATAACAGAACAACATCTTTGAGATCCACTTTAATACACAATTCCAAAGGTCATGGAACATGTTTTAAATGACCGTAGTTACGATGCTGTGCCTTGTAAAAGTGACAAAAGAGGCTGGAATATGTTATTGATTTAACTGTCGTCAGAGAAACAGGTCTTACATATGGATACATTTTCTGCAAGTAAAAGCGTATAGTTGTGTACGTATGTATGTCGTCTCTTATAAATTATAGATAAAGTAAAGGCCGTAGTTATATGAAAAGGAAATTAGATGCCAACAGAAACACGATGCAGTTTCATTCTCGTGATATGTTGCAATGTTTATTGACACTCATGTTTATTCAAAACTCACTGTGAACTTAAAACCAGCCGGTGTTCATTGTGAAAAACTACAATATTTTGCTTTGACCTTGAAGCTATTGTCACCAACGTGTACTGGGGCCTGTATCTTTCTTGGTGAAAAACATAACGAGATTCATTGCCCCGTGGCACCTTGTAGATAAAATCGGCTTAGCCGTGCGTCTTCCCAGAGTTAACAGGGTTAAGAGGGTTAAAATGGGAAACTTGTGGACTTGAAACGAACATCATGATCACAAAGCCAAAGCTAAAGTGAGAAATGTGAAAAACAGTGAAACGTTATTGACAAAAGCTGGCGAATATGAAAGCACCATATGCCTGGGTGGGAATAACAATTATTCCAGACTTCACGAGTGAGCGTCAAAAAACTTAACTTGACACGTAGTTGACGTTGCTACTTTGACAAAACCCTATTCTTAGATTAAAAACCCACATACAACTAACGTGAGCACCTGCCGCTCCTTCTAAAAAGTAAACAATCATTTCTGGCAAGTGACAATTAATGCTTTGATGTTATCACATTTGACCTTTAAAGAAATAGTTTGAAATAGTCAGCTAAAAGGTGAGACGTGATGATGACATAATTTCCCAAATTTGTGTTATGACGTTGAACGGGTAAACCTGTTGTATGTTAACAGTAGTTTTTTAAATTTAATATATATATGTTGGTATGCAGATTGAATATATTTTTATGTTGAATTTTGACAGATTTAGAACATCATAATGTGGACATTTTGCACTAAGGGAAAATTCACGAGATCTACGGTGCTCTTTTTTCAACATCCAACCGTTTGTTTGAGCATTGTTACTTATCAATTAAGACATATAAGGTTATGTTAATTATCCTGAGTGAACTCGTCCAATCTTGAACACGACACTCAAGAAAAGCAAAACACTAAAGTGCCAGAACATAACGTCATTTTGGAAACAACTTAACCAAAGATTATGGATTGGGTTTGTAATGATTTATTTGTTAAATAACAAGCATAAGTGTAAATGGAACGTGATATTTCGGCTTCTGGATCGAGATGTATCTGGGCGTTGCTTGATCTCAATTGAAAACTATTTTAGGTTAATTGTCATATCTGGGATGAATATACAAGATGTTTTGAATTTAAATGATACGTACCAATAAGCCACAAAGAAAACGTCATTAAAAACTGACCATGCATTTTTATATGGGATGCTACAGAAAAAGAGATGCCATTAAATAAGAAAACCTGACATGGTCTTGGAGATATTATTGCTTTGCAATGTTCAAGGTTACAGTTTTGTTAATATCAAATGAAAAGAAATAGTATTGTTTTATGATTCAATCAAATAAAAAGAATAATAGTCCAATTAATGAACATTTACTGAATTTAGTCAAAACAAACTCTTGTTAAGACTAGCTCTGTAGGATTTTATTGCTAAATGAATAACTATTATTTAAATACCTATCTGTTGACTAGACCTACTATGCCTACCTCCTCTCTAGGTATGCTATTTCAACCTTAACACAGACGAAACTTGAACAGTGGAGTAAGGGATGCGTAAAATCCAAATCCAAGGGCGGTAAGTCTGCATGGTCTTGTGACGTCACTACCGGAATATGTCACTCTCCTTTCAGTTGCAAGGCAAGACAGACGTGTATGTTTTGCTCTGAGACTGGGTATTTTAGCGCTTTTGTTGCTAACTTGCTGGCTATTATTATTTAATTAAGAGATAGTTTCAACGCCTTAATCTACGTTCGTCGTTAGCAGGTTGTTTAGACAACCTGTTTTAGGTAGGTGTTGAGTTACAAGGGGCCTTGTTGACATGTGCTAGCTGTGTGCGACCTGTCGGGTGGATGCATGCTTTGCACGTGCAATTCGTGTCTTTTGTTTTTCTCTCACCTTAGTCGGTTGACTGCTCGGTTCGCACGGCCTTAGGTCGTACCTTCCGCCAGTCCCTTTGTCTTCTAGATCAGGTGAATCTGCCGATAGTTTCGTCGTCTACTATCAGTTGGCTTCACCTTCGACTCGTCACTGACCTTGCTTAATCGTCTCGTCATCTACGCTTCGCCAGTGACTCGCTTCGCCAGTCATTCACTTCGCCAGTCATTCGGCTTCGGTTTGAATCAACTTGACTCGCATCGTCTCGCCAGTGACTCGCTTCGCCAGTCATTCACTTCGCCAGTCATTCGCCTTAGACTTGATTCTACTTGACTCGCATCGTCTCGCCAGTCACTTGCTTCGCCAGTCACTCGCTTCGCCAGTCTTTCGCCTTAGGTTTGATTCTACTTGACTCGCATCGTCTCGCCAGTGACTCGCGTCGCTAGTCATTCGCCTTAGGCTTGATTCTACTTGATTCTACTTGACTCGCATCGTCTCGCAAGTGACTCGCTTCGCCAATCATTCGTCTTAGGCTTGATTCTACTTGACTCGCATCGTCTCGCCAGTGTCTCGCTTCGCCAGTCTATTGCCTTAGGCTCGACTCGCATCGTCTCGCCAGTGACTCGCTTCGAAAGTCACTCGGTTCGCCAGTCATTCGCGTTAGGCTCGATTCGACTTGACTCGCATCGTCTCGCCAGTAACTCGCTTCGCCTGTCATTCGCTTCGCCTGTCATTCGTTTCGCCAGTCTTTCGCCTTCAGGTTTGTATCTACTTGTTACGTGATTCGTCTCGTCTCGCAAGTGTCTAGTTTCTTCAGTGTCTCGCCTCGCCAGTGTCTCGCCTCGCCAGTCACTCACTTTCGGCTGTCACTAGCTAATCATTCGCCTTCGTTCGACTCGACTTATTTACCACATCTCGTCTGTGACTCGCTTCGCCAGTGTCTCGCTTTGCCATAGTCACTCGATTCGCCAGTCATTCGCTTCGCCAGTCAATCACATTGTCTGGCCAGTAGTTGATATTGACTTCGTTCCCTCCGGTTCAGAGCCTCTGCATTCAACACTCTCGATAGTCCCCCTTGTCTTGCCTTGCGTGTTACTGAAGCGTCTCGTTCTTTGTGAGTTTACACTATTGGTGTTGGAGTAATTAGCTATCGGAAGGGTTGTTGTTCTTACGCTACGGTTCTTAGGTGTTTCGCGTCAGTGATTCGCCGGTTATTCACCTCGTCTACGTTACGCGTGTGAGTGTCTCGCCTATCGCTCACCTGCGTAAGTGACCCGACTGTCAATCACCTCGCCTAGGTTACGCGTTTTAGTGACTCAACTACTTCGCTATGTACTCCGCTTTTTGTACGAATTGCGGAGGTAGGAAGTCTGCCATCAAGGATCCACACTTGTTGTGTAGGAAGTGCAAGGACCTATGCGAAGAAGATTATCGTTGCGACAAGTGTGCCCCTCTCTCCGCTTCAGACTTCCATGCGTATCTTACGGCCATTCGCAAGTCCATCGCTTTCAGAAACGTTCAGCTACGACGAGTCAATGTCGGGAGGTGTCTCCCATTCGTCACCCGTCCGACCGGGAGTCGCCGGTCTTATCAGAATCAGCTAGGGGTTCGAAAGATTTGCTCTCTCCCCCTTCGCGTTCGCGTTCTCATCCGCAGACTCGTACTTCGTCTCCCCCTTCGCCAGACAGGCGTATGGAGCCTCTTAGGCTTAAGGTCGGCGGACCCTCCACGCCCAAGAGCAAGAAGGCCAGGTTTGACAAGGTCAATCGGGGCCTCCTTCTTGCGTCCGTTAAAGACATGGTCTCTTCGTTGCTCGATGCTCGGTTGGGTCAGCTGACTTTGCCTAGTCACACCACCCCCGCTACTACGCTAGGTCGTGAACCCAAAGCGGACTGCGTGTCTCAGGGTTCGCGTCCCACGTCCTTAAGAGCCTCGAGGTCCGCTGCCTCCTCGCGTGTTTCTCACACCCCTACGCGACGTGTCACGGTGGTGTCGCCCACCCGTGATTCCTCGCCAGCCTCGGCGGAGCGTGACATCCACTTCGTTGACATATCAGACCCTCCGTTCATCAATATAGTGTCGGATGCGCTGGGTATGGGGTTGTCGGAGGATCCGCCGGTTATCGACTCAGTCGCCATGCTGATGGAGGTGGCCTCGTTCGCGGAGGTACCACTCAGTCAGGTCAGCGTGTCGGGACTTGCTCTTCGGCAGCCAGGAAGGCTTCCTTTTGTCCTGAAGGGGACTTAGCTCCTGCGCGTCTCGCCCTTCCGCCGCATAGGCTCCTGCTGGACGCCTCCGAGGATATGGAGCAGGTCATCTCGGCTGCGGTCCCAAACCGTCTGCTTCCGCCATTAGTGGTGTCGGATAAGCACCGACGTCAATTGCCTTTGTACCCGACTCCTTTTCAACTTGTCCCGCCTGCTCTTGATCAGGGTGCGTCTCGGTTGATTTCCCCCCAACCGCCCCATCGTGTTACTGATGCGTAAGCTTACGCATCTCGACAGAGAGGCTCGCACAGTGTTAGGGTTGGGCAACAACGTGGCGTTCACCTGTCAGGCGATGCTTGCCTGTGCCAAGCATGCTGGCATTGAGTCGGGTGACCCGGTGCTTTTCAAAGCATTCGGCAATGTGACCGCGGACCTTGCGCAGATCATGTTATCAGCTTCGCGAATTTCATTGGGCATTACAGTACTGCGTAGAGACAATTTCCTTCACCGTTCAGGTCTCAACCCTGATCAGAAATCCTTCCTCCGACAGGCCCCTGCCCACTCTGAATCTCTTTTTGGGGGTCGTATCCCCGAGATTCTGAGGGCGCGGCAGGAGGCTCAACAGCAAGACCTCACCAATCGTCTGGTGAGTCAGAGGCAGACTAAGTCTAAGCGTCCTCTGACTAATTTCCGTCAGGGTCAAGGTCACGGCAGAGGCCAACTTTCCACCAAGAAAGCCAAGGCGGACTTTCGGCGGGGAGGACGTGGCCGCGGATCCACGGGTCAGTCCCCCAAGTCCCCCCCGTCCCGGCGCCGGAGGTCGTACCCCTCAGAAGGGGAAGCGGAGGAAGTGACTCTTGGTCACCCCCTCTACTTCCTCCTCCACTCGTTACTTGACGCTTCCCTCTGTGATGCGATCTCTGGAGCACTTAGACTGCATGGTGTCTCTCGATCTCCAGGATGCGTACCTGCATGTTCCGATTCACTGTCGGGATCGCAGGTACCTCCGCTTCATTCTGGACGGGAGACACTTCGTTCGGGATCTCGTCCGCCCCCTGGCTGTTCACACGTGTGACTCGGCCCATCGTCCAATTCTTGCACCAATGCGACATTCAGTTTCTAATGTATTTGGACGATGGGCTCGCTCACGACCGTTCTCCTGTCGTTCTCGAGGCACAGCTCAGTTTCACAATAGACCTATTCCGTCGTCTAGGGTTGTTAGTGAATTTAGAGAAGTCGGACTCGTCTGAAGTTCTTAGGGGCTATCCTAGACACTCGGCTGTTCGTCACGAGGGAGCGGATGCCTCGTTACGATCGCCTAATGGATCGCGTGCTCGACGCGTCGCTCTACCTACTTCATTGACAAAGAGTGTTGGGGTTACTTACGTCAGCTCAGGACCTGACCCACAGGGGGAGTTTGTTCCTCGCCCGTTACAGGTGTTCCTGAATCCCCACATCAGGGAGACGCGTTGCCGTCACGCCATAGCTTTGACCCCAGATCTCCATCGTTTCCTAGCTTGGTGGCGGGTGGACGAGAGTGTGTTCTCCGGGGTTCCACTTCGCCCTCGTCCCCCCTCAGCTCACCTGTTTGTAGACGCCTCCACCCAGGGGTGGGGGGCGCATATGGGTCACGATCAGGTGGAGGGAGTCTGGTCTCTGTCAGATCAGAACAAACACATCAACGTCCTCGAGTTGGACGCAGTACGTCTAGCCATTCAACACTGGCAGACCCCCTTGCGAGGTCAGTGTCCGCTAGTCCACACGGACAGTTCAGCAGCTGCTTGGTAAAAAAACAAGCAGGGGTCCACCAGGGCAGAGTCTCTGCTACGCGTGTCGCTCCGGCTTTTCGAGCTGGTGGACGAGGTGGACCTGGACATTCGAGCAGTCCACATTCAAGGTGGCAAGAACATCTTGGCGGACGCACTGTCGCGACCAGATGCCCCTCCCCCGACAGAGTGGCAACTGAATCCGGTGGTCTTCAGGGGGTTGTGTCTCCAGTTCGGCACCCCTCTAATAGACCTGTTCGCGACATGTCTCAATCAACAATTGCCAACCTATGTCTCTCCAGTACCACACCCGCTAGCGATGGGCTTAGACGCGCTCGCGTTAGGGTGGGAGGGGATGGACGCCTATGCTTTTCCGCCGACGGCCATCCTCTCCCAAGTTGTAGCCAAGATAGGGACGACTCGGGTTCTTCGTCTTCTTCTAATCGAACCTTGGTGGCCAGCCTGACCGTGGTTCATTCCTATTGCGTAGAACTATATTCAGTTATTATTTTAAGAAATTATGAATGTTGTTGCAATGGTACTTTTTTTACCCAGAATAACTGTTATTCCTATGCTGATCGATACTACGCAATAAACATTATATTAAAAGAGATGAAAACAAAGATGGTATTATCAAGTGTATTTTCACACATCAAGACATATTTTATCACGCAAATTATGCTATTTAAATAATTATTGCTTTAAATTTGACTTACTAAAGGTTCATCAGTTCACATGAAATAATGGAATTACTCACATTTCAACAAACAATACATCTTTCAGTGTAACAATACTTGTTCCTGGACAGAATTAGTGGCTTTGTTATAAACTGATAGATAATGATTCTGCTGTATCACACATCTGCTTTTTCTGCTTTTACTGTTGAAATAAACTTTCGGTTCGGTGGGGGGTCGGCTTCAAAACTTTGTCAGCAACTGGGTGCTGTTAGGGTTAGACCCTTTCGTTTGTCGGATTCTTGGTCAGGGATTCCGCATTCCCGTCTCATCCCCTCCGCCTCTTACCTGTGCTCCAAGGGAGCGTCCCTTGGCAAGGGAGCAGCTCCAATTGACCTTTGAACAGGTGGAGATCTTTATCTCCAAAAGGGCAGTGCAGGACGTCCTGACCCCGCATCTAACTCCGGGGTTTTACTCCCCAGTGTTCGTCATACCCAAAAGGAATTCGAAAAAATGGCGGCTCATTCACGACTTGAAGGTATTCAACCGCTCCTACCTCGTTCGGCCGCCATATTTTCGACTCTTGACGCTTCCCTCTGTGATGCGATCTCTGGAGCACTTAGACTGCATGGTGTCTCTCGATCTCCAGGATGCGTACCTGCATGTTCCGATTCACTGTCGGGATCGCAGGTACCTCCGCTTCATTCTGGACGGGAGACACTTTCAGTGGAACTTCCTCCCGTTCGGGATCTCGTCCGCCCCCTGGCTGTTCACACGTGTGACTCGGCCCATCGTCCAATTCTTGCACCAATGCGACATTCAGTTTCTAATGTATTTGGACGATGGGCTCGCTCACGACCGTTCTCCTGTCGTTCTCGAGGCACAGCTCAGGTTCACAATAGACCTATTCCGTCGTCTAGGGTTGTTAGTGAACTTAGAGAAGTCGGACTCGTCTGAAGTTCTTAGGGGCTATCCTAGACACTCGGCTGTTCGTCACGAGGGAGCGGATGCCTCGTTACGATCGCCTAATGGATCGCACGCTCGACGCGTCGCTCTCCCTACTTCATTGGCAAAGAGTGTTGGGGTTACTTACGTCAGCTCAGGACCTGACTCACAGGGGGAGGTTGTTCCTCGCCCGTCACAGGTGTTCCTGAATCCCCACATCAGGGAGACGCGTTGCCGTCACGCCATAGCTTTGACCCCAGATCTCCATCGTTTCCTAGCTTGGTGGCGGGTGGACGAGAGTGTGTTCTCCGGGGTTCCACTTCGCCCTCGTCCCCCCTCAGCTCACCTGTTTGTAGACGCCTCCACCCAGGGGTGGGGGGCGCATATGGGTCACGATCAGGTGGCGGGAGTCTGGTCTCTGTCAGATCAGAACAAACACATCAACGTCCTCGAGTTGGACGCAGTACGTCTAGCCATTCAACACTGGCAGACCCCCTTGCGAGGTCAGTGTCCGCTAGTCCACACGGACAGTTCAGCAGCTGCTTGGTAAAAAAACAAGCAGGGGTCCACCAGGGCAGAGTCTCTGCTACGCGTGTCGCTCCGGCTTTTCGAGCTGGTGGACGAGGTGGACCTGGACATTCGAGCAGTCCACATTCAAGGTGCCAAGAACATCTTGGCGGACGCACTGTCGCGACCAGATGCCCCTCCCCCGACAGAGTGGCAACTGAATCCGGTGGTCTTCAGGGGGTTGTGTCTCCAGTTCGGCACCCCTCTAATAGACCTGTTCGCGACATGTCTCAATCAACAATTGCCAACCTATGTCTCTCCAGTACCACACCCGCTAGCGATGGGCTTAGACGCGCTCGCGTTAGGGTGGGAGGGGATGGACGCCTATGCTTTTCCGCCGACGGCCATCCTCTCCCAAGTTGTAGCCAAGATAGGGACGACTCGGGTTCTTCGTCTTCTTCTAATCGAACCTTGGTGGCCAGCCTGACCGTGGTTCATTCCTATTGCGTAGAACTATATTCAGTTATTATTTTAAGAAATTATGAATGTTGTTGCAATGGTACTTTTTTTACCCAGAATAACTGTTATTCCTATGCTGATCGATACTACGCAATAAACATTATATTAAAAGAGATGAAAACAAAGATGGTATTATCAAGTGTATTTTCACACATCAAGACATATTTTATCACGCAAATTATGCTATTTAAATAATTATTGCTTTAAATTTGACTTACTAAAGGTTCATCAGTTCACATGAAATAATGGAATTACTCACATTTCAACAAACAATACATCTTTCAGTGTAACAATACTTGTTCCTGGACAGAATTAGTGGCTTTGTTATAAACGGATAGATAATGATTCTGCCGTATCACACATCTGCTTTTTCTGCTTTTACTGTTGAAATAAACTTTGTGGTGCAACATCTTTTGTTACTATGTTTAAATTACAAATACAAATCATAGGTAGTGCAATACTTGAATACTTAACATGCAAAACGTCATTATTCAGTGTGCACTTAATGTTTTTAATCGCCACCTGCGTCTTAAACAGATCAATTTTTCATGAAAGAGGGCTTTCTTTGCAGGTTTCAATCGTGTTCACAAATTGAATCAAATCCCGTGGGACTTCGAAACGAGGATCGTGTCAAACTTGACAGAATTTTCATTTGAATTTATAGCTTAGTGTAAATCCTGACAAGTCACTGTTGATATGTTGTTGGACTCTCTGAGGTCTCAACTTACGTTAAACTTAGGGATACGATGGGTTAGTTGAACGGCCCCTCAAAGCGAGATAGATAGTCAGTTGCCAAGAAAAGTATCTGCAGTTTTGGGGTGAATAATACAACATCTATATGGTTATCGACTTTAAATGAAATCAAATACTTACATGTTAATATATTAAAATGTATTATTTAAAAAAAAATATGCAATGAGAAGTGACATGAAGTACAAGGTCAAGCTATTTGAAACTTTTGTGAAATGAAGGATAATATGATCAAAGGATAGAGAACGACATCGAGGCTCCATATTCAGCTCCCCTCAAACAAACAACTCATTGAATTGCTAATGAAGTGGTGTAATGATAGAAGAGAGGACAATAAAGCTATCAAAAGTTGAATAAAATAGAAAACATAGGACGAATATGGCGTCACCATTATGTTCTAATCTGAGGTCTTTCTTCCTCATATCTTTGTTTACAGTTGCAATTGATTTCATGAAAAATAATTTCACATGTCACATCTCTAAATTTATAACAAACATGTACTATATTCAGTGATACGATGATAAAACAATATGATACGTAATGATTATTTGAGTAACCCGACTAACAGTAATGGTTTACCTCCTTATAGGTGCAACTTACTTAAGTCAGCCAATGCGTGTGAGTTAAACATATTCAAAATAAAAATAAGATATGTTGAACTGCTTTATAGACCGTGCTTGAATATGTTTTCGATCCAACTTGTTATTTTCATATGTACCTTTTGGATTTTGACAAATGCATTTCCCATTTAAAATTTCCGAAATTTTATTTTTGAATGCATGATTCACGTAATAGCCAGACATAATTTTGTATCTATCAAATAGTATGCATGTTGCTTCATACGAAACTGGTCAACTAATAATCTATCTCTTGGTTCAATAAGGTGAACGTGTCTCGTCTATGCTTCGTGGTGTTCACAATCACTAGAAGAAGGAGAAACGAATTCTATGGATAAATACAACTTCTTTATTTCAGGAGTGTTACGTTACAGTGTAGAGGCTAACACCCTTACCATAATTATGATACTTGGCGTGATTACACGATGAATATATATGAATAAACGGAGAACAATTGAATAGGTTGATGTGCTTATGAATATAAGTTTACATTTAGAAAAATAACTTGCACAACATAACATAACATAACAAATACAATTCATTTAGATAAACCTTTTTGGCCATTTTTACAGTCCACTTTTGATTTATTCAATTTAATCTCATTGACATAACTATTTCTTCGTAGATATATGCAATATGAGATGCAAATACGCGTTTGGACCAGTTTACATTAATTATTATGCACTGGGTTATTGAAACCGGTTTCGTGTTTGTAGAAGTATTCCCTTGTCCCAAGTAATAAAATTAAGCGGCCTGACGAATCCTCGTATGAAAAACGTGTGTAATAAATAAAACACCACACTCTGTCTCATTAGATACAAATCATACTAAACTTTTTATCTTCCTTTGGTCTACCGTCTGAAGGACACTCGTTTCGTATAAATTGTATCTAATGAGACCTGGTGAAATATTCTCTATGGATGTTATCCGAGATGGCTGATTGTGAGTCTCTTTGCAGCACATATGTTTGGTGCCCTGATTGTGACCGGAAGTGGACAAGACGTTTCATCAATATAGTTGTTAAAAGTCTCAATATAGCATGTTTACTTTTATTATTCAGGTTAAGTCTGGATTCTTCTTAATATGTGTACATCAACCCTATCTACTGTAATATTAACTCAAAATCTTGTCATCCTCCTCTATTGTATAAACACTACATATATATATAAATCCTGGGTATGTGTTTAACTGCACCACCTGCTTGACGACGACATAAGTATATATGTCGAAACGTCGCCTACACAGAATAAAGAAGTTGTGTATCCATAAAATTGTTCTTCATTCTTCATCACCTCAGCTTCTAGAATGCGCATTACATATGCAATATGTTGCAATTCAACCATTAAAATCACTATAAAAAATGTTTTAAAACATGTTGCTTCTTCAGTAATAAACTAAAATGCATGTAGATTCTTCGTTAAAAGAACTTCTAAACGCCCCATTATATATTTCATAGTCGTGTGTCAATTAAGATTATAAAGGAAATGATTTATTTTACTTTGGATGTACCTTCATTTCGCCTTGTCAATACATTGCAACATGTTTATATGTTTGGCGTCAGGCATCCGTCATCGTCGTCAACTTTTCACGTTAACGACTTCTCCAGAATCGCTACACCCGAAGCTAACATTATTTTGGGAGGTACCTTGTACCTAGGAGATGAAAGTTTGTTTATTTGATCTTCACCCCTCCCTCACACTTAAACCTTCAAATTACGTTTTCTTTGAAATCAGTTGTCATAGAAAGCTGAAATTTGAAAGTTAAGATAATTGATAGACTAACGCCTGTTCAGCGTGTTGATCCCCGCATCTCACATATTGACGCAATGGGGTGTCAACTCTAAATTCCCTAAACGACCTCTCCTCAAGAACCAGTAATGCTAGGAAGCTCAAAGTCTGAGAATATCATCTTTGTTGGATGTAGACGTTGTTGCCATACTCCAAAACATAAGGGAATGGATTTAATTTAAAGAAGTACGTCCCTTTTAATGACTCTCATAAAATGATCAATGTAATCACACTGTAAACAGCTTTTACATGAGTCCAGTGTCATGTCTACAGTACCATTAACAAAAAAGATATAACAGTTATAATTGGATTGCTTGTCTTCATGGTCACAGTAAAATATCGTGTATCATGTAGGATATATGGGCTAGAATGTGTATACTGGTTGGAGTAGTCTAGCTGAGAGGTCACTAGATTGGCTGAGGGCACTTAGTTAGTACCCAAGGTGTTACATTAGATAGCTGTCAAGCCTCGGTATTTTCAACAAATATGAAACTTATGATGTTGGGTTGGAACTTGGATACCCTTAAAATTAGTAAAGCATTGGGAGGAGTTGGTGGTGATTGGTTTTTGCATGTGGTTGAGTCGGGGGACACGAATTATGTTTTGCCTACAGGAGGCACGATTTTGCTATTTCTTAAGCTATGTCAGAGAGTTTAATAATATATGAAACATTTGGTGATGAAATGTTTACATGAGTATTTACTTGAGCCATGGATAATACGATTTCAGAAAACGCCCGTTTGATTATAGACATTTAACATGGCAACAGTGTTCACTAGAAGGATTCTCTTAGAAGACCATCTAAAACGTTCATGTATTTACAGTAAAATAAAAGGCTCAATGGAAATACCTCGGTTCAGTCCGTCAATAATCACAAATACAATACTATTCCCTTTGTCTGAAACATTTCCTTCTGTCTGAAGACTATTTATATTGTGTCTGTGTTTGTTCTTGCTGAAGTGTTACGTCATGTTGTAGGCGAACAGTAGATCGAATGTAGAATCAATGTAAAATGCCGGAATTGAAAGTGGAGAACACATTCAAGTTAATCAAGAACTAAGTTGTCAGTAAAGTCTTTGGTTTTGTGGAAATTAATTTTAAGTAAAAAGAAAGGAACAAATAAAAACAGTATCAAAATGAATATATAAATAAGTTTAACTGCCTGTTGATGTATCCATGAAAATTGTTTTTCAAAACATTTTTAGTGTCTTAGTGCTGAAATTCTGTTAGTATAACTACTATGTTGACTGTCACAAATCAAGATATCTTTGACCATAAATATACAACAGACAAGTTTAAACAATAGCTCGTTGTCTCTGTCGTACTATATACATGTAAGGGCCAATATCACATCAATCCTTATAATCGCTATTAGCCAAGAAGTCTGTACACAAGAATTCAACTTTCTGGAGGCAATCATACTTGTACAAACATTAGTGCAACATTAAATGAATGGAATTCGGTTATCAAATACATGTATATTTAGTGGATTTTATGTCACACGTTTTCCCACTTAGGTGAGAAGTGATATTAAGTCATTTCTAGTTTAAGGTTTGGAATCCATAGTAGAGCTTTTGCTGAAACGTCACAGTAAGTTTGGTCTCTATTGACATGAGGTCTCGCCAGTGGTGATAAAATTGTATTTGGAGTTCTGTCAACATGGTCTAGGAATGAGTGGGAGACGATGAATTGTCTGGAAAGCAATGGAGTATCAGTAGTATCACCTCGTCAGTGATGCAAAGTAAAACACTGATTGGCAGTGATGTAGATATTAATGCTGTTTCACGTACACATGAAAACTAGAAAACCACCGATTGGCAGTGATGTAGATGTTAATGCTTTTTCACGTACACATGAAAACTAGAAAACCACCGATTGGCAGTGATGTAGATATTAATGCTGTTTCACGTACACATGAAAACTAGAAAACCACCGATTGGCAGTGATGTAGATGTTAATGCTGTTTCACGTACACATGAAAACTAGAAAACCACTGATTGGCAGTGATGTAGATGTTAATGCTGTTTCACGTACACATGAAAACTAGAAAACCACTGATTGGCAGTGATGTAGATGTTAATGCTGTTTCACGTACACATGAAAACTAGAAAACCACCGATTGGCAGTGATGTAGATGTTAATGCTGTTTCACGTACACATGAAAACTAGAAAACCACCGATTGGCAGTGATGTAGATGTTAATGCTGTTTCACGTACACATGAAAACTAGAAAACCACCGATTGGCAGTGATGTAGATGTTAATGCTGTTTCACGTACACATGGAAACTAGAAAACCACCGATTGGCAGTGATGTAGATATTAATGCTGTTTCACGTACACATGAAAACTAGAAAAACACTGATTGGCAGTGATGTAGATGTTAATGCTGTTTCACGTACACATGAAAACTAGAAAACCACCGATTGGCAGTGATGTAGATGTTAATGCTGTTTCACGTACACATGAAAACTAGAAAACCACCGATTGGCAGGGATATTGTTGGCATAGTGAACCTTCATGGACCAAAATTCGTTGACGCATCATTACTGTAGGACGTCATGAAACAAGCCAAAAAGTCCCTTTTTACTCTCCTCTCTAATAATAGTTAATATCCGACTGTGTTAGGTAAGAACATATTGAGAGGCGAATGTGTGTAGGTTTTGTTGTTTAAGTTAGTTAATAACAGTTTTTGTTTGAATTCGTTACAAAACAAATTAAGGAACATTTGCAGCCCTATATACAACAGACACCTTGTATCAGGTGTATTATTTACATGTGTTTCAAATCATCTGATGAAATGATTGGTTTCCAGAGCAAATCTGTTAAACAAATACAAACGCCTATTTTGCATTTATGTAAGAGGCTGAAAATAGCAACATGTATATAGCGCACAGGCCCAACAGTGTTCCATATCATAAGACTGTCACGCAGTACCAATCTTAGCAGCCTACCAGTTATGCACGATTGATATCACGGAACACGTTTTATCTTACAAACATATGTTGATACTAACCTATATATACTGTTTTCCTAGTAACACGCCCTTAAGAACCACTGGTTATAATCTAATTAATCTTGATGATAGGACATACAAGCTTCACTTGTTGTCACCTCAAGCAGATACTGCTGATGGAGTTCGTGGCTATATCAGTTATTGCTGAGCTATACTGTCAGAAACTTTGATTTCTGGATGGATATAACAGATTGGTTCTGCTCATTAGAATGATAGGAAACCATCCTTCTGGTCTTATTGTCACATGAACAATATGATATCATCATGGGCATTGCTGTTTGTGATAAATACTCCTTTTAAGAGCTGAAGGTCACCTCTTTATAGTAAACACATTTGGATTTGCCAAAACAAAGTTTTGAGTCATACTAAGGAATCCAAGATACAATGGTTGACAAAAACATGATTTTAGTAGTCTTTATAGTGGTATTGATTTAAACATGGTACCAGTCATTGACGTTTTCAAGACAGAATAATCCTACCAAAATCGATGCTAGTATTGTACTGTCAAGGACAGTGGTACAAGTTATTTGCCCATATCGATTAAAAGTGTTTCAACAGGATCTGAATACGGATCAGTATGAGCTTTGAAAAATATTGGTTAATCACAGAATACCTCGACCCTAGATAATGTTATTTGAAGGGTTTTGTTGCAAGTTTGCCGTTGTATTGCCGCATTTGATTGTCAGAAATTTAACAGAAAAAGGACTGATCTATATTGTGTGATGCTTTTCATTAAAAATTTCACTTTACTTATTGCTATACATATACATGCTTATTAGATAAAACCTGCTAATCTGCATCCTCAATAAATGACAGATCCTCAAATTTACCTTTATTTAGCATATGTCTAAAACTGAGGTTGAATTCAGCTAAATTTGTTTCTCTGTCTTACGATAGCAAGTTTTCAAATTCATAGTTTTAACAATTGTGACACTCTCTAAAAGACATGTTATTTCATTTAGTGACATATTTTGAAAAACAAATCTTTTTTCATCACCAAGTCTTTAAAGGGAATTTAAAAGTGGAAGTAATTGTTTTGGTGGAAAATACTTTATTTGCAAAAGACATAACTACTTAGAATAAGAACTAAGAATATAGTTAATAATATATAACTTTTAGTCTGTATATAATGATGAACATGATGATCTTGCCTTTTTGTTTGATTTATAAACATCAATTTATACACATTTTATACCAATCCATTAGTGATACAGTAGCGGGGTTTGACAAACCAGGCAAATTGTCTCATCTGGTTGAGACTCAACTTGGATTCAGTAAATCGTTTCAATTAAAATGAGATTATAGGTAGAATATTACTAGGTGAATCTGTGCAAAACTATTGTCTATGGAGGATTCTCATACGAACGAGGAAATTATTTGCTAAGATAGTGGTTCAAATAGTGCATATTTGCTTTGCCTAAAGATTGTTTGAATTTTGCGGCAAACACATAATGAGAATGTCAGACAAGATCAATGGCTTTACTTGAACTTTAAATCACACTCTACTTCATCATTTACACTGAATGCTTCAGACAAACTTGCACTCAGATTTGTGATAGCTAGAGTGCATCCTACCTTGATGATGAATTGACATACTAATCTGTTTCGTATCATACAATGTCTCATTTAAAATGTTCCAAACTAAATAATTGTGATATCACATGCAACACGAGAAAGAAATTCTTATTTGAATTGATTAAAGTAATGAAGTTATTTATTTGATAATATGAATGTACATATTTGATCTCAGAAAACACAAAGGTTTTACAATCCAATATAATTCTCAAACAATTATCAGTAAAATAATGAATATATCATAAAAAAACATAACTGGACATATACTTGAAAAAAACCCGAAAGAATTAAGTCACAGTTTACAAGATATACGCTTGCAACGTTACAGCGAGGGCCAATGTATCGAATTCATATTGCTGTTGGAATCTTCATTAATATCAAGAAGTGTAATTGCTGTTCATGCTCTCCTGAGAAGATTCCCAGAACTGATTAACAAAATCATAGACTGGACTAGTGTGTTTCCTGCAAGTCTGTGGGACTGAGAGTAAACATTAGTATAACCTAGAACTCTTCGAGAAGTATCTACATTGTACACACACAAAATGTAGCATATAGTGTAGTGTATAAGAAGCAAGTGTTTAATGACATGCACGCCGCCCCGTCAACAGCGTTTAGCTTCACATGTAATGAATAGGTATAAATGATGTTTTCGTGACTCAAGGAGAAACATTGATGTTTGTTTGCTAAAAGTCTGCATAACTGGGTCAGGCAGCCTAGAACTGATGGATAATGCCGTTTTCATTGAACGTGTAGGAAACCGTTAAGTTGCCGCACAAACTTTAGCCTCTCTTGACAAGATGTTTAGCCAGTGTGAAAATGAAATGGACATCGTCCTGTTGTAAAGGCAACAGTATTCAGACATGAGCAGGTAATTTGATGAAGAAGATGTAAAAGTAGTGAGATGTAAAAACGAAAGTGACTGACACAAAATACTGCTTGTGAGGTGAGGTGAGGTGAGTTTTGGTTAAACGCCGCTTTCAAGAGTATTTCACTTACATCACGCCTGCTTGTATTATGGCAGGGAGAAATCCCGCAATGCCATGTGGTTATGCATTGCGGTGAAACCTGCGAGCATCGGCTGGAACTAGCAAACCATGGGTGGTACTGCACTGAAATTCAGTGTAGCATTGCACCTAATCCTTACTGCGTGTAGAAAAGTTCTCTACTGCAGACAAAGTTGATGTGCCCCTTGCGGAATTCGAACCACGGACCTCTTGATCTGAAGCCGATGGCGCTAACCACTCCTGGCTTTTCCCGCCCCGCATTGACATGATTGACACATATTGTAAATACAATACAATACGTTGAAATCACAATAAAGAAAATATGATATGCGTCTTAAGAAATGTTTCTATTAGTATGGATATGAGGCACGTGTTATACGAGACGTCTTAATCCAAATCCAACTGGGTTGCTTGAAGATTTCCATTAACGAGATATTTGACAATTGTAGCCCCATTGACCACAATGATGGTTGGCTGTGCAGTGTGGTGGACGTAAACTACTCAATATAGACTTGATGTAGACTACAAAGTGTGAAACTTATTAGATTGAGGCTTTACTTGGTTTGTTACAACAGTTCTGTTTAACCAATTGGACATGATCAAGAGTTACACATCTTTGAAGACCGTTATTCATATTCATAAACACACCGAAAAACAAATTATTTTATTCATATCTTGTTTCAGGCATTAAAAGACTGATACTTTAATTATAATTTAAAGTAATGTTTTTTTGAAAAAAATTGGTTACGTTCTACCCTGAATACTTCAATGTGCAGAAAAAGCTAAAAAGGTATTTAAAATATGAAATTTAAAATAAAGTCTACCTCTTTATACAAACATGTACATCTTAATAATTTTGAAGTTAGAGTGCATGTGTAATTAAGACATGAGAACGGTAAGGGTGATTCTCTGAAGATAGTACAGCATGTTTACATGCATTTAGATAATAATCTCCGCAATTAAGTCTGAAAATTGGACGGCAACTCGATGTGAACATTCTCATGGATACATAGTGTGTTTAGATTAGTGTGATTAGACAGCAATTAACCTTATCGACACATAAGAAACCATCAACGATGTACTTCCAATATGTTGAATGAGAGAATGAGAATGAAGTATGAACTCCAATTCATTCATTCAGTCAATGTTGATTGTATAGTTTAAGCCTCCACCACATATTATTAGGTCTTCAAGACGAATGTCTGAAGACCTATTGTTGTTATCGTGTTTTTCCATATTATTATTATTATTCCGACGATTTTGTTCCATGTTTTCCGGCCGAATTTTAAATTTCGACCTGGTTCCTGAGTTATCTGCCCTTGAATTTGAAACTTCAAACCTTAATTGCTCATGAAACTTTCACCAAAATGTGGGCAACAACATTCCCCATCGATAAGGCCTATAGCGGTTTTCGGCCGTAATAATAGATTTTTTGCTATTTCGAAAAGACTGAAAATTTGGTGCACTTTCGCGGGTTTGAGGGTACGCGTCTTCAAAAATCTTCTTCTAAATCACGGCAATACATACAGATATGTGTGATAGCTCTTTCGAAAGCCAAGACAACGCAGAATATAATTTGCTAACGTAATTTTAAATTTCGGCCTAGAATTCGAGTAATCTGCCCTTGAATATGGTCCTTTTTAAAAAGGGCGTTTATCGGCTACAATTTCAAAAGGGCATAACTAATTGACTTATGTCAAGGTTATTGATAGCTATCTCTTTCTAATAAAGAGCTGAACAATTCCATAATACATCAATATCATATAAAAGTTGATAGTTTCGGCCAAAATTGGAGATATTCCCAAAAAAGTAAAATGTTGTGATTTTGAGCATTTTCGAGGGGTATATCCTTTGGAGAATTATTGATCATGAACCAATGGAGATAGGAAGACTTTAAATAGAACATGTTGAAGTAGAAACGTCATTTATTAAGGATAATATTTTTCAAGCTCGTATCTGTCTTATTATTTGTATGACAAGTCATAGAAGTTTGTCATTTTTAAAAAATTGCCATTTTAAGCAAAGTTCTGCTTAACTAATAAAGATATCAAAATTGTATTTACACCGTCGGATGCAAATTTTCAAGAACAAAAACGTTTCTGTTGAACCCTTTCATCAAAAAGTTGATAGTTAAGCTCCAAACATCGCAAAGGGTGTCCAGGGGTCCAAATTGTAACATTTTTGAGTATTTCCTTTAACATTCAAAATAACATAACGCATTACTTATGTGTACAATCCATATGATGATAACATCTCCTGAAGTGGAAATTAAAGCACAACATTTTCTATGTAATACCTTAGTATGAAAAAATTAACCATTTTGTCTTAATCGTGAGAAAGATCATGTAGGGGTCCATTAATAAGCGATTGTTAAATTTTCAGAGGGTCATTGTCTTTGGAATTTGTTTGTAAAAAAACTACTGAAGATAGAGACATGTTTGATAGCTCATTTTAAAGCAGAGAAACTGGTGAATAACCGTGTGTCCAACATGGAGTTCAAGGTCAGAAGTCCTAAGACCTAAGTATTGCCTGTGGCAATCCTAGTTATCTCTGTTCTTGTACTCATGTAGGAAAACTTATATTAATGATAAGATTTTAATATTGTGATTTTTAACGAACTATTGACATGGATAATCAATCATCAATAACATCATCTGCATGAAATAATTGTACTTATTCACTGAATAATTTTGAAAATGGTGTCCATATTTTAATGTCATTTCAAAGTTTACTTTAAAATATGTGCCTTTTGGGGATATATTTTTGTTAAGACTGCATTTACAATATATACAATGACACCATTATACAATGTTGTGTTGTGGTAGCTTATATCCTTTGAAAAAGTTTAACCTTACACAGTAGTAGCTTGAGTGACTTCCTACAGGATAAATACCTCATTACAGGAAGAAAGATGCTGATGGATATCATTAGAAGACAGTGTTTGGTGATATAAATAACACTCTCAGACAATTCTGCAGGGTCTATGGTGTCGATTTATTGGCACGTTAACACTTCTTATATCATCATAAGAGTTAAATTGTTGTATTTACTGTGTACTTTTTATCACCATTCTCTTTGCACTACTGTATACTTTCGTAATGACCAGGAGTTTCCATTTCTTTTCACTGGAAATATCTCTACAGACTTTCAATTATTAACAATCCAAATCAAATGTAATCTTTATAAATATTTATATTTTACTTGCTGAGGTTCGAAATGCATTTCATCAAATCAAAATTACCTCAGATAACAACACAGGTTTTAAACAGGGTCAGAGCTAAGATTGCCAGTTAACTAAGAAGTATTTAAAGTGAAATAGCAAATACAAACAAGTATACAAATATGTTCAGCTTGGAGCCAACATTACCATATCACTTTCAGTTGGGCTTGTTTCATACACAGATGACCTGGGTACAGCAAACTTGTTTCAATTACAAGGAGGTTAAATGAAGGAGGTTACTTGGTGAATCTGTGCAAAACTATTGTCTATGGAGGACTCTGATTCGTTCGAGGAGATTAATTTTATAAGAGAATAGTTCAAAGAGTGCTTATTTCCTGTGGCAAGCGATTATTTGATTTTTGTGGTAAACACCCTAATTAAAATGTCAGACCAGATCGATCACTATACTTGAGCTTTAACTCATACTCTTCTCCAGCATTTACACTGGATATTTCAGGTCATCTTTGTACTCAGACTTTCCTCAGTAACTTGATGTTAAAATATCGACTGTGTTTGGTATCATTACACGTCTGGATTAAACATTAACAAAACAGTATCTTACCAAATGGTGCAGTGGAACCTAACTAAATAAATAGGTAAAAGGAGGAAGCCTCTAATGAAGCCAAACTGTCTATGTTTACTGTAAATATGGCCATTTCATATGAGGTACAGAGGAGGTCGATTATTTCCAAAATTATTGCTTTTCACGAACGACTGTAATTAGGAACAGTGATAATTACAAAGATATTCTGTCTACACCACTTGTTGTTCACACGGTGCTCGGGGATTGAGTCGTCACTGATTTTGAATGAATAACCTCAGCTCATTTCTGGAAGGAAATTGGATATTAGCATCTTTACCAAAATGTGTGTAATGGCAATATAAATATCACAGGCACGTGAGCATTTCTTATAAGTGCTTGAGGTCGTTTCTAGTTTAATATAGATGGGACCGAACTATCATCTAAGTGTTGTGTTAACCAAATCGATTTTCATTATTACTGAAAGATGAATATATTGAGTCGCAGCACAATGTGAAACAGAATATCAACATGCTTCCATGCTTCAATTATTATTTTCAGAAACACAGAGTTCACTATTAATATTTGGGAATTTCCGTGAAGATTTGTTAAGTACCATTGTGTTCCAAGTCTTGTTGAATTTCTCATGTTCTCATAACATACACAAGTTAAGGTACCAATACAGGACAATAACCTTTTATTAATGTTTAAATATATGGCCATTCCATCTCTGTCAAAAATGCAATAGTGGTTGTGAAGCAAAAACATCTTCATAATGATTAATTTTATTCCGGTTTGATTTTCTATTTTGCATTTCATATAATGCCATTATACAATGATATTATCTATCCAAAGCATTTTTAAAATTGAAGAAGGATATACATTTAATTATTAAACCTATTTGAATAGCTTTGATGCACAACAAGTTTTGTTGCTTCATCTGAATGGCTCATTGGTCATGACGTGAATGCGGAAATGATCTTCCCAAGTGATATGGTTTGTAAGAAACTGTGTATTTATTGCAAACCATGTCAATAACTCTGATATTTGCCTTAGACGAACGTTTTTTTAAGGTAAGGTTATAAAAATCAACATGTGGAATGTGACAGAATCCTGTCTCGACAATGATCACACCAATAATGTATGCCACTACAAGCTTTATATTCTCAGTAGAGTTTTCAAATGAGGTTATAAAGATTCTTGAAACAATATTTAATATCAATGCCAACTGATTATGTTATATACTTAATCTGAAAATAAACTCTCGATAGGTATTACATGTATTGCAATCTTCTCATTTAAATCATTAAAATATTATATATTGACTTATTGTTTGAATGATCCTGGATTGAACCGAAAACAGTTTTTGTTCAGTAGGAATAGGACCTTTGGGAAAGATCCTTGAAACAAGGTCGTAACATATATAGCATCGCATAACATTTGTTTTGTATACATAATAAGCCTACACAAGTTGTAATGCGTATTTGAATGCAAATTTTGAATATTTAAAGCCAGTAAAGAACATAAATTTGAATAAAGCATCAATTTGCTTTATTTTATTGTCATGATGATCAGGTGTGACATACACGTTATGGCATAATCAATCTTCAATGACATAACGTTAATTATATATAACTAAACAACAAATGAATCGATTTGATAACTAAACTGTCCTTGTTTCCTTACGAAATGTCCCCGGGTATCACGTTCACAGGATGTGAAATGTTCCAACAGGAAATTGCATTCAATGCACGGTTTATTTTTTTTTTTTTACGATTTCGTTAGATAACTACTTAAGTGGAAAGACATTGAAGGCTTCCCATGGCTATCAAGTTTATTGACTATTAATCCCTTTGATTTCTGTATAAAACATTTCATTCATCAGTGTTGGGGAACATTTGTTATCCGTTTGACTGGTTCAAATTGCTTCCATTAAAATCCTCAGCGCATAATGTTTATTAAGTTTTCTTTTCAAAGCATTTCTTTTCGAATTCAGCTAACTGATGTGGTTGATTTATCATATAAAAACTCAATCGTTTTAGAAAAGTTAATAAATAAAATCATAAAATGTATTATTTATGATTATGTATAACCAGGTCTAAGTAAAAATGATCTACCTTTTCTTGTATGGTTCCAGGCGAATATTCACAAAGTACTCAATCAGCCTGCACAGTGCTTTTACCTTCAAGTGATTAATTGTATCGCTAAAATCTACACTAAAATAGTACGTTTTTGATTAAACGTAATTATTTATACTTACCTGTTGACTAGACCTACTTTGCCTTACCTCCCAGGGGTAATGCTATTTCAACCTTAATACAGACGAACTTGAAGAATGGAGAAGGGGTGCGTAAAATCCCTTATCCAAGGGCCGGTAAGTCTAGATGGTCTCGTGACGTCACTACCTCTTCATATCACTCTCCGAAAGTCCCAAAGGCAAGACAGACCAAGTGGGGAGGATGGGAGGCGGGTCAGTAGATACATGGTAGTGACGAGACCAGCGACTAGCCCTGAGTGTAAGCTAACCTACGAGTCCTCCACCCTGTGGTGAGGACAAGGCACAGCCCGGGAGATACCATCTCTACCGCTAAGCGGATCGAAGAGACAACCCTGCCACTCAAACTTCCGATCAACACACCGCCCCCCAAACCCAAACAGGGAGGGGGGGGGGGGGGGGGGGGGGGGGGGGGGGGTCAAAACGAAGTTAAAGAAAAAACCAACAGACACGAGAGTAAGCAATGTAAACCCTGTTTATTTACAATAAGTCCCAAAAGCGTCTAAGAAGGATGACCCCTTCTTGGTCTGGTTGGGGGGACCACCTTCGTCTGCGCGAAGACCTGTGGACCCAGCCTAGATCTCATGAGGATTGGAACGCGATGGCGGAGGCAAATCAGCGGCCTTGTACGCATCAATTACCGCCGATCTTAGATACACCCCCAACGCTCGCTTGTCTAGTTCCTTGGTGCTCCTGGGTGAGTGAGGCAAGAACAGACGACGCCTGCCATCCCTCAGCCTGCGGGTACGCTGCGTGTACACCCTCAAGGCTCTTACTGGACACAGAGAGAGATCCACCTCATCTGAGTCCGAACCCAGAGCTGGGATAGAGAACGTACGTCCCGCTTCATCCGCTGCCTGGTTCTTACAGACAAAATCAGGAGCCAACCCCAGCGAGGCGGAGCCCCCCTCCCTGACCTCAAAACGTAGTAGGTCCGCCTGCAACGCATGGATCTCTGAAATCCGCGCTGCAGAGGCCATGGCCACCAGAAAAATGACCTTGATGGTGAGAGGGAGGAGAGGCACGTCGGAGAGCGGTTCATACCTATCGGAGCGCAGGTGGTTGAGCACAATGGCTAAGTCCCATTCAGGTGGGCGAAGCCTGGACCTGCCGTCCACCGAACGGAAGGTTTTAATTAGGCCCTTGAGGACCGACACATCCAATCCTGGCGATCTCTTCCTGAGAACCGACAGGATGGCCGACATGTTGGTGTTAATTGACGACGCCTTAAGATGTCTAGTGTTGCGAAGGTACACCAAGTACTCCGCAACCTGAGGCACTGAAGCCTCTGCCGGAATGAAATCCCTCTGAGCACAGAAAGAGGCGAAGGCCTGCCACTGGAAATCATAGAGCTTCCTAGTGGTTTTCCTATGCGAGGTAGCTATTGCGTTGGCGACGCACTTAGAGTATCCACTACTCTTTAACCCTCTTTTAATACAAGCCAAGCGTGAAGGGAGAACACCTGAGGGTTCTCGTGTAACCTTCCGCTTGGCCTGCTGATGAGCAGATCCCTCCGTATCTGAATCGGAAACGGTTCCTGCTGACAGAGCCGACGGAGAGGAACGAACCACGGCCGGGCTGGCCACCAAGGGGCGACCAGCAGGAGACGAAGAATCCGAGTTTCCCCTATCTTGGCTACAACTTGGGAGAGGATGGCCGGCGGCGGAAAAGCATAGGCGTCCATCCCCTCCCACCCTAACGAGAGCGCGTCTAAGCCCATCGCTAGCGGGTCTGGCACTGGGGAGATGTAGGTTGGCAATTGGTGGTTGAGACACGTCGCGAACAGATCTATCAGCGGGGTGCCGAACTGGAGACACAACCCCCTGAAAACCACCAGATTCAGTTGCCACTCCGTTGGGGGAGGGGCATCTGGACGTGACAACGCGTCCGCCAAGACGTTCTTGGCACCCGGAATGTGGACCGCTCGAATGTCCAGGTCCACCTCGTCCACCAACTCGAAGAGCTGGAGTGACACGCGTAGCAGAGACTGCGCCTTGGTGGACCCCTGCTTGTTTATCGACCAAGCAGCCGCCGAACTGTCCGTGTGTACTAGCAGGCACTGGCCCCTCAAGGGGACCTGCCAGTGCTGAATGGCAAGACGTACTGCGTCCAACTCGAGGACGTTGATGTGTAGGTTCCGCTCTGATGGGGACCAAACTCCCGCCACCTGCTCGTGACTCATGTGCGCCCCCCACCCTTGGGTGGAGGCGTCTACAAACAGGTGAGCTGAGGGGGGGCGAGGACGAAGTGGAACGCCTGCGAACACACTCTCGTCTACCCGCCACCAAGCTAGGAACCGATGTAGGTCTGGGGTTAAGACTATGTCGTGACGACAACGCGTCTCCCTGATGTGGGGATTCAGGTCCTGAGCTGATGTTAATAACCCCAACACTCTTTGCCACTGACGTAGGGAGAGCGAAGCGTCGAGCGCGCGATCCATAAGGCGATCGTAACGAGCCATCCGCTCCCTCGTGACGAACCCGCGGAACAGCCGGGTGTCTAGGATCGTGAACCTGAGCTGCGCCTCGAGAACGACCGGGGAGCGGTCGTGAGCGATCCCATCGTCCAAGTACATTAGGAACTGAATGTCGCATTGGTGAAGGAATTGGACGATGGGCTGAGTCACCCGTGTGAATAACCAGGGGGCGGACGAGATCCCGAACGGGAGCACGCACCACTGAAAATGTCTGCCGTCCAGGATGAAGCGGAGGTACCTGCGGTCCCGATAGTGAATCGGCACGTGCAGGTACGCATCCTGTAGATCGAGAGACACCATGCAGTCTGAGCGCTCCAAGGACCGCATCACTGAGGGAAGCGTCAAGAGTCGAAAATATGGCGGCCGAACGAGGAAGAAGCGGTTGAACACCTTCAAATCGTGAATAAGCCGCCATTTTTTCGAGTTCCCTTTGGGTATTACGAACACTGGGGAGTAAAACCCCGGCGTTAGATGCGGGGTCAGGACCTCCTGCACCGCCCGTTTGGAGATTAATATCTCCACCTGTTCCAATGTCAATTTGAGCCGGTCCCCTGCTAAGGGACGCTCCATTGGAGTACAGGTGAGGGGCGGCGGAGACGAGACGGGAATGCGGAACCCCTGACCCAGAATCCGACACACGTAAGGGTCTAACCCTAACTGTACCCAGTTGCTGACAAAGTCTTGGAGGCGACCCCCCACCAAGACCTCTGATACCGGAACGAGTGGAGGAGGGAGCAGAGGGGGTGACCACGAGTCACTTCCTCCACTTCTTTTGCGGGGTACGACCTCCGGCGCCAGGCCGGGGGGACTTGGGGGACTGACCCGTGGATCCACGGCCACGACCTCCCCGCCGAAAGTCCGTTTTCGCTTTCTTGGGGGAAGGTTGGCCACTGCCCTGGCCTTGCCCCTGACGAACACTGGTCTGCGGACGCTTTGGTGTCGTTTGCCTCTGCGTGACGAGCCGATTAGTGAGGTCTTGCTGTTGGGCCTCCTGTCGTGCTCTCAAAACCTCCGGGATACGACCACCAAACAGAGTTTCAGCGTGAGCAGGGGCATGTCGAAGGAAGTTCTTATGATCGGGGTTGAGACCTGACCGGTAGAGGAAATTGTCTCTGCGAAGCTCTGTTATACTCGATGAAATTCGCGACGCTGACAACATGATCTGCGCAAGGTCCGCAGCCACATCACCAAACGCTTTGAACAACACCGGGTCCCCCGCCTCCATGCCCGCCTGCTTAGCACAAGCCAGCATCGCCTGACATGTGAAAGCCACGTTGTTCCCCAAGCCTAACACCGAACGCGCCTCCCTGTCAAGATGAGAGAACTGTGCCTCAGACACGCGGTGAAGCAGGTTGGTGGTAAACAACCGGGATGCCCCCTGATCAAGGGGAGGCGGAACAAGCTGAAAAGGGACCGGATACAAGGGCAGACGCCGTCTGCGCTTGTCCAGCACCACCAAAGGCGGAAGCAGACGATTGGGCATCGCAGATGATACGACTTGCTCCATATCCTCGGTGGCCTCCAACAGGAGCCTATGAGGTGGAAGGGCAAGACGCGCGGGAGGTACCTCGCCATCAGGGCCAAAGGAAGCCCTCCTGGCCGCCGACGTGCGCGGACCCGTCACGCTGACTTGGCTAAGTGGAACGTCCGCGAACGAAGCCACTTCGGATAGCATAGCTGGAGGATCCTCCGACAATCCCGTACCCTCCGCCTCCGTTTCTATACTGATGAACGGAGGGTTCGACACGTCCACGTAGCGGGTGTCACGTTCCGGTGAGTCCGGCGAGGAGTCACGTAAGGGTGACATCACCGTGACACGCCGCTCAGGGGTGCGAGGGGTACGCAAAGGAGTCGCGGGTGCGGAGGCCCTAGCGGACGAGGAACGCGCACCCTGAGGTACGTCATCCGCATAGGGCTCACACGGTTGCGTAGTCGTAGTGTGAGTGGGTAAGTTCCGCGGACCCAAACGCGCATCGAGCAAGGAAGAGACCATATCCTTGACGGATGCCAGAAGGAGGGACGGATCGACCTTGTCGAACCTAGCCTTCTTGGACTTCTTCTTCTTGCTCTTGGGCGTAGTGGGTCCGCCCACCTTAAGTCTAAGCGGAGACAACCGTTGGTCCGGCGAAGGAGGGGACAACGGGTGAGTCCGCGAACGAGAACAGGAACACGACGGCGGAGGGGGGGAGCGTAACTTCGACCCCCCAGCGGGTTCGGACAGGTCCGATTCCCTGTCGAATTCATCCGCCCGTTCCGTGAGGACAATGTCTACATCCTCCACCGGAGACGGATGACGAATGGGAGACAACTCCCTACGTTGAGCTGACGACGTACGCTTCTGTGACGCAGCCCTATCGGCCACCGACTTGCGTATGGCGGAAACGTACGCGTGGAACTCCGATTCGGAGAGAGGAGCGCACTCGTCGCAACGGTAATCCTCTTCGCAAAGGTCCTTGCACTTTCTACATAACAAGTGCGGATCCTTAGAGGCGGACTTCCTGCCTCCGCAGTTCGTGCAGAAGGCGGAGTACATGGCGAACGGTAACGATAAAACGCGTAACGTAAGCGAAGGTAGAGACAGTCGAGTCACCTACACGGCGTAGCACAAACACGAATAGCATAGACGAGGTGAGTCACACACGTGAAACACCCAAGCGGCGGAGCAAAAGCACAACAACTCTGACGATATGCAATCAAGAGAGTTGAAACAAAAACTCTGAACTCGAAGAGCACAAAGTCAAAATCAAGTAACCACCCGCCAAGGTAAACAAAGACGAACAAGCCAAACCAAAAACTAGGCTAAACACTTACAAGATAAATCAATCTTTATTCACATAACATTCGTGCGTGAACCAAACCTTAAGTGACTGGCGTAGCGAGTCACTTGAACCAAAGTGAATCACCCTAAGGGTGAGTCGCGTAGAATCGACCTAAGGCGAAGCCAAAGGCGAATGGTAGGCGAAAGCTAGCAACGGGCAACGCGAGTCACTGACGAGGAGTGTATCCACTGCTCCTTAACCAAGCTAGTGACTCACCTAAGGCGAACAACTAGCGAGCCAGTGACAGGCGAGGCGAGAAGCCAAGCGAGACGCGAAGCACTTGAGTACGGACCGCAGGCGAATGACAAGCGACAAGCGAATGACAAGCGAAGCTAGTCACCCGCGTAGGAGAGATACCACTGCTCCTTTACCCTACGCAAGTCAAACCCACAGTTCCCTAAAGTACAGACCGATAAGCGTATGACAAGCGAAAGCGAATGACAAACGAAGCAAGCCAAACGAAATAGGAGAGATACCACTACTCCTCTAACATACGCAAGACAAACACTTAACAGTTAGCACTAGAGTACAACCGACAGGCGTATGACAAGCGAATTAGGAGTGATTCCACTAGCTCCTTTACCGTACGCAAGTCAACAACCCACAGTTAACACTAGAGTACAGACCGAAAGCGCGTGACAAGCGAAAGCGAATGGCCAGCGAAGCAAGTCAAACGATTAGGAGAGATGCCACTACTCCTCTACCATACGCAAGACAAACACCTAACAGTCAGCACTCGGAACGAATGGCGAATGACAAGCGAAAGCGGATGACAAGCGAAGCGAGTCACCCGCGTAGGAGAGATACCACTGCTCCTTTACCCTACGCAAGTCAAACACCCAACAGTCAGGTGAGAGAAAACAAAGAATCACGAGCTGCACGTGCGGCGCATGCAATCCACCTACTCCGGATGGTCGCTAGCTAGCACATGTCAACAAGGCCCCTTGAAAACTAACACCTACTTGAAAACAGATTGCAAACACAACCTGCACTATCGAAGAACAAAGTTGAGGATATCTCTTGAACTAACAAGAGAAAAATAGCAAGTTAGCAACACAAGTCGCTAAAACCCCAGTCACAGAACAAAACACGTCTGCCTTGCTCTGCAACTTTTAGGAGAGTGATATGAACAGGTAGTGACGTCACGAGACCATCTAGACTTACCGGCCCTTGGATTAGGGATTTTACGCACCCCTTCTCCATTCTTCAAGTTCGTCTGTATTAAGGTTGAAATAGCATTACCCCTGGGAGGTAAGGCAAAGTAGGTCTAGTCAACAGATAGGTATTTAAATAATAGTTCATATCATTATATATAAATTATACTTTTTGTATTTTATGAATTATTTACCAGATCTAGCAATACAGAAAGTTTGACACAATATGTCAATTAAAATGTATACTATGAGTTTCATTTAACATTTCATGTTAACAAAGTTGAAAGAACACGTTTCCCAAAATCCTCATTGGTGTCCATGATGTCATTCAACCCTTCCTTTCTTTATAACATTTCAGAATATGATTTTAAATATATCAACAGGTCCAAGATGTTTGTCTTTCGATAAATCGTAAACAAAAATATCTAAAATATACACTGTTTTCAAAAGTCATACACAGAGTAAAATTGCTTAGTTTATTCCTTTAGTGTCTTACGATAAGTAACCCGGGAAGAAGGAAAATTAAAGTGTGTTACATGACACTGGTTATTTGACTGAAATTGAGAATAAAGGTTTAAACTCCTGGGTTACAGACAGGATGCCAACTTTTAAACAGGATCAAATACAACATACTGCCAAAGGATAACATCGATTGAAATTGAATAAGGTATATATGTTTTTTTAAAGACATATACACATTTTCATTCTTCAGAATATGATACCTTTCATTTTTATGTCTGTCACACAAACGTGGGCGCAGAAATCACTGTTTCAGAATATGTTTGACAAAATCTTGAAATATACAAAAATATGAAAATGAAATCAATAAAAGATGCTGACAAACATATAATGCACCATATTGGATTTCGTTGACACATCATTGCTCTCACTTTCGAGTTAATTGTTCCATATGTTGACTTCAGTTTGGACAACAACGATCTGCCTGTATTCTACAATATTCAAATGAATGAAAGGTTTGGATGAGCTTTACATTTGTCTCAAGAAATCATACCAGTAAGATTAATCCTAATATACTAGTGTTCTGAATGACGCAAGGCAGCTATATATATCTTGAATCTGAGACCTTATTTTGTGTATTCCACTGGCTGTTTCAACATACCATGTCATCATTTGTGTGGGATTTTTAAAAAGTATAAGGATGGTGAATATGGATGGTGATAAAGATAGAATTTAAAGAAGAATCCTTAACTTTAAATGTCAGCTTGAACCAAAACTGAATGTAACAAAGAACAGATGTTCAAGGTGATGTTTAACTTAGGGTGTTTTTCTAGCTGTCAATCCATCACAGTTCCTCAACTTTCAGGCTGGTGTTATGTGCCCTTTCAATGACGTTTCTCCTTGTATACAATGTCACTTTGACATTGACGGTGTTATTAAATATCTATATATGTGATTTAAATGACCCTTTGTGGAGTGTAAATGCCACTGTTTCGATGTATATAGTTCATTTAAAGGTGTGCCTTTATATTCTATTACATATCTATATTGTGTTAACATAACTCAAAGGAAAGAATGTTTCTGATCGTACAAATCATTGTTCAGTTGAATTGATAGGTGTCCAAAAAGTGACAAAGAATATTTTCAAAAAAATGCATTTGGCTTTGATTTATGACAAAAAGTATGTTATTAATGTTACCCATTAAACATTACATTCCAAATATGTCTATCCGTCCGTGCAGATAAAAAGATTGTTTGGACAAATTGGTGAGCGCCAGTGGAGGTAAATTGTCAGGTTTATGAGAAAAAAATGACTTTACACCTTTATTTTGTGAATAAACTAATGGGGTGAGGTGAGTTGGGGTATAACTCCGCTTTTAAGAATATCCAACTTATTTAGAGGTGCACTGGCTTTCCTTGGCATAAGGTCACATTTTATGTTTTGCGGAATATTTAACAATACAAAATGTACATGTTGTATAAATATGATGAATGCAACACAACTCCAAGCAACTATGATTATGCACACTAGTTTATGATGTTGCAGTGTGTTCAATCCTACAACGAGGAACACAAGGACAAGCTTTGATTTTTAGTGAATTTTTATTTTGCACACAGTGCATTCAAGTTAGCCTGGTATTCCATAAGTCAATAATGCATTCAGTATTTGAAATGTGTCTATGATTAATTACTTCCTGATCAAAACCCATTGATAGATCGGTCAAATGTCCATTATAACTTGTATAGGTTAGCTTTGACAGTAGTACTGTGTTCACGTTTGGTAAAATACTTCATTAAAGATATTGAATCAATTAAACCTTTTAATAGAATTTTAATAGAAAACAGTGAGGTAAAATGTAACTAAAATGTTAGGTGCTTTATCAATCAATGGCAAACAGTTTGAGTTTTTATAAATTTTAACCTTTGTATAACCTTTTCATACCTTTTATTCATAATGTTGTTTTGCAATTATATACTGGACAAAATATTAAGGGAGTATCTTAATTTTTAAATAAAAACTAATGCATTATTTCATTAATACAAGGGACAATTTCAATAAAAAAAAAAACCTATTCCCAACAATTACTTTGTAAAGTATGTTATGATATGTTATGCATATTTTTTAAGATCATTTGACTATGATGCTACTTAAGTGAGGACTAAAGAGGGTATGTTGAAAAATAATATTGTCAACTATTATAGTCACCTGTAATAGAAACTCGGAAGAATAAAATTATTTCTTTGGATCAACTGACATCTTGAAATGGTGAATCGTTAAATTAATACTGTAGCAGCCCTAGCCCACTTAGGAATTAGCCAATCAACGTTCATATAAAACACAACTTTGGATTTATAATAATAATACTTTTGATTTTTGAGGCACAAATAATAAGTATTTGTACAAGAGTTTCGAAATAAGTTAATTCTCTTCTCAAAACTATGCTAATTTGGGCTCAATTCAGTTTCATCAGAATAATATGTCTCAAAACGGGCGAGGTGGTGAATTAATTATAAATAATTCTTACTTTAATTATGTTAAATTTCTTTATTCTTATCAGATTCAGAATAATATTTCTTAAAGTTATTAATTTAGTCTCAGTTCCAAAATATCAATCAAGTCTAGTAATAAAAAAAAATGTCTAATAACAGTTCTCATACAATTTCTAAGGTTATGGCCGAAAGAGTTATCTCCCTTATGTTTTACCAATGGCAAGCCAAAAACGAATGACGTTCGACGGCCGCATGCTTATATATATTGTCAACAATGGTCACGTGACCGATATCAACCAATCAGCAAGAGGCTGCTATCGGCTCTCGACGTCAAGAAATTAAGAAGGGATCTACTTTCACAATGTAATTTATCTGAAAAGCAACAGGGGGCGGGATAGAGCAGTGGTTAGCGCGTTCGTCTTCGGAGCAAGAGGTCCGTGGTTCGAATCCCGCCAGGAGCACGGCAACTTTGTCTACAGAAGAGAACTGTTCTACACGCAGTAAGGTTTGGGTACAATGCTACACTGAATTTCAGCGTAGTACCACTCATGGTTCGCTAGTTCCAGCCGATGCTCGCAGGTTTCACCGCAAAGCATAGCCACATGGGGATGCAGGCTTTATCCCTGCCATAATACTAGCAGCCGCGATATAAGCGAAATACTCTTGAAAGCGGCGTTAAACACTAACTCACTCACTCACTGAAAAGCAACACACAAGACAATCTTCCAGAAACCATTCAACGTGGATAGTTCATAATTTACTGTTTAAGAGCATTTCACGTCGAAAGAAGTTAACTTTACATAGTAGTATATATTATTTAATGATGCTGGTCTCCAAGGTCAGTACAACATAACCATGATAATAAAATATATTAACGTTATAATCTCGGGGGCAGTTTGACATAGATATAAACTCTCATCATCAAAGAATGAAACCCTGATTTGGAAATTCATGATACTATTACGAATATTATTATAATTACGTAATAAATCTTGAGGCGATGATATAATTCTTCGGTGCATAGACTGGCAAGAACTTGAACAGTCATTATTTCGATTTAGTGTAAATGTTGTGACAGTCAGTTGTATGAGTAAATCAAAACGTTAATTTAAAGTGGATGTTTTAGACTAAAACTCATTAAATCTAATCTCTAAGATTATCTCTAATAATGGTCCAATCAATAATACATCTTGCACACTCACAATAAAAATATGATTTTAGTTTATACAATTCATATGTTAATTTTAATGCCCTGTAAGTTGAATAAGTTTATTAGTTTTTAAACATGTTGTCAAAATATCAAATAGAACTGTGAGAACTGTGTTGAACTGTCCCAAATTATGTAAAAAAGATAATCTTAAATTTGTTTCTGTTGGCTATTTAAGGTTAACCCCGTGTGCAGTACACAATACATACTTCCATTTCATATATAACTCTAATAATCTTCAATTTATAAGATAAAATCGTTGACTTCTAGAAATCCATAATGCAAATAGATACATCGTATCTACATTTAGCAAAACAAAATTCGTATAAGAAATTATTATAGATTATTTATGACATTGTTCATGTCAGTAATTGAGGATAGTATGATATCTGTATCCAATAAATGATAGAACAATTTTATTTACGATAACTAGGCAATCAAGTGAAGCAATCAAGCTTGGGGAGTTTGATGTAGTAGGTCGATTTGTTGTTAACAGACGTCATTAAAACCTTTTATACTTCAAACCGTCTTGTCACCACGCATGAAAATGAGGACATGAATACGTTTTCTTTATGCAAAACGAAATTGTAAATTCATGTATTTTGAGGTCAGTATGGGTGTAATGAAATAATTAACTTGTTAAAGTGCACCAACATCAAATGTATGGGTTTATCGCGGGTGTATTTTAACAAAAAAGAGGCGAAGAGAGAAGAGGTTGTTTTATCAGAAATACAGCGTTGGTTTAAGGAGAGATGGGACGATGAAACAAAATATTTTAGAATTCGTTTATTTTTTCAAAATAGCAGGTTCATTGTGTCTTTTATCCAAAAATGTAAGACAATTGGGGGGTCACGGAACGATTTAAAGAGTTATCGGCATTAATGATAATATTCCCGTCGGCAAATTACGCCATTTTTAACAGATTTGATGTATTTAGATGAAGCGCTCGCTTTCAACGAATAAGCTCAGAATCCTTTCAAATACATTTCAGTTACATACTGGGATGCATAGCAAGTCTATATTTTGAAAATTAATGACACTGGAAAGAGAAACAAAATTAAATTAAGCACTTTTTAAATTAAAAACGGCATTTTTCTCATTGTTTTTCGCATATTGAACAGGATTTCTCACTGACACACGCATTTTAGATATTGCTAAAAATGCAATATAATGTGCACATTTGAATAAACAAACGAATTCAGAAATAAAAATAGGGGGTCACCGGAGGTTTTTCATCACTTTAACGTCATTTTTTAAATTACCATCATAAACGTAAAAACCTAACGTCACGGCAATTTTGATGGTTTCAAGTATAACTTTGACGGCCTACCTTGTAATCATTATTCAACATACTATCAATCTAGGAGTGCATGATGGAAGAATAACTATCAGTTGATTATACCAGGCGATTTAAATTCGTCAGTAACTAAAGATACGTATGTAATTTCGAATAACACACACAGTAACATATTTACCGCGAATATAGGTGACGATAACGTTATGCGGCATGTCGTAAAATGACCGTTAAAAAGGCGTTACGGAAAATTTAAGCACTTTCCGTTAGTGTATGGATAAGCGTATGCCCCAAACAACGTACTCCATATATTTTTAGACTTATTCACTACAATAATTTGTTGTCGCAAAATGTTACCGTAGCGAGTTCGATTTCTGGGTCCCTACTCTCCTTAACTGACCGTGACGAAAAAAAGAAGCTAACTGTATTGCTTAAAACCGCTTTTGCATTTTTGCAGCGTTTAGTTCTAGTTTAATTAAGTTCCTTAATTCAAACAGATAATTGTAAAAACAAACAAAAGTGGCAAAAAGGCGGTAAAACACCAGCAAAATAGCACAAGGTTTATGAAAAAAGCTGATGTAAATTGGATGTTGCAATTCAAAATATTATTTGAGAATGATAAGAAAACAAATAAATATATATAGACAGTTTAGTCAGTTATCTACACAATGCGTAAAGGTTGGCCTTCTGGCCACTTTTAAACTTAAACTCGAATGAAGAGTAAAGCTAAATCAACTCGGCAAATTAGCTTATAAGTTGTTTTTTCCATTGTAGAATGCTGTATAATCATAAGTCACTTGAGATACCACCCTCCTCAGAAAAGGTCCACGAAACCTATTTACTCCAGTCTGAATAAACCTGAAGATTTATACTTAACTTGTTCACCTCAGTAGCTTTATTGACTGAAGAAGTTTATTGCCAAGCTGTGCCCAATACGATGGGAATTGGGAGGTTGTTAAGAGCTAATCATGGACGATCTCTCCCGGGAGACAACTATTAGTCTGCTAAACACTATTAATCTTACAAGTTTTACAGGATCAATATCTGAAGCCAAATGTTCCAATGCGTTGATATCAAAGAGACCATCTAGGCATGTTGGTATGAATATACCTCAGTTATCCAATTATAATCGCATTATACCAAAATGCAAAATGGACATTACAGGCCTCAAAATGATGAATGGTCTACTTGCCAACAACTATCATGACACAAAGTTCTATAAGTGTCAACCAACAAAAAACCAGCAGTGTTTACCCTTTTAAAAATGTGACTGTGACTGAGTCTGGAATAGATGTAATTGTTGATTCCTTACGACTTCAAAGTTATCAGCCTTTGTATCATCCTTTGTATCATCCTTGTATCATCCTTTTTGTTTTTGGAATTATTGTTTAGATTAGTCAATTGAATTAAAATTCTCGCTGCTAATGCACACAATGTTGCCGAGGCAGCGTTAATCAATAATTATCTCGCTCCGTGAAAGGTTTTCAACTGTTTATATCATAGTTCAGGGGTTTAATCCATTGGTTGACTTAATGTTGTGCTGTGAATAAGAGAAGAGGTTGTGCTTTGATCTACTCATACGAATCCAGTGCGAATGAAATGAGCTCACTCTGTTGTCTCTATTAGTCTCTATTAGTTATGTATCACCATAAGCAGCCCAAACAACAAATATAATAAAACTAATAAATCAGAGAAACCTGCGCATCTAATTCATGAACATAAAAAAACTCAATCTAGTGGAGAAAATTTGAATTTGAACTCAATCATAAAAAGTGTTTGTTTGGCGATCGCATTCATTGCAAACTGACATTACAGAGGTAAAATGATTAAGAACAAAACCTTTATGTCATTATGAGATTGAATTGTTAAACAAGTATTTATTTAGGGTCAAGACTCTGTGACTGAGTCATGTACATTCAATTTAATGGTTAATTCCTGTGTGATCTACGTTGATCCTGAGGTGTCATCTGGTTGAAGGAGTATTGATGTAGATTCTCATCGTCTCCATGAAAACCACAGGGCTTCAGTTGATCGATTCAAACTTTACAAGATTTCATTAGCACATATTTGCATACCTACACTAGCATTTACTTCCACACGTTTCTTTACACTTAAATGGTTTCGAGTATGATATTTATACCCCAGAAAGCATTGGTATATTTTCAAAACACCCGGGTGCTTACACGTTATGAATTTATGAAGGAAGCACTATCATATTCTCTGACATTATGCACACTGTTAAAGAATGTTCCTGAGGAGTTGATTCCCTGAATCTAAATTCTAAATTGAGACATGAACTGCTACATGTATGCCTTCATCTTAGGTAAGAAACTCAATATATCCTGTGAAAATTTAACGCATATTCCATGGCATAATTGCATATTCTGTTTAACCTTGGTTTAGCAGTATTCATTACTTTTTGGAATTATAATTCATTGTATGAAGAGCATAAACAGTATAATGGAACGAACATTTGATATTCGTACTAAAATAGTTCTGTTCATACAACAATACATTGAGGTATTTTATATCGAAGTAAAAGCAATGTGGAAGATGGCATAGTCTGCATCTGCAT
This sequence comes from Gibbula magus, assembly GCA_936450465.1. Taxonomy (NCBI): domain Eukaryota; kingdom Metazoa; phylum Mollusca; class Gastropoda; order Trochida; family Trochidae; genus Gibbula; species Gibbula magus. The sequence goes on along the minus strand of OW388291.1, from coordinate 51,584,951 downwards.
CGCTATTCCGCTCCCGCTCACCCTCTTGCAAGAGTATTTCATGTACATCAAGTCTAATCGTACCATTGCAGGTAGAACACCTCAAAACCGTTGTGGCTTTGCATTGTGATTGAATATGCATGCATTGGCTTTGAATACCAAACCATGGTTGAGTTTTGTCCATGATATGTTCATAACATATAATAAACGTATAAGAATGTATCATATTGCGAATAATATATCTCCGTCTACAATAAGGCTGTACTTTTAAACTGATCTTAATATATTCTGTAGGTTATCAATAACTATGGTATTTAACATCATTAAATAACAATGCTTGAAACACATTTAACCATCTTATTTCAACTGTCTGCTCTAATGTTTTAAAGCAAGATTACATATTCAGCCCACCACAATAGTCGATGAAATATGGTACAAAGTGCTCTGAAAAGAAAACTTGGATAGAATAATTTTGATTCAATTGAAAGCAATCTAAATCAGTCAAACAACGGCTCCCCAATAATGATAAATTGAACATTTACAAAGAAATCAAAGGAATTGAGAAGCAATAATTTTCGAGCCTTTTAATATCTTTCCACTCAAGGAGACATATAATCAAATGCTGCAAATGGATCATTTATCAAAAAACATTATAGCTCTTAAATATGAATCCAATTTCCTATTTGGGCATTTCAATTATTGTAAATCGGTTCATAAGGTCACATGACAAAGAAATGAGACAACGCATTCATCAAATCATTCAATTTTTTTTTAAACTTTATGTCACAGGGATTTTGATATAATGACATATAAAGATAAAGTACACAACTGTCCGAGCAAAAGTAAGAAATCCAAATTCAAATTTGTTTGGTTTCTTTTCTTTAAAGTTTTGTATTGATCATAAGCAGAATAAACACTCCACACTACTACGGTCACAGTCTACCTAGAAACATATTTTAATAATATACTTTGACTGATCAATGACCTTGTTACCAGTCTGCAGTGAGTAACACATTGGAAGTGTGATTTTACAAGAGGGTACAAAACATAACAACTATATCGCTGCCTGCACTTTCAAACAAAAGAGTTCGAACTTTTTAAATCATAAAAACCGTTTCCTTCACAATAATTCTTATACTTAAATCATCCCAGTTTCTTTCAATATTTAAATTATGAACTGGTTAAAAACAAATCCATATAATTGCAATAAATTTTGCATGATACTTGTTATGTTTACTATTAATAGCAACCATGTTCTTTGACTTGGAAGATGAACGAACCCGGGACATATCAATACAAGCTGTGGTCGATCTCCCAATCGGACAATCATTTATTCATCTGTCTCATGAGTAATGAGCCATCTGAAAGAAAATGACACGAACATAATTAATTCTATTCAAAGTATTCTGGATGACATGATATTGTTAAGAGGACAGACTTTCGTTCAATTCACACATGAAGAATGTCTGATTAAGCATTTGTTTTCTCATTTCAGTATAGTCGGCATGCCTCAGTAGAGGTATCATGCATGACGTCATTCAATTCAATATAATAATAATAATAATAATAATAATAATAATAATAATAATAATAATATGATAAACATAACTTGCCAATACCCCTACATTGTGAGTGTTATTGTGTAGTACTATACATGTATAACGCTGGGATTGTAACTGTCAAAGTTACTAAATGGGTGCGAGTGTTATTTGTCAACATTAGGTGATTAAGTACATTATTGTTTTTAGATAAATTTACAAAACAACTAATCAAGTTATAAGTGATAGAGAACTCTCTTTTCTTTGACACATACAATAATAGGAAAATGCTATAACTGGTTAGCAGTACCACATTTTAAGCAGTTTTTCTTATTACTATGAAGTTTGACAACAATATGATGATAATAATCTTCACAAGAACATGTGTACCAGTTTGCTATAAATACTGGAATACAACAGTACACAGAGCTTTATTTACAAACCAATTTCCCCAAACAGTTGTCACAAGTTTAAGTCTTTAAAAAAGATATACATTTGTAGTTGCTGTTGCATCATCTTTCTTCCTTTCTTCATTCAAACTCTCAGTCCTACAAAGAAGCGGGTAACCCATCCATGCGGCGAACCGCGCCCATTGTTGCTGAACTTCACAGATAGCAGTCGATGGACCTGTAAATTAGTCCATGTCCCACCATCCGATACGCTCGGTGAACATAGTTACCAATACCTTCGAACAATAAAAGCACACTCGGGGATAATGCACAGTTTCATGAAAACGTATGCAAATGTTTCTATTTGGTTTGTTTGTGAAATAACACATCCACTCTGTTAATAGATATAGAATATCACATTTGGAAAGCTCCTGTTACAGTCCTTACCGACCTATTGTAACCTACCTGGGCCTCCTTTCACAAAGCACTAAGGTGACCGTAAGTCACTAAGGTAACTTTGGTGCAATGTTAAAGAATGGGAGTTAAGGTTAACCTTAGTAAAGGTTGCTTCGTGTCAATAAACGACAAATGAAAAAGAGTGCCCACATGCACAAATATTAACATAATTCTTAAATGTTGGTGCTGATTAACAATCTAAAGAAACATCAGTTGTGTTCTGAACAATATCACAGGGTTACAGAATCACATGGATTATGGACACGATAGCATGTTGGTGCTCGATCTCTCTGCAACTTTCAACACTGTAGATCATGCAACATTACTGTACACTCTTACATTTGAATGTGGTCTAAATGATACAGCCCTAAAGTGGTGCACATCATATCTGTCTGCAACATTTTGGTGCGTAGATATTGAAATATCGACAGACAGTCAACTTTAATATTGAGTCCTACGCGGATCTGTGCTGTGCCTTTTATTCGCCATTTATCGCCTGATATCGGACCAAGAATTATTAGACAAGTGTATGCTGATGAGTCCCAACTGATAGACAGTTTTGACATTCTACCATCGAGTCAATCACATCCCAAGGTAAAAATGGAACATGTCTTAGCCCGATCAAATCTTGGATGAGATTGTCCCAAACTTGAAGCTGAAGTATTTGTCTCATCAAGTGCTGCAATCGTGGCATTTATCTTGACTCATGACTAACATCGGAATCCCATATTTACAAACTTTGCAGGATCTGCTACTTCCATCTAAGAAACATTGGCAACATACATTTGTAAGAGACCTCATTAATCAAGATTCTGCAGCTCTCTTAGTTAGATCATTGATATTTTTGATTGAGTATCAGAACGACAGATTGGCCGAAATCATGCAGCACGAATTTGTAACCTTAAATTTTCTGTAAAACTATCAAAATTGTAAGTCAAACGATTGATATTCTGTACCCGTAAACTTTCACAACACATGTCAGATAACATCACTTGGGATCTCTGTGATCCTCTTCTAGGTTAAGTTCCAAATCGTACAAAACGTATCAGATATATATCAGCTAATTTGATTTACATTGAGTCAAATTCCAAAAGCTTCATTTAATGTCAAGTCTGTTTTAATAGAGAGTGAACTTTTATGGTATATGTCATCAAGTAGATTCGTTTGTCTTCTTATAACTGCGTTACACCTTATTTAATTATATATTTAATTATGTAACCATTAACGTTTTAACTTGGTGTTGGATAAAATACAGCTACATTTTAGATCAAGGAATACAAAATAATGAACCTTGATAGGTTTGACAATTCAATGCCCAAGACACTTAATGACTGACTGAATACATTTCTGTGAAGATACCTTTAGGAAGATTAGACTTATTGTTTGTGAACGCTTGGTTGCAACACCTGAATAGATCGACCCTGTAAACTTTGTAAGACTAACAAAATCACACAGTGTTCTGCAAACTAATAGTTTGCTCCAAGGAGAGGTCATCCGTGATTATCTCTTAATAACCTTTCAATTTCCATGGTATTGAGCACAGCTTGGTGATAGACCCTTTCAGTCAATAAAACTACCGGGTAAAACGAGTTAGTAATTTTCTTTTGGTTCACTCAGGGTGAAATTGAAATGACCTCGTTTTGCAGCCCATATCTAAACTGATCTGCGATGCAAAATAACTTCTTGATTGTGCTCTGCATCTACCACCAGCTTGCATAACTACTCTGATAAAAATGATTAAAATTTTACTTATCTTATGAGACATCTACTCCTTATAGAAGTCACTTGATTTCAACAACTTTTGGAAAGGACGTTCTAAAAGTAGTATTATTTTGGTGAAAAGTTCTAATTAAATTCGTTGCAGTAGCATCAATGGTTTCCAATTTCAGTCAACATTCAAAGGTTTCACTGCAATGCATAGTCACACTGGTATTACTGGCTTCCATCTTCTACGATACCTACAACCATGACATAACGGAAATAATGGTGAAAATGCATTAAAACCAAAATCATCGCACCTCATGTCAGCCAAGTTTTATACCTCTAACAATCTTATTCGTGGAGTGCATACGCGTGTAAAACAAGTAATGGAAATCATTTTGATAAATGCAAAGCACATTTTAAATACATGTTTTATTTTAAATAGGCCACATAAAAACAACACATATACATACTAGTGTGTAATAGTATAGACAAATGTAATACTTGATACGTTGAGACGTTGATATATTATTATTTATGGAAACAGTAGTTAATTTAAGTTGTAAACTGTTTAAACAATGACATAGTAATCAATTCAAGTCAACTTAAAGTGATGTTAAATAATCTTTGCTGATAAAATCAAAGGAGATAAAGTACTCTTACTCCGATGTAAGACCCTTTCAAGTTGTAGAAATTGCCAGTCCGAGAAACATTAAATGTGATTGTATAAAGGTGATCTATCACACTTTGATAAAAATAATATCAAACTTAAGTCATTGCAAGTCCACAGAGGAAATTTAACTCCTTGTTTGCTTGGAAAAGTGCAGTTTAAAGGGGCAGTAGCACGTTTTCCCGCTCAAATAAGTTGATGAAATGTATTTGAAAAATAAATTAAGTTAAAAAATGAGTGTTCATGGTTCGGTAAAGCCATGGGAATTGATTTTGTAATTCGAAATAATAAAATGTGTTCGCATTAAAATGGTTGCCATGAACTTTTTCTTTATACGCAACACCGCTATTACACTACGGATATTTGGTTTGTGTAATAAGATATTTTACCCTCATCACCATTGAAACCTTAATATTCGACTAAACAAATTAGCAAACATGGAAATGTCCTTACATGCACAAATGTGCATTCATCATAATAATAAAAATACACTCTTTTTGAAATTGAAAACAATTCAGTGCAAACTATTGTTTATTTTATTTCATTTTATTATTCCTTGATTCCTTTCATTGAATAAAACAATTTAATTCTTTGAGAAGTTTTTGTTAGTGATCCTGAAGTGCTAAAGCTAAATGAAATCAATAAGGATTATCAAGCACGACAATCTCATGATATTGTCACTTAATTTAAGACCATCAAATAAATATTTCAAAACGTATCTAAAACAATAAATAAATTCTGTGAACAAGAGAGTGTCATTCAAAATTACTGTCAAAGTGTTGCTTTGACAAAAGTTTTGTTTAACAGAGTTACAACTCCAGAGCATCTGTCGCTCCTCCTAATAAGAAAAAATCACTACCGACAAGCGGAAATCAAGACAATACATTGATATGGGCACACCTGTAGTTTACAAAAATAATATAAACTGTGATATCAAAAGGGAAATATTTGATTATATGTCTTCAAGTGACATATTCAAGTTGAACGTTGATCTCCTTTTTTCTTGAAATGCTATTGTCAAGTTAGCCTTAGCAATGCTACACAGCTGAACAGAATGCAATGTTGCATTGGAAATAAATACAGTTATAGTCACTATTCGCTAGTTGCAGCCAATGCTCAGCTTGCATTGTAATGCATTGCCACAATGACGTTGTAGGCTTTCTCGTTGCACTATATATAACTATGATGTAAGTAAGACATTTTAAAGATGCGTTTAACATCACCTCACCTGCATTTAACAGCTTACTATTAACACGATGTACTGACTGAAATAGGAAGAGATAACAATGCTGGTTTTCTGTACCAAATGCTGTAAATGTGACATATATTGTGTTTTTAACGAATTAAAGAAAAACTGAGACACTTATCAAGATGTTTTTGCAGTTTCATTTCTACAAGATCACCTGATACAAATATTTCAAGAAGGTATTTTCCATGGTATTGAAACTTTTCAAAATACACTCATCTGCAAAAGAACGTTAACGTAGTTCAAGTACACTTGGGGTGCTGAAATCGCATTTTCAACAATGATTTTTGCCAAGAACCTTGTTAAGTTAAGAACAGTTAAGTGAAAAAAGTTAAAGATGTTATTGACATTAATAACTTTCTTAGATGTTTTATTTTTTATTGAAACATATTGATGCAGCATTTTGAAGGATTCATAAGACAAAGCAAAAACATTCCTTTTTGACTCACCTTTATACGGATATTCGAAAACAACGAACGCATGTCTAAGATATATAAATATTTTCTTTTTTAAAACTTCAAAGTTAGTTCAGTTGGCTCCTGAAGACATGGTGTTCCAGACACATTTGCAATATAAGTCATCTGTACATTGTCAATGGTTTATGCTATGACCAAATAGTAGTATATGTCTACAGAGGTGAGGTGAGGTGAGTTTTGGTTTAACGCCGCTTTCAAGAGTATTTTACTTATATCGCGGCTGCTAGTATTACGGCAGGGAGAAAGCCCGCAACGCCATGTGGCTATGCATTGCGGTGAAACCTGCGAGCAGCGGCTGGAACTAGCGAATCACGGGTGGTTCTACGCTGAAATTCAGTGTAGCTTTGCACCCAAACCTTACTGCGTGTAGAACAGTTCTCTACTGCAGACAAAGTTGCTTTGCCCCTGGCGGGATTCGAAACCCGGACCTCTTGATCCAAAGCCGAAAGCGTTAACCACTGCGCTATCTGCGCTATCTCCCCATGAAGCCTGACAATTGTCTCTTTTTATGATCTAATCATGGCGTTTGGCTTCTAATATTTAATAAATCTTGAAAAACTTTGAAGAAGTTTTGGATATTACAATGTTTGATTTGACATTACATCAGCCAGTATTGGAGCACTGTTCGCGCACTTGATATTGTCAATTACTGTAAAAAGACGACACCGCTTGATGAAGAATACCTTAAAAGTGATGATCGCGACAGATTATCAGCTGAATTTACAGCTCTGTTTAACCCGGATATATCACTGTTGAGATTCGTATCCTGTTCGTGGTGTTAATGCTTTATACAAATGCTCAATTCCTTCAGCTGGGCTACTTAGAGGATATAAGCCTTAATCACTGGCAGTAAAGAATTTATAATGTTTTGTTTATGAAAGGTGAGCCTGTTTTAATCACATACCTCATCAAAGTCTCATCAATTCAAATTTGGAGGTGCATTAATTTTCAATTGCAGATGACATTTTAATGAGTTTTGATTAAAGGTCAATGGTTCATCACACTGGGAATTACCATTTTAAACAGTTTTATCTCTCCTTGGAAATTTGGTAGGGACATGAAAAATACATTTACGAACAACATAAAACATAATTCTGTTTTGACTTTCTTACCATGAAAAATGTGGAGTTTGATATGACGAAACCATATGTTCTCGCTATCTAGAAATAGTTACTAGACATTTCTCTTCCAGAGACGAAGTGCAATAGTAATGAAGTCTGTTCATCCGTCCGTCTGTTAGTCTCTCTTCTCATAACATGCTACAGGTTGAATATTGGCCATTAGAGATACATAATCACCAAGAGGTGAACAGCTTTCGTTCGAATGCGATGACGTCAAAGGCGTGAGCATTAATGACCATTGTCCATTGTAACGTCACAAGGGTTTTCGGTTTGAGCCTCTTTGCAAACCTTTGCAAACCTCTTCATAATCATGAATTTTTTTAATAACTTATATCATATAATTATAGATTGATAGAAATGGGCAGGAATTTTAAAAAAATCAACTACAATCACATGTATCTTTTATTTGTCAAAGACATGTTCGCAGGGAACATTGAAATCGTGGATGGTAAACAAGGATAGGTACGTAAATAGTGAATTCCCGTCACTGGTGGATGGATATGAAGATCTCCTATTTGGGTCCTTTTAGGACAAATTTTGTCTTTTAATATTAGCCTTTTTACTTTTTTGTTGTGTGAGTAATATAAACAATAACCATTAAAAAGATTATGTCAAGGCTCGATAATTACGCAATTAATATAACTCGGGAGAGATAATCTGTCATTCCCCCTCACTTGCTAGTTATATAAAGAATACTAAACGATGTCCCGTTTGATAACATGTGGATGGTTTGGTATTTTAACGAGCGAAAGCGAGTTAAATACCGATGCCATTCACGAGTTTCATGAACATGTTATCAAACGGGACCGAGTTTAGTATTTTATTTATTACTCAATGATGTAAATAGCGCTGAATTGCAAGAAAATCGTTTTTAATGACGCTCACTTGCAAATAGGCCACCTGCTATTCCAGTCGTGCGGCTAACATTGTGACGTCAACAAAAAAAGGACTATGACGTCACGCACCGATTATGACGGTACGGCAGCACGCGGTGGTATCACACATATGTGGAGCCAACTCAATGTTATCTAATGAGTGATCTCACCACGCTGGAGTAATAATGTATAAATCTATAACGAACATTCCATTGAATGTTCTTGAGATATCCTTCTGACACGGGTAATATGGAAAAGTTTCATTGCGAATTTGGAACAAAGACAAAAGTCACAAAGCCTTCTCTGTGGTGATCCCAAGTGCGAAATAGGAAAAACATTGAATATTGAAGACAGCTGCCTAATATCAAAGCATCATATGCCCGGTGGGATAACATGTATTCAAATAACTAAGTTGACATTGGTTCTTTGACAAAACCCTATTTATAGATTAAACATCCACATACAACTAATATGAGCACCTGCTGCTCCTTCTAAAAAGTAAATAATCATTACTGACAAGTGTCAATTAATGCTTTGATGTGATCACACCTGTCCTATAAAGAAATAAATTGAAATAGTGAGCTATAATTATGCTGAACAATGTATTGGTTAACCTATGATGTATGTTAACAGTAGTTATGATAATTGAAGATGTGTATGTATACTGAGATTGAACATAGTTACGTTGATAAATCTCCTTTACCGAACTTTTGACACTTTTAGTACCTCAAACTGACATGATGTGCTATTAGGGAAATTCACGCGATTGCCTCTTATCAATTCATTTTATTTGACATGTATATGGTCGTTGTTCGATTTCATTTGAAAGCTATTTAACCATTAATTGTTGCCTTGGGGAATAATAATACAACATGCTTTGAATTTAAATTGATAGGTATAAAAAAGCCAAATAAAACGCGATTAAAAACTGATAATGCATCATTAATATGATGCCATGAACAAGAGATGCTATTAAATTAGAAAACCTTACATTGTCTTGAAGACATCATTGCTTTGCAATGCTGAAGGATACCTTTTTCTTAATCTGTAATACGAAGTGTTAATTTTATGTTAACAATTAAATCAATACAACAACGGACTTTCAGTGTCAATTCCTAGAGATTTTAAATTAAGAGCGTTTTAAAGACCGGTCATTGTTAAAATCAGTTTTGTAATTATTGATTTCTGAAAATTAATTACAGATGTAGATATATTTATTGTTACATTCTGTCATTAATTCTGTAATAGCTGTCATGAGGGATTATCTCTTAGCAAAACATATCATGTCCTCCGATATCGCTAATTGTGACATCGCTAGTTGGTCTACTCACTTACACCCCCAGGCTACTTCAAACAATGAGCAATAGAGCACCTGCAGTTTGTGATGTTGTGATTGGTATTTTACTTATCCGGTTCCATTTGTTAAGTTATTTGCTTCAAGGGACCGCGAGAAGATGTTTACTTATACTACTTATCATATTTTAGTTAACCGGCGTGAAATAGTCATATAATTTGCCATGACCAAAGAAAAATGTTTACTTATCAGTTGTTTTTTGTTAAGCGTCTTTACTTAGGCGGTTTCCACTGTATTGCATTAATTGGACATGTATAAAGGGCTTCATTCGGGGTTATTTAATAATAAAAAAAAGTGATTGCAAAATAAAATACAAATTTCAGTAACTCACACTATTTTGGTGCAATATGATTGCACATCCTAAATTTACATATATATTTGTGATCCCTTGTGGAACGACGTGATGTCCATGTATGCATTTTAAATGATATGATATTTCGAAACTAGAATGGTATCAAACGTGACAGAGATATCAGCTGATTTTATACCAAATTTTAAAACCCTAACAAGTCAACGGTTTTCTTAATCTCCAATAAGAAGTAATGACTTCATGTGAACCATTTCATCAATTATAAGGAATAACGTGTCCAATTAATACATCTTTAGTGTCAATTCATAAAGAATTAAAGTTAAAGACGTTTTAAAGACGGCCATTGTTAAAATCAGTTTTGTAATTATTGATTTCTCACATCCGATATCCGATTGTTGGTCAAGGAAAGAATTTACCAATTTTTATTCCAATATCGTTATTGAAATTTTACCTTTCAAAATACATTTTGGTGGACCCTTAGTCACTATTATCATATAAATATTTAAAAAATTTTTTTATTGAAGTTACAAAAGATATGAAGAAGTATGTTTGTTACCTTCAGATGTATCTATTTATTTTAAAGAATGTAACGGAATGAAAGAACTGCCTGAAAACATTGAGTCATATAAAGTGAGTGAATTAAAGGAGAAAGTGATCAAAGGATAGAGAACGTCATTCAGTCTCCATTTCAGCTCCCCTCAAACAAACAACTCATTGCATTGCTAATAAAGTGGTGTAATGATAGAAAAGAGGACACTAAAGCTATCAAACGTTAAATAAAATAGAAAACATAGGACGAACATGGCGTCATCATTATGTTCTCATTTGAGGTCTTTCTTCCTCATATCTTTGTTTACAGTTGCAATTGAATTCGTAAAAGATAATTTCACATATCAAATCTCTAAATTTATAACAAACATGTACTATATTCAATGATACGATGATAAAACACTATGATACCTATTGGTTCTTTGAGTAACCCGACTAACAGTAATGTTTTAACTCCTTATACCTGCAACTTACTTAAATCAGCCAATGCATGTGATTTTAACATATTCAATGTCGAAGTTATATATATGTTGATATGATTTATAGACTAGTACTGTGCTTGAATATGAACGTGATCAAAGGATACAGAACGACATTTAGTATCCATATTCAGCCATCCTACAAACCATCAAACAAACTACTCATTGAATTGGTAATGAAGTGGTGTGATGATAGAAAAGACTACACTAAAACCATCAGAATTTTACGAAATAGAAAATAAAGACAAATATGTCGTCGCTATTATGTTCTCATTTGAATTCTTTCTTGCACATTTGTTTGTTTACAGTTGCAATTGCATTCATGAACGATCTTTTCATGTGTCAAATCTCTAAATCTATAACAAATACGTTCTATATACGATATTGTAATGGTTCTTTGAGTAAACCGACAGTAATATCTTAACTCCTTGTACAGCTGTACTTAAATCAGCCAATGCGTGTGAGTTAAATGTAAAAATTAAATGTATGTTGAATTTATTTACTTCGTTATATATACTTTGTTTCTGAAACTTGGATTTGATGCATATTGCTTTTTTTATATGTACCTGTCTGGCTTTGACAAACACATATCCTATTTCAGAAAATCTTAAACTCTATTATGTAATTCAAAATCAACATAACAACCAGATATAAATTTCAAATGTATTTATTCAATAGTATGCATGTTTCATACGGAACCGGTCAACATGGAGTATTTTCCAAACATTCTATGCAACATAAGGTAGACAAGCATATTTTTATTTTGCACCTTTCAGAAACCAGTTTATCTGCAGGCAAAGCCATTTTTACTACAAACACATGTTTGCAAAGGTCAAATCTTATTTGACTTATTTAGCTAAAGGCAGCATGCCATTGGTTTGATCATTAGAGCGACTTACTGCAGGAATCATGTATTTAACATCCGCTCCTGTGGCCATGTTATAATAAGCATTGTAGCTAAGGTTAAGATTAGAAGTCATCAAGAAGAGAAACAAGAAAAGCCTTTAAAAAGGCATGGTTGGAGGCATCTTGTTAAGGCTAAAATATATAAAAAGGATATGTATGTCATATGTACATATAGCAAAATGAAGCCTGCATTATGGTCATTTTGGGGGATAAAAGCTTTGATTACTAATCACACAATTAGTTATTCAATTCAAAAGTCGCAAATAAAAGAATTTTACCTCGATCATTTAAGTTGTGCCTATATGCTTTTCAATTTACATACATTATTTATTCATAAATAAAATAAAATTATATATAATCTATCATTTGAAAATGAAAGTGAACATTCAACTTCCCCCATTATTTTAAAGCGCAACTCCCGGGTGCTTTTGCTCCAATTTTGAAGTAGGCCTATATTATGAATTTGATCAAAACGTTGTTGACAGTTGTGTCATTGTTAGATTCCAGCAATAAGAATATGTAGGCCTATTTTCCCTGAAACACGCAGTCAACCATTTGTAAAACATTTGCAAATTTAAAGTGTACCAATTCGATTGATTATGAAGCATATTCTGTTTATCTGTTGAAGGAAGGCATATGGACCTTTTTTAATTCAAGGATAATGGCCCGGTATCCTCATGCTTGGTGCTATCAGTTTGGACATAAATATGGTTCTATCCAATATGTGCTTATACATGTACAAGCTTCACTATCATTAATTCAATAACAGTACATTGAGTAGGCCTACCATTATGCAAGTCTGATTGGCATTGAAAATATTGATAACTGAGTGGAAGGTTGGTGTGTTGATTGACAACCACTATTATCGTTTAGTATATGCTTGCTCCGCGCGTATAACATTAGCTTGTAAAGTTTCTTGGATTTTCCGAAACTGCAGTGCGAAATTATGCACTTGAATTGGTACATGTCTGCTCATGGAGGTGTAAAATGGCTTTGAATTGAAAAATCTTATGTTTACTAACATTCAGACTCAGAATAACACAACGGTCGTTTCTATTTTAGATGTTTAGACAAAATCTCTTTTCGCAGTAAAAGGGGATAATTATTTCGGATAACCCACATGGTCACGTGGTTACAACTTTGTTACAGTCGTGTTCGTTGGTCATATGCTTTTTCCAAAGTATGAAGAGGCCAAGCATGATTGGTCGAAGGTTTATTTTGAATATTCCAACAGTAATATAGCGTGAAATCCAACTGCGTATCAGGTTGGAGGCGGTTTGCGCCTCCAACCAATAATGGACAGATATAGGCAAACTGTTACTGATAACAACGAAGACCTCTCAAGGAGATATGGGACCAAGAAATCGAACTCACTTACGGTAACATTTTGCGACAACAATGTATAGTTGTGAATCAGTCTCAAAATATGTGCATTACGTTTTTAGGAGTGGAGGCACTAACGGAAATCGCTTAAATTTACCGTAACGCATTTTTAACGGCCATTTTACGACATGCCGCATGACGATACCGGTAAAATGGCGGTAAATATGTTACCCCGTGTATTATTCCAATTACATACATATTTCAAGCTAGTGATGAATTTAAATTGCTTTGTATGATTAACTGATAGTTTTCCTTCCAATATGCATTCTTAGATTGATATTGTATTCAATAATAATAACATGATAGGCCGTCAAAATTACACTTCAATTGATCAAAACTGCCGTTTTACGTTTTTGTATGTAATTTAAAAAATGACGTTAAAGTAATGAAAAACGTCTCGTGACCCCCTATTATTATTTTTGAATTAGTTTGTTTATTTAACTGCGCATATCATATTACAATTTTAGCAATATCTAAAATATGTGTGTCAGTGAAAAATCCTGTTGAATATGCGAAATACGATTATGAAATTGCCGTTTTTATTTTAAAAGTGCTTAATTTTATTTTGTTTCCCTTAGCAGTGTAATTAATTTTCAAAATATAGACTTGCTATATATTTGCGTATGTGATTAACTTGTATCTTAAAGGACTGCGAGCTTAATCGTTGAAAGCGCACGCTTCATTTAAGTATGTGACATCGATCAAAAATAGCGTAATTTGGTGATAAAGGTATTACTATTTATGCCGATAACTCTTTAAAATCATTTGGTGACACCCAGATTTTATTTCATCTTTGGATAAAAGACATAATATACTTGCTATTTTGAAGAAATAAGCGAATTACCAAATCTTTTATTTCATCGTCCCATCTCTCCTTAAAAGGAACATTTGATAAACATGACAGGTGTTTTGTCCTGTAACTTTATTAATGACATTTATTGTAATATTCATTTATTGTAATATATATGTGCCTATCATACACATATTAAACATAGTTATTTTCAGATATCTGATTTACATCAGGTTTAGGACAAGAATGATATAACGCTTATAAGAGGCATATTCTCAGCTTCTTCTAAATTGTTTTCAGACATTTTGAAAACAAAACCATTTGGTCAGTAAGTTTGCCATGACATTTCCCAGGCTCCATGACTTTAAAGATTTCAGCAAAAGCCTAATTATAAACATTTCATGATAAAAGTGTTTACTAAAAGGATTCTCTTAAAAGACTATCTAAAACGCTCATGTTTTTACAGTAAAATATTGACTCAGTAAACATACTTCGGCTCAATCTTTCAGTAATCAAGACAAAACTATCATCCAGGTCTAAAACTTTTCCTTCTGTCTAAAGAATGTTTACTCTGTGTCTCCTGTGCTTGTTCTTCTTCCTTGTTACTTCATGTGGTAAAGAAATTCAACTTGGAAAACACATTCAAGTTGATCAAAATCTTAGGCCTCTGTTGACATGAAGTCTAGCCAGTGAGGTTTACTTCGTCCCGTTATTCTGTTTAAAAGGGATAGGAATACCTTAAAGGGTTATGAATAGATGTGTCATGCAACTGAATTTAGCAATGTCAATGTCACTTCGTAACTAACACAAAGAGAAAGAGAAACATTGATGACATAGCCAAACAATGGTTTGTAATATGCACAATTTATTTACCTATCATCAACTCCAAATAAGTGTCTTATCTTTTGGTTTGCTTATTTGCGCTTTTCAGATTTCTTATCAACTTGCCACTAATGGCTCCAATATTGCCCAAGCGACATTAACAATAACTCGCTTTTATTGAGAAACAGAAGATCAAATATAGTTGAGGTGAGTTGGGGTTTAACACCGCTTTCAAGAGTATTTCATTTAAATCGCGGCTGCTAGTATTATGGCAGGGAGAAAGCCCACAACGCCATGTGGTTATGAATTGCGGTGCAAGCATTGGCTGGAACTAGTGTCAAATGTAGAGTCCATGTTAAATGTATCGAAAGTTAAGGTCGACAACATATTCAAGTTAAAGAAGTGGAAAGTTCGGAATGTTAACAAACATTCTTGCCAGTGTTCTTTGGGGTGAGCGTGGTCCTGTGGTTAGGTAAACATTGTTAGGGAATGCATCAAAATGTAATAAATATCCCATTTGCACAGACTATCAATCCTAGAACTGCGTGAGACGTGGTGATAACATTGAGGTTATTGATACAGGTGATTCTATTTACTTCTTATTAGTCAGGCAGAATGGTGAAATGATTGTGCACTTTGGGTGAAAAGTACCCAACTTGGCACAAAGATAGCTTGTGGTATTGTGATTAAATTTGGTCTGAGGGCCAAGTCAATTTCGATCCAAGATGGCCGCCAAATCCAAATTGGCCGCCACTGTTAAAACGTAGCTGCTTTTACATGTTTCTGCATATCTAAATGATCCATTCATGCTATTTTATTGTTATTCATGCTAGCTTAGAAACCCAGGAATACAAGGATTGATACTAAGGCTCTCAATAAAAGTGTCGCGACTAACATTTTTTTACAAACAAATTTCATTATTTAAATGCCCTGCATGAGTTCTCTGGAAATTTTCAGGTTAAAATTATTTTTTTCAATTTTTGAAAAAAAATTCCAATGGAATTTTTCCAATGGAATTTTTTTTTCCAATGGAATTTTTCCAATGGAAATTTTTTTTCCATTGGAATTTTTTTTTTCCAATGGAATTTTTTTTTTTCCAATGGAATTTTTTTTTCCAATGTGGAAAAGGGTGGTGGGATTAGTCATTGAAGGCAGTTTTCATAATAATGAATTTATGAAATATTATAATTCTATTTTTTTTAATGTGGTGAAGTTTTCAATGAAATGTTGATTTTAATAACATATATTGAGTTAGATGAAATATTGATTTTGGAAAAAATATAATTTTTGTGAAATGTTGACTTTTGAAATATTTATTGACTTTGGTGGAAGTTTTACTTTGATAAAGTATTGAATTTGATGACATGTTGAATTTTAAAATATTTTTTGAGTTGTGTGAATTGTTGACTTTTGAAATATTTATTGACTTTTGTGAAAGTAAAATGTAGAGTTTGTAAAAGATATTTTGAAACTAGTGAAATGTTGACTTTGATCAAGTATTTATTTGGTGAAATGTTGACTTTTAAAATACTCATTGACATTTGTGAAAGTTTAATTTAAATAAAATGTTGATTTTGAAAAAGATTTGTTTGAATTTAGTGAAATATTGACTTTGATCACATATTGACTTTGGTGAAATGATGTCTTTGAAAATATTTATTGACTTTTACGAAAGTTTAAATTATATAAAATGTTGACTTTGGTGACATGTTGCTTTTGAAATAGGTATTTTGCATTAAGTGAAATATTGACTTTGATCAGGTATTGACTTTGATTAAATGTTGACTTTGGAAATAGATTTTTTTTGAATTTAGTGAAATATTTACTTTGATCAGGTATTGACTTTGATGAAATGTTGACTTTGGAAATAATTATTGACTTTTGTGAAAATTTAACTTAAATAAAATGTTGACTTTGAAAAAGATTTTTTTGAATTTAGCGAAATGTTGACTTTGATCACATATTGACTTTGATGAAATGTTGACTTTGGAAATAATTATTGACTTTTGTGAAAGTTTAACTTAAATAAAATGTTGACTTTGAAAAATCTTTTTTTGAATTTAGTGAAATGTTGACTTTGATCACATATTGACTTTGGTGAAATGTTGACTTTGGAAATATTCATTGACTTTTGTGAAAGTTTAACCTAAATTAAATGTTGACTTTGAAAAAGATTTTTTTGAATTTAGTAAAATGTTGACTTTGATCAAGTATTGACTTTGATGAAATGTTGAATTTGGAAATATTCATTGACTTTTGTGAAAGTTTAACCTAAATTAAATGTTGACTTTGAAAAAGATTTTTTCGAATTTAGTAAAATGTTGACTTTGATCACATATTGACTTTGGTGAAATAATGACTTTGAAAATATTTATTGACTTTTGCGATAGTTTAACTTATATAAAATGTTGACTTTGGTGACATGTTGCTTTTGAAAAAGATATTTTGCATAAAGGGAAATATTGACTTTGATCAGGTATTGACTTTGATGAAATGTTGACTTTGGAAATAATTATTGACTTTTGTGAAAGTTTAACTTAAATAAAATGTTGACTTTGAAAAATCTTTTTTTGAATTTAGTGAAATGTTGACTTTGATCACATATTGACTTTGGTGAAATGTTGACTTTGAAAATATTTATTGACTTTTGTGAAAGTTTAATTTAAATAAAATGTTGACTTTGAAAAAGAAAATTATCAAGTGTCCTTCCCCTAAAACATATATTGAGATTATAGATATGTAGTATTTTTTTAATAAGACGTTTCCACAATATATTCTCCTATCAAATATTCACCTTTGCGAAATGTTGACTCTTGAAATATTAATTGCGTTGATAAGGTTTCTATCTATTGACTTTTTAAAAGTTGAACACTAATGTCTGGCTAAAGGTGGATGTTTCAGACAGTATGCGTTAGGTCATTTGACTAGGCTATTGCCCACATTACATCAGTCAGCATGACTGATTATTTATACACACCTGATTGCAGGTTACATATATATAACGATAAAACAATTGCAATTTAATCATGCAACTGAGGTTTAAGGGATATATCAGACTTGTGTATTGAATCTCAGAATACCCTACGGCGTCCATCTCGGTATTACGTAACATGTATATTCGATCAACTCATTAAGGCCAACAGGTAAGTAATTACTGGTTCAACGGCATTGACCCAGCAGCTAGGTGTTACAAGAACACAAATGTAGTCAGACTTCAATAGAGTGACCACATGAGCACTTATTTGTTTCCGATATGTGTGCATTACACTGCAAATTTATCTGCGATCAGATGACATTCTCGACCATGAACTTGGTAAAGGTATTGAGAATGTTTAGGTGGGACTTAACAAACGTAAGTTATGTAACTTTAACATATCAGATAATGAATTTCTTTTGTTGTTGTTACAGGCGACTAGTTATAATATGCATAATATTATCCATGTAGGATTTGCTTACTTTTAAGAGATTGACTTTGGTGACTGGAAACTATTTATTGGCTTATAGCCTAATAAGGTAAACATGACTCTAAATCCCTATATGTGACGTCATGGCTTTTCGGAAAGATTTAACACTTTCAATTGGACATCAAAGGCTGATTGTTTCAAATATGTCCAAACCCATGTAGATCACAACTAAGCTGATGTTGGTGCATTCTATGTGAGACACAAACTATTTTCATCGCTTTGACGGTTATTAACTAGTGATTGACCTCTCATGTGTAACATATGCATACTGAAATATTGAATCAACATCGCATTTCATTCGATATAAACATATTCCAAGAAAAACATGGAGTGATTGTGACAAGGAAGTAACGAATATTTGATTTAAAGCTATAATATAATGATTTTAACGGTATTTAAGTGTGCTGTGTATTAGAAAGTCCCAGGTCTTACGTAATGTGCATGCAGCAAAGAACGTCTCCCCGTCAGTAGCCATGGGAATTCGCGTGTTGATGTAATATTACAGGTAGCGGGAATGACCATTAACTAATTATCATGTACCGACCCTTACTTAATTGTTTGTGTATTTCCTTCCAGAATATTAGGGCTGGCCAGCATTCGGACACGTTCAAATGTTCTTATATATCTAATGCACAAGTATTATATAACATGTGTTCTTAGAGAGGCAGTAATGAAACTTCAATTATCATGTACTGTAACAGATTGTTTAGTGACATCTTGACGTTGAAAAGATATCCTGAGTTTGATGACATGTTGACTTTGGAAATATTGAATGACTTTGGTAAAAGTTTATCTTTAATGATATGTTAACTTTGGTGACATATTGACCTTGCGAAGATATTTTGAGTTTACTGAATTGTTGACTATCAAAAGATTGACTTTGGTGACATGTTGACTTTGAAATATTTGTTGGCGTTGTTGAAGTTGGAATTTAATGTCCATAATGACATTTTGAAAACACAAATGTCTGGCTAAAGGAGCGCGTTTCAGATAGTAATTCTTTAGCGTTTATCCATCAAGTCAGTGAACCGTATCTCCTGAACATCCCAGTGACAACTTGTGTGTATCTCTGAGTCAACTCAACATGTGTCACGGTGCTCAGATTGAAATAACAGTATTGGCGACAATACGCATTCGTACGTATTTTTAGATTGGTTTATGGTAATACCCGCACAGACTGCCCCCTTGCAATACACACATATCCCAGTATATCCAGACTTGCATATTCTATTTAACTCGTTAAGAGCGCGACTTGGCTCCTCACAGGATGACTAGTGATGGTAATTAGATACTACAATACTGTACTGTATACACACTGGTTGATTTCAAATTTTGTTTGAGAACTTAATGAATAATTTACATGTGTTCTCTTATTATTTTAGTGTTGACAATGTTGCTAAATATAAGTGTTACTACAGCACGGAAATAGTTTAAAATGTTTGTTACAAGACAGTTTGAAATTCAAATTATTATAGATAGATAGGTACCGATATCATGACTTTGTTTATTACATTTAACGGTTAACAACATATATTACGTTTCAAATAGTGTTTATGGTTGTTGGAAGTGTCATAATATCTAAATATTCATGCAGTTACATAAACATTGCATTCAACACGTTTGTATTTCGTATTCATATTGTAATCAATGATTTGAAAGCACGTATATTATCAGGTTATCATACATACATTTATTATACATTACCGAGACATCAAAATTCATGTCCCATAACTCTCCCTTTCCATTTTGTGTCTTCATGTTTATAGAAAATGATAATTAAGAATTCCGTCGATTCTTACATTATACAATAGGTGTACTTTATTTTGAATATTCATATATGCATATATATGAGATCTATTTAAATGTACAACAAACTAAAATGGCTTATGCTTATGCTTATGATTTGTGACGGCAAAAAACATTTTATGATAAATACGATGTTTAATCAATGTTTTTTACAGTTAAATTGTTAATGTTTTACATAAATCAAACGAATAGAAAATGTGGTCGATCTCTGGGAAAGAAAATCCTATGCGTCTATCCATGACCTCGTGATATACAGCACAATACAATTAAATACAAATATAAATATATAGATGATACATGTCTTTCTTGTCTATCTGATTTTCCTGATTTATACCAGGGTTATCTCATCGAGTGAAGTACAAGTTTATATTTTCGCATGCAGCGACGGCGCAAGTGAGAATATATTACTCTTCCACCTCACGAGATGAGGTGAACATGATATATTTGTCAAGAATTGACAGATATTCTATTTATTATATTAATTCTGTGTTATATGTTTAAATTGACCGGATTTCAACGGCATCGGTTTTAATGACATCATACATCACAACCTTAAATGTGAAGCTACTTAATGCCTTTTTCCAACAGCGAATGTATGTGTTTTATGTGTTCATTTATACATAACACAATAAGATAATAATATATGATTTCCAATAGACATAGATACGATAATTGACTGACTGAGCGTTTACAATTCACAATCTGTTACAGTACGTGATAATTGAAGCTTTATTACTGTCTTTCTAGGATCACATGTTATATAATACTTGTGCATTAGATCTATAAGAACATTTGAACGTGTCGGCATTTTGGCCACCCCTAATAGTCTGGTAGGAGATACACAAACAATTAAGTGAGGGTCGGTACATGATAATTAGTTAATGGTCATTCCCGCTACCTGTAATTACATCAACACGCGAATTCCCATGACCACTGACGGGGAGACGTTCTCTGCTTCATGCACATTATGTAAGACCTGGGACTTTCTAATACACAGCACACTTAAATACCGTTAAAATCATTATATTATCGCTTCAAATAAATTTCGTTACTTCCTTTGTCACAATCAATCCATGTTTTTCTTGGAATATGTTTATATCGAATGAAATGCGATGTTGATTCAATATTTCAGTATGCATATGTTACACATGAGAGGTCAATCACTAGTTAATAACCGTCAAAGCGATGAAAATAGTTTGTGTCTCAAATAGAATGCACCAACATCAGCTTAGTTGTGATATACATGGGTTTGGACATATTTGAAACAATCAGCCTTCGATGTCCAATTGAAAGTGTTAAACCTTTTAGAAAAGCCAAGACGTCACACATAGGGATTTAAAATCATCTTTACCTTATTAGGCTATAAGCCAATAAATAGTTTCAGTCACCAAAGTCAATCTCTTAAAAGTAAGCAAATCCTACATGGATAATATTATGCATATTATAACTAGTCGCCTGTAACAACAACATAAGACATTCATTATCTGAAATGTTAAAGTTACATAACTTACGTTTGTAAGTCCCACCTAAACATTCTCAATACCTTTACCAAGCCCTATTAGTTCATGGTCGAGAATGTCATCTGATCGCAGATAAATTTGCAGTGTAATGCACACAGATCGGAAACAAATAAGTGCTCATGTGGTCACTCTATTGAAGTCTGACTACATTTGTGTTCTTGTAACACCTAGCTGCTGGGTCAATGCCGTTGAACCGGTAATTACTTACCTGTTGGCCTTAATGAGTTGATCGAATATACATGTTACGTAATACCGAGAGGGACGCCGTAGGGTATTCTGAGATTCAATACACAAGTCTGATATATCCCTTAAACTTCAGTTGCATGATTAAATTGCAATTGTTTTATCGTTATATATATGTAACCTGCAATCAGGTGTGTATAAATAATCAGTCATGGTGACTGATGTAATGTGGGCAATAGCCTAGTCAAATGACCTAACGCATACTGTCTGAAACATCCACCTTTAGTCAGACATTATTGTTCAACTTTAAAAAGTCAATAGATAGAAACCTTATCAACGCAATTAATATTTCAAGAGTCAACATTTCGCAAAGGTGAATATTTGATAGGAGAATATATTGTGGAAACGTCTTATTAAAAAAATACTACATATCTATAATCTCAATATATGTTTTAGGGGAAGGACACTTGATAATTTTCTTTTTCAAAGTCAACTTTTTATTTGAGTTAGACTTTCACAAAAGTCAATAAATATTTCCAAAGTCAACATTTCATCAAAGTCAATACTTGATCAAAGTCAATATTTCACTTAATTCAAAATATCTTTTTCAAAGTTTCCATTTTATTTACGTAAAACTTTCACAAAAGTCAATAAATATTTCCAAAGTCAACATTTCATCAAAGTCAATATCTGATCAAAGTCAATATTTCCCTTTATGCAAAATATCTTTTTCAAAAGCAACATGTCACCAAAGTCAACATTTTATATAAGTTAAACTATCGCAAAAGTCAATAAATATTTTCAAAGTCATTATTTCACCAAAGTCAATATGTGATCAAAGTCAACATTTTACTAAATTCAAAAAAATCTTTTTCAAAGTCAACATTTAATTTAGGTTAAACTTTCACAAAAGTCAATGAATATTTTCAAAGTCAACATTTCACCAAATAAATACTTGATCAAAGTCAACATTTCGCTAAATTCCAAAAAAATCTATTTCAAAGTCAACAATTCATCAAAGTCAATACTTGATCAAAGTCAATATTTCACTAAATTCAAACAAATCTTTTTCAAAATCAACATTTTATTTAAATTAAACTTTCACAAAAGTCAATAATTATTTTCAAAGTCAACATTTCATCAAAGTCAATACCTGATCAAAGTCAATATTTCACTTAATGCAAAATATCTTTTTCAAAAGCAACATGTCACCAAAGTCAACATTTTATATAATTTAAACTTTCGTAAAAGTCAATAAATATTTTCAAAGTCAACATTTCACCAAATAAATACTTGATCAAAGTCAACATTTCACTAGTTTCAAAATATCTTTTACAAACTCTACATTTCATTAAAGTAAAACTTCCACCAAAGTCAATAAATATTTCCAAAGTCAACATTTCATCAAAGTCAATACCTGATCAAAGTCAATATTTCACTAAATTCAAAAAATCTTTTTCAAAGTCAACAATTCATCAAAGTCAATACTTGATCAAAGTCAATATTACACTTAATAAAAAATATCTTTATCAAAGTCAACATTTTATCTAAATTAAACTTTCACAAAAGTCAATAAATATTTTCAAAGTCAACATTTCACCAAATAAATACTTCATCAAAGTCAACATTTCGCTAAATTCAAAAAATCTTTTTCAAAGTCAACATTTTATTTAAGTTAAACTTTCACAAAAGTCAATAATTATTTCCAAAGTCAACATTTCATCAAAGTCAATACCTGATCAAAGTCAATATTTCACTCAATTCAAAAAAAATCTATTTCAAAGTCAACAATTCATCAAAGTCAATATTTCACTAAATTCAAACAAATCTTTTTCAAAATCAACATTTTATTTAAATTAAACTTTCACAAAAGTCAATAAATATTTTCAAAGTCATTATTTTACCAAAGTCATTATGTGATCAAAGTCAACATTTCGCTAAATTCAAAAAAATCTTTTTCAAAGTCAACATTTTATTTAAGTTAAACTTTCACAAAAGTCAATAATTATTTCCAAAGTCAACAATTCATCAAAGTCAATACTTGATCACAGTCAATATTTCACTAAATTCAAACAAATCTTTTTCAAAATCAACATTTTATTTAAATTAAACTTTCACAAAAGTCAATAAATATTTTCAAAGTCAACATTTCACCAAATAAATACTTGATCAAAGTCAACATTTCGCTAAATTCCAAAAAAATCTATTTCAAAGTCAACAATTCATCAAAGTCAATACTTGATCAAAGTCAATATTTCACTAAATTCAAACAAATCTTTTTCAAAATCAACATTTTATTTAAATTAAACTTTCACAAAAGTTAATAATTATTTTCAAAGTCAACATTTCATCAAAGTCAATACCTGATCAAAGTCAATATTTCACTTAATGCAAAATATCTTTTTCAAAAGCAACATGTCACCAAAGTCAACATTTTATATAATTTAAACTTTCGTAAAAGTCAATAAATATTTTCAAAGTCAACATTTCACCAAATAAATACTTGATCAAAGTCAACATTTCACTAGTTTCAAAATATCTTTTACAAACTCTACATTTCATTAAAGTAAAACTTCCACCAAAGTCAATAAATATTTCCAAAGTCAACATTTCACAAAAATTATATTTTTTCCAAAATCAATATTTCATCTAACTCAATATATGTTATTAAAATCAACATTTCATTGAAAACTTCACCACATTAAAAAAAATAGAATTATAACATTTCATAAATTCATTATTATGAAAACTGCCTTCAATGACTAATCCCACCACCCTTTTCCACATTGGAAAAAAAAAAATTCCATTGGAAAAAAAATTTCCATTGGAAAAATTCCATTGTAATTTTTTTTCAAAAATTGAAAAAAATAATTTTAACCTGAAAATTTCCAGAGAACTCATGCAGGGCATTTAAATAATGAAATTTGTTTGTAAAAAAATGTTAGTCGCGACACTTTTATTGTCGCAACAAACTTCGGACTCGACCGGATTTCCAAAGATAAGCCGGAGAGCGTTTTAACTGTATTGATTAATCCATTGTTGACGATGGTACACATGATAAATAGAAGAAAAAAAACCAAATGGCAGCCAATTTAGTGATCTAAGGTGATGTTTCTTTTTGTGCGTTTCTACGTGTTTATATCATCAAATTAGATTGTCAATATTGCTTGTTTAGACTAGAAATACCATGACTGACAATTTATTGGTAATCCCGTTGTTGACCATCTTCACAACGTCACGGGCGTAACGAGAAGATTTTCAAATCATCTCCCTCCGCCCTTGACCTCACGGCCCGCTTTTTCTGCGCTAAGATTTTAGCGTACTGCAGGCTAATCCGATAGGCCAATCAGAAGAAAGATTGCAATATGAACTTCTATATTTAGACTGGAAAACACCTTTTCTAATTCGTCCAAATTCTCCGCTTATTTTGGGTCGCAAACTGTAGCACACTTTTTGACAGTATTTTGATCAGTCCCGGACTTGTATAAACTTTCAATTGATGCAATAAAATAATTACAATTCGCTTTCATAAACCTGTAATCGATAATCAAAACGTCGAAGCGGACAGCTTCAAAAGCCATAAAGTTGGCACAAGAAGTGGACCCACTGTTACGATGTTACTGTTTGATAACTGCCAAACTGGATATATTAATAAATTTCGCGTATGATTTTGCGCATGTTATCAGGTATCGTTTGTTAATTTCACAACATTGCAGCTGGAAGGAAATTAATTGGACTATATGTATTTGAAGACCATAAGCTAAGAATACCAACCTAAATGAATCGTAATAAATTTAGGAAAACAATTCAATTCTAGGTTATCGAAGGATGCCCTTCAGTGACAAATTGGCCGCCATTTTGGATTATGTTTACTACTGTCAACAATGGAATTACCAATCAATTGATAGGATCATGATATTTCTAGTCTAAACAAGCAAGATTCACAATCAAATTTGATGTAGAAACGTACACAAACATACATCACCTTAGATCACAAAATTGGCTGCCATTTTTTTTTTTTTTTATCATTTGTACCATCGTCAACGATGGATGAATCAATACAGTATCAATTCTTGTATTTCTTTTGGTTCCAAGCTAGCATGAATAACAATAAAATAGCATGAATGGATCATTTAGATATGCAGAAACATGTAAAAGCAGCTACGTTTTAACAGTGGCGGCCATTTTGGATTTGGCGGCCATCTTGGATTGAAATTGACTTGGCCCTCAGACCAAATGTAATCACAATACCATAAGCTATCTTTTTGCCATGTTTGGTACTTTTCACCCAAAGTGCACAATTGACTTGATTTTCTGCACCATTCTGCCGGACTATATATCATCCTGACGACAATAAAATCATTGTCACTAAGTTGACATGATGACCCTGACAATTTCAGAATTAAAGAGAAACATAGTGGAGGTCATAATTAAAAAGGAAATTATTTAAAACCTAACCTAACAGCTTCATTGTGTCAGTTGACACTCGGAGCGATTTTCCAAGCTTATGTCAACGGGTGCTGGCTAAAACGGTTACGGAAAATCTGGCGATTTTACCATATTGTTTGAGGGAATTTAACTTTTAAAATTCGGTCCAAGTTACAATTGCACTTATATATATATCAAACCACAAATTCCAGATCAGTTGGTTCTTTAGGCCGGATACTCTCGCGGGTACGGTTCGCCATCCTCTTGAGGGTATACGGGTTCTGGATACCGCCTGGTTGGTCGGCGTCTACGAGCTTCTGTTTTACTTCTTTAACTATATTCTTGTTCTGTCCCGTTCCCATGTGAACAATAGTAAACGTTCCAGTTAAAGTTCCAATTCATACATACTTACGGACGCATTGTGATCATTTCATGTACATGCAGATAAAACATCTAAACAAAGTATCTTCTGATGAAAGAATTAACACGAATTGATTAAAGCAACAAACTTATAAAGTTTATGATATTAATGTACATATTTAGCAGCTCCGACTTAGTCGGAGCTGCTATCAGTTTTTGCGCAGTTTCCGTCGTTTTGTATTGGCTATAATTTTTTTCCTAGAAGGTTTTGAGAACTCATATACATAACTTTTTACTTATGCCCCTTATGGGGAATTTCTTTGACATGGTCAAGGTCTGAGTTCTGAAATTGCTAAAACAAATCCTTGTAAACATGATTACTGGAAAAATATTTGTGCTATCAAGCTCGATCTTATTTGGTTTATATCAACTATGGAGAAAAGCCAAGATTTGAAAAAGGTTTTCGCTAACATCAGTCAAAGGTCAAGGTCACAGCGAGGTAACAACTTAAGCATGCATTTGCGAACATGCCTTATTTCAACTATTAACACTTTGAATCAGTACATGATTGTTACAGACAATGAACAGTTGTCATTGACTGTGTGACCCTGAAGATCAGAGGTCAAGGTCATGAGGTTAAGGCCACGTTAATCCGGATTCTTTTTAACAAAATCTTGTTCATTATTCGAGTTATTACTAATCATCACTGGGGTCACGTTTCACAAGTTTGTTCATTAAACCTATTTCTTATTTCAAAGTTTGATCAAACTTGTGAAAAGTGACCCCAGTGATGATTAGTAATAACTCGAATAATGAAAAAAAAATTGTTAAAAAGAATTCCCATTTTATTGATGCCTTCGAGAAGGCGGAACAGAGAAAGGAGAGACCCTAAGTTTCGGAGCTTCTCTGCTTTTGCGGTGTCCCGCAAACGCTCATCTAGTTAATTTCAGAAGACATTAGGGTGTGAATTGATATACAATCCAAATCATTACTAAACAGTTATCAATAACATACTTACTATATCAACAGAACATAGGTTAAACGAACGGAGTAAGTCACATGTAATATTATACACTATCAGTTTGCAATGTTTCCATGCATGTGTCATTAAGTATTTAAAGAGAGAGAGAGCAAATGTATCGAATTTAAGTTTCTGTTGGAGTCTTTAATAATACCACGAAGTGTATTTGTTGTTCATGCTCTCCTGATTAGATACCCAGGACTGATTTACTAAATCGTAGACTGAAATAGTTGCTCTTAGTATGTGGGTTTGAGATTAACATTAGAGTAAGCTAGAACAGTTCGTTAAGGAACACTACGTGTTTTTCATGAAATTATATTTAGCTTTGATACATACAAATGTTCTTATTTACGTCCAAATCATCTCACTCGACTTGCATATGTATCCCTTAACGCCAACTATTTGACTATAACTTGTTTTTAATGAAACTCGAGCAGCGGTTTAATACACGATGAGAATCCAAATCCATGTGCCCCATTTACAAGTATACCAGTTATGTTCTTTTGAACAGTACCAACCAATATCTGTCTTTGTCTGCTACATATAAGTTTTCAAAATGACGTTTGAACAATTGACGCGCGCCAGCCATGGAACACTGTCCGGTATTCGATCATAATCATTATTAAACATCTTGATAATGAAACTATACTGAACAGATTTCGATAACAGTCATTACTTCACGATAAAATAACACCCTTGGTAACTTTTGACCTATGTTACTACAAAAAACATACGGAGTGTCCCTTTAAAACTACATTGAACGCAAAGAAAAGAGTAGCCCAAGGGTTCTGTGGATAAGAAGCATACGTTTAATGACATACACGCCACCCTGTCAACAGTGTTGAGCTTCAAATGATGTTTCCTGACTCAAAGAGAAACACTGATGCTTGTTTGCTAAAAGTATATGGGTCAGACAGGCTTGAACTGATGGATAATGCTGTCTACGTTGAACGTGCAGGAAACAGTTAAATTGCATCACAAACTTGAGCTTCTCTTGACAAGATGTCCAGGCAGAGTGAAAATGAAATGGACATCGTCCTGTTGTAAAGTCAACATTATTCAGACATGAGCAAGTAATTGGATGAAACAGATGAGAAAGTACCTGACACAGAATAGAAATGTGACGATGGAACTATTGACATTACATCGGTTATTATATATAGTATTACACTTTTGGCCTTTCCCGTTTATATTAACGATGTACTCGGTATATTAAGTTCTGACTGGAAGACATTAAGAAGTTATCAGTATCATTTTATTTCTTTTTGTGGTACATTTACATGCACATTACATATATAATCAAGTATACAACGAGAAAAAAAGTATACAGCGAAAAGCATACAAACACTTTGGCAGTAGGATGCATAATGATTTGTTCAGTAAAATAACACTGTTAGAGATTTCAACATTCAGAAGTAAAGCCTTACATTCCAAAGTACACATTGTTTGGTTTACAATATCCACATTTTAGTGTATTTGATATGGACACACGTTTTCAATTGACATTGAAATCGTAATAAAGAATATAAGATATGTTTCTATTAGTGTTTATAACACGCCTGATTTACACAAAAACGTTTTAATCCAAATCTTACTGTTTTGCTTGAACATTTCCAATATTTGCTAATTGTAGCTTCATCGATTGTGCTGACATTTGTAGGCGCAATAAGCACACTGGTTTGTTGTGTAGTGAGGTGGATTTAGATATACTACTTCTGCATCATCGTATGAAAAAAGGTAGATTGCAGGTCTTAAGCTGACACACTAACAGTTCAGTTTAAAAAATTTAATATGACCAAGACTGTTATTCATATTTATAAACACACCAACAAACAAATTACTTAATTCGTTAAACATCTTCTGTTTCAGGACTTCAAAAGGATATTTTAAATAATTATAAGTTATGGAAAATAAGCTAAAAGGTATTTGTTGTGATTCAAAGTCAACCTCTTCATATAAACATGTACATGTCAGTGGATGTAAACTATTCCAGTCCTATCACCAATCATTATTGAAGCAGTACATCTTAATCTGACGGATATAAGAGTGCATGTGTAATTTAGACATGAGAACGGTAAGAGTGATTTACTGAAGATAATACAGCATGTTTACACACATTTAGATATCAATCTCTGCAATTAAGTCTGAAAATTGGTGTTCATGTACTCATGTAGAAGTGTGTTGCGCTTAGACAGCAATTAACCTTATTGACACATAATAAACCATCGAAGATGTACTTCCGATATGTTGAATGAGTTATGAGAGAATAAGAATGAAGTATATTTCTTACGGACGAAAGCGAAAACGAAAACATCATGTCTCCCGCAAAGCTTTGCGGTGAAAATTAAAAGAATGAAATATGTTTCTTATAATGGACTCCAATTTCATCAGAGGAGCCATTGTTGATTGAATAGCTTTACCTCAATAACGTATTATCATGTACTCATGTAGGAAAACGTATATTAATAATACATATCAATAGTCATATTTGACGATCTATTGACATTAATAATCATTCATCAATTACATCATCTGCACGAAGTGATTGAACTTAATCAATGATGGAAATATTGTGCATATTTTAATGTTTTAAAAGTGTGTTTGTCAACATTCAACGTTATTACTTTTCAAAGTTTTAAAATATACGCGTTTTGAGATATCTTATTAATGTCTGCACTTTATGTATACAATGTTGACGTGTGGTAGCCCGCAATGCCATGTGGCTATACATTGCGGTGAAACATGCGAGCAACGGCTGGAACTAGCGAACCATGGGAGGTACTGCAATGAAATTCAGTGTAGCGTTGCACCCAAACCTTACTGCGTGTAGAACAGTTCTCTACAGCAGACAAACTTGCCGTGCACTCTTGATCCGAAGCCGAACGCGCTATCCCCCCCCCCCCCCCCCCCCCCCCCCCCCCCATTACAGGAAGAAAGATGCTGACGGATATCATTAGAAGACAGTGTTCTGTGATATAAATAATGCTCTCAGACAATGCAGCAGGTTCTTAAGTATCGATTGTTTGGTACGTTGACAAATCTATATCATCGTAAGAGTTAAATTGTATTTACTGTGTACTTTGGATCATCATTCTCTCGTCATTACTGTAAGGCCAGATCGTTTTTCGTATTGCACTTAGTATCCATATCGTTTTACTGGAAACATTTCTACACATTATCAATTGTAATCAGTACAAAGCTTTACATTTTATTGCTGAGATTCGAAATGCACAAATTACCTCAAATAACATCACAGGTTTTAATCATGGTAACAAGGTTTGAGCTAAGATTGCCAGTTAACTAAGAGGTGAGGTGAGGTGAGGTGAGTTAGGGTTTAACGCCGCTTTCAAGAGTATTTCACTTATATCGCGGCTGCTAGTGTTTTGGCAGGGAGAAAGCCCGCAACGCCATGTGGCTATGCACTGCGGTGTAACCTGCGATCAGCGGCTGGAACTAGCGAACCATAGGTGGTACTACGCTGAAATTCAGTGTAGCATTGCACCCAAAGCTTACTGCGTGTAGAACAGTTCTCTTCTGCAGACAAAGTTGCCGTGCCCCTGGCGGGATTCGAACTCCGGACCTCTTGAACCGAAGCCGAACGCGCTAACTCGCCCCCAGTTAATATAACCAAGAAGTATTTAAACTGAAATAGCTTGAGTACAAACAATTATACAAATAAGCTGAGCCTGGAGCCACCCTTTACTATAACACTTGTTTAAAACACAGATGACTCAGGCTCATCAAACTCGTTTCAATTAAAAGGGGCTTATAGGTAGGAGGTTACTATGTGAATCTGTGCAAAACTATTGTCTATGGAGGATCTGCATGCGTCCCAGGAGATTAACTGCTAAACGAATGGTTCAACGAGTGCTTATTTTCTAAGGCAAATGATTATTTATTTTTTGTGTTAAACACCCTAATTAAAATGTCAGACCAGATCGATCACTATATTTGAGCTTTAACTCATACTCTTCTCCATCATTAACACTGGATATTTCAGGTCATCTTTGTACTTTCTGGAGTTAATTAATGTTTACATGAGGACGCATCGAGAAAAGAGTGTGTTTGGTATCATACACTTTCTGGTTTGAAATCAACAAAACAAAAAAAAACAAAAAAAATTTAATATCAGTTCGACCTCATGACACAAGGGAATCTTATTCTGAGTTTGTAATGCGGGGACAAAACACATTTCTGATTAGATAAGAGTAAGTGTAAACTGTAAATGACCCAACTAAACTTATGACCTCGTATAAGGTCAAAAAGTCAAATTTGTATTCTACGTAATAAAGCAGACGGTAAAATATATTCATCCCTCTCCAAAGAGGGAAAGTTTAAAATATATTGAACAATGAATATGGATCCCTATTCTTTATTGAATACTAAATTACTCATTAGTAACAAATTCATACCACACAAGACTCTCTGACTAAACGTTTTCAAGATCTGTTCTGGAAGTGGATTTTTAGAAAGCATGATGACTTTGCTATTAGTTTTCAGTTGAAATGTGTCTAAGAGTGTTAAGATCAAGCAGGCTTACTCAAAATACTATTGTATTGGGG
The DNA here is from genome assembly GCA_936450465.1 of Gibbula magus. Lineage (NCBI taxonomy): Eukaryota > Metazoa > Mollusca > Gastropoda > Trochida > Trochidae > Gibbula > Gibbula magus. The sequence continues at coordinate 51,552,563 of OW388291.1, read as the reverse complement.
GATTTCCAATAACAAGCTACTTGACATTGAAAGAATCATTGATCCCACTGACGCATGGTTGTGTTATGAGATGGGCTCAATAAGACTGGTTCTCTCATCTTTGTTGGAAATTAACAAACTGGCAGATTACAAACTTTGCCATGGTACTTTTCAATCTATTTTAACCAGTTTGAACAATATGAGTGACACATCGAATTATTCATTTAAAGTATTTCAATAGATATGATTTAATATTTGTTAACTTGTTTTTAAAAAAGATACTTATATTTTCAAAAAATAAATTTCAAACATATTTTCGGCTATATTGTTTATAAAAACATGTCGAATTAAAATGTTGGACAATTTTAACAGGCTATTAAGCTTATCAAGTCTTTGTTACAATATCACTTCAGTAAGAACGTCGTGCTACAGCGCCTGTGAAGGTAAATTAAGCTTACGGTAATATTTGACAAATACCTTTTTACATCCGTGCATGTCAGCCGACAAGGCGGGTGTGTCAATGCTTTAGTGTCAATGAACATGTCTGATACATTTAATTCGAATGATGAGGAATATCGGAGTTTAAGGGGCAGTAGCACGTTTTTTTCAAATTTTATTTTTTCAAATTTCCCATTTGTAATAATAGTTCATGTCATTTATATAGACTTAAGAGGGTAAAACATCTTATTACCCAAACCAATTATCTGTATTGGTAATAGCGGTGATGCGTATAATGCAAAAATTGCATGGCGGCCATTTTATTGTGAACACAATTTATTATTTCAAAGGACATAAACGATTCCCATGGCTTTATGGAACCATGTACACTAATTTTTTAACTTGATTTTCTGAAGAGAGAAGGGTATTTTACTATTAGTGACATTATTTTTCAAATACGTTTCATCAACTTATTTGAGCGAAAAAACGTGCTACTGCAAATGAAGAGAAGTTCCCTCTAGCACGTGAGAAGCTTGCAGTCCGTGTTCGTCGTGTGAGGCATTGAGGGTAGTGTATTCAGTGCCAATGCATCTGTCCGATATATTAAATCGCATTAGAATAGGGAAACATTTCGGGAAGAATGGTTAACTACAGTTGTTATCCCCCGTCGAAACAGCAATATAGAAAATGACCTCCATCCGTTCATGCCTCCGGGTTTCGTTTCTGGGCCAGACCTAAACTTAGTAGGTACAGTCATCATGTGTAGCTGTGCCTTTTGGGTTTTCGACTTCTTTGGAATTTTATTTTTATTCGTTTTCATGGAAACAATACTTTGGCATAGCATTTAGTGCCAGAACTCAATAAGTCTGAGCCCTACCTCAATGAAATTTGGTATGTGGAACAGTCATCTTGGGGTTTTCGACTTCTTTGAATTTTACTTTTAGCTGCTCCCATGGTAACAAAACTTAACATATTGTTTCCGGACCAGAACTTAAAATTGTAAGGCCTAGCTCAGAAAAAGTTGGTGAGTGGAACAATTATCATGTGAAGATTTGTTTTGGGGCTTTTTTCACCTTTTTCGGACTTACCCATTTCCATGGAAAAACATCTTTATCTCGATTCTGGATTCTTTTTACTATTTCACTTCCAGAACTGTTAGGCAATAGGCAGATATTAATACATCTTGGGAAGTATATATATCAATTTATTACTAATGAGTGATTTAGGATTTATAAAAGAAAAAAGCTCTATGATCATTGTTCACTTTGTTTCAAAATTCAAAACTGGTGAGCTTGACCTTATTTTCGAGGTGACTATGACCCTTGACCAAATGATGTGTCTTACTGAACTCAATGTTAACGGCGGGGGACATTGCCATGTTAGTGGCAAACACTTGTTATATTAGAAATGCCATAATCATGTGGCTATTAAAGTGTGAGCGTGCGTGCCGTGCGTGCGTTTTATGGCGATTCTCTGAAGATTGCACAGCATGTTTATTATTAGTTACACGTTGTTTTGACAGGGTGTACAGCACTATAGCGCCCTTGTATATTCACTATTTTCATGAGGAGGTTGACCTGTCTTCACAAATCCGCCTACACCGTTTCAGATAGAGCGCCCAGCTTGTGCAATCTTCACAAACTTAATATCTGCTCTTGCTTCCCTGTTGCTCGTTTCCGTACGTAAGCGGACAGCCTCATCTGGACGGGTAGGAGTTTTGCCTCGTCTGATCGGGATCAACTTGTTCATTACCAGTGTCCTCTCTCGGCACTTGTCTGCGGTGCCAGCCTGCAATAATAACAAATATATATATAATAACTTGTTTATTATTTTACATAATTTCTTAGTTACAATTATCATTGTTTATATATTATTTATTAATATGTTTATATTATTATTATTATTATTTATCAATAAAAGTATTACCTTCGACGTGGTGGGGGCGGGATAGCGCAGTGGTTAGCGCGTTCGGCTTCGGATCAAGAGGTCCGTGGTTCGAATCCCGCCAGGGGCACGGCAACTTTGTCTGCAGTAGACAACTGTTCTACAGGCAGTAAGGTTTGGGTGCAATGCTACACTGAATTTCAGTGCAGTACCACCCATGGTTCGCTAGTTCCAGCCGTTGCTCGCAGGTTTCACCGCAATGCATAACCACATGGCGTTGCGGGCTTTCTCCCTGCCATAATACTAGCAGCCGCGATATAAGTGAAATACTCTTGAAAGCGGCGTTAAACCCCAACTCACTCACTCACTCACTCATTCGACGTGGTTGCTGGTCCTGACCGCGACGTTGTACTTTCATCAGCTGTTCCAACTTGCCGCCGGCGGGAACTCTAGCCTCGATCTCTGAGAACATGGGTCTGATGGACTAGCTGCGCCTGCTAAAAGGGAAGGGCCATCAGCTTTCGGACAAACGTCTTGGCGGACTCTTTCATCATGTAGGCATTCTAAAATGAATATACAATATTATAGGATATGACCTTCTACTTGATAATGTAATAAAATGAATTTTATTTATTTACTTTAGTTTATCTCATAAGACATTTATTTCGTTGTCGTACCGCAAACACGGTGTGTCCATTCATCGCAGTTGTCACAGCTGACGGCATGTGTGTTTCTCCTCAGTTTTCCGACAGACAGTGCACGGGAATGGCATGATGAGAAGTGTGATTGAAGTTTCCATGTTTCAGTTTTTATATATTCCATTAAGTGATTTGCGCGTTTTGCGTCGGATCAAGCGGCTCGGGGTTCGAATCAAGCCAGGGGCATTGAAACATTTTCCCTGCCGTAATACTAGCAGCCATTTTAAGTGAAATACCCTTGAACGCGGTGTTAAAGGTACATCAATTGTGTTGTTGGGGGTCACATATTCAAAGCGTTATAAATGGTCTTACTTTATCGAGAAGTACCGACTGTTACCGAAAACAACCATTTTGATGACAGACAAGGTGATAAATTTGGGTTGATCATGTTTAATAGGTCATATAACTACTATGCATGTAAATGGGGCGTGCAGTTTCGGTTTCTGCACATGCATAATGATGTAACTCGATTTTAATTGGAAACTAGTAATTATGATATATTTGGCGATAGGGGATGAATGTGCAAGCAGAGTGAATTTATTTGCTCTGTAAACACCACATATGGTGAGTCGGAGCCTAATAAAAGTTTATGAAACACAATGGATGCACCTTTAAACCCTCACCTCACCTCATTCAAGCATTAATAGAACGGTCACACATTTCGTATTCCCTGATGGTGTGTACCAAAGAAAAATACAGACACCAAATTTATTTGAGTAGTTAAACCATTTCTCATATTGGTCAAGTGCTCAACATTTGGGTTATGGGTGTAAGTAAAATCTCGTGCCTACAAAAGCCTTCGTACATTATAACAACTCTTTGTTTCATGAGAATAGCAAGCAACAAGTTAATAAAATGACTGTAGGGTTTTTTGGTTGATATATAATCGGTTATGCGACTGTGTATTGAAATTCTTCAAGGCAGTGTATATGGTAATAGGCGACAAATCTAACGAATGCCTTCTTCTTTATCTGCATAACACAAACACAGATTGGCTGACTCTCTATTTATAGGCTGTATAACTTCGCTGCTATATAAACATTACTGTGTCATAATTTTTGGTGTCTTACCTGGACAACGATATTAGGACCAATGTCAAAACGTCGCTTTAAAAGAATAAAGAAGTTGATTATCCATAAAATTTCTATTCTTCTCACCTGGAAAGCAACATGTTGTATTAGAGGAGAAATATTGGAAGATTCTTCGAGGTATACATGTGTACATATGAATTGCGCTAACAATTTTTTAGTTGATTGAACTCGTTAAATAATTAGTTGATTGAACGTGTCCATTATCAATTGAATTATTTAAATCAGGTTCATTCGTAAATAATAAACAGAAATGAGTCATTTATGATTTGCAAACATAACTATTTGTCAAATTATTAAATTGTATTAATATATTTTTTATTTCTCTGAATGACTGTTATTTGAAAGTAGTGTGACATTAACCGGTTATATCATTATTTGCTGAGATAAAGATGGAAGTTCATACATGTATGTATCTATATATATGTTAAGTTCTACAATGTATATTGTAATATGATCTACTTATAAATTGCTTAGATATTGTTTCAAATATAAATTGACTTCGCGATACATTCAATTATCTGATAATTTTTTTTATATAAACGAGTGTGAAACTAAGGAATTGTCGCCTTTGAATACTTGTCTCATTTTAAATATATAGGAGTAAAAACATTTGTTTTCATGATGAATGTCATTTGTTTATCATATATAAAATGTCAAATACCTTGTCACTTTCACAATAGGTTGTAAATAGATACTTGCTACCCCTCTCGTGAAAATCAAGTATTCAGAAATTAGAAGATGTCATTTTTCATGGGATTTTGCTTTTATAACGATGACAACTATTGTAGATACCACAAGACAGTGCAGGTGTTCTTGAAGTCCCCAAGTGCTATTAGCTATTTCCAGTAGAATGCGTGACAGAAGTAATCCTATATATACATGGCGCCAGCAGTGTGACGTTTTAAAGAAAGAAGAATACTTATCGGATCAGTGCTAGTATTTAACTGACAGAGAAAGAAAGTGGGTTAAGTTCTTTGTCAACATAGACTTCCTCCTTATCCTTTAACATACCTATTCTGTGGAATATAAGAATTGAGGCGACATACAAAGGGCATGTGTGTTGCAAATTCCGATTTTGACAATGGCGTGGCTTGAATGGTAAAGGAAGCTTTTCAAGTAAATTGCCTCCTAGAGAATAATCAACCCTGTTCAGAGATAAAAAGTTATTTACCTTTCCCGATAGAGGCAATAGTGTGTAACATATATTCCTCATAACGTGTTGATTTAATCAGACTAAGAGAATATGAAAATGATTTAGACCATAATGAATGACAGACTATCTTTCTCGAGTTATATCATATTGTGTAATTCGAATGACGGATTATCTTTCTTGAGTTATATCATATTGTGTAATTCGAATGACAGATTATCTTTCTCGAGTTATATCATTTGCATAATTCTCGAGCCTAAGCGAGAGAATTACACAATATGATATAACTCGAGAAAGACAATCAGCCATTCCCCCTCATGAGATTGTTATTGTTTATATTACCCATAAAACACATTTTAAGAAAACCCTCGAATATTAAAAGCGAAAAGTTTCCTTCAAAGAACCCGAGGAGGAGCTGTAGTCCAATATCCATACACTTGTGACATGATTTCACTACTCACGTAGCTATCCTCGATGCGAGTAAAATGTCCCCTGCGAAAATGTCTTCCACAATGATATTTAGATGTAGCTGTAGTTGAACGTTATGTATTTCTGCCCATTTCTTTAAATCCATGATTACATGGTATACGTAATAACACATTTCATATCAAGAGGTCTACGAAGCTCAAAAGCAAACCGACTCAAGCCGAAAATCCCTGTGACGTTACAATCAACATTGTGACATCATAATCGTTCGTGTCTATGACGTCATTGTATTCGAACGAAAGCCGTCGCTATTGAAAATTGCTGTTAAACTAAATTAGTAATCGATAGTTTCATTAATTTTAGGACAATTTAACTGCTTCCTCCGATATTTGATGCGTCGGCACATGTAAGAAAACGCTTCTATCAACTACGGGAAATAAATAAAACATGTTTAAAGGCAGAAGACGGTTTCTCAAGTTACCAGTCGGAAAATCAAGTTTATGTCCCTCGTGAAATAATTTTACTTTGTCTCGAGGCTTGACAATAGACAAACCAAAATTATTTCACGAGGGACATGAACTTGAAGTGAAAGGGGAACGAGTTATGTATCCTATTTATAACCAACGCGCATTTAATACGATTTATTGTGTTTTAAAATATATATTCAGTTGTCCCTATAAAGGAACGGAACAGCGGAGTAATATCAACCCTGTCACAGCATCTATAAGTTCATAATATTGCGACGTTCAATATTCACGTTTTTTAAAATCAAACCATTCTATAAAATCGTCGGTATGGCGAAACCAGTTGCACTAGTCATGCTGAAGGAATCAAACGTCATATAACATCTCCCTGCTCGAAGACATGAGATGAGAGTTATCCATCCTTTGAATGACGTCATGTCATGGCGGCCGCCATTCGCATGTTTCTCGTCGTCGGAATGTGTAAACAAGCTAAAACACATTAAATGTAAGTTTTAGATGAACATCGTCGTTAAAATGACTTTCCTTTCGGGTAGCTTTGCCTTGTGGGTATAAATTCACTATGCACCTTTACGAACACGTTATTTGAGCGTTTGGTGCAATGTCATTCCCAACGGTAAGACTGAGAGAAAAAACTCTAGTTGCATTCTAAACGTTGTGCTTATTAGCTCTGCTCTAGTCAAGGTGTATTTGTTAATCATTCATTAAAATCAACTGTTGTGGTGAGTACGAGTTCCTGAATCAACTGAGCAATGAGATAAATATCAATTATAAGTGTTGTGTGTAAAGTGTCACGAATGAATTCACGTTCGTTTTATGAAAGAATAAAGTAGTTCAGGCAGTGTCAAAGTTCATCGTTAGCCAATCAAATTACTTGAAGATGTTATGACACATATGTGTCATAACAGTGTGTTGTGAAACCCCTTTACGAAGTACCACGTGGGTATTAACACTTATTTACCTTTTCATGAGATCACTTTATTTCAGTTAGCTGAACGTGCTACCGCGCCTTTAGATTAGAGCATGCAAATAAAGTAACAGTAACTTACCTTTATTTATATCTACTTCTCAGCATCAACTAGTGAGAAGTTATTGATTTACGCTGCTTCGTCAGTATCACGTAGAGTCATAAGTGGCGATCAACTGGTGATATTTTAAATTTAAATTTCTTGAATAGCTTTTCTGTTGATAGGAAAAGGATTGACTGTAGAGCTGTGTTGAGCTGTTCGAACCTTTTTCATCAATATATTTTTATAACCGCTTATCAATTCTCAGCAAAATGTGCTTCAATTTGATAACTTGAGCATGATGAATAGAATCTTAACGTTTAAGCAATATCTAAAGTACTTCTCTCTACTGTATCAAAGATCAAACTATGACTTTCACATGCACTAGCTGAATTATTGTCCAGACATTCATCCATCAAAGTTGAATATTTACCTTCTTTATCCCCAATGTGAGTTATTATTAAGCTACAAGGTACATACAATTGTAGTCATTTCTTGCATACGTGAAGCTAGTTTTGTGTACAAATCATTTAACTTCAATGGCATGTGTAACTGAGTAATATAAAATAAGCATGTTTAGAAATTCCAAATCATATGAATCCTCAGATCAATTTAAATAAATTAGCATGTGTAATATGCAGTGTGTATATTCTGTTACTTGGTGAAGTTGTGTTACTTTGTGGTGTTATTCTTCTGTTTTCATAGATAACATCATATTTTCATAACAAGGACGTTTGCTGTCAGGAACTAACATCAATAATATATAATAGACGAACGTTTTAAATAACAGTTCCATCATGACATTTTAAAATTCTTAATTTTGAATGGTTTATTTTATCCCCGAACGGAGGTTCGAACACGATTTTTGTGGTAAAAGCGATTTACTGAGTATGAATACATTATGACGTTTTATGACGCAAGATTCTAGACCAACATATGTCATTTATATGTCTTCTTTCAGGAATCTCAAGATCTTTAACATGGAAACCCCTATCGACGGAAGCGACTATTTCCTTTCGGAAAGGGAACACTGCAGGTCATTTAACAATGTAATAAATATTAAATTCAAATCCACAAAAATAAAACTATCAGTCGGCATTGTTTGTTGTTTTTAATGGAAGTCTGTCAACTAGTTTTATGAACATGATACCCAAACGCAACCAGACAACTGTACATCTATCGGGATATAATTGTACTTCACGTGGCCAGAATACAATCATATGATTGGACGAAAGCATTTGAGTGTGCTCGAATAAGTATTGGAGGTCGCCTCTAGTTTAATATCGATGGGGGAAAACTATCATCTACGTGTTGTGTTAGCCAAACCGATTTCCATTATTATCGACATACGGAGATATTGATTCTCAGCAAAATGTGTAAAAGAATATTAACATGCTTCATAAATTATCATCAATTCATCATTTATAATTTTCAGAAACACAAAATTCACTCCATCATTATTTTATGTTTCATTAAAATGCGATTTTTGCTTATCAAATGAACCAATTTTAAAATGCATATAACTGAAATATCACGCCATAAATGACATATAAAACAAGTTTACTAATGTTACCAATATACTATATAACATTGTAATTGTAAAAGAAAGACCATTGACATTTTATATTAAATAGACTAAATCAATTGCACACAATACCAATTACGTGTGCTTATACCCTGCCATTCCTCATGTTAGGTTGTCTCCAGTTCCGTGAGGATTTGCGGAGAAAGATTTCTTGCTAATTTGGTCCAAGATATGTTCAATGTGGACTAAAACGAGCTACATTGGTGGCCATAGTATCTGTGTAACTCAACTGTTCTCAAGATGTTGGATCACAGGTCTTCTGTGATCAATATGTTTTTTCTTAACTGTGCTTGAGCTTACACTTTAGCTGTCAGACAACACTGTTTCTCAACGCAATTAGTTAAGAGTTAGAGAGTCCCTTTTACAACGCAATATGTTATGATAATGGAATCATCATGTGCAGAGTTCACAGCAGGACCAAAGTTGTGTGACTGTAAGCTGCACAGCCAGCACACAAAATATTCCCTTGGGGTTTTAATATGATAAATTCACGTTTCAGTGGTTATATTTGAGCATTTCCATATAGACAATTTTCGTAACATTTTGTTCCGAGTCTTTACTGAATTCCTCATCTTGACGCCTATGACATACATATATACATTAAGGTCCCAATACAAGACAAGAACCTATTATAAATGTTGTATTGTATCACTGGCATGATTGTGAACAATGCAATATAAGTACACATAACAACGTAGTAGATACTATTTACATTTAGTACAGAATGAAAACAATAGAGTAAATATAGAACTTCATTACCCAAAATGAATGGAGTTTGAAATACAAATACAAATGTTTCTATGCACTGAAGTAAGTGACATGGTATTTACACCTTTGTCTTTGCAAACAGATTCATATGATGTGAATAATGATCCGTGAGAATATTCTGAGGGGAATTGACCCTCACAATTTTCCTTACTCGGTAGATTAGGGTGATATATCGATCAGCCTCATTTGACGTCTCATCATGCAGAACTAACAAATGAATGTCTACACTAATTCAGTTATTGTTGAACACTGGTATCAGACATATGGATTTCAAGCTCGATTGGATGTCTGGGTTCAGATGACAGGACTGATGAAAACCAACTGCTTGTCAGTTAGTCACCACGTCTAACAAATAAATTGTTATAATCATATGTATCGTTTGCATTTATACGATGCATATGAATGATATAGCTTGCCTTGACCACGATAACTATAATACTTATTTGCTAAAAGGAATATCAATACATATCTAACCTATTCCTCTTAGAAATATCATGATATGAATGCACAAACATTATCCTCCGAAGAGAGATGAATCTATGCTGTAGTGATATGTTTTGACTCAGAGTAAGAAACTATGCAGTCATTATAAGCAATGTGAATAACTCTCATAGTTGCCATAGACGGACGTTTTTAAACTTAAGGTTATATAATCAAAACCTAAAATGTGACTGAATCCCTGTCTCCACAATGATCACACCAATGATGTATACTCATAGAAGCACGTCAAGGATGAAGCTTTATATTCTCAGGAAGGAGAGTTTTCAACCGAGGAAATAAAGATTATTGAAACAAAATTTAATATTCATGACAATTGATTCTGTTGTATACTTAATCTGCAAATGAAAGTCTCGGTCATGTTGTCGTGTAAAATGTTACATCATGTTATAATTCTAACTCTACTTTGTTATATTTTGAATTACTGAAACTCTGTAGGTTATCTGTCTTTGAAAAACTCACATAAGTACCAAGAAGTACCTATGGCTCTATGCATGTTCAACTATTTAACGTTATTAAGATTTTAATTGCACCACGTCCAATATTTCTACATTTACTGTCTCGCACCCACTGTCACAACAATCCAGTGTTGTCCAATCATCAACTTGCTATCTTGTATACAGCTGCTTAACAAAAGTTTGTTTAACTGTGTTCCGAAGTCAGTGCAAATATCATGTAATTCCGTGTTTAAGTTTGCTTCATTCCTTAGTTATGCCCGCAAAAGTTATGAATCTTTGTTTAGACGTAGAAAAATCATTTCTTTATCATATTCTAAAATATGATACTAATATTTGTACAGGAGCAAATATTGCAAGGATTTATATAACACCGGGGTCCAAAAATCCCAAACTCAAACATTTATATTGTTTTTTAAAATTGTCATTTTTTAATCATTTAGGGAAAAAACATAATTCCTATCATCACATTGACCAATATCTTCTATTACTGTCGAAATTTTACAGACATTATGTTTAATTAATATTTTATTGCAGAAACAATTAAATCTAAATTTTCTAATTTTGACCCCTTGTCTCTTTTGTTTTACCCCAACATTGTTTCTGACATGTTACATATATGATCCTTGTATATGTAGTGTAAAAATGATTTCTCTACATCTTGTCCAAAAATAATATCAATAAGGTGTTCCGTTAAGAAATAATGCCAAATCGAAGTTTTCAAAAAATGATAATTTTACATAGGAAATATTGCATAGTTAAACAAACTTTTGTTAAGCAGCTGAATAATCATCTGATCATTTCTGTTTGCCAATAAGCAAATACTCAAAATGTGGATTAATATTTACCTGATAAAATTATTCCAGCAAATCAGGCCCCCTAAGTAATTGAAGGAATTGCGTCAATTTTGAAGAAAATGCATCCAAATTTGAAAGAAACACCCCAATTACAAAAGAAAATGCTTCTTTTCTCGAACATACTTTCAAATTTAAATGGGCTTTCTTCAAAACTGACGCATTTCCTCCAATTGACCATTTTCCAGTTTTGACGTTTAGAGTTATCCGCCCTTGACCGCGGGCAACGTCACGCTTGATGCTAATGGGAAAGAGCGTTACCTCGCGACCGGGCGATGTGGAAATAGCAGCTGATGAGTTTGAGAAGGTCGTAGTTTGAAAAACCAAAATGATATGGATTAACCCTTCAATAATCAAGTTTATTTTTCAAGCCTTTTCTTCTATTTTATAAAAAAAAAATAAAGCATTTTGACAGCGACTACCGTACGACTCTAAGCGACCATAAAGCGTTGGTAATCCGTTGCGAAAAATATTGTCATAATTATACTTTCAGTCAGATTTTTTTCAAATATTTTTTACCGTGTCAGAATTAATCTCAGCTAGATTATATAATTTCAGTGTAATTGTTTTGACGGTTGTTTAGACGTCAGAATGTTTAAAGTAGTATCATACATACGCAGTTTTATCATGGTGCTGTTGGCTATAAAAGTAAATATCGTAAAAGTAAATATCGTAAATTAATCAAATGTTTTTCACCTATTTATTCACAGAAATAGAAACAGAAATCAATATACCAGGCTACAATTTTTTAAAGTTGTTAATACATGTATGATTCCTACATGATTTATAAAAATATTCATCAAAACGTTATGGCTGTTGCAGTTTCTGTTATGAGCGGTAACTTATCGTCATGTCACAACTTATCCAGCCAACTGTCTGAAAATAAATGTTATGTATCGCTATATTATCTTGAATCAAAATAAGCTATTGAATATTACAGATTTCTAGTGATTTCATACTCGCTACTTGAGTAATCTCATTCCCAAAAACATTGTAGATCTACATGTAGGTACGTACAATAATCTCTATTTTTAAATGTTCCGTCTTCAGGTTTATGAATAACGTACGAGTATCAACGAAGTAAGTGGGAAATTACACTATTTCTGAAAATGAACGATAAAATGAAAAGTGTGGTTTCAGATAAAGACCCCGAATACATTCGCTATAATAACCCTACAACATTCCCAGTTAGCGTTTTTTAAAAAAAATACTGTGCATGTAAAGTAGTCCTACATGCAGAAAATTAAATTTCGTTCATTCATAATTTTGAAAATTGTAGATTTCAACCTTCAGAAATGTTAACGTTCAAATAGTGTATACAAGTCGAAACGAACATTTTTGGTGTGTACAATGAAGTATATTTTACGTATGATATATTTGTGTGTGTTTCTTCATGTTTGACATTTGTCCAAACATTACGGGAACATTTCTTTAGTTATTATCGTCCGCTACAACACTGTGGGACTCCTTTAAAATACCATCATGGAGCATGTGTGTGTTTTCGTTTTGTTCTAAAACTCGAAAGACAACCATTGCAGAAAATCAATAAACTCTCATAAATTTTGTTCATGTATCAAACAAATATGTACGTATTGCTTTTTGGTGTAAGTTATTGTTTTACGACGGTTCGGCAGTATCGCAGCGATGATCAGCGGCGATTGATATGTATTGGCAAAATTGCATCCATCACAACAAAACAACTTAGGTCCGGCACGACGGTAGTGTTGAATAGGTACAGAAAATTTGAATACAGCCATAATTATTACACAAAATATAAAGAACGCTAGAATGTGTTGATTGCTTAATTGATTAAATTGAACATTACATATATATATATATGTAGGGTGAAAGTTCAATATGATCACCTCAGTGGAACACGTTGATTGAAAAAACAGCACACATGGTTTTCTCTCACATGTTATGACGTAACTACCGTTCAGGGAAAATCACTACATTTTCTAAAATTCAGTTTTCATAACAAATCAAATGACAAATGCATAACATTAACTTTAATTAAAGTTAATTTAACTAGAAAGTGTTTTTACCCGTAAAAAGAGATGTCTCCCCCTTCCTCAAATGCTCCAAACCTCTAAACAATACTATCATAAAGCATCATTAATGTTCTCTGTATAATTCAACTTGAATAAATAACCTATCAACTCCACAATTGTAACCAAAAAAATATTCAAAACTATAAATGATTTGATGCTGAAATAAAAGCCAGTTTTTTTAAAAAGACTAAGTCCAAATCGATGAGGTGGAAATAAAAAAAATAATTTTGTTTTAAAGCTCTAACCCCCAAAAGGCACATCTACATGATGTCGAGAGACTGAATACCAAGTTTGGTGATGATTGGTGATGATTGGTCACATAGTTTTAGAGATCTGCTCCGGAAACGAACACTACCCTTGAAATAGACTAAGTCCAAATCGTTGCCATGGAAATTAAAAAAAAATTAAATTAAAAAAAATCCCTAACCCCAAAAGGCACATCTACACGATATGGAGAGACAGTATACCAAGTTTGGTGATGATTGGTCACATAGTTTTAGAGTTCTGCTCCGGAAACGAAATGGGAACGCCGACGCCAACGCCGACGGGAACTCAGCTAAAACGAATATGTCTCCCGACCCTTCGGGGGGAGACATGATTACAAGCAAAATATTAAAGTGCAAGTCTTGTATAATTGTATTGTGTAATTGAACGAAGATTTATATTTTTAATCTTTAATTGATTACTAAATTCATCGCTTAATATGATTTTTTTATAATTAAATGTATATAGCATCGTACATATATGTTGACCAAATCTCACATGTTTATTTCACTTTTATTATCAACTTAATAGATACTGAATCATATCTTACAAAGCGTAAATAATGTAACAGAAGTGGTTGGTGCTCTCGGTCTAGTAACGCATACAGCTTTTAAAAGGTTTAACATTATCTATAAATGTAAGAAATTAATCTATAGATAAATTCAAATACATTCATTTAAGTGGCCTTTGAAGTGCATGTCAATACTATTTCGGGTAAGGGACATGTACATGTCTCCAGAAATTGAACTGATTCGTTAGGAGTTTGTCACATGTATATATCTTCTTCGGAGTGTCAATTAAACATACATTTTCATAAACATAACTATTGTAACGTTTTCTTTTGAATTCCTCAGAGATGAAAGCTAGGCATGAAAAGTATTTTTTTTAAAGTAGACAATATGGCCTTCTTAAATTGTGACTACCGCTCAGTCGCTCATGAGCATCATGAATATGATATTTAATTTAACAATAGATTGATAAAGAAATGGGAAAAAACTGCAGATCAAAATGTTGAGTCTAATAAACTTATTTTCCCTCAAACAATGAGGCCCTATTTTCATTTTTATTTTTTATTTCATAAATTAAATAAATTATAACGTTTTGTCTGTTGAAAAATACAACCAAATTAAATTGGACTGAATTTTAATTATGCCCGTGGTCGAGTCGATCGGTTAATCTTTCTTGATGTAGGCTATTCACAAAACTTTTCAATAAATTAAATGCACTACCAAAATATATTATCTCATGTATTATTAATAAAATGATAATTCTTCCTCACCCATTAAACAAATAATACATGTGATAATAGGTATGTCTATGATGCCTTTATAAGGTTAATACCACCATACAGGCCTATGTAGCCTTGTTCATTTGATCATTTCAAGGAAAATATCAGCTATCGTTGACTTTTTCAAGCGAGTTCTTTTGATGGTTAATCCTTTGACACGTGTCAATGTTCGTGGCATAGTATGTTTAGGTCGAGGCGAGCGTGAAAATGTAACCAAAATAACGTTGAACTGAACGTAAGCTTTGACGGCTTGCCCGCGGTCACGTGACTTTTCCAAGGGACGTCACTCTAAACCCACTCGTTTCGCGAAACTGGAAAATGGTCAATTGACCATTTTCCAGTTTTGCGAAACGAGTGGGTTTAGATTGACGACCCTTTGAAAAGTCACGTGACTGCGGGCAACGTTATTTTGGTCACCTTTTCACGCTCACCTCGACCTAAACATACCATGCCACGAACTTTGACAGGTGTCAAAAGATTAACCATGAAAAGAACTCATTTGAAAAAGTCAACGATAGCAGTTATTTCCTCAAAATTCTCAAATGAACAAGGCTACATATATAGAGGTATTTACCTTATATATATATATATATATATATATATATATATATATATATATATATATATATATATATATATATATATATATAACGGTATCATAGGCGTAGCTATGTGTAACATAATCAGATGTAATTTTTCATGTGAAGGAAGAAATAGTCATTTTGTAAATAATAGGCTACATGGCATAATAATTATGGCAGTGTATTAAATTTGCTACATCCCATCGTTAATTTATTGATAAGTTTTATCAATAGCCAACATCACGAAAGATTAACCGACCGACTCGACCACAGGCAGAATGATACCCCCGCTTTTAACATTGGTCAAAGAGAAATGTTTGAAAATAGCAAAAGGGCATCAATGTTTAAACTTTTGTATGAACAGACCATTATATATAAGTATTGTTAAAGCAGAGTAAGTATTACACTTGTAAGCATGTTTTAGAAGTAAAAAAAAAAGTCGAATTTTTTTTTAAAATGGCATTGAATATGCAAATGAGCGTATGAAACATACAAATATGCAAATGAAGGTATGAAATATAAAAATGACAGATATACACATCAGTGGTTTCGTAACAATTGAACAATTAGTGTCTGAGTTATGAGTGGAACTAAAAGTGTGAATGGCAAAGTAAAAAAACGGAGAAAATGTGCATAAATTATGCAAATGAGGGTATGAAACATACAAAAGGCAGATGTACACATCATGGTGATTGTACATATCAAGTTTCGTAAAATTTGAGCAACTGGTTTCAGAATTATGAGCGGAACAAAAAACCGGACGGACGCACGGACGGACAGACGTGCTGACCGCTATATACCCCCGATTACTTCGTAGAGGGGGTATAATTAAAATTCAGTCTGATTTAATTTGCTTGTATTTTTCAACAGACAAAACGTTATAATTTATTAGACTTAACATTTTGATCTGCAGTTTGTTTCCACTTCATCAATCTATTGTTAAATTAAATATCATATATAAATAAATATAAATAAATAAATGACTATTTAATAGTATTTTAATAGCGCATTATCCACTGGTCGTATGTTTTGAGCGACTAGGCGGTAATCACAATTTTAAGAAAACCATTTTGTCTGTTTTGTATTACTTTTCATACTTCATACTTTCATATCTGACGAATTCAAAAGAGATTTAAAGGTTACAAAGGCTATGTTTATGAAAATGTATGTTTAAATGACACGCAGAAGAAGATATGCATATGACAAACTCAAAACGAATCAATTCAATTGTTACTAGACCTAAAGCGCCAACCACTTGTATTACATTATATACGCTTTGTAAAATATGATTCAGTATCAATAACGTTGATAAAAACAACTCTGAAATAAACAGAAACGATTTAATAAACGTGTGAGATGTGATCAATATACAGGTGCGGTGCTATATACATTTAATTACAACACTTTCATATTGAGCGATGAATTTAGTAAACAGAATTAAATTTTCACCCTAAATATTTATGTAATGTTTTAAACAATCAATCAACACATTTTAATGTTCGTTACCGTTTGGTTAGATACTTGTATTAAGCACAGACAACCGCACAACTACCAAATCTTTGCTGTATGTAATTGTATTGCTGTATTCAATAGTTTATATAATACCTTTTAACACTACCTCGTAGCGGATCTAAGTTCATTTTGTTATCATGCATACAATTTTGCCAACAAATCTAAATATCAATCGCAGCTCATCATGGCTGAGATACTACCTATAACCGGCGTAAAACAATAACTCACTCCAAATAGCAATACGTATATATTGTTTTGATACATGAACATGCAACTTCCTTCTTTAAGGGTGTAATTCGTTTTTAAGGAAAACCATTGAGAAATCCCTGAATAGAAAAAAAACGCACATCTGCCACGGTTGCCTTTCGAATTTTGGAACAAAATGAAAACACATGTATGTTCCTTCAGGGTATTTCAGAAGAGAACAACTAAAGATACTGAGTATTACTCGACTTTTTCAATATTCCCGTAATGTTTGGACACATTTCAACATGATCACACATTCATACATACTATTTAAAAAAGTGTACATACCAGAAAGTACCTTTCGAAAGTATTTGAACCTTAAAAGGTCGAATTCGAATTTTTAAAGAACGAATGAACGACAATAAATTCTACGCATTTTATCTTTATCTTCATCTCAAACCACACTTTTTAATTTTATTATCATTTTAAAAAAAGAGTTTAATTTCACACTTTCTGTTTTGATAATCGTACGTTATTCATAAACCTGAAAGACGGGAATTTAATAAATAGAGATTATTACCCTAGGAAGTGTGTCATATGACTTTTACGAAACGAATGTGAATGTTTGTATTGCCCGAGCGAGAGCGAGGGTTATACATAAATTTGCACGAGTTCCGTAAAAGTCACATGGCACACTTTCGAGTGTAATCATTTCTTTATTACCCATTTTATTCCATTTCATTCGCGTAAAAATAGTCAGGAAACGGTTCACTTCCATTGCGACGGCAAGCTACAGTGACGTCACGAACAATCGTTTTATGACGTCACAGTCGACGGAATACGGTAAGTCGCGGTGAAACAATGGTTGCTAGGCAAAAGTGATATGTGCACATGTGCTCGTATAGAAAATATTAACTCGGTCATTTTCAACCATATGGGTAATAATAGTGAATATTGTACCTATGTAGATCTACGATGTTTTGGAGAATCAGATACTCACGTAGCGAATATCAAATCACGTGACATATAAAATATTCCATAGCTTATCATATGAGTAATTATATTTTGAGTGAAGATAATATAGATATAGGCCTACATACAAGTTTCTTTTCAAATAGTTGGCTAGATAAATGTTTTTGTGACATAACGATAAGTTGCTGCTCATTACATAAACTGCAGCGGTCATGTTTTGATGATAAGTTCGATAAATCGTATAGGAATCATGGGCCTAGAATCTACATGTATTAACAACTTTCAAATATTTGTAGCATGGCATATTGTTTTCTTTTCAAATAATATGTATGATTTGTATTTAAAATTTTGCTGACGTCTATTTACGCTCGTAATTGGCAAAACAATTAAACCGAAATTACATAATCTAGCCGTGATTAATTCCAACACGATGAACAATATTTGAAAAAAAATGTGACTGTAAGTATAATTATGACATTTTCTCCCCAACGAATGACCAACGCCTTATGATCGCTTACAGTCGTACGGCAGTCGCTGTCACAATGTTTTATTTCTATAAAATAGAAGAAGAAAAAAAAGGCTTGAAAAAAAACCGCTTGATTATAATCAGATTATTCAAGTGTAAATCCTATAGTCCGTTTGTCTTGAAAACGTACCGATGAATTTAAAGTTTAACAAAAATGTGAAAATAATACGATGATGTGAAAATTGCGAACCCCGTAGTTTTACCCCGCCAATTTGACTTTCAATTTTCAGAATTTTCTTTAACTTAGGAAAAACAAAAGATCATAGTTTGAAGTGGCTGTTATTTGTTTGTATGACAAGGGGATATGCATTGTGTTTGGAAGAGTTCACAAACACACGTGATTTGCGTGATCAACGTTAACATAGAATACCGTAGTCTCTTTATTAACTTGATCATCGCAATACTGATTGAAGTGAGAACTTATAGGCATAAGCTTCCGAGTTCGTTACATGCACATTCTACCATACAATACCTTATCTCTTACTGAATTTATTAAATCCTTTTAGACTTAGAAATTAGACAGGTATTCTATCTTCCATTGGTTTTATTCAAGAACAGAGGATGACTGATGAGTCACCTGGAACATAATACACATCAACATAAATGACATATCTATCTATCTCCCTTCCCTGGGGAGAAGTTTTAAAGGGTACGTATAAAACTTGTCCACATGACCCGAGTTAATGACAACGAAAGTTCTGAGTGGATTGTCCGATCAGTCCACAGTCATGTTTGTAAGACATATAAAGTATAAAATGAAGAGAACCAAAGTCTAATGGAATTTCACATAAAACTTGTGACTGATCATTCCTCAATCACTACACAACACTGTTATAGAGATCTCATCTCTCCTCCAGGGGGGGGGGGGGGGGGGGGGGGTATTATTGTGACCCACTGAGGACCCTGGGATCAGAGTACAGGGGCACATTTATCCGTTCGGCGTCTTGACGGCGGCACTGTTTCCCTAACACCTGGCTGGTTGTGAGGCAGGAGACGTCTAAGGGATAGTGGCAGCTTGGTACCTGGCTGAGGAGGAGTCACCTCTGATGGCGCCGATACGGTGTCAGCTGGTTGCTCCTGGTGAACAGGTGATGGCGGAGGAGGTGCAGCGATGGGTTCTATGGCTGGAGCGGTGACCGTGTCTGGCACTGTGTCTGAATCTGGCACTGGTGCTGTCAGAGGTGGCACTGTCACAGGCATCGGAGAGGGCAGCGTCTTGATCTTTCTGCCGGTTTCCATCCTGGGGAGTGTGAGGACAGGGTCAGGCTTGGCAGGGTTTGGTTGGAATGGGCTGAACTTTCTCAGATGTTGCCGGTTTCTCAGTGTCACTCTGCCAGATCCATCCATCCGTATTGCATACTGATGGAACTGGCGTACCTCAACGACAATCCCTGTTCGGTCCCAGCGTCTCGGATGATTACCCACAAGGTTCTGTACATACACATGGTCACCAACTTTCAACGGCGCAAGTTGTCTGGTATGTAAGGACCATTTCTCCCGCTCCCTTGAGTGGCGCTTGGCCAAGGCCACCTCTCTGTTTGTCACGGTTTCCTGCCACGTAGTGTGTGGGCAGTATCTCCCCAAGGGGATTGGAATAGGGTCCCTAATGGGTCTACCAAAAAGGACCATAGCAGGTGAAGTCTTTGTTTCTTGGTCAACAGAGTTCCTGTAGATGAGCATTGCCCGTTGAAATGAGTCAACATTGAGGGAGCCAGTAGGGCCTGTGTTATCAGCATCCTCTTCACAGTCTTAACTGCAACTTCCGCTCTGCAGTTCGCATGGGGGTTGGCTACAGAGGTGAGACGATAATGTACACCCCAAGATGTCAGGAACTCCTGGGTTTTTCCAGACGTGAATTGGGGTCCGCCGTCCGACGTGAGCTCCTTGGGAACACCAAATGTCACAAATGATTCCCGTAGATTCTTGATCAGACCTACTGCACCTGAGTCTGACTTGAATACCATAGGCCAATTAGAGTATCTGTCCACGAGTACCAAATATTCAGTGCTGTTGTGGAGAAAATAGTCACAGCATATCTTCTGGAATGGGTAGTCAGGAGCTGTGATGTCACTTGGTGGCTGCATGGCATTAGATTTGGCGATTCTGTGACATTGAGTACACTCATCCCGGACTCTGTGTATGTCAGTGGAAATGCCTGGCCAGAAGACTGAGTCTGTAGCACGTTGACACATGGTATTGATGCCTTGGTGGGCAGCATGGAGAGAAGATAGGATGCTCTTCCTCAACGAGGTGGGTATGACAATTCTCTGGCCCATCAGTATAACACCATCCAGGCAAGAGAGGCTTTGTCCATAGCGGTGATAAGCGCGGAGATTCGGTGGTAGGTCCTGGCAATGAGAAGGCATACCGTGCTGCAAGGTAGACATAAGCTCTGAAAGGATTTCATCCGATGTTGTTGCCTCCCTGACCATGTCCCATGTGACCATATTTGAGACAGAGTGTAGTGTGGTGGTCGCTCCTGCCACCGCATGGTCATCGTCAGCCAGGTCTACAGTATCCATGTTATGGAGAGTGGACGCCTCAGGCTGTGGCAAGATGTCCTGAAAAGATTCTTGTTCACATGTTGTGGGGGGATATCGCGAGACAGCATCAGGTCCCTTGTTTTTAACACCTGAGACATGCACCAAGGTGAATTTGTATGCTAATGTTTTCTCTTTGAGATTGAGGAGTCGCCTGTTGCTGATTTCAGTCAGAGAGCGATCATTCAAGATCCTCAAGAGGGGTTTGTGGTCGGTAGCAACTATGAGATCAGAGCATCCAAGTACATAGTACCGTGTTTGGTGGAGTGCGTAGGCCACAGCAACGGCTTCCCCTTCAATAGGAGCATATCGACTTTCAGCTGGGGTTGTAAATCGACTGCCCACAAGACAAAGCTTCCATCCATCAGGACAGCAAGTTGGGGTCAAACGGATGCAGCGACATTACTTCTGTCTCAATAGAAATCCAACCCCATCCACAGACCAGTCCGTTGATAGACATGTGGTACGTGATGGGTCAAAGAGTCGCACACCATCCTTCATTTCTGACACTATCACTTGCTTTGACTGTTCGAACAAGGCATCGAGGTCGTCAGTCCAAGTGAACTTAGTGGATGGTTTGAGCAGGTGTCTGAAAGGTTTCATCTGTGTGGCGACAGCAAAAGCATAAGCTCCTTGGTTCACAAGTCCAAACCATGCTCTTGCTCCTGAAATGTCTTTTGGTGTAGGGAACTTCAGAACTGAGTCAAGAAATTTCACACTCGGTTTGACTTTAGTTGGTGTCACTGTGAGGCCTGCACATTCTACTGCGTCTTGGGCAAACTGAAACTTTCTTGGGTTGAGGGTGATGCCGTTGCGCGCACATAAATCGAGCCACTTACAGTTTTGATAAAAGGATGCCTCAATTGATTCTGCCCACATGCATGTGTCGTCAACACATTTCACTTTGTCAGGAAAGTCTGCTATGATACTATCAAACCTCTGAGTGTATGAGTCGCCACTGGCAAGGAAACCCTGGGGGCAACTTTATACCGGAACCTCCCCCAGGGGGTGATGAAGGTGGTTATGTGTCTGTCTTCTTCACGGATTGGCACTGAGTGATATCCGTTCCATGCATCTGTGACAGTCTTCTTAGTATTCTGGGGGATGCGATCTGCTAAATGAAATGGACTTGGCACATGATGGGTCTGTCGAACGGCATGACGATTCTGTGGCTACAGGTCAACAGTGCGTCTGGGGCTCCTGTCTGCCTTAGCTGTGACGACCAAGCTGTGACGACCATCCTGGAGCACCAAGTGACAGGTGTATTGGTGCTGACCCGTTCAAGAACTCCTATCCTGACATCACGCTCCAAGTCTTCCAGGACTTTCTCTTGCCAATGTATGGGCACTAGGGCAGGCTTGTGCACAGCCACAGGTCTGGCTTCTGGGTCAACATGTAGTTGTAGAGGTTCACAATTCATCATGGGGAAGGGCTGGTGTTCACAAACGTTGAAGGTTGTTGCGCCAAAATAATCTAGAAGCCATTCCCTAAGTGCTGGTACATCTTGTTCTGTGGCCGATAGTCCTGGTGGTAGAGACTTTGGCAAGGGTGGGGGTGTTAGACCTCTTTGAGGGCAGTCGCAGGCTGAGTCTCCCGTGGCTTCGACAGATGCAGTGTGATCAGAACTGGTTTGCTGCCACAACAGGAAAATTCTCAGGGACCACTCCCAGCTTCTCGAGTGCTTCTCTACACAGGAATGCCTTTTCCATCTGCGAAGACACATATATGAGTTGTCTGGATGACCTAATTGACCCTGCCTCATTGGTTATGCATGTACACACTACAATGCCTCCCTCAATTCCCAGGTCCTCCCTTATGGCACCACGCATTTTGAGTTTGACAGGCATGATATCACTCCTCGTGTATCCCATGGCGAAAGCAGTGTGGATTGGGATCACTGAGCTCTGGCAACCGGAGTCAGCCACCATAGGGATGGAAAGTCTTTTGAGTTTGGAGCTATCATTGACGGGATAGCCAAGCTCTTGGTCCTTCGGCAGGGGAATTAAGTCGATCACAACCGTTGGGTGGGGTTTCGAAGGCTGTTCAATCCATTTGTCGTCGAAGACGTGATGGCCAATTGGTGATCTGTGTGGGGGGTCAGGCCGTTTGTTGCTGCTTGTGTTGAGACTTGAGGTACACAGCTGCTCACATGACAGGAGACTGTCATCAGTTTGGTATGCATTCGTCCTATCTTTGTCCTTGGGTCCTCGATTAGGTGCTGAATCTTTGGACACCTTGTTGGCGAAGCAGAACTTTGAATTACCATCTCTGTGTCCCCACTTCTTGCATGTTGAACATCTGCTGCATGATGATGGGTAATGCTCTCTTACAGAACACTTGGAACACTTTGATGACCAGGCAGGACACCACTTAGCTCTGGCGTCTCTATCATTGCGCTGACTGTGGCCTGCACCGCCACATGCCCAGCACCTACCGTGAATGGGTGGGTGGTTGCTTTGTCTGTAAGTGTTGCTGACAGATCCTGCACTGTCACCAACCGCACTCCTGGTGGCTTTACTCTGTTCCTTCTGGGCTATGAAGGTCACAATTTCCTCGAGGGTACGGTCTGTTTTTGCATCGCCAAGAAGATCTGAGAGGATCTCTGGATCAGCAATTCCCCGGACAAGGTTATCCTTGATGATTTCGCTGCTAAAATCAAACGTGTGGGTTCATCCGGGATGTGTACATGTGGAAGTGAACTGACACAGTGCTGCCTGTCCTCGTAAACTGGCAAGGAATGTTCTGATTCCTGTCCCTGGAGGTTGCACCATCTTGCTGAGTCTGATTCTGTGTACAAGAAGGCTCTCCTCTTTCACTGTCAGCTGCCTAATGGCTGCTAGGAGGTCCGCCTATGGCATCCCAGCAACATCACATCTGAGATCCCGCATCACATCAGTCCTAAGGTTCTCACTACAACAATAGAACAAGGCTGTCGGTGCTTGGTTGTTTGTGATGGCCATCCCTGCCTTGTACATGGCCCATTGTCTTGTGAAAGCTGACCATTGATCCGAGTTGCATCCAGAGTCAATCTTGGGTGGATCCAGCTTGAGTTTTGATGGGGCTGACAGAGAGTGTGCGGATTTATCGTGCATCTGTAGAGCTGTTGCAAGGGCAGCGGCGAATGCTGCATCAAGGTCCTGGGATTCCCAGGGGCATCCCTCCACAGGGCAGGTAAGTTTTGGCATTGTCAGTTAGTGACTCTTAGTTCTCAAGTGGCTGGGCTCATCAGTCATAGACAGGTATTCTATCTTCCATTGTCTTTATTCAAGAACAGAGGATGACTGATGAGTCACCTGGAACATAATACACATCAACATAAATGACATATCTATCTAGAAATGAGTGAAGTTTTGTCATTAGCTCAAACTATAAACCAGGTTTATAGTAATTACGGCCACATTAAAATCTCCCAAGAAAGGGGTCGTCTCAAAACCTAGAAAGCTTGGAATCTGGAGGTCAAAGCGAATGAGTATGAAACCGTATTATGAATTACTTTCACTTAATATATGCATTAATTTATTTAGAAGAGAAGGATAATTATGGATTATCAACTTCTTATTTAATTGAGACTGTGATAATATATGCAAACAGGACATGCGTTGATGCCGATTTAAATAACCAATAACAAGTGTTTGCCACTAACATGGCAATGTCCCCCGCCGGTAACATTGATTTTAAAAGACACATCATTTGGTCAAAATGAGCGATTTCATATATTGCATTACTGGTAAAAAGTGTCATGACGATCAGCAAATTTGAAGACTTTGGGTGCTCGGGTTCATGAGGTATCGGTTAAGAAGAGTTCGAAAAGCGGTCAAAGCACCTGGAAAATAAGGTCAATGTACCAAAATCGACTGTTGTCTGCGTCATCCCCCAATGTAGACTGACACCAAATTTGAAAACATTAGGTCGATCCGGTCATGATATATCGCGTTAACAAGAATTCGAAAAGTGGTCAAAGTGTTGCGGTGACCTTGGAAATAAGGTCAAGGTCACCCAAATCGACTGGTGTCTGCGTCATCCCACAATATAGACCGACAGCAAATTTGAAAACTTTGGGTCCAACCAGTCATGATATATTGCGTTAACAAGAGTTAGAAAAGTGGTCAAAGTGTCGCGGTGACCTTGAAAATAAGGTCAAGGTCACCAAAATCGACTGATGTCTGTGTCTTCCCCGAATGTAAGCTCACACCTAATTTTTATGCAACGCTTCTTGAGATATTGCGTAAACAAGAGTTAGAAAAGTGGTCAAAGTGTCACGGTGACCTTGAAAATAAGGTCAAGGTCACTAAAATCGACTGGTGTCTGCGTCTTTCCCCAGTGGAGGCTGACACCTAATTGGAAGACTTTGGACGCAACGCTTCATGAGATATCGCGTAAACAAGAGTTCAAAAAGTGGTCAAAGTGTCGTGGTGACCTTGAAAATAAGGTCAAGGTCACAAAAATCGACTGGTGTCTGCGTCCTACCACAATGTAGGCTGACACCAAATTTAAAGACTTTGGATACACCGCTTCATGAGATATCGCGTGAACAAGAAATGTGACGTACGGACGGACGCCGTTGAATACATAGTCCCCCGTTCCGCGTTGCGGCGGGGGACAATTAATCCATATTTAGTCCAGGTAGAACATGTATGTCTAATGACACTTTGGCGAGTACCAGTTATACTGCACATCAAGATTTAACAGCAAAAACCTCACACTATAAGGATTGAGAAATGGTGCCGTAGTTGACATCTCGCAATATGGAATTTTCGATACAACGTAAGAGCTAGCAACATGAAAACAAATAATACAAACCAAGTATACTATGAAGACAAACTGTTACTTGTACTCTAAACTCCTATGACATGCGACAAGCGGAGTCAAGAATGAATTTCAGAGATGCAACAAGAAGTTTAGGAGGAGTCATGCATATACCTATATAGACATTTATAGGTTCTAATTATGAGTAAATATTTTGAAACCGTCCCTATATGTGTCTGGCGTTTCGGACACTGTGCATACCCCCTTGTCATACAAATCAATAACAGCGACTTCAATTTGTCAATATAGTCAATTTGTTTATTTCTTTCTGAGGTCATCCACTGCTATTCCACAACGACCGGTCGCGAGGCAACGCTCTTCCCCATTAGCGGGAAGCGTGACGTTGCCCACGGTCAAGGGCGGATAACTCTAAACGTCAAAACTAGAAAATGGTAAATTACTTTGGGGACCCTGAAAATATGGAATGGGTAACGTCGGAGGTCATTCTTTACATTAGTAACTGGTTTGTATATCTTTGTATAATAACTTAATATATTGTGTCTATGTTGATTGTGATCTAAGCCAATATTGAATGGCATGTAACCCAAATGCGTGTGGCAAGATGTCAGTATCACAGGACACAAAGTGGTGGAATCCATTTGCCGGATCCTTCCGAATTCTCCCAAAAACTGACGGATCCTTTAAAACCTGAAACAATCCGACAAGCGGATTCCACCACTTTTGGTCCTATGCATAAGTAACATTTTATACAATTTATTTGTGACAATCATTACATTCATTGCAATTGTTTTATTAAAGTAAGCAAAATATCATAATATTGAAATGTTATCAAATAACAATTTAATCAAATGAAACATGACTTATTTTTCATATTTCATGTGATTAAATTGTGTGCAGCAAGAAATGAGAATGAACAGCACTTTGAATGAAACTAATAAATCTCCGAATATAAGACTCTTGAGACAAGGTAGTAAGAAATATAGTAGCATACTATAACACATGTTTATAAATCAGCCGTGGTGAGATCACTCAGTAGATAACAATGAGTTGGTTTCACACATGTGTGATACCACCGCATGCTGCTGTAACGTCATAATTGGGGTGTGACGTCATAGTCGTTTTTGGTTGACGTCACAATGCTAGCCGCGCGACTTCAGGAGCGGGTGACCTGTTTGCAAGTGATCGTCACATAAAATGATTTTCTTGCAATTCAGCGAAATTTACAACATTGAGTAATAAATCAAAGACTAAACTCGTTCCCGTTTGATAACATGTTTATGAAACTCGTGCCTGGCATCGGTATTTAACTCGCTCATTAAAATACCAAACCATTCACTCGTTTAATAAACGAGTTGAAACGTGTATTTGAATACAAATGTATACACTGACTGTACACTTAATTTTGAATGTTTAAAGCAAGTAAATAAAATAACTTTGAAAAAAGCTTAAATTTGCTTCATGTTGATGATTATAAATCATCCAATGACATAAACTTAAATAAATAACCAATGAATTGATTTGATTATCAAATTGTCCTTGTGTCCTGGACCCGTAAACCACGTTCACAGATGTGACATGCTCAAACAGGAAATTGCATTCAAGAGCCATGCACGGCTTATTTTATTTTGACAAAAAATTACGATTTCGTTAGATAACTACTTGAGTGGAAAGAGATTGAAAGCATTCCCGTGGCTCTCAAATTTATTGACTATTAATCCCTTTCATTCTGTATAAAACATTTCATTCCTCAGTATTGGGGAACATTTGTTATCCGTGTGAATGGTTCAAATTGCTTCCATTAAAATCCGCAGCATGTAATTTTCATTAAGTTTTCCTTTCAAAGCTTTTTTTAGAATTTAACTAACTGCTGTGGTTGAATTATCATATACAAACTCAATCGTTTAAGAAAAGTAAAATGAATTAAATTGTAAAATGTAGCACCGCGTTTCAGAACATAATTATAGGATAATTAACGAGCTTCCTCTTTCATATCAAGTTTATATCCCTTGTGAAATACTTGTGCTTTGTCTCGAACCTTGGCGACTGAAAAACCAAACTTATTTCACGAGGGACATAAACTTGATATGAAAGGGAAACGAGTTGTGTATCCTGTTTATTACAAACTTGTATTTCATACGATTTATTGTGGTTTAAAATATATTTGTGTTGTCCCTATAAAGAAACGGAACAGCAGAGTAAAATCAACCCTGTCACAGCATCTACACTGTCGGCCAAAAGAAACGCCTACCAGCTATCTTATCAGATTTCGTAAAAACTATAAGTAGCAGTATAGCAATATTATAGCATTATGAAGTTGCACCATTTCTGCATAATATATTTAAATTTCAGAAGTTGTCATGTCACAAAAGAATGGCGATTGTTGAAATGAGACAAATGAATTGTTCAGTTTTCGATCAGTGCTTGATAAAAACACATTTAACGCAGATTTGTATACAGCCATGAGCAACAATACAGGCACGCATTCGGATTGAAGTGGTGATGACGCTACAAATGTACGTGGGTAGGTGCGCAAGTGAATCAACCGAAAATAACGGTCTTCATTGGGCCTGATTTTCATGAATGATATCGACTCGAATCACAGTTTTTCCACGATTTCAATTGACTTTCATATAAATTCGTTTTCAGCATAACGTGGAGATCACCATTGATTATATTTCAGAAATTATTTCATCTCTCATTTTAAGGAAAATCAAGTAGGCGTTTCTTTTGGCCGACAGTGTATAAGTTTATAATACTGCGACGTAAAATATCCAATCAAATCAATCAAATCATTCTATAATAACTGATGATGTATGGTATGGCGAAACCAGTTGCTATAGTCATTCCCTGAAAGAAACGTACGCAATATAAAATCCCCCTGCTCGAGGACAGCTACAGGAGATGAGTGTATTCGTCCTTTAAATAATAGGCTCTAATTAGGTTCATATCAACTATGGAGAAAGTTGAAAACGTTTTCGCTAAAATCTGTCAAAGGTCATGGTCACAGCAAGGTCACATCTTAAGCATGCTTTTGTGACCATGCCTTATCTATGAACTCTACATGATTATTATACACAATGAAAAGTGATCATTAATTTTGTGACCTTGAAGGTGAATGTCATGAGATATTGATTATTATCCAATGGGCGGTTAAATTCCCTTTGATGTTTTTGAGACGATATATCATGTATCAAGAAAAGAGTGGTTGTATCTATGACGTCACTTATTTATCAGCCACAGTTATTTTAAACTCTCTGATAGGACGACCGTGGAGAAGCAGGGCGGTCGAAGGGCGGAGCTATAGACACCTGGCTGGCGACCTTGAGTAATTACAACATTGTTGCAAAACCAGATGAGATCAAAGGGATGTATGTCGCTCAATAGAAAACCAAAACAAATGTCACTCAGTACTCTTTTAATGATGAAAACAATTGAATAGCTGATTAGAAACTATTTAAACAATCTATAAAAAAAACACCATTGTTTTAAATCGTCACTAATTAACACGAAGGCAATCAATCCAGCGGAAAATAACGAACAGTCATTTGGGGTGATAATTAATGTTCACTTGACAATTCTGTATGTTGATGTATATGTATGTAAGAAGAAATTCCACATGCCTCGAAAACACCAGCCGGAAAAGGGTCCTGCGGGACTGGTTCCAAAGCCCCACTGACTTCCTGAGGTGAAACGGGTAAACCATCTCTAACAGCGGATTTCCCCAGACTGATTATTAAGCGCAAAAGTCATGTCACGTGACAGGCGCATATTTGTCGAACGTTGCCCATTGGATAAAACAGATACATGATTGACACAAGTGGGTGTATACAAAATATCATCTCGCTATCACTCACTCGGGGGCTCCGTCCCCTCGTGAGACGATAGCTCGATGATATTTTGTATACACCACTTATGTCATCATGTATCTATTACAGAGCAAACTCGTGTAAAGTGACCCCAGTGATGATTCAACTTGTTAGTAATAACTCCATTGATGAACAAATGTTTTTTTGTTTTTTTTCCCAATTGTATTGTTGCTGTGGAGAAGGCAGAACAGGGAAAGGCAAGGTCCAAAGTTTCGGGGCTGCCCTGCTTTTGCGTGTCCCACAAACGCTAATACAGTTATATATATTTCCTGATGTTAATAAATCTTATACCTATTTTTTTTTCCAGGCGATTATTAAAAAAGTACTCAATCAGCCTGCACAGTGCTTTTACTTTCAAGCGATTAATTGAATCGCATCAGAAAAACCTTTACTAACATAGTTCATTTCATTATATATATATCCCCGTTTTTTATTTTATGATTTTGTTTATTGGAAAACAGAAACAGAAAGTTAGACATAATATGTCAATTAAAATGTAAAGTATGAGTTCATTTTTGGAATTGACTGAGGTACAAGAAAGTTGACAGTACATGACAGTATATGTTTTCAATTTGATGTCTCAACTTTTCACACCAAATCCTCATTACTGCCGTTGATGTCATTCAACCCTACCTTTCTTTATAACATTTGATAATATAAATGCTGACTTGACAAATATATCAACAGGTCCAAGAAATACCGATGTTTATTCATTAGTTTGCTTCATCAAAATAATTTAGGTGGGTTTGAACCTTACAAGATTTCAGTGTATAGCCGTATGATAAACCTATAAGAGTAATAATCTTTATAATTTTTTCTAAATTATATTTTAAAAGGGGAGTAAAGATATGATAACTAAAGATTTTAAAACAATATTTTATGCAAAAGAAAAAAAGAAAACTCTTCCACATGATAGCTAGAAATTGACGATCATGCATATGAGATGCTCAGATATCAGTTTTTTAAACAGATTTACATTGACGTGTACACTGGTTAATTTATTGTAATTGAGAATGAAGATAGATTTCAGATACGATGACAACTTTTAAACAGGATACAAAAACAAATTACTTTCGATGTCAAAAATCGATTTCAAATGTATAAGGCATATAGGTTTTTGAAGAGGCATAAACTTTTCTTTCTTCAGAATATGATACCTTTCATGTTTATGTCTATTACACTCACGTGGGGTGCTGAAAACACTGTTTCAGAATATTTTTGACTAATGTTTGCCATTCAAATGGAAATGATGAAATATAAAAACAAAGTTAATAAAATATGCCGACAGACACATGGTGCACCGTGTTGGTGTTCGTTGACACGTTATTGCTGAAGTCATGCAATAGACATGCATGTCTAGCTTTCGAGTTGTTATTTTTTTCACATTTTTCACAACGATCTGCCCATATTCTACAATACTGAGTGACACAAGGCAGCTATATATATATATATATATATCTGGAATCTGAGATCGTATGTTGTGTATTTTACTGACTGTTCCAACGTAACACGTCATCATTTGTGTGAGATTTTAAAAAGTGTAAGGATGATGCTTACAAAAAATGGAATTTAAAGAAGAATCCTTAGTTTACTCTTACAATGTCGGCCAGATTTGAATGTGACGAGGAACAGATGTTCAAGGTGATGCATAACTTGAGATGTTTGTCAAGCTGTCAATCCATCACAGCACCTCTTGTGAAACCTTCAAGTTGGCGTTATCAAATAAATGTGCCCTTTCAATGACATTTCTCTTTGTATACAATGTCAATGTCAATGACGGTTTTATTAAATATATATAAGATATATAATGGTCATGATCATATGTGTGCATAAGTCGAAAATACTTCTCCCGTTTACATATACATGTATCCTAGTCATGCGATCCATTAAAGATTAGGAAGTATGTCTGCGAGCCCCAGTCGAGGTATATTGAACATTTATGATAGGAAATATCGACTTTACACATTTATATTGTGACTATACTCAGGTGAGGTGAGATGAGTTAGGGTTTAACACCGCTTTCAAGGTGATCTCACTTATTTACTGGTACATTGGATTTCCTTGGCATAAGGACACATTTTATGTTTTACCAAACATTTAACAGTCTATGTTGTATAGATATGATGAATGCAACACAAAACCAAGCAAATCTGAGTGTACAGTTGATGATGTTTCAGCGTGTTCTACCCTACAACTAGGAACACAAGAACAAGCTTTGATAATTAGTCGATTGATTCCACAAACTCTAAGTGCATTGCTTTTTGCACACAGTGCACTCAACTTAGCCTGATAATCGATAAGTCAATAATGCATTTATTATTTGAAATGTGTCGTTCATTAATTACTTCCTAATCAAAACCCATTGATAGTTATATAAAATGTCCATGATAACTTGTATTTTCAAAACGGTTACCTTTGACAGAATAAGTGCTCTTCACATGTGATAAAATCCTTCATTAAAGAAATTGCAATCAATTAAACATTTTATTGAGGCAAAGTGATTTCAATCAATATGAACAATGAAGTAAAATGTAATGCAAAATGTTAGGTGCTTTGTTAATCAATGGCAACCAGTTTCTGGAGTTTTTATAAATTTTAACAATTTTTTAATTGTAGTATAACTTCAAATAACTCATTCAAAATGTTATTTTTGTAATAATATAATGGACACAAATATTTTGGGAAATATCTAAATTGTGAAATAATAAATAAGGATTCATTTAGCAATTGATACATGACACAATTTCAATAAAAAAAATCGTGTACTCTTTGTCCAGTATGTCACTTTTTATGCATAGGTTTGAGATAATTTTAGTTCGTTGCTACTTGAGTGAGGACACAGAA
Source organism: Gibbula magus (assembly GCA_936450465.1). Classification (NCBI taxonomy): domain Eukaryota; kingdom Metazoa; phylum Mollusca; class Gastropoda; order Trochida; family Trochidae; genus Gibbula; species Gibbula magus. The sequence goes on along the minus strand of OW388291.1, from coordinate 51,519,851 downwards.
TAAGGGTAAACGTCAAAAATGGTATTGTCAATATTTTTGAGTCCCCTAATAATGAAATTTGTAAGACGGAAATTATTTCTTTGGATCTACTGACATCTTGAAATGGTGAATCGTTACATTAATAGTATGATATCAACGAATGATTTGTTAATATGTGTTGACAAAATATATTGAAATGTACCCGTTGGTCTGAAAGCATTCGTAATTAGATGTATCACCCCTTGTCTCTTCAAAGAATTATCCACTTTTGAATATGTAAACCCTCAGAACGCTACTGTCTGGTACCAAGTAATAACGTCATTGAAAAATGACAGTTTGATACATCTACAGATTAATTCGTATCTTTGTGTATGAACTTCATACACTTGACTTCATCTCTAATGATAATGTCATGTTTCCAGACATGCTATAATTGACAGAACTGCGCTTGTGTCAGGAGGAGCCAATGTGATCAATCAAAAACTAGCCTAAAGAGAGGTACAAACCTTTAGTGTTACATCTTTGTTACTACATGTATACACAACTTTGAAAACAAATTGGTATTACTATTTAGGAATGTTTCAAATCGCCAGTGATACCAGTAAGATAGGAAATGCTTGCTTTGTTACTACGTTCTCACTCCATGCCCCTTTGAATATTGAATAGCAGATACATGCGTTTAGACAATGTTATGGAGTTAAATAAACTTATTTACGTACTTAGTAGATTGGATGCAGTAGGATAATATACTAATTTACTAGGACTAATTTACACGGATCTCATTGTTTTGTGAATAGACGAGCTCGGTGCTCAACTAGGAGATGCTTATAATGTTAACATTACACATGAACCCAAATGTCACTGTAACTGACTATGATTATTCTGTGACACTCAGCTAACTGCTTGAATTGCACAACACTAGTTGACCAAACTGTTAAATATACATTATATCAATCATAAGCTCAATAGACAAAAAACAATTGATTCACATTTTTAAATATACGCTCCATGTGAATGCTTAAGATCTCGTGACAATAACTTATAATAAAGTAGTATTTATGAAGTCTCCCGATTATATCGGAAAATACCACATATAGTGAAAGCAATGGAAATATCCTCCTTACAGTCATTGCATTAGTTGAATAAATAAGAACATCGACCATCGTACAAGGACCTCCTTCATAAGCACATCCTACATAAGGAAATAACCAAATATTGAATGCCATGGGGGTTGTCTATTAAATTGTGGTTAGAGGATGAGGTGAGATATTTTTTAAATTAGAAAATTATTGAGTAGAGCTCACTCATATACCCTTATAGCTTGCTTTGAAAAAAGCTTCAAAATTATAAAAAGACATCAATGCTAGTCATTCGTATGAACATACCATGGCAGTATCATTATCATCATATAAGCAGAGTATGTATGTATTGTTAATGTTGAATAGTGGTTGGTGAAATGTCTTTGTTGAGAACTGTTATAATAATTTGATAACATTTAGATTACAGTGTGTTATCGTTGGCCTTAAACTCGAATGAAGAGTAAACTGCACATTGACACCTAATTAAACTCAGGTCTTTAAAGGGCATTTAGAAGTGGTATACAGAAGAACATGAAGATTTTCTGGATAACAACTTCTTTAATGCGAAAATACACGACGTTCGGAGTACATACTCACTTCTTCATCAGGTGGAATGTAAGGAAATAACATGGTACATACATAATATGGTACATTTATATAGCAAACAAAACAATGGTGAGGAAACTCAATCAGGGGGGATTAACATGTATGAGAATGGTATACAATGGGGATTTGTAATACAAACATGATGGAGGAAAAGTATGAGAATGATGAGGATTTGCAATACAAACATGAGGGGGATTAATTAGATAAACAAACAATGGCCTGTAGGCTTTATTGAAGATGTGAATAAAAACACATGATGAAACGAGGGAGGCCAATTGGCTTTATTGAAATTGTTAAACAAATACTAATTATAGTTGATTGGAAGAGAGGCCAGTTGTTGATGTGGATGGCTTTGAAGTTGTTGCATGGTGATTGGAGCTGATAGGTGTTGATTGGTGGGGACTCCTCGGATAATTTGCTCCGACAGGAGTGGATGGAAGGTAGGGATACTTGGATTTGGTTTGGTTCTCCTCGGATTTGGTTTGAAGGAGTGAGTATGTACTCCGAAACGTCGTGTATTTTCACATTAAAGAAGTTGTTATCCAGAAAATCTTCATGTTCCTAATTAAACTCATTAATTAGCTTGTAAGTTGTTATTTCCAATGTAAGCTTGTAAGCCACTTGAGATACCAACCCATCAGAAAGAGGCCAAGAAACCTGTTTACTCCAGTCTGAACGAACCTGAAGATGTATGCTTAACTTGTTCACCTCTGTAGCGTTATTGACTGAATAAGTTTATTGCCAAGCTGTGCACAATACGATGGGAATTGGGAGGTTATTAAGAGCTAATCATGGACGATCTCTCCCGGGAGACGACTATTAGTCTGCTAAACACTGTTAGTCTTACAAGATTTACAGGATCGATATCTGAAGCCAAAGGTTTCAATGCATTGATACCAAATAGACTTACCATCTAGGCATTTTTGTATACATATAACTCATTTATCCCATGTTCATATACCAAAATGCAAAATAGACAATATAAGTCTCAAAATGACGAATGATGTACTTGCCAACAACTATCATTCCTCGGAGGCCTATAATTGTCAACCATCAAAAGCCCAACATTGTTAATTTGAGTCAGGAATAGACGCAGTTTTCTTTAACATTGATACCTTAAGTTTTTGTTTTTGGAAATATGTTTTTAAAATTGTCAATTAACTTAAATGTATCGCCGCTAATGCCTTGTGTAATCTTCTTGAAATATACACACATATTTATTGCAATTTCAAATAGGAGTCATATAACAACACGAATCATGCTCTTATATGATTGCAGTTGCACAGTTGCATAAAATAAATATGTGTATTATTGTGCTACGCTCAGTACACTCACTCTAGATAAAGGTATTTTAAAAAAACTAATCGAATTATGTCTTGATATATACATTTAAAACGTCAGTTTAGCAGAAATAAACATACCCTTTGCTCAAAGGATGACAACGTTACACTGTTGCCAATTGCATATACATAGTAAGACATCTTCATATATTTAAATTCATCACAACAGTGTCTTATAAAACGTTCAGTAGACACTCACTTAAGATAAAGATATTCAAAAGATCGAAATCAAAGTTTGTGTTATATTGATGGAATAAGCTTAAGCACAATTTGTTCAATAATATGATATAACCCATTTCATTTCCTCCTTCCCTGTATGTAGTCAGTGGAACTCTGTGCTTGTGATTACATATTGATTGGTTTGTGTACAATGCAGAAGGAATCTGGACTCAGCAGAGTTTCATACATCATCATATTGCTATCATCTTGATCCATCAGCTTCGACAATTAGCATTTGTCTGTTGCAAGAGTTTACGAAATATAATTATATGTATATATCATTATTACAGAATGATAATGAAAGTTATCAGTATCGTATAACAAACGATGCATTTCTCGCTATATTTTCATTTACTCACCTTGATAAACCCTGCAAATAATAACACTACTGAGATAAACATACAATCATTTGAGTCCGGTGGAGTGAAACAAGGCAAAATGAGCACAGCTCACATACCCCCCCACCCCCACCCCCCCGCATGTATTTTGACCGCCCTCATACAGTATTAATTAATAGGAAAACATAATGTTGTCAATCATGTAAATATAAAAAAATGACTGTTTTTTTATTGAAAATAATTTTTAAATTATTTGAACAGTGGAGTTTAAACCAATAAGGTACATGTAGTAGTATCATCCAAATTTGAAGTTTCTAGTTTTTATTTTTGCTCTGGAAACGACACAAATTGAAAACAAATCGGACCGTTTTTGGTCAAAATTTCAAAAAGTATTTTAACCATGAAGTTGAGACCAAGAAAGGCACAATAACACCATATAGGTTACTGTCATGCCATATTTGAAGTTTCCAAGTCAGATAGTTTTTTAGATATGCTCCGGAAACGATTTCGAACGTACGGACAAACATGTGGAGCGCTTTATACCTCTGACTACCTGTTAGAGGGGATGTAATAAGCTCACTATGTTTTCTAAGTCTCTGTTAGTTATAATATAATAATAATAAATGAATATTTATATAGCGCCTTATCCATTCATCATATGCTCAAAGAGCTGTGTTAGATATCACCAGAAGCAGCCCAAACAACAAATACAATATAAGTAAATAGAACCCTGCAGATCTAATTCAGGAATATAAAGGAATAAACTCAATTTAGTGGAGAAAACGTGAATTTTTAAACACACATTACAACTGTTTGTTTAGCAATCTCATTCATTGAAAACTGACATTACAGAGCTATAATTTTTCAGAACAAAACCCTAATGCCATGATGATATTGAATTGGCCTACAAGTATCAAGACTCTGTGATTTAGCGATGCTCATTCAATTTAATGGTTAATTCCGGTGTGATCTACGTTGATCCTGATGTGTCATCTGGTTGAAGGACCATTGATGTTCATTCCCATTTTCACCAGAATAACCACAGGGCTTCAGATGCTCGATTCGAACTTTACATGATTCCATTAGCACATATTTGCATACCTACACTGTCATTTACTTTACTTACTTTAAGCATTGGAATATTTTCAAAACATCACAAAAACAACTTAAATGTTATGAAGTTATAAAGACAGGAATAAAATATTCTCATACATTATACATACTATTTACATAAATATTACATATTATTCTGTAAAGAACATTTGATATTCATATTAAAAACAGTTATGTTCATGCAGTAATACATTGAGGTAGTTTATATAGAAGTAAAAGATATACATGATTGCATAGTCCTGGATTGCATTTGCAGGTTGGTTGTCGAATCGAAAATGAAATAGATAAATATTTTTCAAAAGTACATTGTAGGTAATAGCATGTAAGGGGAAAAGTGTGATTTAAGCGTGAGGTGAGGAGAAGTACTTTGGGGTTTAATGCCTCTTTCAGGAGTATTTCACTTACATCAAAGCTGCTAGTATCATTGCAGGTAGAAAACCTGAAAACCGTTGTGGATATGCATTATGGTGATTGAACATGCACGCATTAGCTCGGAATACCAAACCATGGTTGTGTTTTGTGCATGGTATGTGCATATACATATGGTAAACGTTTAACAAGGTATCGTATTCCGAACAATATATTGCAACATTCTACAATAAGGGTTTGCATGACACTTTGAAACTGATTTATATTCTGTGGGTTATCAGTAACCCTGGTATTTAACAGCACATGAAATAGCACATGACATTTCACCACCTACTTTCAACTAATAGATGTATTTCCGCTGTGAATCATTATAAGATATTACATAATTAGCCCACCACACAAGTCGATGAAATACGGCATGGAATTGCTTTGAAAGGAAAACTTGGAAGGAATTATTTGGATTCAATTAACAGCAATCTCAATCAGTCTAACAAATGTTCCCCAATAAAAATAAAATAAATTGAACTTGATAAAGAAATCAAAGGGATTTGGAAGCAATATCTTCAGAGCCAAGGGAAGCATTTTAATATCTTTCCGCTCAAGAAGACATATAATCAAATGCTGCAAATGAATTATTTATCAAAAGGCATTAAATGAGCATAAATCTTAAATATGAATCCAATTTCATATTTCCACTTTGAGCATTTCAAATATTTCAAACTGACTGATATGGTCACACGACAAAGAATGAAAACAACACAACAATCAAAAAGTGTACTTATTTGTCTTCTTTAACTTTAAAACAAGGGTTTCGGAATTTGATACAATGTCACCTGTGGATAAATTACATATCAATCCGATTAAAAGTAAGTAAACTAATTCAAACTTGGGTATCTCATCTTTTTATTAATTACCTTCAATTTATTGCTGCTAATGCTGCGTTAAACAACAACTCACTCACTCATTCATCTTTCAAGCGTAATATTGATAATCAGCAGAGTATTCACAGTACTTCTATTACGGTCACAGTCACTCTGAAACAGATAATAATAGCCTTTCATTAAGAAGAGAATACTCGGATCCATTAATGAGCTTATCACCAGTCAGCAGTGAACATAACACTGGAATTTTAAGTTTCCAACAAAACATAACAACCATATCGCTGCCTGCAATCTCAAACAAATGGGTTGAAACTTATCCATCTACTCTTTTCTTTAAAATTTCACTGACAATAAAAATAACAACTTACGCTGATTTCAATATTCAAATTATGAATTAAAATGTAATAGATAAAACACTTTAAAATACAAGAAATAAGACAATGGATGTTCATGTAGCACATATCTGGAATAGAAAGTAATGTATTAAGCTCGCCAAATGCTCGCATAATACATTTTTATTGTATATTATATTAATGATACGAAAATCTCTTGTTTAATAGTCTCTTTATAACTGTTAAGTTGTATATGTTGTGTATTTAAAGCTGATGGACTGATACCTTATCCTCCACTGACCCTCGTAAACGACAAGTAAATACCTACACCAGTCAAACCTGCTTTCACGAACCACTATCTTTTTAATAGGGGAAATGCCATCGGCCCTCCCCAATTTCCCTCTGCCGAGGGCTTTCTCTCCAAAAACAAAACCTCCGGGTCGATATTTACTATTGGGATCAGTTACCAAGCGGAGAGAGCAAACTTCTGTCGACTCAATAACAATTGCTTCCCAATAATTACCATACATATTGCTAACACAGTTAACTTTGAAAACATATTATCCAAACAAATGAATCGAGAAAAATGTATGTTTAACTTGATATTTTGTACTGTAGCTTCAGATTGGGCATCAGCATTTCAAGACCAATCAATTGATTACGTGCAGAAGAGTCGTCCATAACATATCACAATATAACCTTAGGCTGTAAGACCAACCAATGAAGCCCACTGAGCTCAGCCACCTCAGTACAATGGTATGGTCGCTGAATTGGTGTGCAGGGTTTCAGGGTCGAGACGGCATTTGGCTAACCATTTGCAGATTGATATTTGAATTAAGAGTTAGCCTACTTTCATAACTTTCAACTTAAGGCCTACCAAAGAAAAATATAGATATATATCGATCCTGTAAAACCACCCTGTCATTCTCAGCCTAATAGTTGGCTCCAGGAAGAGGTCGTCCGTGATTATCTCTCAACTACCCTCCAATGTCCATGGTATTGGGTACAGCTTGGTAATAAACCCTTTCAGTCAATAAAACTACCGGGTTGAACGAGTTAGGTATTAATCTTCCGGTTCACTCAGGGTGAAACGACCTCGTTTTGCAGCCCTTATCGTAACTGATCTGCGATGCCACATAACTTCTTGATTGTGCTCTGCATCTACCACCAGCTTCCATACCTATTCTTCCAGAACGCTTAACTTAACAGTGAATCAAAGAGACGATTATCATACAACTTTTTATAGATGTTACTTGTTTTAAACAGCTTTGGGATATAACATTCTAAATTGAGTAAAATTTAGGTGAAAAATTATATTTAAACTCATTGCAGTGGCATCAATGGTTGCCGATTTCAGTCAAAGGTTTCACTGCAACGCATGATACTGCAACGCATGATCAAACTTGTGTTTCCGCGGCTTTTCACATGATACAATATTACAGCCATGACATAACTGAAATAATGTTAAAATAGTATTACATGTAATACCAAAATCCTCTTATCTCACGTCGACTTTGTTTTATGCTTGTAACAATCCTGATTTTTCGTAGAGTGCATACGCTTTTGTGAATAGAAAAGTTTAGGAACTCATATTGGTAAATGCAATATAACTGTCACATTATAAATATATATTATATTCTAAATAAACAACATATATGCATGTCAGTGTGGAATAAAGTAGTCAAACAATACTACTTATGATTTTTTATATTTAATAAAGAAATTGCAGTTTGTCTAATCAATGACAAAATAATCATGATGTTGCATATCACTGTTTATCAACATTTGGCGATGAAGGTCACATAACTTGAGAGTTCAAGAACCATTCAATGTGCCTAGAGGTTAGCCTTGTCTCGGGTTCGTGAGCTAGGTTGTTGCAATGTTATTTGATATCACATGTAAAAACTTAATGTTTTTCAGGTGCAGCGATCGAAAAACTGCAATGCTTAAATCATCCAATATAGAGAATGGCAAGAGTTATGCCTTGCCTAGGGAAGTTGTTATGGATATTGAAGTGAACAATCCATTTGTGTAAAAAGCAAAAAGCAAAAACACATCACTAAAACATAAAAAAACGTACTTCCTATACTAAATACCAGAGCAAAGCTTTTTGTGAGGACGCAATCGTTCCCTCAAATTAGAATTATCAGCTGAGTTTACAACTCTTCTTAACCCGAGCATGTCACTGTTGAGATAGGCGGACTGTCTGTGGTATTTATGCCTTCCTCTAGAGGGTCAGGAAACATGTGTTTGATTGATTTTTGTCGGCGTTTGCATCCACGGAGGCGTTGGCGATAGTTTTCCATCGTGTCCGGAGCATAACTTTAAAACTACTTGACCAACGGTCCAGGGGGCGGGATAGCGTAGTGGTTAGCGCGTTCGGCTTCGGATCAAGAGGTCCGGGATTCGAATCCCGCCAGGGGCATGGTAACTTTGTCTGCATTAGAGAACTGTTCTACACGCAGTAAGGTTTGGGTGCAATACTACACAGAATTTCAGCGTAGTACCATCCATGGTTCGCTAGTTCCAGCCGATGCTCTCAGGTTTCACCACATAGCGTTGCGGGCTTTCTCCCTGCCATAATACTAGCAGCCGCGATATAAGTGAAATACTCTTGAAAGCGGAGTTAAACCCAATCCTGTGTTGAAGTAACCACAAATGGTTATGATGCTTCTATATTGACTGTTCTATTAATATGAAATCACTTCTTTATAATTAATTAGCAGCAGTGGAGACTCAATGTCGCTCTCAATCATTTACTCCGTTCATCAATTTAAAAAGGTGGCTCTTAGTTGTGTGCTCAACTTAAATGAAATCAATAATAACAAACAAGCAAATCAATCTGATGACATTGCCCATTTAAAATTCAGAATATCCAATTGTTCTATAAAAACGTGTATAGACAAAGATGCATTATTCCTGTGAACAAGTGAGTGTAATTTAAACTTACTATGATAGTCTTATTCTGACAAAGGTTTTGTAAACGTTAAAAAGGGTAACAACTGCAGTGAACATCTCTTAACAAGTGAGGTCTCTGTACTGGCTAGTTGCAATCAATATTTTGATGTGAGCACTCTATTCATCTAGTGAAATAATATAAACAGTGATCGACAATTATTTGATCATATGTCGTCAGATGACATAATTGTAATTCCAATAACTGCCTAAATTCAAATTGAACATATGGTTATGAACCTTTAAAGGATTTCGTCAAACAAGCCTTTGCAATGCTACAACACAACAGCTTGCAATGCTGCAATGGCTAGATATCTGAACTGAACTTTATTGACACTGCATATTAAAGTTATTATTTTAGTATAACATTTGCACAATTGATAAGTGCAAAATAAATATTAATCAAATGGAAAATTAAAAAGAAACAAGGGGGATATTTTATTCTGAGGGGGGTGAGAAATACCTCCGCGGGGAGGATTTGGAGCGGTATAAAATCGCCGGGGGGAGATTTAATACGGGGGCTAATTTATACATCGGCAGGGGCATATGAGAATACATCGCATTGTATGCATACATACATACAAACATTTGATCTAAAACTGGCATATATACAGGTAAACAAAATGTTAAGGAGTGATGCACTATAAATTCTGATGTACAAAAATTAATAATTAATTGAACAAAATAAGAACACATTTTGTACTGGTAAATAATGTCTTCATTTTACGATAATTTGATCTTGTATGAAAATAGGGCTTTAGATATTTAATTATTGTTTCAATGCAGTACCACCCTGGTACTGCTAATTATCGCAGGTTCCATTGTAATGCACTGTCCTCATGGCGATGCAGGCCTTATTCCTGCAATATTAATAACCGTGAAATAAGTGAAGGCTTTTGACATAAAATCACATCATCTCACCTGCATTTAACAGCTTACTTTTACAGTGCAGATTGAATATGCAGAAAAACAATGCTAGTGTTCTATACCAAATGTTAGACATGTCACCTGTGTTATGTTGTTTGTTAGAAATGATAATACTGAGACACAAAAATGGTTTCTACATATATTGCAGGTTTATATCTACAAGGAGATCACGGGATGTATATATCTCAAAAAGGTTTTTGGAAATATGAAAACATAGTTTCATTGTCCACGATGAACTCAACAGAAAGATTGATTGTAGAATACAGCTGCTGAACAATAGTTTGTTACATTCACAGCACTCGTAACATTAAAACTCGTTTCATTCTTTTATTTCATTATTTCATTAATTATTTTAATAATAAGATAGTCAAATCATTTTAAATACAAATGAAGTTTATTCATACTGTTCACGTATTTAGTTATATTCTGGGTGCATTGAATCTAGACGGGACGGATATGAATAAATGCGTTTTGATCATCATTTGGGATTCATAGTTAACAAGTAAAACATAAACAACTTGCAGCTGTTAACATGTAGAATGTTTGTTTGTTTTACTTCTGGATAGTAGACGTGCAACAAGAAAAAGTATTGTTTGGTTAAAACACATTTCATTCATGATGAAACATTTTTGGGAACACGTTATCGACCTTAGGATTTCCTCTCCTAGGGGACGATAACGATAACAGGAGAAAAATCAAGATTTAACGGAGGCCTAGTATATATCCAGAAACATTTGCAAGAGACAAATACATTCTTCTGTACATGAGTCAATGGTTAAATACCATCATCAAATTGTGATCAGTTGTCTGCAATCAAGAACTTGACAAAGACCGAGAAAACCTTTTTAAAAAAAAATATTTTGGTATCATCAAACTTTAGAACTGAAAAGCATTGAAAATGTTATTGTTGTGGATTATAGAAGAGTTAACTGAATTCTTTATGCCATTCGACGTCGTCTTCGGAACTTTGAATCCCACCAGGGTACGGCAACTGTGTGCAGTAGAGAACTGTTCTACAAGCTGTAAGGTTTGGGTGCAATAATACACTGAATATGAGCGTAGTATCACTCTTGATTGGCTAGTTCCAGTCGATGCTTGTAAGTTTCTTCGTAATCCATAGACATATGACACTGTGGGCTTTCTCGCTGCCATAATACTAGCAGCCGTGTTATAAGTGATCCTTAAATCCCAACTCACTTCACCTCAGAGTTTTAAATAACTACCCCCACCTTTTATACACATTGATACCCCAAATCACCTCTCTTCATCTCATCCTTACGACAGGAAACTGCATGCAAAAGAGTGATGTCATATAGTTGCATGGTTTTCCATTCGAGGTTCACCCAGGTGATCTGGACAAAACTAAATTAGTAATTTCCATGGGGTGTTATTTGCTTAAAATCAAGTTAAGGTTGTTATTGTATTTTAGGCCTCCTGCCCATATACATGCATTGGAATTTAACAGTTACATAACTTGATACAGTTGTATAAAGAAGAATTTTCGATTGAGAATTAAATACTTTCCCCAAATGGCTTATATTGCCATCTGAATTGGAGACGAGGCTCGTGACGAACGTGAGAGAACTATCAGCTTAATTTACAGCTCTGTTTAACCCGGATATGTCAATGGCGAGATTGGTAAACTGCCTGTGGTGTTAAGTTTGTGTAGTTCACTTAAGTCTCTAAATGCCAAATGTCTGCGATATGGACTGCTGAAATAAATGAGTATTAGCTTGTGTCTTTAATCACTTGCACTAAGCATAAGTTATTTCGTTCAGGAACGGATGTGTAATGTCTTTGTTTATGAACGGGGACACTGTCTTCATCACACACCTCATCACAATCTCATCAAAATTGAGACAGCTAGTTAAGCAGTAGCATTTACTGTCAATTGCTGATTACATTTTAATGAGTTTTGAATATCTCGTGATAGGTCAATGGTTTATCACATTGGAACTTAACATGTTAAATTGTCGTTTTTCTCTTCTTCTCCAATAATGTAAAAAATAACACGAGTTTCATTCTGATCGTGAAAATAGGTGCAATTTGATGACGAAACGTCATGTTCATGTTCTTGCTACCGAGAAAGATATAAACATTACTCCTTATTAAGACGAAGGGCAATAGCAATGAAATCTGTTTATCCGTCCGTCTGTTCGTCTTCTTGTCAAAACCTGCTACTGGTTGACGTTATAACTCATTTGATACAGATACTGACCAAGAGGTAAACAAATGCAATTGATACTTTTAAACGTTCATATGTTTGGTATTTTCATTTAATGTAAAGTGAAGGCTTCTTGTCCAGATCCAACTTGATCTGAACACTTATAGTGCAAAAGATGTACATATGGAATACGTAGGTGAGAGAGAGCCGTTTATGTTTAGATTTTTCAGGAATGTATGAGTTTGTTATATTGAATGAAGTGTTATATTTAACTTGAAAAGTATAGAAGTAAGGATATACTTCTTGGCAATATAATGAAAAGAAGAATAAATCAATGTGATGATGCAAACATTCTTCATTAAATGTGCACATATCACATTGTCACGTGTTTCTTAAAGGTACATCCATTGTGTAGTTTGGAGTCATATGTGCCAAACATAATAAATTGTGTTATTTTATTGTACTGACTGTTGCCGAAAATTGCCGTTTTGATGATAGTCGACTCAGTAAACTGGGTATTTAAAGGTAGGGATGTCGATTTCTGATCGCAAACCTGACAATGCACATCGTGTGGCGCGCGTCAATCAATCAAAGGTAATTTTCGAAACATATTTACAACTGGCAAATTGTGGTTGATGATGTTGAACAGGTCTTATAAATACTGTGCATGTACATAGGGCGTGTAGTTTCGGTTTCTGTACATGTATACTGACGTTGTTCGATTTTAATTGGAAAGCAGTAAATATGATATATTTGACGAGTGGGAACGAATATGCAAGTTGAGTGAAATTGTTTCAACTGAAATCAGCACATATCGTATGTTGGCACGTATTAAAGTGAAATATCTGTTTTATGAAACACAATGGATGCATCTTTAAAAAGGTAACATTTGTCTCGGAAACGAGCTTTCTGGCAAGATTCAATCGTTTTCACAAATTAAGTCAAATCCCAGTAGAATTCGAGATGAGGGTTTTGCAAACGTGACAAATTTGCAAGCTGAATTTATAGCTCTGTTGAACCCGCATATGTCACCGGTGCACACAGCTCCCTGAGTCAGCGGTTCTGGAGATAAAGTAAAAAGAAAAATGCGAAACGTTTACTAACGAACGGATGGATAGACGGACGGACGTCATGTCATGCCATGCCGAAAGTTTATCGGGCCTTTCGGGCCTGATGAGCAAATAACTAAAACAGTTCTATTCAACAGGATATTTTACCGTATTGTAAGTGCTTTTGAGCAAATCTTTGGTTAGGCACTATACAAATTTTACCATTATTATCATTAATAACCAAAAGAAAAACAGACATCATCAAATGTTACTATTTACCTAAACTGATAAGTATATACATGTACAGAACGTATACTAAGATGTATCCATTACAGTTGGGTCCAATAACTATGAGTAGAAACCTCAACCGTGAACTCTTTATTTTGCAACAACTGTTGGTGCGGTGGTACACATTTTGAACAACACAAGTGGACCACCTATGAGGTGTCATAAGGAAGGCGTTTAACTGACCAATTACACCTGTTACGCAATTGATGAGCAACTGTTTGAACTCCAAGATATGAAATATCACGATAACACGGCGTCATATAATGTTGGTAAAGGCAAGTAAGGCCAGTATATTTGTTAATCAACATTGATGAATGGTAAATGAAAGTGTCATAGTTCTGGATTAATTTTCTGACGTAAAAAGTGACAATATTCCGTAAATAACCAAAGAACAACAGTTTTCATATGTACTTTAAAACAGAATACAAAGTGACCGAAATGGCCAGCAAAATGTTTGAAATGATCATATTACGATGCTCTAACCTAAAGAAGTGATTGAAAAGCCCAGTACATGTTGTTGATTTGACACAATTATTATATTGAAAAGTTTATTTCCAATGATAACCTCAAGTTGTGAATACGTGTATTCGCCACTTCTTCACTGTAAATCATAGGTAAAGTATACATGGGAGTCATAGTTAAAGGAAATTTGATGTCAACAAAAGCATAAAGTTTTTTTGCTAAAATGCCAGTAGGGTTCCCCATGATGAAACACTGATGCTTTGACCTTAAAAATAATGCTTCCTCTCAAATAAAGTTTCGTGTAAACATGGCGAGAATCCAGTCAACGTTCTTGAGAAAACATTCTGAAAAGGGCAAAATGGTAAAGTTTTGTTGTGAGCTTGAAACGAAGGTCTATATCACAAAATCCTCACTGCAGCAAACCGTTGTGAAAAAATGTGAAAAAACAGTGAAGAGTTCTTGACGAAAGCTGTCGAATATTAAAGTGAAATGTGCTCGTTTGGGGATAACAATTATTTCAGACTGGACACTAAGTTGACATAATTACTTCAACAAAACCCACCTACAACTAAAGCGTGCACCTGCAGCTCTCTCTAAAAAGTAAACAATCATTACTGGCAAGTGGCAGTTATTTGCTTGGGGGCGCACACGCCCCCAAGTTATAATCGGTCGTCGATGCTATATTACAATTGGAATTTTCTAAATAATTTTCAGCCAAAGACATGCGTTGTCTTTGTATCTTTACAATTCTAATGACCAATGAACAGAGCTGTAACAAATTATAAACCACGTGACACTGTGGGTAATCCGAAATAATTGGCACAAACACATGTGGAATTTGATTTTCACCAAAAATCACCAACCCATGTTCCATTCACTAGATCTACTCAGTTGCCCCACAAGCTTGCCTTTTTAAAGTTTTGTTCTTGTTGCTTAAATGTAATATAACCTGGTCTAAAAACGGTTACATGATTTACTTTTCAGATGACATAACTTTCCCAAACTTATGTTTGTCTGTTTGTCCATCCCTCCAGAAAATGGAACCTGCGTTTTGAAATCAACTTCTCCCACACGTTTGGATCAATCTTGCTAAATATTTACACATGCTTTGGATATACATTAGTGATGGGCATGTGCTTTTTGGGGACCAAATGCATTAATTTTTACAAAGATATGGCCCTTGACTTGGAGTGCTTGGAGCTTTCTGATTTCATTTTGTGAGTTTTGTATCCTATTGACCATTTATATGGTCGTATTTTTACCATGAAACCTTTACCTTGATGAGAGACACAGTTTCTGGAAAAACACATGGCAAGAGTTTTTGATTGATCAGTGATGGGCCTTCAATATGTGTGAGTGAGTAAGTGAGTGAGTGAGTTCGGCTTCGGCAGTATCGCAGCCATTTGTGGCGAGAAATTTAAGTTAATTGCCCAATTTAAAAAAAAATTGCGAAAGCAAGCATAAAACGACACGAAGGTCGTCGTAACAATACCAGCGAATTATCACAAGATTGGTAAAAGCTGATTTAGAAAAAGTTAAAAATTAAAGTTTATCAAAGAGATTAATTTCTTTTATATAAAATCGAAAACGCGATGTTCACCAAAGTGAGTAAAAAAGTTGAGAAATGGAAATATTAAGGTAAAATGTTTCCCTGATATGAGCAACACTCACATACAATGTGCTTAACGGTGAGGGGACACTGGCAGGGGATACGCGTCGGAGGATATTCCCCTTTAAAAGATATGAGTGTGCTAAATGAGTGTGTCCAATACGGCAAGGGTTCTCTCAGGGCATCCCCTTGAATGTATTAGTTGAACAAAATATTATCTATCACTTATAACTGGATTAGTTGTTTTGTAAATATATATAAAACCATGCACTCCATCATACTCTAACTCATTTCACTAACTTTTGACAGTTACAAAACCAGCATTATGTATTACTACAATAACACTCGCATATTAGAGTTGTTAGTACATCATTATTATTATGAATATGATGAATTAATTGACATCATACATATGATACCTCGTCTGAGGCATGTCCACTGTACTGGAATGAGAAAATGATTATTCAGACTTTATTCACGTTTGAATTGCACGAAAGTTAGACCTGTTAACAAGATCATGTCATCCGGAATACTTTGGATAGGATGAATTATGTTCGTGTCATTTTCTTTCATATGGCTCATTACTCATGAGACAAATGAATAAATGATTGTCTCAGGGGAGATCGACCACTAACCACACCATCAAAGTAAGAGAACATGGTTGCTATTGATAATCAACATTACAACAATACTACAAACTTAAATGTATCTCATGTATTTCATGTATTTGCATGTGTTAAACCTTTACTTGCGAGTTCAAAAGGTTAATATTAAAAGACATTGGGATGATTTGAGTATTTTATTGTCAGTGAAACTCATTTGTTTGAGTTAACAGGCAGCGATATGGTTGTTATGTTCCAATGTTATATTCACTGCTGACTGGTAACAAGGTCATTGATAAAACCGAGCATGTTTTATTCCTATAATACAGATTATTGTAATCTGCTTTTGTGACTGTGACCGTAGTAATGTTGTGTCTTCTGCTGGTTATAGATAACAAACTTTATGGAAAAGGAACCAAAAAGTTGTTTGAATTTTTGCTGGAATTAAGTGTACTTTATCTGTATATGATATTATATCATTGTACAAAAAACCCTGTGACACAATGTAAAACTGACACCTAATTTGATTGTTTTAAAAAAGAAATTTGCTAATGATTTGATGTGATGTCTTTGTTATCTGACCTTATGAACCGATTTATAATAATTAACTGTTCAAATCGCAAATTGGATTCATATTTAAGAGCTATAATGTTTTATTTATAAATGATCCATGTGCAGCATTTGATTATATGTCTACTCGAGCGAAAAGATATTAAAAGGTTTCCCTTGGCTCTGAATATATTGCTTCTCAATCTCTTTGATTTCTTTATAACAATTAAATTTATCATTATTGGGGAGCATTTGTTTGACGGATTTAGATTGCTTTCAATTGAATACAACTAATTCCTTCTAAGTTTTCTTTTCAGAGCACGTTATGCCATATTTCATCGACTACTGCGGTGGGCTTAATATGTAATCTCTTCTAAAAATTCAGACTGGAAATACAACTTTAAGTTGAAAGTAGGTGATCAAATGTGTTTCAAGCGTGTGCAATTTCATGTGCTGTTACATACCAAAGCTAATAACTTAAAGAATATACATGTTCTAAGATCAGTTAAACTGTTTCATGTTCACCCTTATTGTAGACGGCATTGTACACATTTGAAAGAATGTTGCAATACGGTTCGGAATATGATACCTTATCATATCTCTACGGTAGGTGTATGCACAGATCATGCACATAACGCAACCATGGTTTGGTGGTCCCAGCCAATGCGTGCATGTTCCATCGCAATGCATAGTCAAAATGGCGTTGCTGTTTTCTCCCTGCAATATTTCTGGTAGTCGTGATATATGTGAAATATTCCTGAAAGAGGCCTCAAACCCAAAAGTACAAATAAACCTCACCTCACCTCACGCTCAAACAATACTCTTTGTTGGACATGTTTTTACCTACTTGCGGAATATATTTATCTATTTCCTTTTTTGTTCGACAACCAAAGATACAAATACAATCCAGGACTATGCAATCTTTCACATTGCTTTGATTCGTTATAAACAACCTCAATGTATTGCTGCATGAACAGGATTAGTTTATATAAATATCAAATGTTATTTCGATTATACTGTTTATGCTCTTCATACAATTAATTATTTCCCAGAAAAATAAGAAATACTGATAGGTCAAACAGAATATGCAAATTACGCCATGGAATATGCGTTAATTTCCACAGGATTTATTGACTTTCTTGCCTGAGATAAATGCACAAATGTAACAATTCATGTTTACATTCATGGATTCAATTTTTGTAAATATTGTGCATTATGTCAGAGGATATTTTATTCCTGTTTTCATAATTTTACAACATGAAGGTATCCCTCACGTTTTGAAAATATCCCAATGCTTTCGTGTTTAGTTTAAAGCAACATGTAGAAGTAAATGCAAGTGTAGATATGCAAAGGTGTGCTAATGAAATCAAGTTATGTCTGAATTGATCAACTGAAGCACCGTAGTTATCCATAAGACGATGAGAATCTACATCAGTTATCCTTCAACTAGATGACACCTCAGACTCAACGTCGATCACACAGGAATTAACAATTGAATTGAAAGAGCATTGCTAAGTGACAGAGTCTCGACCATATATGAATAATTGTTTGCAAATTCAATATCATTATGACATGTAGGTTCTGTTCTTAATCAGTTTACCTATGTAATGTCAGTTTTCAATGAATAAGTTGCAATGCGTTTTTAAAATTCAAGTTTTCTCCACTAAATTGAGTTCACAGGCAGCGATATGGTTGTTAACATGAGAAACACAGGGTTTCCTTAATATTTAGTTACATTGTGTTTGTTGTTTAATCTTCATATGATGATGTATGAGACTCTGAGTCCAGATTTTCTTCTGCATTGTAAACAAACCAATCAGGAAGCAGGAAATGAAATGAGTTATATTATATTATTGAACAAATTTTGCTTCAAATTATTCCATCAATATATCAAACACATACTTTTAATTTCGATGTTTTAATATCTTTATCTAAAGTGAGTGTCTACACTGTTTGGCTTTAGGTTGTTAACAATTTTCGGATTGTTTATAATGGTGGTTGACGGCAAGATAGGTATTCGTCATTTTGAGACCGGTATTGTCCATTTGGCAATTTAGCATTATCTGATGATAATTGGATAACTGATCATCAGTTATATTTATACCGAAATGCCTAGATGGTAAGTCTCTTTGATATCAATGCATTGGAACCTTTGGGTTCAGATATTGATCCTGTAAATCTTGTAAGACTAACAGTGTTTAGCAGACTAATAGTTGTCTCCCGGGAGAGATCGTCTAAGATTAGCTCTTAATAAGTTCCCAATTCCCATCGTATTGGGCACAGCTTGGTAATAAACTTCTTCAGTCAATAAAGCTACAGAGGTTAAAAAGTTAAGTATAAATCATCAGGTTCGTTCAGACTTGAATAAACAGCGTTCGTGTCTTCTTTCTATCTGAGGGGAACGGTACCGCAAGTGGATTCGAATAATATATCATTCTGCAACTGAAGTATCAACGTGAATCCCATTGATTTATTAAATAGCTAAATTGCAGAGTGCACATGTATTTAAGTTTCAATGTAGAGTTTACTGTTTTTCAGGTGAAAGATCATGAACCGCAATCTACAATTTATCAGATTAATATTACAATTCTTAACAATGATATTTCATGTACCCCTTTTCAATATTAACAATGTCAAGAAGTCATTAACAATGTAGTTTTGTTTATCTTTTTCGATCTGAAGGATTTTGAAGGTGCATTATAAAGTGTCAGTTACCTCACTCTATTCTCGTTAGTTCAACTGTAAAACATTTTAAAAACATTTTCTAATATCAAATATCGGTACTGGTCACCTTTCTGGTCAGAAAACACTTTTTCTCTGTTACGCTCCTCAGAGTTCCCGGTCTGGGTTAAAAAAGAAACCCGGGGTGAGGAAAACATTTATTTTAAATTAACCAATAAAATCTCTCACCTCTGGTGGCTGCAATATTAGGAGTGTTTAACAAAAAATACTCACTCACTTTACTGACCACACATTTTGCCATGAAAAAGTATAAAAACGATGATCTTCAAATACACCAAAGCTGGATTTCTGATAAAAAATGTCCTCTTTTGCCATAGTTTGTGAAATAATACACCTAAAATAATTTGATGCGCAGCTTAACAAATTCAATTTTCCATTACACCCTAATAACATCTTCAAAATACATGGTTTACAATTTCGTTATTTTGGTTATGAAAACTAATTCATGTCATCATTTTCACGCGTAATGACAAGACGGTTTGTATTTATGAGTATAAAGAGGGCTGTAATGAAGACTGTTATCAACAAATGGACCTACTACATCAAACTTTACAAGCTTGATTGCTTCACTTGAGTGCCTAGTTATCGTAAATGAAATAATAATTGTTCTATCATTTATTGGATAGAGACATCACACTAAACTCAATTATTGACATGAACCATGTCATAAATAATCTATAACAATATCTTTTTCGAATTTTTGTTTATTGATTTATGAAAATCACCAAAATGATTCTATGATTGCCATTTTGACATTATTTGGGACATATATATATATATATATATGATGTGTCTATTTGCATGTTCGATTTCTGGAAATCAACAAATTTCAATAGTATTATAATTATACTTGGACAAGGGTTAACCTGAAATAGCCAACAATTATTGATTCGAAGGTTGGCATTTTGTTTTACATAATGTGAGAAATTTCATAAATCTTCTAACAGCTCTTTTTACTATTTTGACAACATACTGTGAATATGCAAGATGGACATTCGTTTGTGAGCTCTTTTTATTGATTCAGGAGATTTATCTAGCCATTGGTAACACTTATTTATCTTTTCGTGAGATCTCTTTATTTCAGTTAAAAAACGTGCTACGTTTAAGGCTCTTCATTTTTACCTAAGATAGCTAACTATTATTGATTTTAAGATTGAAAATACTTACATTACTTGGGGAAATTCATAACTCTACTAACAGTTTTATTTAATATTTTGAAAACATGTTTAGACACTAATAAACTAAATCAACTGATATGGCACTTAAATTAACATGAATTTTATAAACTGAAATCATATTTTAATTGTGAATATGCAATATGTAGTATGAATTGGGTCATTATGTCGTATTAGAAATTAGATTTATATATAATATCTACCTTAAAATTAAAGTTATGATTTACTGATTATGGTAATCACAGTTTAAGTGCAAGCCAAAGCTATTCACGACGAGTTTGTTGTACACTGTGTTGTGTGACAAGGAGTTAAACTCATGAGAATATTACTTCTATGATTTACGGTCTCAAAGCGAATTGTCATTTCAATCGAATTCAGTTAAATAAATATACAGCTGCTGTACAAAAGTTTCTTACATTCACAACACTCGTAACATTTGTTTCATTATTTTCCACAAAACTTATAAACGTAGTGTTTTCTTCTCATAATAAGGTAGTCAAATCATTGTAAATGCAAATGAAATTAGGAAATTGTTGATATTATGCATATATTAAATTAGATTCTGGTTGCACTGAAATTCGTGCTAAAGTTGCAAATATGAATACTGCAGGTATCGACAGGTCGTCGCGGTGAGTTCATTCTTGTTTTGCATATCAACTTTAAAATGTTTTGTAACATAACTATTGCATATTTCTTTAACACATAAATTGCTTTTGAATAACGTATGTACATTATTTAATCCAATGTGAAGTTTTAAAAATGTACACAGGTTCTGAAAAATGTTTCAAAACTTGTTGCCCTTTATCTCTAATAATTTATATCGCAAATGGAAAATTTATCTGCTTTTATTGTCATAATTGTCTCAGACAACTGGTAGTATAAATATATCATGCAGTGAATATGTTAAAGTGACGAAATACGACTTATAGTTAAATAACCTGGATTGCCACCGTCAGGCGTACCGGAATGGATACCAGTGCAAACTTAATGACCAAAATATACATGTGCAGGGTCAAAAACCCTGGTGTGAAGAAGTTGATTTAGAAATGTCATGCTACAGAACATATTATACCTGCAGGAATATCTAGTAGACAACGAAACACAACTAATGGAGAAGTGAGATTGACACGAAATCAGTGTATGAAAACAGAGTCTCGACTACGAACATTCTGAGGGGTATTGTGCAGAAAAGGTTTGATTTGTGGATCAGCCACATGACTTTCTCCAGGCATGTTCAACAATTTGGGTTTAAATGCTAGGTCCTCGTGCAGAAAACTCATTTTGATTGACTGGGGAGAAAACTAAGAAGAAATTGGAGAAGAGCACACAGATTTTACCGAGGGCCACATTGGAACCATGTTCCTTTCGGGGACAAACCTATTTTCACATGTTTTATTAATGTTCTTAAGATGTAATTAAGGCGTTTTTAAAGTAAGAGATACAGAAGTTATTGCCCAGAGGTGACTATAAAACACCAACCCCCAAGTCCATTTTTGGGGATATTGTCAGAGGATTGCTGCTGGAATCTTAAACGGTGGTTGGTAATCTGTAATTCCAAGACATATCAGAATTGGATCATTAACGACTTGAAACATAATAAGAATGTCTTGTATTTCTGATTTCAAAAAATCAGATTTCTGAAAATAAAAACCATTGCTCAATTTTCTAAGAGTGGTTGTTCATTTTGGACTGCTCTGAACATACCATAATTGGAATACCCTTGGCATTTCCAAAACATTAACTCTATTTGGACTCTCTGGGACATTATTGGTAACGCAACTGCTTAGGGATTGCCTACTTCAAGCCAGGAGCTTTGAAAGTTGGTAAATAAATATTGATATTTTGTCTAAAAAGATACCTGTCGCAGTTTCCAGGAATTCATGTCTAAACCAATACAGGTACTGAGAAAAACAAAATATATTAATATTCCTGAGTGGATGTACTTTCTTTTGATACCAAATAGTTCTACAGTACAACCATTTATAAACTTGTTATTTGTGTATTAAGTCTCAAACGTCATGTAAACGTAGCAATGTAACAAACTTTTGTTCAGCAGCTGTACAGTAGATTTATGTACACGGATATGACAAGCTCGCCTCGTTCACGAGAGTTTGAATCCCGCTTTGACATCGTTCATTTTCCAGTGCAAACACACAAACTGACATTCAATTCTTAAATGAGATCCGAGTAAATTAGTTTATACTCCGCATACACTCTACTAATGATAGTAAATAAGTAATGGTAACTCCATAACATTGTCCTAACGCATGCAGCATAGTAACCCTCTCCTACCTTACTAGTAGCACAGACGATTCCTAAAGTCCAATATGCATATATTTGAAACGATGTCACAATATAGGTGTGCATATCTCTTTATGATAATTATTGATTTGTCACAATGGGTAAAGTGCACCTTGATGTCAACCATAACATGTCTACGATGCAGTAAAGTGTATGGAGTACATATTTTCAGAACATGATTTATCTTGCATTGTCATTTCTCAGTGATGTTATTACTTGATACCAGACGATCACGTTCTGAGGGTTTACGTCTTCAAAAGGGGATTATTCTTTGAAGAGACCAGGGCTAATAAAGTTATTTATGAATGCGTCCAGACTAACGGGTACATTTCAATATATTTTGTTGACACTAATCATTCGTTGTACCAATGTATTACTATAACGATTCATCATTTCAAAATATCTCCCTGTCAATCGATCCAAGAAATAATTTCAGTTTTGCGATTTTCTATTTCATGTGCCTCAATATAATTAACTATATTATTGTTTTACTTTTGGAATAAAGTCCTCAAGTAACAAAGTCAAAAGGTTTGAAACAGTAAACTCACATATTCCTCACATCACATACTGGACAAACTAATTTTGGGGTATTGATTTTTTTTTTTATAAATTGTATTATATCAGTGTATTAATGAACACATGGATTATTATTTATAATTTCAATATGTTCGTATGTCCGTCATAGTTTTGACTAGTATTATGACAGAAATACCATTTTGATTGAAGGTTATTCATTATATTAAAATCTATAAAAACGTTTGCCATTGATTAAATAAAACACTTAACACTCTGACTCACTCCTAAATTCATTGTTTGATATTGATGGAAATAACTTTATTTCCATTAAAGGCTTAAATTGATTTCCTTTTTTTCAACGAAGGATTTTACCGAACTTGAGGAGCACTTATTCAGTCACAATTAACCTCTTTTGAAAATACAAGTCATAATTGGTAATAGACATATCTTTCAATGGGTTTTGTTAAGGACGTTGATGAACGACACATTTCAAATAATGACACTTTAAGTGATTCATTGATTACAAGTTTAATATGAGTACAACGTTTCCTAATAGATTTTGTGGAATCTATCGACTAATTCTTAAAGCTGGACTGAACACACTGATGCACAACGAGCTAGTGTGTAGAGTCAGATGAGGTGAGTTGGAGTTTAACGCCGCTTTAAACAGTATTTCACTTTTATCGCGGCTACTACTATGATGGCAGGGAGAAAGCCCGCAACGCCATGTGGCTATGCATTGCGGTGAAACCTTCGAGCATCGGCTGGAACTAGCGAGTGAGTGAGTGAGTTGGGGTATAACGCGGCTTTCAAGATTATTTCACTTATATCGCGGCTGCTAGTATTATGGCAGGGAGAAAGCCCGCAACGCCATGTGGCTATGCATTGCGGTGAAACCTGCGAGCATCGGCTGGAACTAGCGAACCATGGGTGGTACTACGCTGAAGTTCAGTGTAGCATTGTACCCAAACCTTACTGCGTGTAGAACAGTTCTCTACTGCAGACAACATTGTCATGCCCCTGGCGGGATTCGAACACCGGACCTCTTGATCCGTAGCCGAACGCGCTAACCACTGTGCTATCCTGCCCCCTTATGTCGAAGAAAGTGTTTGGTCTTCTTTTCAAGTCAACACTTCATGTGTGTGATCTACAGGGATATGTAACCGAATTTCGGTTGATAAATTAAACTCCTCATCTTCGTATTTTCTGAGAGTCGTATGTGAAACAAATATTCCAAAATGTAATGAGGTGATGTCCATGGGTGGAGAGAGAGAGAGAGAGAGAGAGAGAGAGAGAGAGAGAGAGAGAGAGAGAGAGAGAGAGAGAGAGAGAGAGAGAGAGAGATATTCTTTATTTCCTCCAGTTTACACCGAAGATCAATAACAATTATACAAATACATGAATAGTTGAAAATGTACACTTTACAAATTGGAGGATATACATATATTTACAAAACTGTTAGACAAGAGTAGTCGTATATTTGACACTAAACATGTAAAACGGGTTTATACCAGCTCTATAAAACAAGTGTAGTAAACAAAATATATACACATTGATAAGCAATCTACTAGTATTATGTAAGAGAGATAATAGAGCACATTAATCATTAAGTGTTATATTGTAACAGGTGGCGTCTTATTATTTTGAAAACATATAGTGAAAAGTTTGGAACAATGGTTTCACAAGTGTCGTGTTCAATATATCGGTTAAAATCAGTTATGCCCCCGAGAGGGAAAGCTAACATGTCTGATTCATCTTGTAGTTCAAATGCAACAAACGTTTCCACTTCAAGAAAATCTATCATAAACGTAAAGAAGTTATTTCTGTGACAATTAACATGTTCACAATGTAACAATATATGAGTATCATAGTCGAAGGTATGTTTATGGCAAAGTTTGCACTCTGTAGAAATTTTACCACGTGATGAAATTTGTATGCATACTCGAAGAGCAGATTCAAAGTCAGGATGTAGATATGCTAATGGCCAGAGAATATGATAGGTTAGTTTGTTGTGAACACGTTGGTATAAACACATAAACTGACTTGCAAAAGAAACGCCACCAGAATACAAAAGGTTATTATTTTCGAGGAACGAAGCCTACCTACCGATTGAAAACACTTTAAATTTGTCTTCTAAATGTAACCTCTACATTCACTGTACGCAAATGCAAGTTTTCTTCGTAATTTTCGAGAAAAATTAACTTATTGGTCAAAACTTTCAGATTGTGTACAAAGTTAACCAAAAGAAAATTTGGGTACAAAACATCAACAGAATGGAGGTTTTGCATTAAAATATTCGATTGCAAGCGACGAACATGGCTTTTTAAAGTGCTACAGAAAAAGAGAGAACAATGTGCATCCTACAGATTGGAGCGACCCTTAACCAAGTTGCATAATCATGGATTGCACCAAGTGTACAAAAGCCAGACTCGCTAAATTTTACAGACGAACTGGTAACATTGCGTACAAGCCACGGAGTGGAAAATCAAAGTTATCCACGCCGAAGAAAGACTGATCTGCTGACTTGTCACCCATTGAACAACTTTTGCAATTCCAACCTCGGCCATTAACAATAGAGACTTGGCCTTTTCCTCATGTGTTTGTAAGCCTTCTTACACCATTAAGCTTAAAATATCGTTATTCTATTCAATGTTCTAAAAAATCTGATGATCGCAAACTGGACAATTTACCCTTTACGTCACGTCAATTAATGGTTATTTTTACTGAAATACCCTTCCAATTGTATGTATTTTCGATACATAATATTAAAATATGAGTTTGTTTGATTTGGGACCAAAAATCTTTCGGTTGCGTTTCTTTTGCAAGTCAGTTTATTTGCATTAAACTATGTTCTCATAATCCATGAATGTTCCTCGTAACTATGTACAGATGTATTTACAATTCGTCGCCATTCATGCTTCGAGGGGAATACGCCTTTTGTAAGATATTTTTCGACATGTACATTTAGATTATATTTTGAGAGTATTGATAGCAGACCATTGCAGATTGTAGGGGATGTTGTGGAGGTTGAAATTGCTGCACAAAATCTATTTTTGGCAAAGTTGTTACATGAAAGTTTGCATAGGCGTCCAAACAATATGAGTTTACATTTATCAATATACCCAACAAGAGTCCACAATCCCAAATTTGCTATAGTAGAGTCTGTTGATGATCTGTTATCAAGCCCCTGTACAATACGAGCAAAATATCGCTGCGTAAGTTCAAGTGCAGCTGCTTGTTGACCCTTAATAAAAGATAATATTTCACAACCATAGAGACGTGTTGTAAGTATCATTCTCAACCAGATTTTAACACATGTAAATGGATGGAGTTGAGAATGATTAAGTCCCATAGATCTAAGAGCATTTACATTTTGTCTTGCTTTCTGACAATACTTATCAATTCGTGCTTTTGTTGATAATTTATCAGTTAGAAGAACGCCTCCATATACTGTTGATTCAGATTGAGAGATAAGCGTATCACCCAGGCGATATTGTGCTTTAGATTCATTGTTTTTGTTTATATTGAAGATAATTATTGAACTTTTTGAGGGATTGTAGGTCAATCGCCATTTAGAGGCGTATGACGAAACGATGTCTAATGATGATTGTAAGCCTTTTGGTGATGCACTGACAAGTGTAGTATCGTCAGCAAGCAAGACAGCAGGAACACGCATACCATATACACAAATGCCACAATTTGATTCTCTGAGAGAGGTGATTAGATCATTTATAAAAACTAGGAAAAACCAAGCAGAAATAACTCTTCCTTGACCAACACCTTGTTTGACAATATATTTGTCTGATATCTCAAAATGGTATAAGACAAAACATTCACTGTTAGTATAGCAATGATGTAGGAGATCCCATGTTTTACCTCGTATTCCAATTTCATATAATTTATAGAATAGTCCACGTGCCAAATGCGGTCAAAAGCTTTTTCATTATCAAGAAACGAGGCAAAAACAGGCGATTCTCTGTGCATATAAAAATGAATACATTCCATTAGAGTAAAACAGATATTATAGCCCCATGTTCACACCGGAAGCCGAACTGTAGAGAGTCTGTGAAATGTGGTTTTGTTATAATTAATTTTTGTTCAATTCTATTGAGTAATAGCTTTTCAAATAGCTTACCAAGACATGATGTTAGAGTAATACCTCGGTAGTTTCGTGGATCACTTTTGTCTTTTTTGCCTTTATATATTGGTATAACCATACCTAATCTATATTCATTGGGAACATATTTGTAGGCAGTGATGAGGTTAAATAATCTACAAAGATGGGTAATGATGTAATCGCCGGCAAAAATAATATGTTCATTGGTAACTCTATCAGGGCCTGGAGATTTATTTCTGCTGAGGGAGTTAATGATGTCTTTTATTTCATTTACTGAGAATGGTTTTTCTAGATGTTGATCATGACTGTGATTGGAGTTTTTAATATCCCTTACTCGTTTGGATATATGCTCTTTAAAGTCTGAATCAAACAGTTCTCTATTGCAGAGAAACTTGCCATTCCTCTTGCAGGATTCGAACCCCGGACTCCTTGATCCTAAGCCGTTTTTAGAAGTACTGACCATGTTAATGCTTATCAGTTCACTTCAGTACTGTGACAACATAAAGGTGTAAAGTCGTGAGGTTCTATTGAGAACCGGACAATGTACCTCAACTGTCACTCGCCAATTAGTCAAACGTATTTTTATCTGGTGGACACAAAGAATTTTTTTGATTGGTACATGTATGTTTATTGGGTAAGATTACTAGTATACGCATCATGTTTTACGGACATGTTTTTCCTACTTCTACAAATGTATAAGACCGTGAATACGTTAATACTTTATGAGTATTTTTAATAGGAATAGGCCTATAATATAAAAGATACAAATATCCAAAGTATAACAATTTTATTAAACATTCTAAATATCATAATCAAAATATATCAACTATCAAAATATTTTCTTGATATTTAAACTTGTTTCAATTTTTAATTTCTATTAAAATAGAAACAATAGGATGTAAATACAGATATTGAAATGAACTATATAAATC
The DNA here is from genome assembly GCA_936450465.1 of Gibbula magus. Lineage (NCBI taxonomy): Eukaryota > Metazoa > Mollusca > Gastropoda > Trochida > Trochidae > Gibbula > Gibbula magus. Next base: position 51,491,207 of record OW388291.1, on the reverse strand, counting down.
AATACAGTGATATTTACACTCCACACATTTTTTTTATCAGTTGTCACTCCTGACTGATGAAGTCATTCAAATCACATTTATAGATATTTCATAAAACCGTCAATGTCAAACTGACATTTTACACAAGGAGAAATGTCATTGAACAGACGCACTTGATAACTCAAGCTTGAAGGTTTCACCAGAGATGCTGTGATGGATTGACAGTTTGACAAACACATCAAGTTACACATCACCTCGAACATCTGTTCCTTATTACATTCAAATCAAGTTGACATTGTAAGAGTAAACTAAGGATTATTCTTCAAATCCATTTTTTAAGTTCATCATCCTTATAATATTTAACAGCTAAGTTTATGTAATGTTACAATGAAACAACCGGAATCAACAGAATAAGGTCTTAATTTCAAGATAAAATTGATTCATGTGTAAAGTTTTGCTGCAAATATAGCTGCCTTGCGTCATCGTCATTGTCATTGCATTTCGAGGATTAATTTTGATAGTCTCATTTCTTGAAAGAATTGCAAATATCATCAAAACCTTTTATTTGTTTGAAGTAAATTACACAGTAATTATATGAAAACCTTCGTTGTTGAAATAAGTCCAAACTGAAGTTAAAATATGAACAACAAATTCTCAATAATGCCTGGAAAGACAGACAACTTTAAAAGAAAAAAAACCTAACAGATTCAAGTCTTTCAGGGCATCTTGGATTGCAATTGTCACGTAAATGTTTTTGAGGTGAATTAAATGCATCCCTGTTATCACGATATCATACCGCTATGTATGTCTCAAACAGAGGACATAAGTACATCAAAGTTTTAGTACTTTAAGATGGATTACCTGAGATGAATTGATGACACATAGATATATCATAAAGTTTAACATGATTATATTGGCATAACACTACCTTCAATTGTACAAATTCTTGTACTTTTTTCGGGCCGAGTCCCTTGCGGGATTCGAGTGAGTGAGTTATTGTTTAACGCCGCTTCGGCAATATCACAGCCATTAGCCGCGAATACGGGATTCAGACCCACACCCTCAGACCCAGCACTGACCGTACCATCAGCTTACGACAGAATCGAGGTCCAACAATCGAAAGTTAAGCTTATTTTACATTCAGTACCTCTCTGATAGATATAAATTGGCGCAGCTCCCAAGGCTAAAAACATTAGAAATACATGCCATATAGATAGTGAACAAATATAACATGATTATATACTGTACATCAAACAAACGCGAGTTTTTATGATTTCTTTTTGCATATTAGCCCATGTTTTGTCATATCATTAGTAAATGTCAGAGAACATGTTGAGCTATTGGTACTGTAAAGTACAGATGGTTACCATTGCGACGTCAAAGGGTGTCAGTTCGGGAAAATGTACGTCACATGTTGTCACGGTAACATGATCTGCATGAGCCTGGTAAAATTCAAATTACTCGTCCTGTAATCCGAGACTTGTTCTATGAAAAGGACCCCAAATTGTGACTCCAGCCTCAATGTTTAAGAAGTTAATGTTTGGCAAAAGAAACGTGAAATTTTCGGAAACTGGGATATTTACCGATTGCATTCTGAACAGTTTGCAAGAACTGTAAATGAATTCTCGGAACATCTCGGTACCGCAAAAGAATGCACAACCTTGAAGTTTTACCAAAATGAGACCCACAGAACCATTCTGAATGAAATTCAAAAGGACGTCCTGACGTCAAATCAACATCAGCAAAGACAGGGGTTTTGCATCAAACAACTTCATGGGAGTGTTTACACACAAGTTCCAATTGCATTTAAAAGCACATTGGGCCCTTCATCATCTGAACAGGAATATGGCTGTTATCCAAGATAATGACTATGGCACTAGATAAAGTTTTGCAGAAGTTCTACACCAGTATTGACTTATCGTTATGTCTGCATGCTGTTCAACACGTTATTAACAACAAGTCAACAAACTGTGAATGCTCTGATGTTATAGATTTGCTCAATACAACGTTATCAGTAATTACGAAAGTGTGTGATACAGTGGACTTTTCTGCGTTTCTTTTGCTCATCCGTATATTCAGTATATTTATAATCATGACTTTTTTTGTTATATTTGTTCACTATGTAAATGGCATGTATTTATAATCAAAATGCTTGCATTCATAAACTGCTGAAAGATATTATGTATCTTAAACAATTTAACAATGAAGTATCAAAATTAGATTTATTCGAAATTATGCATATATTTGGGAATATACACTTACACTTAACTCCCGAAAGGCCTCACAATACTAATTTGTGGGTCGGACTTCTCTCTAATTGATATTGACAAATTCAGACAAATTCCACATACCTACTATATGTCTGGTTCTATCACTTCGCAGACGGTCACGTACTTAAATGCTGTTCGGTAATTTCATTGCTGTTGCATAATCATAAACTATGTTATGCAATGAATAGCTGATGTAAAATTGAAAACTTGTGTTAGGACATACTGAATCAGGGTTTATAAAAACAATAACTTTCGTCTTTATTCACTGTATGTTGCACTTGATTTTGATTAACAATTATCACGAAAAGTAATCAATGTTTGTAAAATATATGTTCAAAATGTTCAATTTAGGAGCGTGTGCTTCTCTTTGCTAATAAGAATAATATCAGAAAATTAGTTTCCACCTCTCTTTATTTTCTACCTGGGTCTGGTTGTGATTGCACATTGATTTGCTTGAATACACTGGTGAAGACGTTTGGACTCTTTTGGATCAATACTATCATGATCTTTCTTGCTACATTAGTATACATTTATGTTCACTTCAACCGCTTTTAAGAGATTATTTAGTAAGACGAATGTGGGTTTAACGTATTTCATGTATATCAGGGCTGTAAGTATTATGGCAGGGAGAAAGTCCGCAACACCATGTGGCTATGCATTGCAGTGAGACATGCGAGCATCGGCTGGAACAAGCGAACTATGGATGGTACTACGCTTATATTCAGGTGAGGTGAATTGGGGTTTAACGCCGCCTTCAAGAGTATTTCACTTATATCGCGGCTGCTAGTATTATGGCAGGGAGAAAGACCGCAATGCCATGTGGCTATGCACTGCGGTGAAACATGCGAGCAGCGGCTGGAACTAGCGAACCATGGGTGGTACTGCACTGAAATTCAGTGTATCAAACGAGTAAAGGGTTTGTTATTTCAACGAGCGAAAGCGAGTTAAATACCGATGACATTCACGAGTTTCGGGACAGAGTTTAGTATTTTATTTATTACTGAATGATATAAATAGCGCTGGATTGCAATAAAATCGTTGATAGTGACACTCACTTGCAAATAGGTCACCCGCTATTAAAGTCGCGCGGCTGACATTGTGACGTCAAACAAAAACGACTATGACGTCACGCGCCGATTATGACGTATAAGTACACAACAGAATCAATATCATTAACGCCGCTTTCAAGAGTATTTCACTTATATCGCGGCTACTAAACTCACGTGCAAAAGAAACGTCCCCACATTTTGAAAACATTATAAAATGAAATATTGATGTCGGAGAAAGTAGATTTTGAATGTATTTGGTAGCAACATGTTTTGTAAAGAAGTATTCACAATTTTATACATCAGAGTATGCCCCCCCCCCCCCCCCCTTTTCAAATCCATGTATAAGTTCACTGTTGGGATTTGGGTTCTGCATTCATATCATGGCCAATGAGCCATGTAACATATAATGGCGTGAAAGTAATTCATCCCGTCAAAAGCATTCCAGATGACATGATCATAATAACCGTTCTGATATTTCTAAAGGGAATACGTGAAATATGTCTGGATGTTCCCTTTAGCAAATTAGTGTCATAGTTATCATGGTCACGGCAAGCTACAGTATATGTATTCATCGTTCACCACTTGGTAACAAACGCTAGTTTCACGTCAAGTACCACTGCAAGTCTGAATATTAGTGTTGAAACATTGCTCTAATGCTTACTGCAGTATCAGTATCAGTGAAATAAACAGTCTATCAAGATACAGTGAAAATAACTTATATTGTCCTTGTGATTAGTGCCTGAGATAATTTGACGTCATAAAACAAAGGTCTTACACCTCACAACTGGCAACCAGGGTTATATCACATCATGAGATACATTTTGGATTAATGTTTTACAAGAACGATACGATATATGTGAAAAATAACAGCTGCCAGTTGCGTCACTACAGTGAATTCCTTCCAAATAAAATACCAAATTAATTTTTTGTTAAAGTTGTAGAAAATGTTAATTACTACCAATGTCTTTGAGTATGACATATCATGGCAGTATTAAGAACACAAATTGTAAACAAGCATCAAGAGTAAATAAGACATGTTGTGTCACAAATTTTAAATTTGTAAAAAATATTTTGCAACAATGATTTTATGTTTGAAACTTTATTTTTTAAAAATGTGATGTTCATTTGGAATAATTTAGGTTTTAAACTGAAAAGAAAACTTGGGTTGTATTATTTCATTCTTGTGTCAAAAAACCTTTTGCCTTTAAGTTTAATAATATTTTGGTAATGAGGCTTGAATTTATATTTAAAACTTGCAAAAAATTTGTAATTTTTCTGTCACTTTCACTTTCATTTATTTTGGTTTTTAAAAATATTTAATACCAATGTTTTGAAAAACATGCTGTCCACGTAGATGTTTTTTTCTATATTGTTTTGGAGAAAATTGCTGCTAATTATTTGGTTTATTTTCAGGTCATGAAACAGCAGCTGGGAATGTTGGAACATTTTGAGAAGGGAGTTTTGGAGAGTGGACTTGATGTAAGAGAAATGTAGCAAGCCAGTATGGATGGACCGAATTTCAACTTGGCGTTTCTAACTCTCCTCAAGAAGAAACTTGCTGACGACTTTGACTCCTCTGTCATCAACATTGGATCTTGCGGCTTCCATATCATCCACAGCAGTTTCAAGAGTGGAGTAACAGCGTCTGGACAGGATGTTGGCCAGTTTCTCTCCAGTCTGTATTATTTCTTTAAAGATTCTCCAGCCAGGTTAGAGGACTACTTCTCTTTAGCACAGACTCAACTGAAGCCTCTGAAGTTAGCAAACCGCAGATGGCTTGAAAATGTTACTGTCTGCAACGGAGCTTTACTGATCATGGATGACATTAAGATATATATATATATATATATAATGGCAGTAGATGAGAAGAAGTTTCCAAACCATACATGCACGTCTTACGCAATTATCAGCAAGTGCATCAAGGACAAACTCTTGTTACCAAACTACAATTTTTTAAGTTTGTCGCCAGTCAGTTTCAACAATTTTTGACTATGTTTCAGACAGAGAGACCTACGGTGCAATTTCTTGCACAAGATTTAAGTGAGTGAGTTGGTGTTTAACGCCGCTTTCCACACAAGTTAAGCCAGATGGTGAGAGGGTTGATGAAATGCTTCATAAAGACAGATCAACTTCTGAATGCAAGGATGACAAGGAGACAAGGATGTCAGACTGAGCTGCAAGAAGATGGAAATTGGATTCATAACCGAAACAAGTTTGAAAGAGGCAGTCAAGTCAGGAGTGAGAGGCAAGTTCTGGAGTTAAGGGCAGACTGTAGAAATTTCCTCAAACATGTACTGAAAATAAATGCTCAACAAATGCCGAGTATCATATCCTATTGTAAGACATCTGTCATCCCTTAATCCAAGACAAATGGCAAAAAAACCTGAGGAAAGCCGGATTCTGTTTAGAAAAGTGGTGACATTCATGGCATCCAACACAAAATTGAAAGACGACTGTGATGATGTGTTGCAGCAATATGGTGCCTTTGTGCAAAACATCCCAGTCTTGGGATCAGACACGTTCGTCAACTTCAGATATCAGAGGATTATGGCAGGGAGAAAGCGGTGATTTTCTCGAAAACTCCTCGACAAAGTTTTGCCATTTTTCGTGGAAGTGCCTAAATAATATAAATGAACAAATCCATGTTAAAACAGTGGAGGAAAACATTCTAGTTTAAAAGGAGAACATATGCTGGACTGCTCCTTTAAGCATGTTAAGTTTGAGATAATGGTAGGTATCGTATATAACCTTCAAGCGACAGCGAGAAGGTTATATGTCATAGCCAAGAGGATGCATTATCTCGCATATACCACACGATCCAGTGAAACAACAATAAACTGCATAAAATAACATATGTGAAATATTGAATGAAAAAGTTATTCAATTTGTGTGGCATGTTAGCATGCAACATTAAAATTACACCCATTAAGGATAGAATTGACGAAAGGCAGATATTATGGCTATCTATATATATGGAAACATGTTTAATAGAAATAACAAAAATATACTTTACAGCTACAGGCCTGACTGTTTGCAGCAACGCACGACATTTTCCCGCACGAGAAGCATTTAAATTGTTAAATAAAAAGGGGTTCCTCAACTCTAATTGCAATGAGAAATAGTATTGTCTGACAGCTAAAGTGTTCGCTTAAGCACTGTCAGAAAAATATTGATCACAGAAGACCTATGATCCAACATCTTGAGAACAGTTGTGTTACACAGATACTATGGCCACCAATGTAGCTTTTTTTAAACCACATTGAACATTTATAGGATCAAATTGGCAAAGAAACCTTTCTCCACAAATCCTCACGGAATTGGAGACAACCTAGAATGAGGAGTGGAAGGGATATATAAGCATAGGTTATTGACATTCTGTGCAGTTCCCAAGACGTTGACTTAGTCCATTAAACACAAAATGTCAATGGTTTTTCTTTTACAATTTCTTCTTCTGTAAGGAGTCATTAAATCCATTTGCATGACAAAAATCGTACGGGTGTTTACCTTTTTTACATTTTATATAGTATGTTGGTAACATTAGTAAGTATGTTTGCATGCAATATATTACTTTATGTGTTATAAATTAGTTATTTGTAATTGAAATTTGGTTCAGCCGATAAACAAAAATGCTGTTTTAATGAAACCATAACATGATACAGTGAACTTTGTGTTCCTGAAAATAATAAATGATGGAAAGAACCGTGTTTATATTCTAATTCACATCTTGCGGAGACTCAATATCTTCGTCTTTCGGTAATCATTAAAATCGATATGGCTAACACAACACGAAGCTAATAGTTTTGTCTATATTAGACTAGAGACGACCTCAAGCACTAGAAATGCTCACGTGCTGGTGATATTTTTATTTCCATTACACATAATGGTAAATATGTTAATATCGAATTTCCTTCCAGATATGAGCTGAGGTTATTCTGTCAAAATCAGTGTCGACTCGATCCCCGAGCCCTGTGTCAACAACAAGTGGTGTAGACAGAATATCATAACGTGTTTGTAATTATCACTGTTCCTTATTATTCTTCGTGCGTGAAAGCTGTTGATGGAAATGATCGCCCTCGTCTGTGCCTCATATGAAATCACCAAATCCATAGTAAATATAGAAAGCTGCTACCTGCTTTTAACATGTAACAATGTACATTAATTTAGAAAATCGATAAGAAATGAAAATAATTAACCATGGAATGTTAATGACGTCTCAATATGTTCATGAAAATTAGTACAGGCATGTTTTTCTGCGCTATCTGTTACACCAACAAATTGGAAATTTTGCAAAAGAATGAAACCGAGTCATGTATTGAGTCTTCCTGGCTGTTTCAACTGTATGAGTGTAAGGCAAGACCTAAATTCGTATAAACTACCGGGCAAAAGAAAGCAATGCCAACAAAACTGCAGGATATGATAATCGGCAATTTCAGTATCTCACATGTTTGAAAAGACAAACATTAAACGTACCATACACTGATTAATGAATTGGTGTATCTTATAACAAATATATACCTGTCAGATACTTTAAAATCGTTTTTATATAATAACAGTTTTATTGTTTTGACTCTGTTGAAACTTTGGTATTGTTTAGTTATCAATTATTGTAGTGTCCAAATGTCTAACTATGATAGAGTGAACATCAACAGAGACTGGGTAAGATTTCTTGCGGACTAACATTTATATATGTCTTTCATGAGCAATGTTCGCTTCGATGATAATGGTATATACACTGCTCGTCATGATTATCCCTTGACTCATCCTGTACTGTTGTTTCTAAGATCACAGGGGCTCGTATTGTCAAAACTAGCGATTAGAAATAATATGAAGTCGACGATCCAGCCCCATGTACTATATACACTTGAGATAATCTAATGCAAAACATACGGGGCTATGTACATGTACCTGGGTCACTATTAGCGGGTATTGTAATCATTTTGGTGGCCACCCCAAACGGCTCACACAAGCAATATGCTAATATTCAAAGCTTTGAAAAATCATATCCTTTTTATAATCCCATCGATTTTTACGCTTGGTGGCTTGTTTTAAAGAAAAATGTATTGGCTTTCACGTGGTATATTCTATTGAATGATAATATGATGACAACATTCTGGAATATAATTTCAAACGGACATGGGGTGTTGACCTCGTTACATCCCTTTACTTTTTTATAGTATATGGGGCTGGATCGTCGACTTCATATTCTTTCTAATCGCTAGTTCCCTGTGTCTAAAGCCCCTGTCACACTTCTGCGTATCCTCATTCCTTATGAGTTGCGTTTTGATATTTCTTTCATATGCAGCCGTACGCAATATACGCCGCTCGTTGGCATCTTATAAGTTTTAGGTCGTCTCCTGTACGTCGACATACGCATAGACCATTTCTATACGCATGATAGTTTTGGGCATGCTCAAAACTATGTTGCGTACGATGATATGCAACTCATAAGTTATTCATACGCAATGCATCGATTTCCCATCAGTCGAGTGCGGTACACGTACTTAATGAATACGTAGTGGGTATGCACTCCATACGCAGTATTTGCTGCTCTCCCGAACCACATAGGAAAAGCGTATGACAGACGTACACATAGCGTACTTGGACCGAATATAGCACGCATGCTGAACGAACTCAAAACGAATTAAACGCATCATAACCGTATTCCTTGCAATCGCAAACCGTATTGTCCTTATGTGGAACGTATGACAAGCATACACATCAGCACACATATCGTACATGCCAGACAACAGATCAACACAGACGAAATGTTATCTGTTATTCAATGTCAGATGTGATGTGATGTGATGTGATGTGTCTAGATTTGATGTTCCTTAATAATTAATTTATGTGCCATTATATATCCGTGTAATATATTTTATTATTTTGAAAATAGAGCCATTGGCCCTATAGGTTATCAGGTTTTGTATGATTTATATCAAGCATTGCATGTTGAATAATAGGTTCATAACATATGTGTAATGACTCATCATGAAACATCAAATTCCAGTGCGTTTAAGCTCATTAAAAGAAGTAGTAAAATAAGTATCTATAACTCCAACTCAGTATCGCTAACTCTCGTAAATTTGCTCTCAAGCCATGTTAGAATGCATTTTATGGTTTATGAAAAAACATCTGCACATATGCCTAATTTAGGAACTGTCTTATATATTATATATATATATATATAACATGAAGCTCTGATTACAAGGTTCCACACCCAAGAAGCATGGTGCTTAAACGTTAACTGGTTTTCTCCCCCAGACGCACACACCTATTTATATATGTTAAAGGCTGTGATAATGAAAGATGATATAATTAATACCATTAGGGATGCTTTTGGATATTTCATCTAAGTCATAAAAGGAGTGCGTATATATCTCAAGATTTTCAGTATCAATTATTTCAATCAACCGTTTCTCCTAATATCCCATATGACTGTGAAGTTTGGGGCTTTATGTAAGCTAAATCTATGGAAAGGGAAACTTATTAAAAAAATGCTATATGTGAAAATGTCAACTCATCAACATTCTCATATGGCGGGTACATTTCACTTAAAAGATATTCGGCTTGTCACGGTTATTAAATATTGGCCTAAAATGTTTACAACATCACCTGATCGATATATAATTTTGTAATACAATGCATTATTGAACGTTTCAGATGAGAAACCTGGGTTTGAAAACTTTATTGAGAGATATGTTCTTAAAGTTTGGTTTTGGATATATTTGGGTCACTGATGTTACTAATAGTGATGCTATTGTGTGAGAATTTACACAGCGGGTTAAAAATATTTATTCCCAAATGTGGAATCATTAATTGTCAACTAGATTGTATTTTCAGATCAAATACCCTTTGCATAAAGCATATTTAACTAATATTGATGTGAAGAACTACAAAATTGCACTTACACGCTTCCGTCTCGGCTCACACATGCTTATGGTTGGGAAAGGAAGATGGGTGTGCCTAAAATCCCTTTTGTTTATATATTATGTCTTTTTTGTAATAACAAAAAAAAGAAAGATGAATACCATGTACTCTTAATCCGTCCAAACTATCTAGATATACGAAAACACTATTTGAGTAAAGTTCTACTGCAAAGTAAGTTGACGTTTATTAGTTATTAGTAGTGCATTTATTTCCTTTTTGTGATTTTGTTTACGGTTCTTGAGAAAAAGTCGAAAATGTGAGTCATCTGGTACAAGAAAATAGTGACACGCAAATCATGTCCATCTCATTCGCATCTCATACGCATCTCATATGCATCACATACGCATTTCATACGTATCTCACGCGCATCCCGTACGCACCTCATATGCTATGTTCGCAAACTGTTCGCTTCAGGTGCGAAACAAGTAAGGACAAGTACTAAAAACTTTAATTTTGAGCGTATCGGTTGCGTATACACTATTTTTTATGCGCAACTCATACGCACTTACTATACGCTAAAGTGTGACAGGGCCCTATGATTGCATGGTTACAAACGATTATATATATCTTGTGACACTTTATAGTTTTAATTATTATGTTGATCTGGTTTATTCAGTAAACATGTTATCGGTCCACTTTACATGGTTCATAATATTCAAAATACAATGTAACATAGGGTCGAGTATAAGATTTAAAAAACAAACGCCCTTTTTTAGATTCTAGAAATACAAACTTAGCCAAGCAATTAAGTGCAAACTGATTATTACTATTAAAAAGATTGTGCGTACATGTTTTTCTTTAGTTGGATTGATAAGATAATAAGATGGTAGGATATTCTTTCTGAAACTGTCATGATATGAAGTCTGCAGACAAAAGAGATCTCGTTTTCAACATATTGATTTATACATGTCATAGAGGTCATAGTCTTTGAGCTAATTCGATATTTGTCGTGAGGTAATAGTCTGTGGATTTTAGACTTGAGTGAGTGAGTGAGTGAGTGAGTGAGTGAGTGAGTGAGTTGGGGTCTAACGCCGCATTCAAGAGTATTTCACTTATATCGCGGCTGCTAGTATAGGGGATTCTCAAAATTTATGCATGCATACGACCTATAACCTTTCGAAACGAAAACGAGGCTAAGGCCGCTTCTTTTTTCCAGGTTCGCGTAATGGCTGCATATCGGCAGTACGTGCCGCTTGTGTTTCGGTTTCTTTCGACTGGAACTGAATGAATAGGTTTGTTTATATCGTATTCCAACAATGCAAGATTTAAAAAAAAACGTTTTTGACAATAAAATATGACAAAACTAATGGTAATTGTTGCAGGTTTAGCGGCAAAGAACGTTTGTTTTGGATAGTTTTACTCGTGGCAAGTTCAAGAGTTTTGGTTTTGTAATCGGCCCGTAAACGGGATGATTTGAATTTCTTTTTTGGCTTATAATGTCCATTTTTCGTAATCATTCGGCAAAATAAACCTCCATTAAATTTATAATAATCCCAAAGTAGGGAACCTGTAATTAGTGGATCAATGACCGACGACAGAAACTAATTAAACCTCTTGAAGGGGCTGTCCCACTTCCGTCCCCAAAATGAACACAATATTAATTGAAAGCAAAGTGTAACTAGACCTATATATTTAAATTCTTTTCGACCTAATGATAAGAATATTTTCAAGAAATTAGACATTCAAATAAATCATTAATATTCATTTAAATCAAGAACTAATATATTATAAAACTAAAACTATATATTTATTAATCTATGATCATAATATTGTCAGTCATTTCCATGCATTGCATCAGTACTGAGTCTACTAGACGTATTTACACATGTACTGCAGGACACATTAAATCATTTATAAATTAATTACAAAATTATGATCAGAAATATCTTAAACAATTTTTTGTTTAAAAAGGCCTGAGTTATAAGCTACAATTAAACATAAGTTGATCTTTATAATTTATAGGTACTATTTGATTATTTATTCATGCAGGACCTTAATGGAGTAAAATTTAAAGCAGGCCAAACATTAAATATGAAAAATATTATTTAAACCACTTACCTAGATATAGTTATTACCCAACAAAAATAACCAACAAAATAGAAATATAAATTAATTGAGGTTAATGTTTGGAAGTAACAAGTACATGTCATACTGGAAAATGATTGAAATATATTGTGAAATGTACATGGATGTTTCAATACACAATCATACATGATAGATTGTGCTTGAGGAGGTGATGGTCAGGTTTGAGAAATATATTTGTATTTGTTTGATTAAACTACAAATAATAAATGGACATGATTAGAAGTAAAAATGCACATTATTTAATCTTTTGTGAGATGCAAAAGCCCACCAAGTGCTTTCTGTTTCTGTTTTGAGTAAAATTAAAAGCAGGACAAAACTAATATAAGGAAAATAATTATTTGCTTATTACTAATTTAATTACTAATTACTAACATTAAACCATATACTTAGATATAGTCATCACCAAATAACAATAACCAACAAAAAATAAATTTAAATTGAATTTATTTGAGGTTAATGTTTGAAAGTAACAAGTACAAGGAATATAAAATTACATATCTCTTAACATTTGAATTAGTCTCACTCCTTTTAGTTAATGTTTATTTTAATTCCAAAATTGCTAAAATAAATTTATTACCACAGATCATAAGCTACAACTTTTATTCAATTATTTATTTCCTGTTTTGTAAAGGGTTCCATCATTCATTTAATTGATTTTGTGTACTGTTGTCAGCTTCTTAAATAGACTAAATACTATGTTTGTAGGTATAAATCCTTTTCTTATGAAATATTTTAAACATCTGTTTAATTTTCAAAGCTTATTCACATATCTACATGTGCTCACAAATTAGAATCCTCACCACATTGATAACATTGATTACTGACTGATCATTGATAACTTTTCAAACTATTAATTAAATAAAATAAATTAATTAATTAATAAAGCCATAATAGATTAATTGCTAAAGATGTTTGAGTATTTCTTACATATAAATAAGAACGTTATGTTCATTGTTTAAAATTATTTTGCTACTGCAGACATACAAATGACTTACAAACAAATATTTTTTTAAAACTAGAACAGATTATATATTTGATTGCATTATAGTATCTGCTTAACTGCTTCAACAAGAGAATGTAAAATAACCTGTACTAATTGGACCGTAATTGAAACTATATCAAAATGAACAATTTGAATCAATTTAGACTCCAAAATCGATTTATTTTTTTTTTTTAAAAAAGTTCGTTTACAGTGAGTTGCACTGAATGACCCCTTTGCAGTTCGTATACATGTCACAAGAGCTGACCGTTTAGCCGAATGATGGCTAAGATTTGAACAGTTTCTTTCCACCCAGTGACTATATACAATGATTTCTTGGCATGCATGGGTAGGGTGTAAACTTTCATTCGTATTTGTTCAAATTAGAGCACTGAAACAACAACGAGTTTGACAGATTTACAGTTCAAAATGACGATAAACACAACGAGGAAATCCTACCGTAAATTATTCGAAAAACATCGCCTTGCGTGTAAAATAGTATCCTAGGCGGTGGTAATTGAAGATAATCGACAGATGCATCGAACTTGAAAGTTTTCCTAGTGATTTTATCATTATTTTTAATAAAAGTAAGTGTTATTTAGAAGAGCTACCGACTTGTCAATGCTATGTGAATGGTACTTCCGGGTTTGGAAGCGGCCTTAGCCTCGTTTTCGATTTAGCGCACGCGAATCCGTATGCCTCATTAATATTCATGAGGCAATATTAAGAATCCCCTATTATGGCAGGGAGAAAACCCGCAACGCCATGTGGCTATGCACTGCGGTGAAATCTGCGAGCAACGGCTGGAACTAACGAACCATGGGTGGTACTGCACTGAAATTCAGTATAGCATTGCACCCAAAACTTACTGCGTGTAGAACAGTTCTCTACTGCAGACAAAGTTGCCGTGCCCCTGGCGGGATTCAACCCCGGACCTCTTGATCCGAAGCCAAACGCACTAACCACTGCGCTATCCCGCCCCCTCTTAGACTTGATAAAGCCTTTCTACAAGATGCATTCGTAATGAGGTGAGTAGAGTTTGGGTTTAACGCCACTTTCAAGAGTATTTCACTTATATCGCGGCTGCTTGTATTATGGCAAGGAGAAAGCCTGCAACGCCATGTGGCTATGCCTTGCGGTGAAACCTGCGAGCATCGGCTGGAACTAGCGAACCATGGGTGGTACTACGCTGAAATTCAGTGTAGCATTGCATCCAAACCTTACTGCGTGTAGAACAGTTCTCTACTGCAGACGAAGTTGCAGTGCCCCCGGCGGGATTCGAACCCAGGACCTCTTGATCTGAAGCCGAACGCGCTATCCCAACCGAAGTAGGGTCCAACAAGGATATAGCATCTGCAAATAGAAGTATGTACGAGGGGCGTTCAATAAGTGTTGCAAGCGGGGCATTGGTGTTTACATAAACAGTGTCAGCTTATAGCAGGTGTTACTATAGTCAAAACAATTTCTAGACATAACAATTATTTAGATATAATAGCTGCGCTGACCTAGGGGTCTTCATAATCATGGATTCTCTCAAACATGAACAACGCGCTGTGATCAAGTTCCTTACTAAAGAGGGATGCAAAGCTACAGAAATACATAATCGTATGTGTAATGTGATGGGTAAGGATGCTCCTAACTTTTCAACAGTTTGTTGCTGGTCTCTTCAGTTCAGGCGGGGCAGGGAGTCCTTAGACGATGACCCACGGTCAGGCAGGCCATCTGAAGTCACCCGACCGGAAGTTATTGCCGCTATCGAAAGACGAATTTTAGCTGACCGTCGTGTTAAAGTTTCTGAACTGTCTTTGGAATTCCAGATATCAGTTGGAAGTGTTGAAAAAATAATTCATGACCATCTTGGTATGTCCAAGGTATCTGCAAGATGGGTACCCAGAAACCTCACAGCACAAGATCGCCAGAAAAGAACCGAAAGTTGCATGGAGCTCCTGGATCGGTTTAATGCGGATGGGGCCAGGTTTTTGTCTCGTCTGGTGACAGGTGACGAAACCTAGATCCACCACTGGGACCCGGAAACTAAACTGGAATCCAAGCAATGGAAGTACCCGAGTTCACCGCCTCCCCTGAAGTTTCGCACTCAACCATCAGCTGGCAAGGTTATGGCGACAATTTTTGGGATGCAAAAGGCATATTATAAATTGATTACTTGCCAACCAAAACTACAATGAATGGTCAATATTATACCAACCTAATGCAAGAATTGCGAAAGACAATTCGACAGAAACGCCGTGGAATGTTGACACGTGGTGTTCTGATTTTGCATGACAACGCTCCAGTCCACAAGTCAAGAGTTGCACAGGCCGCTATACGTGATTGTGGATTCGAACAGCTTAATCACCCACCCTACAGCCCAGACCTAGCCCGCAGTGACTACTTCCTGTTCAGAAACCTGAAATCCGCCCTACGTGGAAGGCACTTCCGGGATGACGAAGACGTCAAAGCTGCCACAGAGGCGTGGTTAGGGGGGCAAACGGAAGACTTCTACAAAAGCGGCATCAAAAGTCTTAAAGAGAAATGGAATAAGTGTATTGAGGTGAAGGGTAACTATATTGAAAAATAAAAGTAAAAAATTGACTACGCGAGTTGGTTTTATATTGAAGTTGCAACACTTATTGAACGCCCCTCGTACATTTCAACCAAGTCCATCATTGCCTTTGGAATCTTACAATATTGTCGTACCTTTCTTACACTCCAAGAAATCTGTGGGTGGTACTGCATTGAAATTCAGTGTAGCATTGCACCCAAACCTGACTGCGTGTAGAACAGTTATCTACTGCAGACAAAGTTGCCGTGGCGGGATTCGAACCCCGTACCTCTTGATCTGAAGCCGAACGCGCTAACCACTGCGCTATCCCGCCCCCTCTTAGACTGTGAAGGCTTATGATAATACATCTACAACAACTATATTGGTCGATTCCTAGACCTTCCTTTATTTATAGCAGCAATGCAGTGTATGATAGTAGTACATGGGCTGAAATTAATTTTATGGTATTTCCGCTTTTTCGTCATTGAACAATATGATCCATTGACCGTCCACGGATTAATTAAACAAAGTGAATTAAACTATTATGACACAATGAAAGTCCCTTAATAGGCCACAATGTTTGATGAGTAGGGATCGATAAGGTAGAATATATTACTATTTTGTTCGAATTGGTGCCAGGACGTGACAGTCACACACACATCAATCGCTTTCAACACAGTCCAGGTGATACAATTGGTGACAGAGATTACAAACAAATGCGGGTAGAGATGAGTGTGGTCTTGAATCTGGTATACAAAAACTTGCATCTTTTCCTTTCTCCGCAATCAACAGATTTACAATCTACCAAGAGCACAATGTGGCTCAGCCAATGACTACCTGGAGCGGAGATGTTAGTCGGGGCGATGGCCAGATCAACATCTTCAAGGTTTAAGACTTCAGACATATTTTATCGATACCCTAATGTTCCTCTGAATGGTATCGGACAACACCAGGCACTGAATTGGACCTGTAAAAAAACCGCCTTATTTCTAGGGAAAGTTTCAGTCCCTAGAAATTTGACTTTTGCAATTAAGGAACAGCAACATAACTTTTCTTAATATGCGATTATTTTAGCCATTGTGAAGTTTGATAACACTGACTAATTATAAATATAAATACAAACATTACACTTAACATTATTATATCCATTGAAACTTTCAAAGCAAAGTTGCATACGATATGTAATACCTGAATCGTGCGATGCATTAATGGACATTTGAATCTCTTTCCACACAACATGACTCACAGGTGTGGTGAGGTGAGGTGAGTTAGGGTTTAACGCCGCTTTCAAGAGTATTTCACTTATATTGCGGCTGCTAGTATTATGGCAGGGCGAAAGCCCGCAACGCCATGTGGCTATGCATTGCGGTGAAACCTGCGGCTGGAACTAGCGAACCATGGGTGGTACTGCACTGAAATTCAGTGTAGCATTGCACCCAAACCTTACTGCGTATAGAACAGTTCTCTACTGCAGACAAAGTTGCCGTGCCCCTGGCGGGATTCGAACCCCGGACCTCTTGATCCGAAGCCGAACGCGCTAACCACTGCGCTATCCCGCCCCCACTCACAGGTGAAACGTCACTATTTCCGTTGATCTCTTCCATTATCGCATCTGTTCTTGCCAGCCAGGCACGTAGTCTCTCACTCTCTGGATAACGCTCCAACACCAGGTAATAAAAACGATATATGGTTTCATATTTCTAAAAATCAAATAAAATGTAAAGGATGATTCGACAAGTTATCAGAATTAATCTATGGGTTCCAATCGTAACAATACCAACAATCGATTGACAACGTACAATGAAATATCCCGTTGAAAATGACTAATGTGTTAAATGCATCTAGGAATCGAGCCCTGTAGTCGAGATATTAACCCTTCACATGTGGACACGTGTAGTCGGTAGATCATAACCCTTCACAACATAGGAATCGAGCCCTGCAGTCTAGATATTAACCCTTCACAATCTACGAATGGCAGATCTTGGAAATGACCAATAATTCTGATTGACGAAATACCATAACCACCCACTATCCAGGAATAGACTACGTCCAGGATACGATCCCTATAGTTATAGCCCTTCTCAATATGGAAATCTACCTCTATTGTCAGTAGTGAGTGAGTGAGTTACTGTTTAACGCCGCTTCGGCAGTATTGCAGCCATTAGCGGCGAGCTATTGTCAGTAGATATCCATGAAAAACAAAAGCTTGTCAATCTTGGAATCGATTCATATATTCGTTATTAGATACATCAACACGAGATGACAACCACGCACACACTTAGACAATAACTAACGAGTGACGGGGAATGACAGATTATCTTTCCCGAATTATATCAATTGAGTAATTCTCGAGCCTTGGCGAGAGAATTACACACAGTTGATATAACGAGGGAAAGATAACCTGCCATTCCCCGTCAGAGTTGGTTATTGTTTATATTACCATATAATAAATTGAAGTAAAAACGCGAATATTAATCTCTAAAAGGACCCGAGAAGGAGATGAATCTCCATATCCATACGCGTGTGACGTGGATTCACTTCTTACGTACCTATCTTTGTTTACTCCGCACGATTAAAATGTCCCCTGCGAAAATGTCTTTCACAATAAAAGAAAGATGTGGCTTTAGTTGAAAGTTTTGTATTCCTGCCAATTACTATCAATCCATGATTATACATATAAGTTATTGCAACATCCATATCAAGAGGTGTGCGAAGCTCAAAAACAATGACGTCATTACATTCGAACGATCGCCGTCGCTCTTGAAGCTTTCCGTGGTTATACAGTCAAGCAGTAATCGCTAGTTTCTTTAAATTTCGGACAATTTAACTGCTTCCTCCGACATTTGATGCGTCGGCACATGTACGAAAACGCTAATTTCAACTGCGGGAAACAAATAAAACATGTTAAAATGCAGAAGACAGTTTCTAAAGTTACTAGTCGGGAAAAGTAAGAAAGATGAATGAAATAGTTCCGGCAACCAATGAAATTTTTATTTTTCTGTAACAGCCAATCAAAAGCCAGAAAAAGGTGTAACTCCCATGTGACTTACAGGATAAATACTACCCTGTGTCCGTCTTCCCATATGGGTAATATTAGGAATGGAACCCTATATCCCGAAGTTTTGTTAGATTGTTAGAGCACAGTCAAATGCTTTCGTCCAATAATATGATTGTATTGTGGTCACGTGGAGTACATTTATATTGTCCATGATGAAGCCATTGTGTGAACTGATTCATTCTAAAAACCACTCAGTCTTTATAGGCAATGAAATGTATTACTGCTCAATGTTGCTGAATAAAACGTGCTTAAATCATGCATGTTCGTGATTCAAGCACGACGCTTATGCTGTAGCACGACTCGTACGCTTTATATAAAATGTACGCCTCATGCACCTCGGACAATTTAAGAAATTCAGTGCTCACAGTGCTGATGATGACGTCAATGTCCCTAACATTTGCATATGAAAATGAGAAATGAGAAACTCGCAGCAGTACATTATCGGGATATAAATGTACGGGTTTGAGAGGGTTAGGCTCGGCTGACGCCTCGCCCAACCCTCACAAACCCGTACATTTATATCCCGATAATGTACTGCTACTCGTCCTCCATCTATTACTTAATCTGTATATTCTCAGGACATTTAGAAACATTTTTTATAAAGCAATCGTCACATTCAGTAATGTGTGACAAGGGTAACTTGCAAGAGAAGCACGTGCATCGCGTGCAGCACATGGGTTGTTATGGCGACTGGCGCTAGAGACGAGCCTTCACGCTTCTGAAGCGATTGATGTGTGTAGTACGTTTTACGCAATAAAGGGGATTCTGTTTATATGACGTCAGATACCCTGAGCGCGCGCTACTTGAAGGAGTACTTCACTTTGAAACCAAATTTCATTACATTGTCGTGAAATGAAAATTATTTATCACGTGTCATGTTGTAGATAAAATATTTCTCTGGTGATTAACGTTATAAGTTTATTTTCCTTTTTTTTATTGGAAACACTAACATCCTTGATGGCTCTTTAAGTTATTACTCCTTAGATTTTGTCATCGTTCTCTTTCAAACTGCAGATAATGAAATACATGTTAGTCTGATTAAAGTGAGCATATTCAGACATGTAAGAGTTACACAGTTTATGTCGGCTCAATACTAATATTCCACAGTATAGGTCTGTAAAGGATAAGGCGGAAGTCTATATTGACAAAGAACTTGATCTACTTTCTTTCTCTGTCAGTTAAATACTAGCACTGATCCGATAAGTATTCTTCTTTCTTTAAAACGTCACACTGCTGGCGCCATGTATATATAGGATTACTTCTGTCACGCATTCTTTCCGAATGAAAATACCTAATGGCACTAAATGATTTGAAGAACATCCTTACGGTCTTGTGGTATCTTACGTTGAGTGCAAGCTGTACAATAGTTGTCATCCTTATAAAAGCAGAATTGAATCTTAATGAACAGTTACATCTAGTTTCAGAATATGTTATTATGAACATCTGTATTTCATCATCAAAATAAGCGATTAAGTATACCCCCGCTACGACGTAGTCGGGGGTATATAGCGCTCCGCGTGTCCCTCCGGCCGAAATCGTTTCCGGAGCATATTTAAAAAACTATATGACTTGCAAATTTCAAATTTGGTATGAAAATAACCTATATGGTGCTATTGTGTCCTTTAGGGGTCTCGACTCCAACATTCAAATACTTTTTGAAATTTTGACCAAAAACGGTCTGATTTTTTACTTTGTCTCGTTTCCGGAGCATATCTAAAAAAAAATATGTTTGACTTGGAAACTTCATATTTGATATGGAGGTAACCCATAGGGTGCTGTGTGCCCTTTAGGGGTCTGAGCTCCAAGGTCCAAATAATTTTAGAAATTTTGTCATTTGTGTCATTTATGCAGCATACATGTAACTAAAAAAACTATGTAACTTAAATTTGGGTGTTGCCTACCTATATGGTATTGTTGTGCCTTTTATTTGTTTAAACTGATTTTAAAATATTTCATTAACAAAGATATATTGTTATTCAGATATATACTAGATTATATTTTCAATTTATTTATTCTTTATGAAGGCGAAAACACTACAGGCGCAAGTATGTGAGCTGTGCTCACTTTTGCCTTGTTACACTGCTTTCAAATAACCACGATTCAGAAAACGAGAATTAATTATAAACGTTTATTTAGACAAATAATTATATTTGAAAATCATCGATGACACATTTTCTCTTTCTCTTCTCTTTTAATTTTACATGTATGAACCTATTTTAATAACTCATTTCAAAATGGACACCTTCAAACAAGTCATAATCGGTGAGTGCAAATCGAGTCATAATAATCTGTAAAATGATGTCGATTTTGCTGCAATTCAGGTTTTGGTATAACCTATATAGCTACCTCATTAATCCATAAGACTACATATGTATACTTCGGCAAAACCTTAATAACTAAATTAACTTAATTAATTACCAAAACTGTAATACTGAAAACGTTGCTCTCCAGTTATGACACGGCAATGTTTATATAGTCAAGTAATTAACATGAATATCAACATGCACGTAACACAATTTTGCTATCTTCAGATGATCGTCATTCGGTCGTCCAATTACTGGCTATGAGGTAATCAAACATGCACTTAAATACCAATATGATTAAGATGTTCCGTTGAATATAGAAAGTTAGCCAATATGCATATGCTCGTGAATAGATCACAAGATATAACAAAAACACCTCTTTGGCATCTTTGTCATTCAACCCTCACTCGTTATGTAATTTCTTTATATACTTTAAACATTATGCACAATATTCTTCCTCATTCATTTTTCAATGAAATATATCAGACAACTGCACTTGAGTACTGAATAAAACCACTTCCCCGGCTCACAGGGGCTTGTATTGCTGAAAACAAACAGTTCCTAGGTCCAATAGTACGATGCGATATACCTATACTTATAAATAAAGAAAGGGATGCAACGCCAATTTTACCCCCTGTCCAATCAAGTCCAAATTTTAAATTGTTAACACACTTTGTACACCTCAAACATAAAGTTGCAATAAAGTTGTTACGGTAAGATACCCGAACTATTCAAGTATGACAAATGTATCAGGGATGTAAAGGAATAGTAGAAAACTCTTTTCGAGATTGATTGCTTTTGCTAGGAATGAAATCGACGTTTTCCTCGATTTTTGTCGATGTATTGCTGAGACACCATTTTGACCCACTCGAGTTTGACGAGCACACAAATCATGTTTGAAGTGTCATAACTTTAGAAATAATTGACCGATTGTGTTGATGTTTGTTTTAACCGAACGAGAAATCACAGTGCTTTAATTCTACAATGTGTTTTAGCTGTACAAAGTGTGTTAACAATTTGCAATTTGGACTTGATTGGACCGGGGTTAAAATTGGCGTTGCATCCCTTTCTTTATTTATAAGTATAGGTATATCGCATCGTAGTATTGTTTGTTTTCAGCAATACAACCCCTGTGCCCCGGCTGGCACGGCGAGCACGGACTGCACGCTTTTCACGTTCTACCCTTGAGTTGTTGAACAGCTGAACTGCAGTCACGGTTATAGAGGTTGTCATGCTAGTGTGTTCTTGGATGGTCAATATCCTGCATTAGGAATAAACATAGAATTTTGTGGGATAAATACATACACTGTTTATTCCTAATGCAGAATATTTACCATCCCAAAACACACGAACATGATAACTTCGTTATCATAATTTGTATAATGTCAATCTTCATTCCTTTTGCGCAAAACAGCTTGACAACATTACTTTCAAAAATGGGTAAGGCTACCGGAAAACGGACCGCCTGGTCGGTATTGAGTTAGGCACATGTTCATAAAAAACTATGACTATGTTTAAAAAAATAAATAATCAACAAATTATGATAAAAATTGGCAAAGCGTTGGTCATTTAGAGTGGTAGGGTCAAAATTATCTGGGACTATGGAAATGAGAAAACCTGGCTTACAACTGTAGTTTGTATTCATTTAACCATAAAACATTATCAAACACGAATTTACGCTGTACGTGTCATATTTTTTTCAACAGGTGTTAACGTATGTGTGTGTAGAACAAAAGTGTTTTGCATGTTGTTAATATGCACGTGCATGCGTAATGGTCGATGTGGTCCCTTTTTCTTCAGATCAGTATAAGGTCATAGGCTTATAAAACACGTTGATAAACCCCAAAAATGAAAATTTAGATATTATCATAGAATAGTTGAAAGACGAAATATGTTTACTTTAATTGTGAACTGTATTTTACAACCGACCGAGGCTATACAGAAGTTTCTGCATTTTCATGAAATATAACCTGTTGCAAAACTATTGATCCGATTCTGTTAAAATGTTGCGCATATGTTCTACATTACTTTGCGGGATAGTATCAAGTGTAAACCACCACATCTGCATACAATAATTCCATTGAGAGTCGTGATCAAGCTGAAAATCAAAACATAATAATACAATTAAGAAGACATATTTCGATTTAAAAGCTTATTGTAAGGAGAATCACAAAGAACAAAACGAAATCATTTTATATTATAAAGGGACCACTTGGTGGTATAAAGCACGTGTGTTTAGTATATCTAAACAAACGATTTGAAGTATGTACCTGCCAAGTGCCGGTCACTGAGAACGCTGTTACGCTGCAAACAGCAATAACCCATGCTCAAAGATGCGACCGTAAAATATCTGCTAGACCAACAGCTCGACAGCTTCAAAGTAAAGTGATATGCAGCATACACAGTTGCTCCGACCACTAGCGATCCATGGGTGACTGATTGACGTGTCAAATAACGAGTCACAGACTTCCAATTTCATAGAATTGAGGTTGTTATAAAACAATTCCATGTATACAGTTAAGTAAAGCGTAATTCGTTAGCAGACACGCTAATCAGCATAGGTCTCATTTTTATCCTCGACGCGATGTCCCTTTAACCCTGAATTTGGAAACCTAGTCATGAATACACACTACCTGAATCAGTAAATTATGATTACCTTAGAGAAATACATTCAAAATTTATGATAATTTATGATAGCTTGTTTTTGGAGGGCGGCGATATAGCGCAGTGGTTAGCGCGTTCGGCTTTGGATCAAGAGGTCTGGGGTTCGGTTCCCGCCAGGGGCTCGGCAACTTCATCTGCAGTAGAGAACTGTTTGGGTGCAATGCTACACTGAATTTCAGCGCAGTACCACCCATGGTTCGCTAGTTCCAGCCGATGCTCGCAGGTTTCACCTCAAAGCATAGCCACATGGCGTTGCGGGCTTTCCTCTTGCCATAATACTAGCAGCCGCGATAGAAGTGAAGTAATCTTGAAAGCGGCATTAAACCCCAACTCACCTCACCTTGTTTTTGGAAATGATCCTAATGAAACCAGGGTTACGACTATGTCGTATGCTACATATCTGATGAAAAGCATCAACACGTTGTCTGAAAGGGGGCTACTATATATTGTAGACCTCAGGAGCAAAAGTTTTCTCGTATGTGTGTCAGCAAACCTCTGCAATTTGTTGCACTCATTTTAATTTCCTTAAGAGCCTTATTGTTTCAAAGTGAGGTAACATTGTGTCAACACACTGATAAACCTATTCACTCAACAATCACTCCTCGCAGTGAAGGTTTAAGGAATTACAGTCCATCGGAAACATACTTGCAACTCATTCAACATATCGGAAGTACATCGGTGGTCATTTATTGCGTGCCATTAAGGTTAATTGCTGTCTAATTAGGTCCATGAGAATGTACACATCGAGTTGCCGTCCAATTTTCAGACTTAATTGCGGCGATTGATATCTAAATGCGTGTAAACATGCTGTACTATCTTCAGAGAATCACCCTTACCGTTCTCATGTCTAAATTACACATGCACTCTAACGTCAATATGGTTAAGATGTACTTCTTCAATGATTGGTAATAGGATTGAAAAAGTACATTCACTGGCATGTACATGTTTATATAAAGAGGTTGACTTTAATTCACATCAAATACATTTTAGATTATCTTTGCGCTTAAGTAAGTTAAGTATGCAGGGTAAAACGTAACAGATATTCCCAAAACATTACTTTGAATAATTATTTTAAGTAGGATATGTTTAAAGAATTAAACAAGTTGTTTATCGGTGTGTTTATTAATATGAATAACGGTCTTAAAAGATGTGGAACTCTTGATCATGTCCAATTGGTTAAATTTAATAGTTGTAACAGACCAGGTAAAGCCTTAATCTACCTTAATCTTTCACACGCTGTTGTCTACATCAAATATAGATGAAGTAGTCCACCACACAGCAAACCAACCATCATTGTGATCAATGGGGCTACAATTGTCAAATATCTCATTGTTGGAAATCATCAAGCATCACAGTAGGATTTGGATAAAGACGTTTTGGTATAACACGTGCCTAATATCCACACTAATAGAATCATTTATTATATAACTAGCAATGAAATATGTGATTATACGATGAAAATATTATCCATATTTGCACATAAGCAGTAGAAAGTCATATTTTCACTGCAGTGACTAACGTGTGACCGGAATTAGGTGAGGTGAGTTGGGGTTTAACGCCGCTTTTATGAATATTTCACTTATATCGCGGCTGCTAGTATTATGGCAGGGAGAAAGCCCGCAACGCCATGTGGCTATGCATTGACCGGAATTACTTTTCATGAATGTCTCCCTCCCTTGCTTTCCACGTCTTACGGTGAACGCCAATGTTGTGAGTTTTCAGTCAATGGCTGTTGACCTTTTGTGGTGTTAATATCATATTCAACATTCCTTAACACTCTGAACTTCATTTATTGTTGATATGTTACCTAGTAGTTCTTTTACTCGTGAATAACTTGTTGAGGCGAGAGGTATGTGACAGACAATAACGAACGTCGCTCGCTGTATGATGTGTATCACATCGCGTTTGAAATAACGACACAACTTGCGTTTTTCAATGTCTTAGGCATCTTCACTTGACTAGATGGTACCGTAAATGAACGTTCACAACATATTTATTTTTGTAAAACTTTGTCCTGTTTTGAATATCGACTTATTTCAGTCGAATTATTTTCTCACTGCATTTACCGTGAACGTATAACGGGGAGTTGTTAGGATTATGACAATCAAGACCGCTCTCACCTTTCAACGACACGTTTTAATTGTTTTTATGCAGATTAAAGTTATATAACAAGAGAATTAGTGAACAAAGCTCACTCATGATACCCCCGCTTTTACATTAACATTGGTCAAAGAGAAATGTTTGAAAATAGCAAAAGGGTATCAATGTTTAAACTTTTGTATGAAAAGACCTTAACATATATTATTACAGCAGAGTAAGTATTACACCTCTAAGCATGTTTAAGAAGTAAAAGTCAAAGTGGTTTCGTAACATTTGAACAACTAGAAGAGCGTTTGCGGGACACCGCAAAAGCAGAGCAGCTCCGAAACTTTTTGTCTCGCCTTTCCCTGTTCCGCCTTCTCCTCAGCATAAATAAAATGGGATTTTTTTTGGACCAATATTTGTTCTTTAAAGTTATTCTAACAAGTTGAATCATCACTGGGGTAACTTTTCACAAGTTTGTTCTTAAAACCTATTTCTGATTTCAAAATTGGATCAAAGGATTAACATGGCCTAAACCAATATCTCATGACCTTGACCTTGAAGGTCACACCATCACTGATTACTTTTCATTGTGTATAACAACCATGCAATGACTCAAAGTGTTCATTGTTAACATAAGGCATATTCACAATAGCATGCTTAAGTTGTGACCTTGCTGTGACCTTGACAGATTTTAGCGAAAACTTTTTCAAATCTTGGTCTATCTCCATAGTTGATATATACCAAATAAGAGCCTGACAGCACAAAAACGTTTGAAGTTATCGTAGTAATTAAAGCACTCGTGACCTTGACCCTGAATGTGAACATGTCAAAATCATTTACCAGATTTATAAGAAAGAAGCTATGTATATGAGGTGTTAATACCTTCTTGGAAACAAGTAGTATTTGAGTTATGAGCGAAACCAAAAGTGTGACCATAGACGCGCACACAAAGACGTTTAAAAGTGGAAAATCTGAAAAAATAATCATGGAATCTGAGGGAAACATAGAAAAGGCACATCTAGGGACCATAAAGTGTACATGTATAAAGTTTCATAACAATTGAACAAGTAGTATTTGAGTTATGAGCGGAACCAAAAGTGTGACCATAGACGCGCACACAAAGACGCTTAAAAGTGGAAAATCTGGAAAAAATAATCATGGAATCTGAGGGAAACATAGAAAAGGCACATCTAGGGACCATAAAGTGTACATAACAATTGAACAAGTAGTATTTGAGTTATGAGCGGAACCAAAAGTGTTCCGGACGTGTTATGCCGAATATCATATCATATCTCCATATATCTCGTGGAGTGAGAAAGTGACATTTTCACTCGTGGCTGGGCCACTCATGAAAATATCACTTTCTCACTCCACTCGATGAGATAGAAATGATATTCGGCAAAAACAATGAAATATTCTCTATTTCTTAAAGGGGCAGTAGCATGTATTTTTCGCTCAACTACAACAATGTATGTTGATGAAATGTATTTGAAAAATAATGTCACTTATAGTAAAAAAACCCTCTCTTCGGAAAATCAAGTTTAGAAATGATTGTACATGGTTCGGTAAAGCACACCGTTATTATCACTACGGGTAGTTGCGTTGTGTAATAAGATGTTTTACCCTATATAGTAAATATAAATGACAAACTATCATTATAAATGGGAAATTCGAAAAAATATAATTTGCAAAACACGTGCTACAGTCCCTTTATGACACACATCATATATGTTATTTGTTGCAATTTCGACAATATGTTTCCATCATGTCAAATACATTACCATCTGGCAATCAAGCCAATATGAACTTTGGATTGGTAGGTTATGCTTCTGAATTCCTTTCAATAATAGTAAAGTGTTCTATTCTTCATTATTCACTCTACTTAATGCCTACCATTTGGGACTTTATATACTCAGGACATCGTTTATATGAAGCGATAAAGCCCAAAAAGTGTATATAGAATAACAATGTAATGTCAATGTTTACACTCAATCGTACAATCAGTATTCTGTGTCAGTCACTTTCTTTTTTAGTCACGGAACGGCACTACTTTTACAACTTTTTCATTGAATTACTTGCTCATGTCTGAACTCTGTTGACTTTACTGCAGGACGATGTCAGTTTCATTTCCACACTTGCTAGACTTCTTATCAAGAGAGGCCAACAACTTAACTGCATCCTTCACGTTCAATGCAGGCATCATTGGCCATCAGTCCTAGCCAGTCTGACCTAGATACGCAGACTTTTAGTACACCAACATCAGACTCTCTTAGAGCGATGAAATAATCATTTAGACAAACTCGTTACCCAACGCTCAACACTGATGACTGGACAGTGTAGATTGCACTAAACACTTGCTTCTTATACACAGAGCTCTTTTGCTACTGTTTTCTTCACATCCACATGTAGACAGCTTTCTCCAACATTTCTGATGTTCAATGAATATGGAATGTACAGTTCCAGAGAAAAAACCTTTCCACGGTATAAGGTAACATGTATAGTTTTGGAGATATGCTCAGCAAAAATTCACTTCCTTTGGTTATATTTCCATGGAAACCCGCATTTTATTTTTCACAAATCGGTCTAACCCCCAAAAGGCATAACTAGAGACCATGGCTAACATGTGTAGCAAGTTTGGTGGAGCTACGTACATGTATAGTTTGAGAAATATGTTCTGCACAAAGTTTTGTGACTGACGAACCGAATGAACGCTAAACACCCCCGCTTACGCTCTAAGGCGGGGGTATAATAAAATAATGATGATCAGTTAACGTTACTCAATGTGAAATTTACTCGTTTCGTTACTCGAACAAAGGGATGTACAGACAGATTTAGTGAATCAGCCCAAAGTATCTGATCAGGAGACATATACAGAAAATAAACTTTAAAAATCAACAGAAACTAAGTAAGGAAACATTGCAAGCTGATATTGTAAAATGCAACATGTGCCCTTATCCATCAGTTCTTATGTCTACATTCAGTTTTGTGTAACGATGTATTATTATATATTATTACTGAAAAATATTTGATAATGATTTTGGTTGTAAACAACGCTCATCCTCGTGTCAGATATCAAATATGTTGATTAACATCACAAACTAAACTACCGGGCTAATGGAAGTACATATTTCAGTTGTATTATTGATGTGAATGATTTTCAATAGCGAATATCTTAGTTGTGGCGTTATACTCTGAAACTGAAGAGTGCAGGCGTTTATTCATCAGTCAAATAATACTTATGCCGTTTTAAAATCTTTTTAAATGAAATTTTAAATTTAAAAGTTCTCAAATTCATCTGGATAAAACAACTGTTCATCGACATATTCCATGTTTATGTCAATCTACCATATAATGACCGTAGATACTGAGATTTGCAATTTTTCTCTTCTAGACAATTCCATGGTTCTAAGATGAAGGTTTTGGTTAAAATGTATTTTCACTGTTTTAGGGAGCGTTTGTTCATGTTAAACGACTAAATTTGTCTCTGAATCTCACTAACTCATGAACACATCTGTGTTTTCATCTGAAGAATAATTTTCCCTAAAGTTAGCCTTAGGAATCGTTCCTCGCATGAAATGCACGTGAAAGCAGTGAGTAACGGGTATAAAATACCGATTTTGAATCAGCAGCCCAGAATGCCATACGAGAGGTATTAAACACTGAGATGAAGGTGCTCTTGGGTTTGCGAAAACTCAGATTATGAATGGACAAATGTCAAGGGAGCAGTACCACGACACTGTTGCACATTATGTTGGCCTGTAATGTACTATGTATTAATTTGTTATTTCATGTCCATGTATATTGTATATATACAGATATATGTATATAATGTATATAATTGTGTATTGTATATAAATCAAAAATAAAAACTGAGAAATTCCTTTCTGAGTTTATCATTGTTTGCAAATTCCACAGAGGTGGCTCTGAATATTTGCATGTTTCATTGGGGGACGCCGGCAATTAGACATGCCGGCAATATAAAGGTTTTTGATACGACCTCCATGCTTGTAACAACAAGGATTAGTTCACCAACCATGACCTGCCGGCATTCAGAGACATCCCCTAAATACCACTGTATCCATCATTTCATACCATAATTCGATTACAATGCCGGGATTAGCCGCAGGAGAGCGGGGAAAGGGACATACCGTATTCATCCTAATAAACAAACGCCCTCTCCTAATAAACGCCCCCCTAAGCCATTTTTGACTCGCGGAAAATTACCCCTAATAAACGCCCCTCTTTTGTATCGACTTATCTTACTGGTGTTTCATTGAAGAAGAGTTTTCAATCTTGCTATCAACCTCTTATGTCCAGTAAAGTGTAAGGTACATGATATTTCCAGTCCCCCGGCGACTGACGAATGTCAAACACATTTTATGCAACCGCTATGTTTTAAGAAACAGGAAAATGTCTTGCTCAACTCTCTCGGAAGATTTCCCACAACTACAGATGACACTAGCACACTGACCGCGAATTTGTCATGAACGTTATTTTGTTCACGTGTAGTTGTCAATGTGATATAAATAAAGAATATCATGACCCGGAAATAGTGTTTACATAATCGTTCTGCACCATGTGCTTATCAGCTGATTGTGTTTATGCTGCCGTTCATTGGTGGTTATATTTAGATTCCTAGCGAAATAAAGTTTCATTGGATAAGAGTAATGACGCGAACAGATGGCGGATTCAATTACTCAATGTACCTTCGTGAGTTTAGTTTCAATTGCCATTGCAAATTGTGTATCAGTACTGGTTGAAATTTGATACAAATAATAAACTGCGACATTTAACTCTTCTTTACATTTATTTGATACACTTATTTTGATTAAAACTCTGAAATACAATCAATGTCTCTTTTTCTTTTGGACATCAACAGACACTTTTTTAATAAACGCCCCCTTTTTACGATTTTGTAAAGTCATGTTAATAAACGCCCCCTTTTCCCAATTTTTTAAACGCCCAGGGCTTCTATTACGGCGAATACGGTAAGTATGCTGCAGCCTTGGTCGTCATCGTCTCACCATTCTGAGGCTGCAGAGGCGTTTATAGCAGACTAACACAACACGAGGCCGACCTAGAAGGGAGAGGCCACGGGTTACAACCCCAAATGAAGACCTTTATCCTAACCTCATGAACAGATTTCAAACAGCCATAGCAACTTTTTATGATATTTAAACTCAAAGAGGGGTAACGTTTCTTTTGGCGTTTAGTGTACATGTTAATTCTAATTCTTACTTTTATTATTGCAAACACGAAATAGGTATGTTATATGAACGTTTTGAAAAGCTGTAAAGCTTGAGTAAACTCTACTCTGAACATTGCTTCAAATTCATGTGTACTTTGCGCGAAATTCACGTGCAAATCGATTCGTGTCCATTCTTAATGGTCAGCAATTTTTTTAACAAGTTACCAACTGTTCATTTTTTTCTTCAGAAACTACATCACCTCTACCTTGAATATATATGAAATAAAGATGATAATTATAAATAATTTTCTTTTTAAGAAATAAGATTTAACTAGCTATCCGTTCCATGACCAACACATTATCAGCGTTAAGCGAAAACCCTGGCTGCACGGACGTGGTTCATATCATCTTGTTATGCACGGACATCATGAATGTCACGTTGCCAAGCTGAGTTTGTATATGCACGTGCTGCATACGATCCAGAGCGCGTGGTTGCAAGAAGGTAGTCAAAATTGGGTGGTCTGTTGTTTCTTACTGATAGTGTTTCAAGGTCTGTTAGGAGCGAAAGGAAGATGAGTTTCATTGTCTATTACACTTAATTCATTTGCTGTTTAACCTTATGTCATATTTTATTTAAAACAATTATGAGTGTGGATCATGTAATAGGGCGTTTCCAAGGGATCAACGAGTTCCCGATAACGTTTCATTTGCCATATCTGGATGAAGCTGGGATTTCCACCTTTTTGTTTCAGACAAACCGGGACACAGTTGAAAACGTTGGTTTCCCAAAAAATGGGGGTGAATAAACTAGGAATGGTAATTGTTGTAGAAACGGATTCACAATTACACATGGCGTTTGCGGGCTTTCTCCCTGCCATAATACTAGCAGCCGCGATATAAGTGAAATACTCTTGAAAGCAGCGTTAAATATGGATTGTCAAAATTTGGAAAGACAACCTTTAGGTTCACAAGGAAATACATTAACAGCAGCATTTTGTGCAGCAACTTCGAAGTCCGTCATCATGTAGCTAGGTTGTAGATGAAGTTGTACATAGCACATTTCTGCTGCACAATATTGAACAATTTCACATAGGTAGATTGTTTCTTATCAGACAAGAGGGCATAGACTAGTGGGTTAATGTTCTGACCTACAAAAGCATGAAAAGTATACAATTGATACAATTTTGGACAGATGCTAAATGTTCATCTCTCCCGTGTTTCTGAAAGCAGAACAAAATAAGAAGTATATATGAAAGTTATTTTTTGAGAGATTATTTATATTTTTAGAGAAATTAACTTGTTCGAAGTGCTTGAAATTATATAAAAATTATAATCAGATAATGTACAAATATGACAACATAGTTACAAGAGAATTGACAGTTCAAAACATTTTATTCTGACATACCATGTAAATCGGAAAGATATGTTCCTCTGGAAACAAATTAGTGGGAGTTCCACCAACTAAAACCATATATTGCCGTTTTATTCAGTCTGCTTGATGAATGATTTTAATTGTGATTCTGATAATTGTCTTTACCATTCTGACATTATGCTTTTCTTTTGCTATCATGTTTAACAATAAATAGAACGCTGATCATACAACATATAACACATAGAGATAATGGATGTTTCACACACCAAGTTTTGTTGAGCTATATATGCCTTACATTTTGTTTTAGATCTGCTCATAAGTTGAAAATAGAAAAAGGCACATACCACAGAAATCATACTAAATATGATCACTATTCCTTTGAGCTTTGAACTATGCCTAACTGTATTTGAGATCTGCTCCGGGAACGGAAACCAAAGCCCATGCTGCAAATGATTGCAATGGCTAACTGCTTAAATATAAACTTACGAAGTTAAAACATACTTAAAGGCACATCTTAACTTGATGATTGTTACAACGAGTTTCATTGAGCTATGACTTACAGTTCTTGAGATCTGCTTCGGAACCGATTTCGGATATTCTTCAAATCAGCTTATTTGTCATAGTTTGTTTAAAAAACATAAACATAAGGGCATGACAAAACTTACGTCGAAAGTCGCAAATAGAGGCAAAGGGTCATTTAGAGTAAGTTTTCGAGGTTCGATAAAGTCGAGACATATTCACCATATCGAACCGAGAGATGGTGTGGTTACATATTAGAAAAACCGTGTGTACATGTAAAGAACACACTTGATCATGCATTAGTCTTTTGGAGTTGGTTCCCGTGTGCCATAATGTTTGAGTGTTATATGAGACCGCGTATTTTGTCAAATACATTCATTTTATTAATATGTCATCAAGTTAATATTGACTGTAGATATCCCATGGTGAAGTAGTGTTTGACTTATAATTCAAATGCAGTCTGACATTATCATTTTGTGTTTACGTCAAAACCGAACAAGTCAAAGCGAGTGTGTACTATTTGAACCATTCTATTAGCAAATAATCCCGTCGGACGTACTCAGATGCTTCACAGACAATAGTTTTGCACAGATTCACCAATAAACCTTCTACATACAAAGTTGAGGTTCTACACGCAGCAAGGTTTGAGTGCAATGCTACACTGAATTATAGTGTAGTACCACCCATGGTTCGCTAGTTCCAGTCGATGCTAGCAGGTTTCACCGCAAAGCATAGCCACATGGCGTTGTGGGCTTTCTCTCTGCCATAATACTAGCAGCCGCGATATAAGTGAAATCCGCTTGAAAGCGGCGTTAAACAATGTTAACAAAGCTGACAAGTTTATAGTTTTATGTACCACATACAGATTAGTCATATTTATCCTAGTTATGGTTTCAATGAGAAACAAATATTTTTCAGTGAAACAAATTCTACCAAATAGGCCACTCTTTTATGAGAAACATTTCTTGCAGTGACATTCTTCCATAAAACAGCTATTTTTCAAAATCAGATCACCTTATCTAGGGTCATGACATTTTGTGATTAACTCATATTTCAAAGCTCATGGTGATCAGTATTCAGATTCTGTTGAAATGGGTAAATAGCCTGTACCACTGGCCTTCTCTGACAGATGGCAGGATAGCGCAGTGGTTAGCGCGTTCGGCCTCGGACCAAGAGGTCCCGCCAGGGGCACGGCAACTTTGTCTGCAGTAGAGAACTGTTCTACACCCAGTAAGGTTTGGGTGCAATACTACACTGAATTTCGGGGTAGTACCATCCATGGTTCGCTAGTTCCAGCCGATGCTCGCAGATTTCACCGCAATGCATAGCGACATGGCGGTGCCGGCTTTCTTCCTGCCATAATACTAGCAGCCGCGATATAAGTGAAATACTCTTGAAAGTGGCGTTAAACCCCCAACTCCCCTTACCTCACCTCTTTCTTGAAAACGCCAATGACTGGCACTGTGTCTAAATCAATACCAATTCTGACATAGCGTTTCGGAGAAAATGCCCACTAAACAATAAAGACTACTTAAATGATTTTTTTCTTCTTATTTTATCATTTTGGATTCCTTAATATGACTACAAATTGAAAAATTTTCAATATAAAGAGATGACCTTAATGGTGTTAGGAATGTGTATTAAAGCCAGCAATACTCACTACAGTTATACGTTACTCGCACTGGATAGATGGATGCCTATGGATGATGATATCATATGGGTCAAATGACAGTATGACACAAGGCGGTTGGTTTCCTATTAGTCTAGTCAACAGAATCAATCTGCTCAATCAATCATGAAATCAAAATGTCTGACAGTATTGCTCAGCAATAACTGATACAGCCGAGAACATCAGCAGCAGTATCTGCTTGAGGTGACACCGAGTGAAACTGGTATGTCGTATCATCCAGATTAATTAGATTATGACCAGTGGCTCTTTAGAGTTTGTTACTAGCAGAACAGTATAAGTGTCTAAACATGTTTGTAAGATAAACAGTGTTTTGTGACATGAATCGTGCATATCTGGTAGGCTGCTCAGATTGGTATATCTGATATGGAACACTGTTGGGCCTGTGGTTATATACATGCTGGTATTCTAAGCCTCTTAAGATAAATGCAAAGTCGTCGAATGTATTTGTTTAACCAATCACTATATCAAATGATTTGAAACACAGGTATATAGTGCGCCTGATGTCTGGTGTTTGTATTTTGTTGCAAATGTTCGTTAATTTGTTTTCGTCCCTCAATATCTGTTCTGATATTAACTTGATAAGTCAGACGGGATGCGAAGGAAAAAGATCTAATCAAAACCTCTAATATAAATAGTTTGAAAGATTCATATATATTTCATCATCTATGATTTTATTCCAAATGAAACATTCAATTTGTTGAGACGGATGCAAATTGAACTGAAAATATATTTGCTCCATTTAGTTACTATTTCTATTTAATCTGTGATAAAGAAAGCGATCAAGACTTTACAAGGAGCGTCTAAAACATTCTTTATTGAATCCATGCAGTTTTAGTCAATGGAGAAGCTAACGTTAAGGTCGAACAGTTCAAATTGGTTTTACTAGCAATAAGTAAACAAATAGAAACACCTCACATTCATTTTTTTCAATACACAGTACTCAATGATGATTTTTGTTTTGTGAGCGTCGATGCTTGAGGACGGAAACGTCTTGAACGAGCAGTCCATTATTTGTTGTATTTTGGTTTGGTGTAACCTTTCTTGACCCTACCGAGGGGTTCGAATCCCGCCAGGGGCACGGCAACTTTGTCTGCAGTAGAGAACTGTTCTACACGCAGTAAGGTTTGGGTGCAGTGCAGTACCACCCATGGGTTCGCTAGTTCCAGCCGTTGCTCGCAGGTTTCACCGCAATGCATAACCACATGGCGTTGCGGGCTTTCTCCCTGCCATAATACTAGCAGCCGCGATATAAGTGAAATACTCTTGAAAGCGGCGTTAAACTCTAACTCACTCACTCACTCTTGACCCTACCACCCATCCCTCGTCCATTTACGTTTCGCTGGAAACAACTCCCTCAAAGAGAACAAGTTCATCAGCATATGTTTGACCATGTTGTGTCGCGATCCATTTGATCTCTCTCTCTCTCTCTCTCTCTCTCTCTCTCTCTCTCTCTCTCTCTCTCTCTCTCTCTCTCTCTCTCTCTCTCTCTCTCTCTCTCTCTCTCCTCTCTCTCCTCTCTCTCCTCTCTCTCCTCTCTCTCCTCTCTCTCTCTCTCAAGAGCGACGTGATCCACCTCCTCTGTTGTCCGCTGCGTCTGCGACAGAAGCGTCAGTCACGGTCTGGGGCAGTTTTGCAGGGGTGAGGTCCCAGATGATACTGTCTGTGATTACAGCTCCAGTAGGAGGGGTTGCGGTCTGTGGTCCAAGAAGAGGAGCGGCAGTTGTCGGTGGTCCGGTCGTCAAATAGCTCTCGGATCATCTTCATCACTGAGGACATCCTTCGCCCAAAGTTTTCGGGATCGTCGATACATCCCGTCTCATCTCATCGACCTCACACCTGATGAGAGTGATGTCCCACTCAAAGGCTTGTAGGCGATCACTGACAGCGTCCTTCTGAAAGTATAAATATTGCCTGTTATAGAATACAATATGGTTCGCTAGTTCCAGCCGTTGCTCGCAGGTTTCACCGCAATGCATAGCCACATGGCGTTGCGGGCTTTCTCCCTGCCATAATACTAGCAGCCGCGATATAAGTGAAATATTCTTGAAAGCGGCTTAAACCCCAACTCACTCACTCACTCACTCACTCACTAGAATACAATAAATACAAGACTGCCCATATTGTACATTGACATAAGGACAAACAAACATATTTATTCACAGAAAAGTTATGGGATTGGTAAACATGCAAATCTTTGATTATCTGAATGCCGCTCCCTTTAAACAGTCTCATATATACATGAAAAATGAGTGACGACGTTCACAGAACAACATTCGAAGCTTTACTTATGTAGTACACTTTCAATATACTTTGTTATGATTTTGGAAGATCACATGCATTGTTTCAAATATTTCATTAATGGAAATAACATTTCTGTTAGTTTTTATCATTGTGACATCCTCTATGAAAATCAAAACTTGCTTTTGTAAGACATGATAAACTTAAAACTGAAATGTTTCATCTAGTTAGTGGGGGCGGGATAGCGTGTTCGGCTTCAGATCAAGAGGTCCGTGGTTCGAATCCTGCCAGGCGCACAGCAACTTTGGGTGCAGTAGAGAACTGTTCTACACGCAGTTAGGTTTGGGTGCAATGCTACACTGAACCCATGGTTCACTAGTTCCACCGCAATGCATAGTCATATGGCGTCGCGGGCTTTCTCCCTGCTGTAATACTAGCAGCCGAGTTATAAGTGAAATACTCTTGAAAGCGGCGTTCAACCTCAACTCACCTCACCCTAGATTATGACCAGTGGTTCCTTGTGTTACTTGCAGAACAGTATAAGTTAAGTGTCGAAACATATTTGTAAGATAAACAGTGTTTTGTGACATGAATCGTGCATGTTTGGTAGGCTGCTCAGATTGGTATATCTGATATGGAACACTGTTGGGCCTGTGTGTTATATAGATGTTGCTATTCCCAGCCTTTTATATAAATGCAAACTCGGCGAATGTATTTGTCAAACAGTCAAACAGTTTATATGGGTTTTACTAGCAATAAGTAAACAAATAGAACCACCTCACGTTCATTTTTCTCAAATGATATGAGAAACGATATCATTCAAAAAACAAGATATGTCACTCAATAAGGGACACATATGATTACGTTATGTGTTCGGAAGTAAACTAAATTATTTCAAAGCATTATCTGTTAATATAGCAGAGAAAAACACGTTTTTATAATATCCTTAACAAGACGAGATAGGAGAGTCAAAAGGTTTTTTTTGACTTGTTTATATGAAGTCATTTAGAAATGATGCGTCAAACAATTTAAGTTGATGAAGGTTCATTATGCCAACAACATCTGCCAATAAGTATTTCTCTAGTTTTCATGTATACATGAAACAGCATTATTAGATCTACATTATGTAGTGACACAGCTACAGTCACATAGGGGGGCGGGATAGCGCAGTGGTTAGCGCGTTCGGCTTCGGATCAAGAGGTCTGGGGTTCGAATCCCGCCAGGGGCACGGCAACTTTGTCTGCAGTAGAGAACTGTGCTACACTGAATTTCAGAGTAGTACCACCCATGGTTCGCTAGTTCCAGCCGCTGCTCGCAGGTTTCACCGCAGTACATAGCCACATGGCGTTGCGGGCTTTCTCCCTGCCATAATACTAGCAGCCGCGATATAAGTGAAATACTCTTGAAAGCGGCGTTAAACCCCAACTCACTCACTCACTCACAGTCACATAGGGGGAAATTGTACTTGTCCTAGCTTCTTATTCCACAGGTACCGGAGGTCAGTGTTGATGTTGATGATGATTTTTTTTTGTGAGCGTCGATGCTTAAGAACGGAAACATCTTGAATGAGCAGTCCATTATCTGTTGTATTTTGGTTTAGTCTAACATTTTCTTGGCCCTACTGCCACTCCCTCGTCCATTTACGTTTCGTTCGAACAACAAGTTCATCAACAGATGTTTGGCCATGTTGTGCCGCGATCCATTTGATTATATATATATATAATCTGAAAGTATAAATATTGCCTGTTTTAGAATACAATATATACAAGACTGCCCATATTGTACATTGGCATAAGGATTAACATATCACATAATTATTCCTACTTTCAATGGGATTGGGGGCGGGATAGTGCAGTGGTTAGCGAGGTCGGCTTCGGATCAAGAGGTCCGTGGTTCGAATCCCGCCAGGGGCACGGCAACTTTGTCATCAGTAGAGAACTGTTCTACACGCAGTCAGGTTTGGGTGCAATGCTACACTGAATTTCAGCGTAGTACCACCCATGGTTCGCTAGTTCCAGCCGTTGCTCGCAGGTTTCACCGCAGTGCATAGCCACATGGCGTTGCGGGCTTTCTCCCTGCCATAATACTAGCAGCCGCGATATAAGTGAAATACTCTCGAAAGCGGCGTTAAACCCCAACTCACTCACTCACTCACTCTCTGCCATAATACTAGCAGCCGCGATATAAGTGAAATACTCTTGAAAGCGGCGTTAAACTCCCAACTCACCTCACCAGTCGTATTTCCATTCCTTCAGAACAACCCACGAAAGCTGCTTCAAAAGAACAATGACATTCCACAGACTGCACATTCTCCCGTGGCCAGGCCATCCCCTGATCTAAATCTTGGGAGACACAGTTCGGCAACGTTAGAAACCTCCACGCTACAGACCGACGTTGAATGCAGGCACCGCAAGAGGAATGGCGTCATATCCCCCCAGTCGTCTTGAGGAGCCTTGTAACGATTGTACAACATCGTGTCAGAGATTACATATAGCTGCTGGGAGGACACGCTCGTTAATGACAATCAAATGTGACTGAAAACTGTATTGGCTGGCGACCAATTATCGCCGCATACCAATTATCGCCAACACATAGCTACAGCGCTTGCGCAGACAACTTTATCCTATGGTTCCCTATTATTTCACACATTAAGATATCACCAAACTGATAACCAACAAAAGTTCAATTCAACTTAAGTATTTAGCTATGTAGCTATGTGTTGGCGATAATTGGTATGCGGCGATAATTGGTCGCCAGCCAGTATCCTACATGTAAATTGACTACTAGAAAAAATGTACTTGATCGAATCATACATGTTTAACAAAAATGCTTAATTTTCGAAATAGTAATAATGTGACTATCAGATATTTTCCAAATTGAAACGATTGTTTTTACCATCAAATAAAATCATTATTGTTTTATACCGTTTCTTTTGTTTTCTTTAAATCCGAAAATATGATCCCAGAGTTTCTTTTTCCCGTGAGTTTACCTTTTTTTCTTCCTTTTCTAATTCTCAAAAAACGACTGTATCCAGAAAGTTGAAATCTTGTGTACAGACGTCTTGGTTAAAAGGATAATAAACATGGAGGTGATGGTGGTCCCATACATGTATCTGGGACAACAGAGGCAACGACCTATTGTTTAAAATTGTCTCCTGTTTTTATGTATGATCAAAGATATTTTGATTTGTGACAACCATTATGATAGCTTAATAAAACGTTTTTCAGCATTAAAGAGAGATGGGACCCAGAAATCGAACTCGCTTACGGCAACGTTTCGCGACAACAATTTATTTTTGTGAATAAGTCTCAATATATGGATTGCGTTGTTTTGGGCATAGTTTTATATGTACACTAACGCAGAGCGCTTAAATTTACCGCAACGCCTTTATAACGGTCATTTGACGACATGCCGCATAGCGTTACCGTCACCTATATTCGCGGTAAATATGTTACGTGTGTTATTCGAATTACATACGAGGGGCGTTCAATAAGTGTTGCAAGTTCAATATAAAACCAACTCGCGTAGTCAATTTTTTACTTTTATTTTTCAATATAGTTACCCTTCACCTCAATACACTTATTCCATTTCTCTTTAAGACTTTTGATGCCGCTTTTGTAGAAGTCTTCCGTTTGCCCCCCTAACCACGCCTCTGTGGCAGCTTTGACGTCTTCGTCATCCCGGAAGTGCCTTCCACGTAGGGCGGATTTCAGGTTTCTGAACAGGAAGTAGTCACTGGGGGCTAGGTCTGGGCTGTATGGTGGGTGGTTAAGCTGTTCTAATCCACAATCACGTAGCGGCCTGTGCAACTCTTGACTTGTGGACTGGAGCGTTGTCATGCAAAATCAGAACACCACGTGTCAACATTCCACGGCGTTTCTGTCGAATTGTCTTTCGCAATTCTTGCATTGGGTTGGCATAATATTGACCATTCATTGTAGTTTTGATTGGCAAGTAATCAATTAATAATATGCCTTTTGCATCCCAAAAGATTGTCGCCATAACCATGCCAGCTGATGGTTGAGTGCGAAACTTCAGGGGAGGCGGTGAACTCGGGTGCTTCCATTGCTTGGATTCCAGTTTAGTTTCCGGATCCCAGTGGTTGATCCAGGTTTCGTCACCTGTCACCAGACGAAACAAAAACCTGGCTTCATCCGCATTAAACCGATCCAGGAGCTCCATGCAACTTTCGGTTCTTTTCTGGCGATCTTGTGCTGTGAGGTTCCTGGGTACCCATCTTGCAGAAACCTTGGACATACCAAGATGGTCATGAATTATTTTTTCAACACTTCCAACTGATATCTGGAATTCCAAAGACAGTTCAGAAACTTTAACACGGCGGTCAGCTAAAATTCGTCTTTCGATAGCGGCAATAACTTCCGGTCGGGTGACTTCAGATGGCCTGCCTGACCGTGGGTCATCGTCTAAGGACTCCCTGCCCCGCTTGAACTGAAGAGACCAGCGACAAACTGATGAAAAGTTAGGAGCATCCTTACCCATCACATTACACATACGATTATGTATTTCTGTAGCTTTGCATCCCTCTTTAGTAAGGAACTTGATCACAGCGCGTTGTTCATGTTTGAGAGAATCCATGATTATGGAGACCCCTAGGTCAGCGCAGCTATTATATCTAAATAATTGTTATGTCTAGAAATTGTTTTGACATGTGTCAATGTTATGTTTTGACTAAAGTAACACCTGCTATAAGCTGACACTGTTTATGTAAACACCAATGCCCCGCTTGCAACACTTATTGAACGCCCCTCGTACGTATCTCAAGTTAGTGACGTATTTAAATAGCCTGGTATACTCAACTGAAAGTTATTCTTTCATCGTGCACTCTTAGATTGATAATATGTTCAATAATGATTACACGATAGGCCGTCAAAGTTACACTTGAAATCACCAAAACTGCCGTGACGTCAGGTTTTTACGTTTATGTAGGTAATTTAAAAAATGACGTTAAAATGATGAAAAACGTTCGGTGACCCCCTATTATTATTTCTGAATTCGTTTGTTCAGTTAACTGTGCACATCATATATAAAGTTTTAGCAATATCTAAAATATGTGTGTTAGTGACAAATCCTGTTGACTATGCGAAACACGATGATAAAAATGCCTTTTTTAATTAAAAAGTGCTGAATTTAATTGGTTTCTCTTTCCAGCGTCATACATTTTTAAAATATAGATTTGCTATACATCCCAGAATGTGACTGAAATGTATCTAAAAGGATTCGGAGTTTATTCGTTGACAGTGAGCGCTTAATTTAAATACACCAAATCAGTCCAAAATGACGTAATTTGCCGACGGGTGTATTATTATTGATGCCGATAACTCTTTAAATCGTTCGGTGACCCCCAAATTTTCTTACATTTTTGGATAAACGACATGATAAACTTGCTATTATGAAAAAATAAACGAATTCTAAAATATTTGATTTCATCGTCCCATCTCTCATTGAGACACTGTTCTTAAAAACAGTTTTCATAAAGAAGTGAACATGACAATGTCATACAGGATACATCAAAAGGCAGTTAAATATTTCAAAGATTTAAATATTTATCATCATTTTGATATGGTTCGTAATAGTCCTTTCATTTCCACAAAACCAATAATCATCATAATTTTGTTCAGAATTTTCTATTTTGTTCAGTTGAAATTCTTAAATATAATCACGTTTCTCTCTAGTCTCAATGATTCATGTCTCTCGCAGTTATACGATTGATAAAAATCAGGGATCTTCTTAATGTCACCCATGATTGATACCATTGTTACATTCAGTTTAAGTTCATACCTATTCATTCCATTCGTATATCTTTTCGTTTCATGCTAAAGTTGACCAAGCTACATCAGGAAGAAAGATTCAATCAATACTTTCTAGAATTCTTGTCAACGAAGTTCCAGTTCTTTATCTTGAATATATTTTAGGCGTTCAATAGCAACTTATTTCACACGGGTTCCACATTTAATCCGAAATTTCTCAACAACCGAAGGTTATCTCCCAAGAAGAAAAGTATGCAAATACGAGACACGATACACTTATGACAGAAGGAAGGGTTTTAGTCAGCGAAACAATACTTAAATATATTGTGCATTTCCATGGAGAAATAATTCAAATGAAAACATAAAAGCGACAAAATTTCGTCCTTAGGTTCTATTTTCTGAAAATTCTGATGTTTTTTTGTTATTATTTTCAATCATAACCCTTCTTTATTAGCAATTCAATGAGTAGTTTGTTTGAGGGGGGCTGAATATGGAGACTCGATGTCGTTCTCTATCCTTTGATCATGGTATCCTTCATTTCACAAACGTTTCAAATAGTTTGACTTTGCACTTTATCTCACTTCTCATTATATACAACATCAAATTTAATATATGTGCAGCTTTAACATATGTAAATGAAAATATTTGTTTTTTCCCCCTGTTACGTTGATTACCATATAGATGTATGTATAAACACACAACTGCACTGCACAGGCTCTTTGCTTGGTGACTCCTGCAATATTTTTAGCTCTGGAATTAATGTTCATTCATTCATTGAGCCAGTTCATTCAATCCTTTACATTTAATGTTACATTTTACATTTCCTTGATGGAAATCCAGATAACTTTACGGTATAAAAAGGGGATTATAAAATTTAGCAGCAATAGATGCATATATTCCTTTTCGAGCTGGTCTGTCCACTCCTCAGACTGTTGAGACCACAGACAATCCAATAATATCAACGGTGACTTGTCAGGGTTTAAACATATCCATAGCGCAGTGGTTAGCGCGTTCGGCTTCGGATCAAGAGGTCCGGGGTTCGAATCCTGCCAGGGGCACGGCAACTTTGTCTGCAGTAGAGAATTGTTCTACAGTAAGGTTTGGGTGCAATGCTACACTGAATGTCAGCGCAGTACCACCCATGGTTCGCTAGTTCCAGCCGATGCTCGCAGGTTTCACCGCAATGCATAGCCACATGGCGTTGCAGGCTTTCTCCCTGCCATAATATTAGCAGCCGCGATATAAGTGAAATACTCTTGAAAGCAGCGTTTATCCCCAACT
This sequence comes from Gibbula magus, assembly GCA_936450465.1. Taxonomy (NCBI): domain Eukaryota; kingdom Metazoa; phylum Mollusca; class Gastropoda; order Trochida; family Trochidae; genus Gibbula; species Gibbula magus. Next base: position 51,447,210 of record OW388291.1, on the reverse strand, counting down.
CACCTCACCTCACAAACTACTGACAAGCTGTTTTCGTAATTTTAAGACAGGCATTTCGCAACTAGTGCACAGTGTATGTTTTTTTATTATCTATCCATTATAGCTGATGAATGGTTCATATGAAGTGTTTGGGGATTATCACGTTTGTTCATAAAGAGTTGATCAACAGTCTCAATTTTCCTTATTTCAAATTAAATAATGAGTGCCAGTGATTGGTAGGACTTTTCAAAAATAAGTATATGATCTCTAGTTGTTTTAGTGAGATCCCTTACAGTGTGGCTCTGTTTAACTGTTCAATCACCCGGGAGTATATGTTCATACTGGCGATCTAGAAACAGTCAGATATACATCTTGTCTTCAAACAAGCTTCTCCCTCGTATTGTTTTTTAAATTGAATAAATTGACATAAATAATCACCTGCCTTGAAATTGCCAGGTTAAATACTTGTTTAAATTTAATATTTAATCTATTTTATTTAATATCCTTTTAGACATAGTTCAAGCATATAAGCATATTTATGCAACGTTTTTACATTATGGCAAGAACTTCATTTACAATATTCACAACTTTTACGTCGATGAAGTTTGTGTTTACATTTTTTGAAGATATATATATATATATATTAATATATTATGGCCTCAAAATATATGTTTGAATTAAATAATCTCGAAGGGTAATTCAAGAATTTACGGATGGTTTATTTTCACTGACGAAGAGCATTTACATGTGATACCTTAAAAACTACATCCAACTGATTCCCACAGTTCTTTCATCTGAAAACATACGACCATTTTGCCAAGTAAACCTCCGGGGAGATACTAATCCCTCAACATTTGTTGGATCAATGCCATTTAAGAACCCGGAATTGCACAAAAAGGATTCAATTTCTACTAATGTGGACAATTCTATAAAGAAATCCCATTAAGGGCCATATGTCATTCACCCACTGTCCCTTCCTCATATCGAAATTGATTATTTCCAATTGATACTAATGGAGTCCAACAAATCTAACAGTAGCATCTTATTTCTGTACATAAAATTGTCTTCTGTTATGATGTATGATCAAAGATATTTTGATTTGTGACAATCATTATGATAGCTTAATTAAGTGTATTTTAGCACTAAGACACTGCTCTTAAAACAGTTTTCATAAACAAGTGAATATGACATCATGGATACATCAACAGGCAGTTAATTATTTCAAAGAGTTAATCGTCGCTAATGGCTGCAATACTGCCGAAGCGGCGTTAAACAATAACTCACTCACTCACTCAAAGAGTTAAATATTTTTATATCATCATTTTGATATGGTTCGTATTAGTCCATTCATTTCCACAAAACAAATTATGATAATAATTTTGTTCAGAATGTTTTATTTTGTTCAGTTAAAATTCTTAAATATAATCACCTTTCTCTCTAGTCTCAATGATTCATGTCTCTCGCAGTTATACGATTGATAAAAATCAGGGATGTCAGTAACGATTGATACCATTGTTACATTCAGTTTCAGTTCACACCTATTCATTCCATTTGTATGTCTTGTATCTTATGCTAATGTTGATATTCAATCAATACTTGGTAGAATTCTTGTCAACAAAGGCCTACCTTTCCAGTCCTTTATCTTGAATATGTTGTGGGCGTTCAATTGCAACTTATTTCACACGGGTTCTACATTTAATCCGAAATTTCTCAACAACCGAAGGTTACATTCCTAGAAGAAAATTAAGCAAATACAAGACACGATAAACTTGGGCCAAATGGAAGGATATTAGTCAACGAGACAATACTTAAATATATTGTGCATTTCCATGGAGAAATAATTCAAATAAGAACATAAGAGCGACGCAGTTTTCGTCCTTAGGTTGATTGTTGTAGTGTCCTATTTTCAATCATTACCCTTCTTCATTAGCAATTCAATGAGTAGTTTGTTTGAGGGGAGCTGAATATGAAGACTCGATGTCGTTCTCTATCCTTTGATCATATTATCCTTCATTTCACAAATATTCCAAATTGTTTGACTTTGCACTTTATCTCATATTTAATATTTGTGCAGCTTTAACATATTTAAATAGAAATATGTTTTCTGTTACGTTGATTACCATATAGATGTATGTATAAACACAAAACTGCACAGGCTCTTTGCTTGGTGACTCCTGCAATATTTATTGCTCTGGAATTAAAGTTTAGAGTCAGTTCATTCAATCCTTTACATTTAATGTTACATTTTACATTTCCTTGATGGAAATCCAGAAAACGTTACGGTACAATAAGGGGATTAGAGTTAAGTAGTAGTAAATGTAGCAGCAATAAATGCATTTATTTCCTTTTCGAGCTGGTCGGTCCACTCTTCAGACTGTTGAGACCACAGACAGTCCAACAATATCCAGCGGGGACCTCTCAGGGTTTAAACTTAGCCATAAATTCAGCTGATAATTCCAGCATGTTTGACACGATCCTCGTTTCGAAATCTCATGGGATTTGATTCAATTTGTGAAAACGATTGAATCCTGCAAAGAAATGTCATTTTCACGAAAACAGAGCTGTTTAAGACGCAGGTTGCCATCACAATGATTAAGTGCACAAAGAACAACAAGGTTTTGCATGTTGGGAATGCAGGTATTGTAGTCCCCATGTTTTTTATTATTTTAATTATCCTATTATAATAGTTGCTTTTAAAACTATTGTTTACAAATTCATTCTCGTTTTTTATGATATAAATTAATTACTATACATGTATTCACACAAAACAATCAATTTACAAGGTAACTGTGTAGCGTGTTTGTTGAAACCGGTAATGATATTGGCATACAGACGGCTTGTTACTATATTGTTACTATATGTTTACTCATTATAAATCATTTAAAATGCATAAATGGATATTCGTTAATTGATATAATATAATATGTGTTAATTGAACTTCTGAAATCAAATTGGACATAGTGCGAGTTACTAAAAATACGTGAGAACATGATTCATTATAAAGTAACCCCTGATTTTTAACAAAGGTTTGTCTTTAAAGGGGCAGTAGCAGGTTTTTTCTCGCTGAAATAAGTCGATGAAATGTATTTGAAAAATAATGTCACCAAAAGTTAAACATCTTTCTCTCTTCAGAAAATCAAGTAAAAAAATGAGTGTACATGATTCCTTAGACCATGGGAATCGTTTTTGTATTTCGAAATAATGAAATGTGTTCACAATGAAATTGCCGCCGTGCAGTTTTTGCTTTTTATGCAACACCTATATTTCCACTACAGATAATTGGTATGTGTAAAAAGATGTTTTACCTTCTGAAGAAGATATAAATGACATAAACTGTCATTATAAATGGGAAATTTGAACTTAACTTGAACTAACTTAAATTAGGTTTTTCATGGGAATTGACATTTAAGGTTTATTAATTGGGCGTCTTATTTTTTTTAATTGAAGGCATCTTTAACATAAAACTACTTATTCTCATTTGAGATTACGAAAACGTTAGCCTTGAGCATTGCAGAGTAATAATGTCCAATACCATGAAAAGGTTTTGTAATTTAATGCAATATATTTTGCTATAGCATCCGATTTAAAGATGCATTATCATTTTTTCATGTAGTTGTCTTTGGCTTCTTTAAACGTATCAATTTACATTCAAAGCATCCATTCATTCATTCATCCCTAAGGCCCAAAAAATAAAAAATTAAAAGTTTCTGGTCTTTACAGACTGACACAAATGATGTGATGACGCGATTTTTTAAAATACAAACTGCTCACCAGTTCAAAAACACATTTAGACAATCATTTATATAAATATAGCACACACGCTCTTAAATATGTGTTACTATTCCAAATCGTCAATAATCTCACCCCTACACTCCATTTTCAACATCCAATGTTTTCTGAGGCTAAAGAATTATAATTATCTGCCCCTTCCTTTTGTTGAAACCTAGAAAAAAGACCTGACGCGTGGGTATGAAACTGATGCGGGCGGAATCAAGAAACAAATTCTCTGTTTTTGGCCTAAGATGACAATTAATCTTAAATAGGTTTCAATTAAGATCGAAAAACCGAAGAAGAAGAAGAACCGAAGATTCCGAAATTGCATGTCCTATTTCAACTTATGTTTGTTATTAAACTGAATAACCCCTACAAATCCAAATCCGACATCCCAGATATCTGGTTTAGTTGTTTTCAAAATGACGTTATGTTCTACTAATTGGCGCGTGACAGGCGGCTGCATGTTGAAAGTAAGAGTCATCAGAAGATGACATATCCCACCGGTCCCACATAATTTGTAAATCACATCTTTGACATATAAATGTATATATCTACTACTTAAGTTAGTGGGTAATACACATGCCAAGTTTCAGGTACATGTAAGATGAAGGGTTTTAGAGTTCTGCTCTGGAAGCAGACCTATCCCTGTAATCCAACCCGTTTCTATGGAATTGTTTTCAAGTTCCGGAAACGCAATGATTACCGACATACGGATGGACAGACAGACGGACCAACGGACAAACGGGCTACGCCACGTCAACAACCCCTTTGGGTTTCATCAAGAGGATTATTAGAAACTAATCTGTCCTCAAAACTAGTGATCAGGACAGATCGGAAAGACAAGTCCAACCATGCAAAACTAACATTTTAATCCTGTCAACCTTAACTTTCCATTCTCAACTTTACAACGTTGAAATGTAATTCTAGAAATCGTCAAAGTCGTAAAATCAACTTGTCATTTTTAATTATTAAATCTAAATAATATACACGTTTTGTAATGTGACAACTTACGTTTGACAAAGGAAAATGAAGAGTTGCAAAGAGTTACAAAGTCAGCTTTGCATTTCGAGACTGACACGACTTGCATAGTTGCGATTGCATATTCTCTACATTTCGCATTGACCATATTTGGAATATTACAGAAATTAGCGGAAAGGAACGAATAATCCCGATCCGATAAACACAATGTTCAACAATGACTTCTCCCTTGGCAAGCATCTCCCAGCAACTACTAACACATATTTGAGAGTTGCATACTAGTTTTCCCATGTTTAGCATACTGTTGACAAAAGCACATTGACTAAAACATTTTAGGAGACCATCGCAGTTGATTGTGGAGGAAACAACTGCCCGCCCGAACGCCCGAAACACGGTTATTTCTGTTGCGAGCTGGCAAAAAGTAAACCTTACCAGCCCGATTGTCGGGCACATATTTAATGTCACATTGTGTTATCATGACCTCTTATCTGTGCTGAAATTCATTTCTGATTTTGAAACAAAGCAAGCAGGAATATATTATTCAAATAAAAAAGGAACGTAATTTATATTGCTCTCGTTTCAATCAGGCATACTAATAATATATATATATATTTAGATTGATCATATGGACAGAATAAACAAATTTTAAAGGCAGCAGTACTGGTCACAATGATGTATGTCAGGGACGGATCAAGGAATTTTGAAAGGGCTTGTTAAATGCGGAGGGCCAATCTACATTTTCAGTTTTGGGTGATAAAAGACGATTGTTCATGACACTTTCGATTCCCCCAAAATTCATTTACGTGATTACATTTATGAAAACATATTGGAAACTTTCTGGTTCCGAGTGACAGAAAGAACAAATATTTGAATGACTTATTTTCATTTTCAGCAGCTCTCTTCTTGTGTAGATTGCTCTATTTATAAATATCGAACATCTAAAAATGTCAAACACTTAGTACAGTTTCTGAACTTTTCAAACACACAAATCCTTGAAATAGTGTATAAAGAAGCCCATTCTGCAATTTCGGGCCGGATTGTAATGTGTTTCTCCTTGACAACACATTAATGGAATGAACATTTGTTTTCTTTCAACGTTTAAATTAATAATTTGATATATTTTTCTACTACAATGAGTTTGTTACATTAATGACTAACAAACAAAATTGTTAAATAGACACGGCAAAGATGTATGTTTAGGGGAGACATATTGTAAAACATAAATTATCGGAACTATTATCTAAATAAAAATTATCATCGTTTCATGTAAGAGTTATTAAAACACGTATTTAATTTATTGAAAACAATACGCATGTCAATGTATTCATGAATGACCATTTTAGTGAAATTGTACGTTTTTAAAAAAAATGTATATCCTGTATATGTTACAGTCGATTCAATTTTTAAATTCAACAGTGCAATTATATTTTTGAAATTACTAGTGATACAATTCTATTTTCAGTTTGCATTCTTTATTGACAGTTATTTTCATATTATGGCATGGAGAGGTTGAATGTTTATTGTTTAAAGTGTAAAACAACTGATCTAGGCTTATGATTTACATTTCATACTTGAATTCAGTAATTTGATTCTTTATATAGAATTAATGGACATATTAATCATGGAAAAATATATTTCTGTCCCACAACAATACACTTTTCACTGCTTCAAATAATAAAATATAGTTTGCTTGATAAGTAAATGAAAATAGATAAATTATATTATTATTAAATTATTAACATATTCAAAACCAATAAATAATTTAAACAAGTTGAGAAAAGTTTGTAAAATAATTAAAACAGATAAATTAAACTCAGCTAAAGAACATTTCTCCTTGATTATTTGTCTGTATGTATAAGAAGTATTGATACTCAGAAAAGTTTTCAGTTCACTAAAGTGCAATGCATTTGTTTTTAATTTTGAAAGAAGTATATGAAGTTCCATGATTTAGATCATTGCTTTGTGGTACATTTAATTTTTTTAAAATATATAATAAAGTTGCCAACACTTGCTTATGGATTTCTTTCAATTTCTTCCCCACTAACGTTTATATACTTTCAATATCAATATTTTCTTTATCAAAACGTGGATATTTCTGAATGCAAAAGACTTTACTGAATACACGTAAAATTGGAGTATACAAAAGTGAATGTTGACATGATTGAACTGAGAGAAGATAATGTGTAAATGAACGCACAGAAAGTAATTTTTTTTTTCGGATGTAGGATGTCTATATATGGTTTGTAAATCTGCAGTTTTATATGTAAGTGAAAGAAGTTTTATGATAACGGATCGGATACATTTATCATAGCATCAATGCCAATCAAGCTATGCGATCCTGTATGTCTGTCAGTGTCATCCCACATTAACATTACTTCCGCATTCGTTTTGCATTGCAAAAAAAATTATTGTTTGTCAAATTTCCTTAAAATCTATTGAAATAATAATTAGAATACCAAAGAATTAATTTTCAATTGGTATTTTCGTTTGGCATTTAATTACTCAGCGACACTATCACACGGAATGTAAGTGACAGTAGCGCTCCGTGAACTGAAATTAAATATCTCGCCGCTAATGGCTGCAATACTGCCGAAGCGGCGTTAAACAATAACTCACTCACTCACTCACTCACTCACTCTGTGAACTGACAACGTGCGTTTGTTTGTAGGATATAACAAGAGTTATGTCCCTTGATTTCAGGGGGCGTGGTCAACTCGTCCAGCGTTGGGCTCAAAATAGACTACGGGATTCCCCATTTGGGACAGTGGCAAGGGATGTCTCGGTTTGTTTGCAAATGCCTCTCGTCCTCGGAAAACATCGGCAATGTTCGGGAAACTTCCAAATATGATCAATGCGAATTCATGTAGAGATGTAATTTGAAAGATTGCATTCGCAACTATGCAAGTCGTGTCAGTCTCGAAATTCTAAAGTCCGTTTTACAAAACTGACTTTGCAACTCTTCATTTTCCATTTTCCCTTTGTCAAACGTAACTTGTAACATTACAAAATGTGCATATTAGTTAGATTTAATAATTAAAAATGACAAGTTGACTTTTCGACTTTGACGATTTCTAGAATTACATTTTAACTTTGTTGAGAAAGGGAAGTTACGATGGGCAGGATTAAAATGTTAGTTTTGCATGGTTGGACTTGTCTTTTCGAGACTTGTATGGGTCTTAGGATGGCCCATCAGTTGCTGCTGCAACTGTGACTCCATCTAAAACATATGCTCATTAAAAATTCAACTGCAAATAATTATATTATCTTCTCTTACGCCGATAATGGCTGCAATACTGCCGAAGCGGCGTTAAACAATAACTCACTCACTCACTCACTATCTTCTCTTACTCTTTGTCGTGCTTGCAGCCCATTAAACACTGTAAAACTGATCACCCCATAATTCGGGATGTATTATCACTTCATCATACCTGTCTCCAGTGTGACATCGTCTTTTGCTGGCTTCCTAGCAATGTGGGTATTAGAGGCAATAGCAAAGCTGATTCAGCAGCTAAATCAGCGTTAAAACTCAAACTTATTTCCCCAACTAAAGTTCCATATACAGATTCAAAACCAGCTATTAAATCTTACAGTAAACAATCTTGGAAGTCTCATTGGGACCAACAACAGTATAACAAACTTTACTCTATCCAACCTCATTTAGGCTCGCCGCTAATGGCTGCAATACTGCCGAAGCGGCGTTAAACAATAACTCCCTCACTCACTCATTTAGGCTAAAAATCTCTATCCTCTTTTACCCGACAGGAAGCTTGTGTCCTACGACGATGTCGTATTGAACACTCATTTAACACATTCACATCTTTTAAAGGGGGAAGATCCCCCCGACGTGTATCCCCTGCCAGTGTTCCCTCACAGTAAAACACATTTTGTGTGAGTGTTGGGACACTGCACATATCAGGGAAACGTTGTATCCATATATTTCAATTCGGTGAACATAGAATTTTAGACTTCATAAAGTCAGTTAACCTTTTTGATAAACTATAACTTGTATATATTCTATATCAGCTTTTAACCAAATTATGATATGTTGCTGGTGTTTTTACGGCCTTCGTGTCATTCTTGTATGCTTTTGCTATTATTTTAAATATCTAATTTAATCAAATTTCTCGCCGCTAATGGCTGCAATATTGCCAAAGTGGCGTTAAACATTAACTCACTCACTCACTCACGTGTATGGTTGAAAACAACATGTTACACTTTACAAGTTACAAGTCAACATGTCTTCATTTATGGCACAGATCCCCTTCCATAACTGATCATATACATGTACAAGGGTCATATGATAGACATTTACATTAGGGATTTTAAACCATCTTCTCATAAATTTTAGGTTGTGACAACAAGATGGGGATAGTAATCTGTGTAAGAACATGTACATACAATCATGTATCAGTACCACTTCATGAATGAAAGTAAAAAAGAAGATGGTCGATATTGTTTCAAAATAGGTTTGCCCTTGTATATATTGATTGTGATTATGTTGATTATTGGACACAAAAGTGTAGGGACATGCCCATCAAAATGGTTGAATTTACAGTGGCGAAAGTAGTAAGTAATTTGTGATACATATTAGAAATGTTGTTGAAACTTACCACGTCAACATCTAATATATGAACACAGTGCAATCTACCATAACATCATTATCGCAACGAGTGGATGACATTGGACATGGAAGTTGACTTCCAGTCATTATTTACATCTGACCCAAGGTGTTCATCCGACGTGAAAATGGATGTAGAAATCAATGGGTCTGATATCAATGCTGAGCTTTGACTGAAATGGTTTGCCGGAGAAATATAGTTATCATTTTCTTGAAAATGTTTGTGAATGCTGCCAATAGAAAATACTCTTGGAACTAAAGTGAATAGAAAGAAATTTTGGTTTTTAAATTAAAAGCATGCATATTGTCTGACAAACTTTTTGCATCAAACTATATTCTAACTTTATAATATTTGTTATTAGCATAAATTCAAACTGAAATTATACATGCACTATAATGAAGACATGCTTATGTAACGGACAGTTTCATCGTATATTATCATAGTTTGCTTTTCAATTTGTTATTTGGATAACACCTATGTATTAATATGGCATGATCTGAAATATAATAATATTACAAACACGTGAATGTTGATTAACATCTTAAGTAGGTATCTATGACCTAACATCGTGCTGCGTTTTCTTTGCATACTCCAACTCAGAAAAGGAAGATTAGTGAAAAGACTCGAATTGTGCGTATGTAATCTCAGGTTATGAATGAAAGCTCGCCGCTAATGGCTGCAATACTGCCGAAGCGGCGTTAAACAACAACTCACTCACTCACTCACTATGAATGAAAGCCTCATTAACATGAAGTCGAGCAGTGATACATGTCTATCGTTGGCAAATGTTAAGTTACGATGCAAATTCCCCATTGTACACCATTCTCATGCATGTTTATCTCCCTGATTGAGTTTTCTCACCATTGTTTGGTTTGCTACATAAATGTATCATATTTTGTTATTTCCTTACATTCCACCTGATGAAGGAGTGAATATGTACTCCGAAACGTCACCTATTTTCACATTAAAGAAGTTGTTATCCAGAAAATCTTCCTGTGCGAATGTACACCACTTTTAAATGCCCTTCAAAGACTTTCAGGTACCGGTTTGTACAGCTGTAAAGAGTGCGATATGGATGAATTTCCTTCCTCGATCACACAACCCATTATAAGCCCAGATCATAAACTTGTGTTGTCTCAACCGGGATCGAACTTTGGCCTTTAGTGTGAGAGGATAACACGGTAACTTCTACACAACTGTGCTCTGTGAAGAAAGATGTACTTGCTAAACATCGATCGTACATCACAACCTACTGACAGGCTGGTTTTTTTTTTATTATCTATCCATTATAGCTGATGAATGGTTCATATGAAGTGTGAGGGGATTGTCTGGTTTGTTCATAAATAGTTGATCAACAGTTTCAATGTCCTTATAATCAATTCAAATAATGAGTGCCAGTGATTGGTAGGATTTTTAAAATGATAATTATACGAGCTCCAGTTCTAGCGAGATCCCTTATAGTGTGGCTATGTTTAACTGTTCAATCGCTCGCCAGTACTTGCTCATACTGGCGATCAGTCAGATATACATCTTGTCTTCAAACAAGCTTCCCCCTGTATTGGTTTTGAAATTGAATAGACCTGTTCTTTTGAGTATATATTGCTTTGCATCTAGAGTATTACTCGTTTCTTCTCCCTTTTTTACCGTAAATCCTTGAATAATCGCCTACCTTGAACTTTCGCCGAATCTAAGCCCTCTTTGACATAAAAATCGCCTGCCTTTAAATAATCGCCAGGTTAAATACTTCATTTAAAATCCATTTAGACATAGTTCAGGCATATAAGCATATTTATGCAACATTTTTCTACCGGGCAAAAACTACATTACAATATTCACAACTTAAAAATATACAGCGATGAAGTTTGTGTTTCATTTTTTAAATAGTCGCCGGGTCATATAGCTGTTTGAATTAAATAATCTCCGAAGGGTAATTCAAGAATTTACAGCATGTTTATTTTCACTGACGAAGAGCATTACATGTGATACCTTAAAAACTACATCTAACTGATTCTCACTGTTCTTTCATCTGTAAATGTAAACATACGACCATTTTTCCAAGTAAACCTCCGGAGAGATACTAATCCCTCAACATTTGTTGAATCAATGCCATTTAAGAACCCGAAATTGCACAAAAAGGATTCAATTTCTACTAATGTGGACACTTATATAAAGAAATCCTATTAAGGGTCATATGTCATTCATCCACTGTCCCTTCCTCATATCGAAATTGATTATTTCCAATTGATATAAATGGTGCCAAACACATCTGACAGTAACATCTTATTTCTGTACATGAATTAATCTCGGGAAGTGCAACCCTTTGATAGGAGTAAATCCATTCCTTTCTATCATCAATTGAACACTTTTAACGTTCCAATGTTTAAGATCCAATTATGTAAATCGATATGTTACCAATTCATTCACAACATTACTGTTTCCCACACAAACGATTTATTTTCAATTAAAAAGCATTTGGAAATGGAGTTTGCTGGTCAGTTACAAATCCTCAAATCATGTTTAATAATAATAATGATAGCATAGCATATAGAGGATATTATATGAGTTTCTATGTCATACTATGTTTACGACACGAGTGCCTGAATATTAGTATTTCCCGAACGAGAGCGAGGGATATACCGATATTCAGGCACGAGTGTCGTAAATGTAGTATGACATTGACACGAATATAATATTCTGTTTATTACCGAAGTCGTGAAATTAATGAAAATACGCTAAAATCCACTTTCAACCATAGGCAGGGGACCCACCGTCGCCGGATTTAGAATGCAACGTCATAGACGAAGCGTGACGTCATAGGTAGGTAATAATACATGATATTACATGGCCTACATGTACGCTACTAATACTTAAAGCTTTGAAAAATCATACCTTTGTTATTACCCGATCTATTTTTTATCTTGATGGCTTATTTTAAAGAAAAAATGTATGGGCTTTGACGTGGTATATAATATGATACGAAGTCCGGAGGTGTCAGAAAATAACTGGCAGAGTCTGTATATTATTATATCGACTCCTACTGCAGAATATCAAGCGTCGTTGTTTTATGTTCCTTTCAAGTGATTTGTCGCCCCTGTCTTTGCCGTAGAAATAGGGATGAAGGACCTGGCCCTCCACTCTCGAAACGTTCGTAAAGCTAAGAATTTGTAACCTCCTACGACAATTATTACGACAAATCATAAGATAAGATCAATCTCGAAACTGTCTTATCTACTAGTTCGCAGCTCTGCGGTGGTTCGTCAGAATTTAGTCAACTTTCGTAAATTAAAGGCGCTGTAGCACGTTTTTTGCAAATTTTAATTTTTCAAATGTCGTATTTATAATGATAGTTTATGCCATTTATATTAACTTTAGAGGGTAAAACATGTTATTAAACAAACCAATTATCCGTAGTGATAATAACGGTGTTGCGTATAAAGCAAAAATTGCATGGCGGCCATTTTATTGTGAACACAATTAAATCATTTCGTATTACAAAAACGATCCCCGTGGCTTTACCGAACAATGTACACTCATTTTCAATTTGATTTTCCGGAGAGAGAATGGTGTTTTACTATTGGTGACATTATTTTTCAAATACATTTCATCGACTTATTTGAGCGAAAAAACGTGCTACAGCGCCTTTAAGAAAGGAGCTCTTTTGTTTTGAAGTAGTGTTTCTAACGGGGGTTTACCCGTGAAGTCATGAGCCGCGTGAGGATTCCCTTAATTGTTTGTAAACAGCAGCCGACAATATGTCTGACGTTACTGAACTTAGCTTCACCACCATCACACCGCAGAAGCCTCGGACTGTCAGGACTGTTTGCATTCGTATAAAAAAAAAATATTCCCAATTTTCTATATAGCAAAAGGCACATCTAGACTACTTGGTTGATACCTGTACAAAGTTTCAGCAAAATATATTGAATAGTTTTGAAGTTTGAGGCCGGAATATAGTTTTTCCTCTTCTTGGTTCTAAACTCACGTGCAAAAGAAACGTCCCCATACAAAATACAAGATATTTCAATCGACGGGCGATAAATGCGACTGAAACAGCGTTACATCATGTCTTCAGAACCCAACAATACTAAATATGAATTTTCAAAACATTATCTATTCATAACTCTGAGAAACACAAGTTTTAAGAAATGGTCGTTTTGGAATCTCCTTAACTAGACGAGATAGAAGCCTCAAAAAGCCAGTTTTGGCTTGTTTTGTGACGTCCTACAGTAATGACGCGTCAACAAATTTAAATCAAAGAAGGTTATTTATGTCGAGGATATCTTTAATTAATTAAATTTCTACTTTTTCAATGTTTTAAACTTAAATACCAAATATTGTGGGCCAAAAACATCTTTAAAAAGTGATTTTAGCACCCCATGTGTATTTGAACAGACGTAAAAATAAAAGAAGCATACTCTGATGTATGAAATTGTGAATACTTCTAAACAAAACATGTGGCTACCAAATACATTCAAAATCTAATTTCTCCGACATCAATATTTCATTTAATACTGTTTTCAAAATGTGGGGACGTTTCTTTTGCACGTGAGTTAATGTCCAGACTGTTTGCATTCGTAAAAAAAAAAAATATTCTCAAATTTCTATATAGCAAAAGGCACATCTAGACTACTTGGTTGATACCTGTACAAAGTTTCAGCAAAATATATTGAATAGTTTTAAGTCCAGACTGTTTGCATTCGTAAAAAAAATTAAAAAAATTATCTCTCTCTGTGTCCAGTAAGGGCTTTGAGGGTGTACGTGCAGCGTATCTGCAGGCTGAGCGATGGCAGGCGTCGGCTGTTCTTGCCTCACTCGCCGAGGAGCACCAAAGAGCTAGATAAGCGAGCGTTGGGGGTGTATCTGAGGTCGGCGGTCATTGATGCGTACAAGGACGCTGACCTGCCCCCTCCTTCGCCTTCCAACCCGCATGAGATCCGTGCAGTTTCAGCCACGATGGCTTACCACTGCAACATCGCGGTCTCGGATGTCATGGCGGGAGGTTTTTGGCGCTCCGCAGAGGTTTTCGCAAACCATTACATACGAGATGTCTCCACAGCAGATCTCGAAGGCATCTCTAGGCTGGGTCCACAAGTGTTCGCTCAGGCGAAGGTGGTCCCCCCCAACCAGACCTAGAAGGGGTCAGTCCTCTTAGGAGGTTGTTCCCCATAGGGCTTTTGATGCTCATTGTAATAAACTTTGTTTGCATTGTTTACTCTTTGTCTGTTGTTTTATCCTTTAGCTTCGCTTTTAACACCCCCTCCCCGTTGGGGTCGGGGGCAGTGTGTTGGTCAGAAGTTGAGTGGCTAGGTTGTCTCTTCGATCCGCTCAGCGGTAGAGATGGTATCTCCCGGGCTGTGCCTTGTCCTCACCACAGGATGGAGGACTCGTAGGTTAGCTTACACTCAGGGCTTGTTGCTGGTCTCGTCTCTACCACATATCTACTGGCCCGCCTCCATGCAGTGGGATTCTAGGCATAGTAGGTCTAGTCAACAGATAGGTTTTTAAATAATAGTACGTTTTTGATTAAACGTAATTATTTATACTTACCTGTTGACTAGACCTACGCGCTAGGCCCGCCCATCCTCCCCGCTTGGTCTGTCTTGCCTTGTCTTGCCTTGTTGGGACTGTTCGGAGAGTGAGGTTTCCGGTGGTGACGTCACGAGACCATGCAGACTTACCGCCCTTGGATATGGATTTTACGCATCCCCTACTCCACTGTCCAAGTTTCGTCTGTGTTAAGGTTGAAATAGCATACCTAGAGAGGAGGTAGGCATAGTAGGTCTAGTCAACAGGTAACTATAAATAATTACATTAAATCAAAAACGTACTATTTTATTGTGGCTTTTGAGAAAGCGGAACAGGCAAAGGCGAGACCCTCAGTTTTGGGGCTGCTTTGCGTTTGTGGGCATCTTTTGGTGATAATCAATCTTTTTTACATTGTAAATTAATAGACGGTGCATTTCAATATCCGTTTAGAATCATTTTAAGAAGATATCATGCAATCATTGACATGTAAGAAGTGTTAGTTAATTCGTTTCCATATTAGGATCATACATGTATACTATGTTTCTTAATGTTTTAGTTTAGTGAAATTAATAATAGCTCGGAAGTAAACTGAAAATACCTTTTCAAAAGCTTCATAAAATTATATGAGGCTATGAAGTTATACTGTAAAGTACTTCATGTTACTTGACGCATACATTTACGAATTGATTTTGAAATTTATTAAGTTCACGGAAGTATATACATAAAAACCGCTGTGCAAACTGTGTAAATGCTCTTGTCGGCTTCGGGAACATCGTCTACCTTTATGGTGTTCCTGTTTTGTGTCATGTGAAAACGTTACGTATTCACTCTGCCAATCCCCGTGGGGTGCCCGGGTTAGAATAGGCCCTCAGTTCCTCCTGCTTGTCGTAAGAGGCGACTACAAGGGGGCAGTCTGTTTGCCGTGGGCTGCGACCTGTAAGGGTGGAGGAAGGATGCCTGGTGGTTGAGGGATGTGTTTAGTTTAAAGCTAACACTGAACAACAATACACTGCTTCGGCCCCAACTTCATCTAGACAGGTGGCCAGATGGGCCCGGTCTGGTCAATCGGCTGGTCATGCCAAGCACTTGGTTGCGCACATCTTTTCTATCCTTCTTCTTACGCTGCTACCTTTCTTTTTACAATTAGTTTCTCTACTTTCTCGGTGCTCTCTTGCATACCTTCACCACCTTTCCACAATTCTTTCCTTCCTGATGATGTACTATCCCTACTCTCGGCACTCTCTCTCAGTGCTCTCTTGCACACATTCATCAACTTTACTCAGCTTCCAAGATAGCGGTGGCCAATGGGCCAATCCAGTGAAACATTGGCAACGTTTTAGTGGAGTATATCATCCTGGTATCCCCGGTGCTGTCAGCAGGAGACCCGCTGACACAGCATTGCCCTTGTTGGTGCTCCGTGGTGGGTGGGGATCCAGTTTGACGAAATGCTTACCAACCGAACATGAATAGTTCAGTTAAAAACAAGCGAAATTTGTCAACAGATGATTGTCCCTCTTCTGAGGAAGAGGCAACATCATCAAAATCATCTAAAATTTCAAAATCATCCAAATCAAAACCTTCAACTTCAATTTTTACTTCTAATCCAACTTCAAGCACCTTTCCGCGATTTCTGGTCATTTCATCCACTGATGATAAACCTCTCCGTCTCAATCCTTTCGCCACCGCCAAGACCATTCAAGGTCTGGCCGGTGATGTAAAGGAAGTAAAGAAGATAAGGAATGGGTACCTTCTTGTGGAAGTTAAATCAAAACAACAAGCAGCATCTCTACTAACCTTGCAGGCCATTATTGATAAACCTGTTAAGGTTACTCCTCATACATCGCTAAACAGCAGCAAAGCCATCATCCGGGATAAGGATCGCTGTCTTGATGATTCATCCGAACAGGAGCTTCTTGACAACCTGAAGAGCCAGGGAGTGACTGCTGTTAAGCGGTTCACTATCAAGAAGGAGGATAACATCATCAAGACGCGAACTTATCTCCTAACATTTTCAACTCCACAGGCTCCAAAAACTGTGTATGCAGGATATTACAAACTCCCAACAGAACTGTATATCCCTAACCCACTCCGTTGCTACCGGTGCCAGAAGTTTGGCCATGGAAGCAATTCCTGCAAGGCGGATGAGCGTGTTTGTCCACAGTGTGGCAAACCCGACGATGAAAGCCATCCAGAGAAGTGCAAGGAGTTGCCGAAATGTGCCAACTGTGCTGGTGAACATCTGGCTTCCTCCAAGGAGTGCCCACGGTGGCAACAGGAATCCAAAATACTGAAAATTAAATTCACCCAGAATATATCTTTCCCCGAAGCTAAACGGCTGGTTCTTGAGGGTCCTAAACCCTCATACTCAACCATAGTATCATCAGCAACTGCCACTAAATGCTCTGTATCAACCCAGACAGACATTCAGTGGGCGAGTGATCCCCCAACTCAATACAAACTCCGCAATTCAACCTCTTCCACAATAGGTACCATGACATTCCCTCTTCTGTCCCTTACAGAGCCTGTCAAACCGACAGGATCTAAAATACCTCCAACTACAAACATAAATCAAAAACCATCATCCTCAAAACAAAATTCTAAAAATTCAAAATCCAAATCCAAATCAGCAAACCGCACTCCCAAAGGCCAGAGGAGTGCGGTTGAGGTCTACAACAAATATGGATCTCTTGACCATGAGTCTGATGACGTCCTTATGGACGCATCAGACACAGCCTCTCTTAACAACTCCCCCAAAAAGGGGCACAGGGCTCGGTCCAAGGACCGTCGACTTTCTCCTGTAAAACCTCCATCATGAGGCTTTTAATATTTTATTTTATCCTAGCATCCATGGCGATTCTCCAGTGGAATTGTCGAGGCTTTAAGGTTAATTTTAATGAATTGGGCTTGTTGGCCCAACAATACAACCCCCAAGCTATTTGCCTTCAAGAAACTCATCTTAAACAATCTGATACAGTTGCAATAAGACCATTCACTTTTTATAACTCTTTCTCCCCTTCTGCAAAAGGGGGTGCATCAATTTTAGTACGTGATGGAATTATCCACAGAGAAATTCCATTAAAAACACAATTACAAGCTGTAGCTGTCAGCTTATCATTATTTAAAACTTTAACTCTCTGCTCATTATATATTCCACCATCTCAAGATCTTACTATAAAAGATCTTGATCAACTTATTACCCAATTACCTAAACCTTATATCATCATGGGTGACTTCAACGGTCACAATCCCCTCTGGGGTAGTAATACCCTAGACTCTAGGGGTAAAATACTCGAAAGTTTCCTTACCAAAAATGATTTATGTCTATTCAATGATGGTTCAAACACATATCTACATCCTGCTACAGGATCATATACAGCTATAGATTTATCAGTAACTGATGCATCCCTTTTACATGACTTTTCATGGTCAGTCCATGAGGATACATGTGGAAGTGACCACTTCCCCATTGTATTAGAACCCTCATCACCTATTCCCGAGGAGCACAATCCTCGTTGGAAATTTTCCAAGGCTGATTGGGGTACATTTTCTACCCTCTGCCGTGAACATATTATATATGATGAAATAATCAATGCAACTGATCCTGTTGAGGCCTTTTCGAAAGGTCTCATTGATATAGCAACTGACACTATCCCTAAAACCTCGGCAAATCCACGCATTCACAAGCCATGGTTTAATGAAAGCTGTGATACTGCCATTAAGGCACGTAAAAAAGCTGAACGCAAGCTCAGTAAACGACCTACAAGAATTAACTTAGATAACTGTCGCAAGGCTCGAGCTAAAGCTCGACGCACAGTCAACCAACAAAAACGCGAATCTTGGAGAGGCTATGTCTCTAAGATCAATTCCAGAACACCTATCAGCAAAGTCTGGAATATGATTAGTAGAATTAAAGGCAAAGGTTCCAAATCTACAATAAAACATCTTAAGGTCAATGATGACCTTCTCACCTCAAAATCTGACATTGCCAATAAGTTGGCTGAAACAATCTCTAAAAATTCTTCATCTGCAAATTATGTCCCTGCTTTCCAAAAGTACCAAAAGGTACAGGAAAAACGACCACTTAATTTCAAATCTGACAATGGAGAAGATTATAATGAACACTTCTCCTTGTCAGAGCTCAAAACTGCACTTTCTAAAGCTCATGATACAGCAACCGGCCCTGATGAAATCCATTATCAGCTTCTTAAACATTTACCGGAACCTTGCCTTGAGGTTCTACTCCAGGTATTTAATCATATATGGGAAACGGGTGAATTTCCATCTTGTTGGCACAACGCTACTATTGTGCCAATCCCAAAACCTGGGAAGGATCATACAGACCCTTCCAACTACCGTCCTATAGCCTTAACAAGTTGCGTATGTAAAACTATGGAACGGATGATCAATGATCGTTTAGTTTGGTACTTGGAAACTAATAAATTACTAACAGATATTCAATGTGGTTTCCGCAAACAACGCAGTACCACTGATCATCTAGTTCGTTTAGAATCATTTATTCGTGATGCATTTATTAATAAACAACATGCTGTGTCTATCTTTTTCGATTTAGAAAAAGCTTATGACACTACATGGAAGCATGGCATCCTAAAAGATTTATTTGAATTTGGCTTGCGAGGTCGTATGCCTCATTTTATATCTAATTTTTTACATGACCGCCAATTTAAAGTGCGCGTGGGTTCCACCCTTTCTGATTTCTTTGATCAAGAAATGGGTGTCCCACAAGGCAGCATTTTATCTGTCACATTATTTAGCATCAAAATTAACAGCTTGGCTAAAGTCTTAAATGACCATACAGATGGTTCACTTTTTGTGGACGATTTTGGAGTTTCCTGCAGAGGCAAAAATATGCCATCAATCGAGCGCCAATTGCAACTCTGCCTCAATAAAATCCATCAATGGTCGTTGGAAAACGGCTTCAAATTTTCCAAAGCTAAAACATCTTGTGTGCATTTTTGCAATATGCGCAAAATGCACAAAGATCCAGAACTCTTTCTGGATAAAACTCCAATCAAAGTCGTTCCTGAGGCCAAGTTTCTTGGTCTCACATTTGATAGTAAATTATCATTTATCCCACACATTAAAAACCTTAAAGCTAAATGCTTAAAGGCATTAGACCTTTTAAAGGTCGTTTCAAATAATAAATGGGGTGGAGATGAAGAAACTCTTCTTCATCTCTATCGATCACTCATCCGCTCCAAACTAGATTATGGATCCATAATATATGGATCTGCTCGCCCCTCTTATATTAAAATGCTAGACACAATCCATCACCAGGGTCTCAGGCTTTGTCTTGGGCCTTCAGAACTTCACCTGTTGAAAGCCTTTACGTTGAAGCTGATGAGCCATCTCTTGAAGATCGGCGCATCAAGTTGGCACTTCAATATATAACCAAACTAAAATCAAACCCTTCAAATCCTGCGTACAACTGCGTATTCAATCCTGAATACCAGCAGTTGTATAACTCAAAACCTAAAGCAATTCCACCACTCGGTATCAGACTTCAACAACATGTTGAAGATTCTGATATCGACCTCTCAACAATAGCAGAGCACGGTTTGCTTGCCACTCCGCCATGGCAGGTGGTCAGGCCCCGTGTCAACCTCTCACTATCTACTCATAAAAAAGCAAATACAGACCAATTAATATTTCAACAGGCATTTTTTGAACTACGTGATTTTTTCGCAGATTATAAACCAATTTACACAGACGGCTCTAAGGATGGACCCACAGTTGCAGCAGCAACTGTGACTCCTTCAACAACATATGTTTCAAGGCTGCATGATGGCAGCAGCATCTTTACTGCCGAAGCTAAGGCCATCCTTAAGGCCGTCCATCACATTAAAAATTCAACTCCAAATAATTACATTATTTTTTCTGATTCACTTTCTTGCCTACAAGCAATTAAAAACTGTAAGAGTGATCACCCAATTATCAGGGATATTTTATTACTTCATAATTCTTGTCTGCAATGCGACATCGTCTTCTGCTGGCTTCCTAGCCATATGGGCATAAGAGGTAATAACAAAGCTGACTCAGCTGCTAAATCCGCATTAAACCTCAAAAATATTTCTCCTACCAAAGTTCCATATACGGATTCCAAACCTGCTATTAAATCTTACATTAAACAACGTTGGAAGTCCCAATGGGACCAACAACATCATAACAAACTTCACACTATTCAACCTCATTTAGGTTACAAATCTCTATCCTCTTTTACCCGGCAGGAAGCTTGTGTCCTACGACGATGTCGTATTGGACACTCTCATCTTACTCACTCATATCTTTTAAAGGGGGAAGATCCCCCAGTATGTATACCCTGTCAGTGTCCTCTCACAATCAAACACATTCTATGTGAGTGTTGGGACACTGCACATATCAGGGAAACTTTTTATCCTTCTATTTCAATCAATCAAGTTTTTACTCATTTCGGTGAGCATCGTGTTTTAGATTTTTTGAAGGCTATACACCTTATCGACAAATTGTAAATTTTAACTTTTCATTATCAGCTTTTATTCAACTTGTGATAATACGCTGATGTTTTTACGGCCTTCGTGTCGTGTTCTGTTTTTCAATTGCAATTTTCATTTTTAAATTAGGCAAATAAATTAAATATCTCGCCGCTAATGGCTGCAATACTGCCAAAGCGGCGTAAACAATAACTCACTCACTCACTTACAGTGCAAAACATTAATGCTGTAGAAAAGTTCATGGAAATCAATTATAGTGAAATTGTATCTGCATTAAAAAAGTTTAAAATGTTACACATTTGATTATAAAAACTCATTTAAAAACGCAACTATTTTATGAATACTTTCAATAAAAATGCAGCTCGTGCAGCTTGTCGAAAGAAATGTATCTGATGTTAACATGCCTGTTAAAAAACAAATATTTGATTGGTGATGCTGTTATATTACCTCGCCGCTAATGGCTGCAATACTGCCGAAGCGGCGTTAAACAATAACTCACTCACTCACTCACTCACTCTGCCAAATTCATTGTGTTTTAACGAAAAGGAATGTGTTTTTAGTTGCTTATGGAATTCAATACCCCTTGATACAAAATGGATCGCAAAATTGTACCACACGGTACCGAAAGATTACTGGATTTGATTCAGGTGGGCATTTATTTTCAACAAATCTCCTGGTGGGATCACTTCCTTGTCTCTGATAGGACGAGACAATCCATGTTCAGCATTGAACTCAAGTTTGCTATCAAGTTTCGCAAAGCTTAGCGGGAGACAAAGTTTTCGCCTCCGTCCGTAATTACCTAATTCCGTGATTCCGAAATGCTTTCGTTTCCAGGGCATATTTAAAAAAACGTTCAATATTTTTGTTTAAGAAACTTGGTATGTGTTTAGACCTAGTTGTGGAGTGGTTCCTTTGTTACTTATATTATTCTCTGTAAACTTCTTTTCCAGAACCACTGGGTCTAAGGAGCTGAAATTGGCCATTAGGGATTCTAAATTGTAGATTTGGTGATCCCGTGACCCCGAATAAGGGCCTTAACAGGTCATTACCGAAACACCTGTTTTCATTTTCTGCTCCAGAACAAAAATACCTAGAAGACCGAAATGTTGTGTACAGACTCTTTAGCCAATGGAGATTTTAAATTGTAGATTTGGTGACCCTGTAGCCCCAAAGAAGGGCCTCACAGGCCATGACCTTAATCCTATTTTCATCCTTCTCCAGAACAAAAAAATATCTAGAAGGTTGTAATATTATGTACAAACTCCGTGGCCATTGGGGATTCTAAATTGTAGATTTGGTGATCCAGTGGCCCCAAATGAGGGTCTTACACGTCATTACCTAACAACCTATATATGCATTATTTTGTGTGGTTAGACCTAGTGTTGGACTGGTGCCTTAAATTGATACTTAGATTCTAATAGATTAACCTTTTTGGATTGTCCTTTTCGGATTGTCACTTGCATAAGTGCAATTAAAGTAAGACGACTAGGAAAGTCGGAGCGGGGGACATCACAGTTCATCACATGAACACATTTCTAGTTTTACATGTTAAGATCTATATTGTATTTATAAAGCTATGTCATTTATCTATCATAAATACAATAATTAATCTATATTCACAACGTGATTATATTGTTTACAAATAGGTATGTCATGGGGGCGTGGCTAAATATGATGTGACGTCACGAAATTAAGTTGATACAGGTATGAATTGAACTTTTGTTACAGTGTTCAGCGAATCAGATACACACAAAGCAATTGCTTTTATTTATGATGCAATGAACCTTGTTAATCTTTTATTTAACAGTTTGGCCAGATTTCATTTGGCCTGATCTTCTGGTAATATAATAAAAGCAATTTCGCTTAACATAACTTCGTCTGATAGCTTTGTTAATATATATTGAACTGGTGAAGCCCTCGAGCGTTATTTGAAATGACCACGTAATGTTGATATCTATTTTCTACACATATACTTGTGAAGTCCAATTTCCTTCCATAAATGTGTTGAACCTCTGAACACGTTGTGTAAACATCAGTATTGATTGATTGATTGACTGAAGACATAATGAGACGTTGTGATTGATGGTAAGAAAAACAATATTTCGGGATAGTTGCTTCTTTATTGTGAACTGTTTGCTTTGTAACGGTCACCCTCTGCAACGCGGAGCGGGGGACTCCTTCGTCATACGCTTGTTAACGCATTAAATTGTAAATCGTCACACTCAAAATCTTCAAATCCGATGACAGCCTAGATTCGTGGGCTCGCCGCTAATGGCTGCAATACTGCCGAAGCGGCGTTAAACAATAACTCACTCACTCACTAGATTCGTGGGCACAGACACTGGCCGACACTTTAAAGAACCATCAAGGATGTTGATGGAACATATCGGAAAATTGCCAAAAATCTATCTCCGTGAAATATATACACCTAATTTTTCACAAATTTGTTCGACCCAAAATAGGCCGAGAAATTGCACTAATTAGTAAAGGTGTTTTCCAGTCTAAATATAGATCCAGTATATTATTTATAAGCGCAAAGCATTGTGGTCTAGTTCACACACTGTAAACAAAGACACGAATGAATAACAAAATTTATGAGCAATGAAAGAAATTGAAATTTTGGCGGTTATTTATTTACCATTTCATTTAATTATGTATTCGCTACTGATATTGGAATAATTGTTTTACCCAACTAGGTATTTTGCTTGAATTTTATAATTAATGAGAGTAAAAAAATGTCATAATATGCTGGTCTTATCTCAATAAAAAATACATTAAACAGGCAATAATTTGTATATTCTCAGTACATTTAGAAACATTGTTTGTAAAGCGATCGTCACATTCAGTAATGTGTGATAAGGGTAACTTGCAAGAGGAGCACGTGCAGCAAATGGGTTGTTATGGCGACTTGCGCTAGAGACGAGCCATCACGCTTGCTGCTGTCTGTTGTTGTGTAGTACATTTTAAGCAATAGCGCAGTGGTTAGCGCATTCGCCTCGGATCAAGAGGTCCGGGGTTCGAATCCCGCCAGGGGCCCGGCAACTTTGTCTGTAGTAGAGAACTGTTCTACACGCAGTAAGGTTTGGGTGCAATGCTACACTGAATTTCACCACCATAATACCACCATGGTTCGCTAGTTCCAGCCGATGCTCGCAGGTTTCACCGCAATGCATAGTCACATGGCGTTGAGGGCTTTCTCACTGCCATATTACTAACAGCCGCGATATAAGTGAAATACTCTTGAAAGCGGCGTTAAACCCCAACTCAACTCACCTCACCTCACCTCAAATTTCGTGACCGCCTTCATTGCCAGATGACACGGCCACCTGTCGAAGTTTTTAAGTTTATTTATTTTGTAAGATATCTCGTTAACAATATCGAAAAGTAGTTTGATAACAACCTCGACCATATAGCTCTTCATTCATAATGTGCCTTTCATGAATAAAAATGTTTTCATCCATATAAGTTTCGCTATTCTTATCATTCCAAATTCTAATCTGCCTCTTTAGGACGTCATCTCGTTAACAGTTGTACCCATTGTCATCAATTTGGTGCATATAGATTGGTTATAACTTCGATGACCTCAATGCGTTACGTCATAACCAGTATCTCTCACTGGGGAATCATAGTGACAAAAGTCAACTTAATGGCATTTACTTTATTTTCAAGGTCATCACAACACTTCGACTAGTTTCCAAACTGTTCTTAATGTCTCATCTCATGAACCGTAGCACAAAATGAAAGTTTTCAAATAACTGAAGATGCATGTCAGTTTATGTACTGGATGGTTTGGCTTTTCATTTTTTGGCTGTTTGATGTGTGTAGAACTGTATATGGTAAATCATACATGGCAGTTTTTGTGATTGATTGCTGCCACAGAGACACAGTTAGAGAGACGAGGTAAAATCTCTGAACTATCCTCGATCAATTTGTCGGATGAGTTACAATGGTCCATTTGTAGATAATCTAATCAAAGCAATTCCACATAACGATATTGAATTAACAACTTATTGTTCTCATGAGGCGTACGAGAAAATAAGTCTGAATGTACTTGAAACCGAAGAGCCCAGTATTGTTGATTCAAAGAAGGTAACTTTTGCTTGGTAACGAACGACAGTGTCCTGTCCAGTGCTAAAACACGTGCAAGTGACATTTATGCGCAAAGTGTAATCTGTATTATAAACATGAAACATTACAATATTTATGTAAATCCCGCCGTTCCTTGACAAAAACTCTACTTATCCCTCTGATTAAAGTTGAGCATATCGTCACACCATTAACTGCCATGACATATTATTCTTATCTGGCAAAGCTATAATTAGGGATAGTCTTAATCATTGGATTAATTTCATTCTTAAAATTTATTTGTACGATATGTAGTTAACAGATGTTGAGAAATGGAAACACCGAGTATATTCTTTCATTTGATAATGTAGCACATTATCGAATACACTCATGTCAGATTATATATCGAAACATTCATAAGATAATAACACTTTTTGCAAGGTTCATTATTTAATGTCCAGATCTAATATTGGACTTAAAATGGTCCCTTATTCTAAGTTGTCTCATAACTTAATATATACCAAAACGTGCACTTTTTAACATATGGATTATGTTTTCTACCTTTAATCATTTAAAACTAACTGTCAAGTAAAAGAGCACAAGATTTTAGATACATTCACAAAGTTTTGGCTTCTCACTCAGTTTTCCAAATCAAGCTTAAATCCTTAAGAGTAATTTATATCTGGATGATTTCCGGTAATACAATTACCATCGAATTTATGTCAAAATGACAAAATAGAAAAGCAATACATTGTGCTCTGGACTTCAAACAAACATTGTACTTTGAAGTAATCTCGCTATATGTGTTGATGTCTAGTATCCATTAACAAATGAGTTTAGTATCAGTTTGAAAACAGTATGTTTCCCGGAAGGGTTTCGGCTAACTTCGTAAGTATCTTATTAAGAATATATGTTAACATAATAACAATATTAAGAAATCATATTTAACACATCCCTGAAATAAGTAAAATCACAGAGCATGATTTTTAAAACATAAACAACTTAGTAAAAGTTGTTGTTTTTCTCAACAAGGCATTCGATTTCAAAGTGAGATGTTGTGGCATACATGTTAGTGTTTTGGAACTTGAAAGACGGTAATTATAGTATATTCTTTTAAAAATTCAGTTCTTGCATGTTTATCCTGCCGCTTGGCCTCTAATGCTCCTCTTTAACCAGATCAGCCTCAAGCATACACCCTGTGCCTTTATAACATTGCCAGAGGAGAGGATGTGCTCTCCGAGATAATTACTACATAAACTCTTTAACACTGATCCGACGAATAACTCTCAGCTAGGTCATATCATTAAGCAAGATTGCTTATGACAATAAACTGTCGTGCAAAAGAAACGTTACCAATAAAATGCAATATAGTTAAATCCATGAAAAGTAAATATGACTGAGGCATAGTTCAACTTACATGTTTTGTCCAGAAGTAGAATAACCTAAAACTGGTGCTTACCCAAGCCAAAGGGGGATCTATGGTTGAATAATTTCTTTAAAGCGAGTTTCTTTGTATATATATATATATATATATATATATATATATATATATATATATATATATATTGTATATATCTCGTTAGCGATGTACAGTAATTTCTCTTGCTGTTTCATATTGCATCGCCCGCTGTCAAGGAATTTATATTTCAGAACCCTATTACTTTCCTGTTTTCATGTTGTAAGATATTTTCATATTAGGGCTTTCAATTTCCTCAATCGTCCATCCCTTGTAATTCCAAGTAAACATTACTTTGATGTTTCTTTTCTCTGGACTAGATATAATTCTACCATCTCCCGTCTTCTTTAATAATGAAAATATAAGTTATCCTCCTTCTTCATTCTATGCATCTTTTAATTATAATTGAAATATATAATGAGCAGTTCTTCTTCAATGATTAAAAGTAAAGTTCAAGTCAGAAGATTTCCAGTCTAAGTGCTGAAGAAGAGGATGTAGATAGGAAGTGGGGATTTATATTTCAAAGTACAGGGAACCAATCTCGTCTGATATTGTAATTTGGTGCTTACTTCAAACATCAAACATTCTGTGTGGCAGATTCACTATACACACTCTTTGAACCATTTTCTCAGCAAGACATCTCTGTCGTATCAGAATGCTTCACCGACAACAGGTTTACACTGATCAACCTAGTAACCTTTAACTCATAAGCTCCTTGTAATTAAGATGAATTTGGTGAATCCAAGTCGAGTCACAATCAGGGACTTCAACGGCTCTTTCCGTCTTTCCTTTAAACTGTACCATGATCGGATTAGGTACTGCCAGACAT
This sequence comes from Gibbula magus, assembly GCA_936450465.1. Lineage (NCBI taxonomy): Eukaryota > Metazoa > Mollusca > Gastropoda > Trochida > Trochidae > Gibbula > Gibbula magus. The sequence goes on along the minus strand of OW388291.1, from coordinate 51,419,496 downwards.
TCGGCTAAACATGTGCTTCAGTGTATCTGCGTGGAAGTAACAAATTATTTTATTTACACACTATACTGCATCAGAAAATCCTATTTTGACTTAAATAATTTTAGCTGGAAATATACATTTTGTTTCAATCGAATGGTTTCATGAAATGTATTTAAAAACAAAAATAATGGAACAGGGATAAATCATTAAAACTACTTCAATCAATTAGACATTTAAAAAAAAACACTTACAAACGTATTTATTGAAAAAGAACATTACACATCTATTACTTTTTATTAAACAAGAACAAATATGTATAATGACTCAATTATGACTTACTTTTGTTAAATAATATAAGGACATTTAGTAATTTTAGAATGTTTAAGAATAACCTTTCTCTTTACATACATGTAGTCCGGAAAATGCCACGGTCCATTCGTCCTTCAATTTTCTGATGGAAGAGACTGGTTGATCAAGATGGTAATTAGACTGTCTTCAACAAATGCACCATATCCATCTGGCTTAAAGACTTCATATGAATACTTTTCTTTAATGAATATATTTATGCAGTGCACAAAATGTATACAGGTCCATATAGCTGATGCTATTAGTTCAAACGTATGCCACTTTAGTTTGACCTCATATTTTGAAACATGGTTACCCTTATATAACTTATATAATTGGCATTATACTTTAATTGAGTAAATGTCAAATGCCCAAATACCAAACTATAACCATATTAAGGCACGATATCATAACTATAATATCAGATGGACAGTTATGTGATGTTCTATTTCTCACCAAAGTTGTTCTCCACTTCTTTCTCTAGTATGCATGAACGTTGCACAGAAATATCATGTATGTTTAGTGTATTGTAAGCCTCCCTTGGGATAAAGATGAACCGTGTTTGAAGAAATACGTATTCTTATTATACTCATTTGAATATATGCTGCTATACACTTGCATGAACACCATATTGTAAATATTTATAATCACATTGTGGTCGTCATTCTTTTCAGATTTCGAACTATTTTCAAAAACGTAAAAAATAATCTACATAAGCGTTTTCTTGACACCGCAAAAGCAGAGCAGTCCAGAAACTAAGGGTATTGCCTTAAATTGTTCCATCTTCTCAACAGCCATACAAAAATGGGCAATGTTTATGAATATACCACAAAAGACAATTTAACATTAAACGTGACCTTTACCTTTGACCTCGGATATGAATATGTCAAAATAATTCCCTAGGAGAACAATTAACATTACTATATAATAGTTCTTAAAATCTATTTCTGATTTAAAATTTGTATAAAAGAATTCACATGGCTCTAACCTCTTGTAACCTTTACATTTGACCATCAAGGTCTCACAATTACGCTAACCTGGCATTGTTTATTACAATTACGTAATGATTCAAAATGATAATAGTTATGACCTTTTTATCTAAACTGCTTACTAGTCTAGATGCGATGGGATGTTATTAATATTATACCCCACTACATCATAATTGGCAGAACAATATATAATCTGGTAGTTGCTTTTGCATCAACTTTTCGAAAAATATTGCACCTGAATCAATGTAGCTTTACCCTAAGTAGCATGTTATTGTTTTGCCAGGAAATTGCTAGAGCAAAATCTGAGTTAATGTTCCATTTAGCACTTACTATGCACGCGATATAAGGTCTGTTGAAGAACAAAGAGGATGTCTATATTGGCAAATAGTCTGATACACTTTCTTTCCTGGACAGTTAAGCTCCAGAACTGATTCGGTAAGTGTTCTTCTTTCTGACAAAACATCACGGATCGGCGCCATGGCAGTATTGGGATCAGCACTGTCACGCCACCTTTCAAAATGATAATCGATAAAGGCACTGAAGGACTTCATGAATACACTAACTATGTGGTGATATTTTTCAATACCTCTCTTGTTTCCTGTTTTCTGTTAATACTAGGAGTTCATTATTCTTTTGCAAGTTATGTGATTAGTGAGTCAGTGTTGATTGCTACTTGGGCAGTATTTTTAAGAATAGGTACATGAATCGTAATATTCCTCATTCATTCAGCCATAATGTCTCAATAACGTTACATCATTACAGAAGTATTACTTTTGTAAAAGATAGACATAATTAATACATACTCACTCACTTCGCTGGATTCACTGATACATATTACACACAATCAAAACGAATTCTCTGTCGATGAATCATTGTATATATATTGTGTAAGTCACGAGAAGATTCCCTAGATGTGTCTTAGACATTATTACATCCATGACTACTTCATTTACAACATGACAGCAAGACGATGTTTCCTTTAATCAGCATTGATTCGGCTTCCACTCAACTGAGGCCTTAGATTAAATCTCCCAGCTCAACTGTGTCAACCACAATCCACGTAGACAGGTATCTTCATCATTTCTAGATTTTAATGATTAGTGCACCTGAAATTTCAATGAACAAAAGCCGCTTATCTAAAAGGTGGATGTGTTGCTACCAGCTGTCCCAAATCCCAAAATATCTTTAAAAGAAGAACATTCACAGCAATTTTAACCTTCAAACGATTAGAAACTAAACAAGTAAAACACAAAACACATATGAAAATACCTGCACGATGTGCGATACTGACGATTTACATACATGATGTGTACCAATGACGATAATCAATATAAAATTTGTTAAAAAAAACCCATTTTACATTTTTTAGGTGAAAAAAGCTGAGATCTTTTCTTGATAAGATGCGATAAAATAAGTAGAGGCACGCAACATGTGTACGTCTCATCACAACATCACTGAACAAGACAGCCACGATGGTTATTATCAATGTCAATACGGTCAATTGCTGCCTAATGGCAACCCACCATGTACTAACAAGTAGGTAAAACTCGATGCTTCATCCATTCATCAGACTTAATTACAATGATAGATATCAACATGCACGTACACACACTGTTTTATCTTCAGCAAATCATCATTATCGTTCATTTGTCTAAATTACTCCTTATCAAGCAATCATACATGTACTTTGATGTAAATCTGGTTCATATAATGGTAATGACAGATACAAACCCTATGTAAAACGAGCACTTTTATCATCTCCATTCTAGCATAAGTATACTATATCGAACTATATAGTTTCACGTTGACTGAGGAGTGCTTGGCAATCGAATTCCACAATTTGACATTCATTCTTATATCGCATTTTGTAATTGGAATAATGGTGCATGCTGTATGTCTTGGAAAACATCAACAAGTTTCGAATGCATTCAAGGGAGCTAACTCTAGTGTGAAGGCGTAGGCATTTTGTATGTTTTAGGCTTGGTTTTCATACGGTATTATATCTGTATTATTGCATCGACGTAAGCTCCTTCGATTTCGGATTTTGGTTTGAATGCGTTCGGTAATACCTTCATGCAACCACAATAATGCCTAATTAGAGACTACTGTGTCCCGTATGCAAACATTAGAAGAAAAAAACAGAACATTATATAATCAGACTACGAAGTTAAAATTTCGAAGTATCCACTCATTTTTGGCTGAACGTTAAGATTGAATATTCAATAACTAAAAATATCCATTCACCGTATAAAAGTAGGTCGAAGTGTGTGATTTTAATGATGACAATTTTGACATACTTGCACAACAAAAAATCGATGCTTTATCTTTTAAATACCACTGACTTCTGGGCACTCGATACTCAGCAGTATATAACCATGGAAGCTTTACCATAAAACCACAAACTGAGGAGTTTTGATGAATACTTAGTGTATACATCACAAGCAATTTTCGCCATCATTTCAGAATCAAATGTTATCAACAGTGCATATAAATACTATTCCTATTGTATCCGCCATGAAGCTTTAATACTTTGCATTTTGATCTATTCAATCCATTCATGACATATTCCTTTACACTGTTGACTTCATGTAGGTTTCAATCAACACTGGCTAGACTTATTGACAACAAAGGATAGCTTCTTGTCAAACTACTTAAGTGTGCTTCATGTTCCATACAGACAACTTTCTGCATCAGTTTAACATATTACTAATTCTGAGATTCAGACGAATAGAGTTAACGCAAACAACTTATATAATTATAATTTTTGTGGTGGTGTAAAATGGTCAAAATGTAAAATCATTGAACAAACGCAGATTAAAATCAATTGTTCACCAGTAAAGTAGTATGATAAGACAATAGACAATGTATCAGGAAAATCAACTGTATGCTATGACAGAATCATTATCGAGCAGTTTAACGAAGCAAATTTCATTCAGATAAAGTTTCACAACTTTGTGATATTTGCATTCATAAAATTCTGCTATAATTGTGTCCAGGAACAAGTGTTGTTATACTGAACATTGCAAGTCTGTATTGGTTGTTGGAGTGATTCCATGATTGTGAGTAATTCCATTCTGTCAAGTGAATTGATGAACCTTTAGTGACTTACTTTTTAAAAAAAATCACTTGTTAAAGCTGAATGAACCTGCAAAATCAGACTGTTTGGAAGTATACACATTTGAACAAAGTTACCTACTGACGATATTCGGTCTGTAATGACACCTCTACATCACAGAGATGTGTTTGATTAAAGAATCGATCTCATAAAGGTCTCAGAATAATTCCAGTCGTATTATTATAAACTTGTTGTCACTTATTGTCAATTTTTTTAAAAAAGCGGATACACTTTAAAAACCAGCTGCAGTAACTTCCATATTGTCTGATAAAAGATGTTTTGATGTACGGAAGTCACCTTGGTAACAACATTTTGTTTTCGTCCCCTGAAACCTAATGTTGATTGCGTAGTTTCGGCACAGGAACAATAGTTATTTGGGTAAAAATCCCAGTACCATTGCAATTTCAGTAGTAATTTCGTAAAATGTCAACATGAATATTTTTTCGTTGAAGAAATTCGTCATTAACTATCATATCTTTATGTCTTCAGTGTTTAATTCAGTACATTAACCTAACATTGCCACAACATCAGTTAAGGTATGACTGTAGTAGGGGGGGGGGGGGGGGGGGGGGGGGGACAAACAGACAAAGTTGCCGTCCCCCTGGCGGGATTCGAACCCCGGACCACTTGATCCGACGCCGAACGCACTAACCACTGCGCTATCCAGCCCTTGACTGTACGAAACAAGGTCATTCTCACAGTTTGGCTCGTTAAATTGTGACTGTGACAGAGTTCATTGCATCTCTCTAGTAAAATGTACACATGTATTATGTATAGCGCGATCACATTGTAGTGTTTTCTACATCAATTAATCGAGTTGAAAACATTGGAAATCACAAAAATTAATGTGACAAATTAAAGTTATATTTTTATAAATTATATGTACTCAAGACACAGTCAAATGGGAAATTAGGAAAAGGAAAACGCAATGGTTACACAGGGTTACACTGAGCCTGCAGCAGTTGTTTTTGCATCACAGTCAATTGTCCTCCAATCCCCCACATCATCCTCCACAGCTCATCTTGTAAATAAGTCGAATGACATGATTTATCCTGTTGAAACGACTTATAGTCACCATAAGATACCTTCAACCATAAACATACACTTACTTTAATTATGTCATACATAATAGCTAACAAAGTTCGGGGAAGCTACTGTTTAAGTTGTACAAATATGTAAAAACATTCGATCACAGAATCGCAATTGAAAAGCTGTTACATTCAAAACAAAATATATTCCAGATTGATGTTTGACTATACACTTATTATTGATAGTATTTGCCAAGTTGTGTTTCACCAAGTAATATCATGCGGTTCTATGTCCAATCGTATCATTTTATTCTTTCTGCATTCATGCGGTGTTGTCTTAACTAGTAGACGGAGACGGGGTAGACTTCAATCAACACAGACTAGACTTCTTGTCAACAGAGGCCTATTATCCAACTTAAAGGTTTCCTACATGATCCATGCCAACGGTTTTCACATCAACTGATGCTCTATAGCATGGACTAACACAAAGGACAACCGCGACAGATACAGGACAGGCAGAATTAACAGTCTTCAGATAGATATAAAGGCTTTTAACAAGAAATGTTGTTTTGTCTGGACGATTCATGATAGATTGAGCCTTGGTGTTTTCGCCAATATCTTACAGTCAATACATGAGTCATGGTCAGTCAAGTAAAGGTTGTAGGTAGATGAAGAGTTAGATGACTCTTAATATCCATGTCCTTACCCACTTTTGATCTCAGTTGTGTGTACACTATCACCTTGCAACGGGGCTGGATTTAACAAAACTGTTTAGTTCAGCAAGTGAATTTAACATCATCACCAAACAATCTCTTCCAACCAAACAATAGGTAATGTCTGCTATAAGAATATATTCGTTACTATGTTCCTTCTTAATCTATCTTAACCGTAACGTCCAGATTGTGTTAATGATATCATGACATTCCATAGTAACTTTCATTAAAAGGTCAAGTTTTGAATAGTTCTAAAGAATATTATTATATTTGAGGATGATAAAGTCACTTTCTTCCTCTCAATTACCAAATTTACAGTCCATAATTCTAATTGATTCTTAAAAGAAGGTTTTTTAGGAGCCACATATTCCCCGAATCTACAATTTATAACCCCTTTTGCATGGTCAAGGAGTATATACACAAACTTTAAGTTCAGCAAGTGGTTCTGTTGACGAATATAAAACAAACTTAGACGTTGAGTTTTCTATTAAATTACTTTAAAATGTGTTGTTTATTAAACAGTATATTCTTTCACAGATATTTTATTATTGGAAAGACCGTCATTGTTACTTCAAAGAAACACTGAATAGTCATTGGCGCATTTTATTATCAATCTCATTTCCAGTTACATTATTGAAGTTCCCTAAGGAGCCCCAACACGCGAAGGCTGAGAATGTCATCCTTGTACATGCCAACACACTACAATATTTCTTTGACAAAGGTCGACTTTATTGTAAAGACAAATACCTTCATAAAGACAATTCAATATAGATTGGAAATTAACCATGGTACTTGTAACCATTTAAGCCCTGAAATCTGGGAATGATCACATTCTATGAATATGTTTATTGAACAAAGGTTGATCCTTTTGCTGCGAAAAACGTAACAAATGTTCATTCTCACCAAGAGGGCCTTGGGGTCGTGTGCACATACCATATGTTGCGAAAGATGGAGTCCTAGATTGCAAACGTGTTTTGCACAAAGGACACACACTCTATGGATCTCAAATTAAAACAATGTGAACACTGTCCCGAGAACTCTGCACTAAATTACGTACAAAATAAATAAATAAATACATTTTATATGCAAAAAGGAATTTGTTATAGGCTAATAGTCTCATTTTCTTTCCTTTTGGGCATTTAAATACCATCACTGAATCGGTGTGTTATTTCTTTCTTGGAAATGCCACATTGTTGATGCAGAGCTTAATAAGGATCAGCACTGTCACACATCCTTTCCGGGAGATGAACGCATTAACAGAAAACTCCTGCAGAGCTAGACTGAACTGACATTCTTGAATACCCTCAACTGAGGGATAGACATCAGTATACATACTAGTCACAAAATATATATATATAATCAGCTGATGATAATGTGGTCTATCTCGTTTATTAAGACCCTCGTCCTGAAATCTGCCCCGATTGGACCCAATCTTATGACACTGTTGCATTCTACAGCTACAGCAGCTTTTTAAGAAAAACGCATTGTATTAAGTTGGATTTAAATAAAAATTAATAATGTAAAGTTTCACAATATCGGTCCACAATTTTTCTTGTAGTATATTTACAACACTGTTACCATGGTCAGTATAAAGTATTGATGTTGCCAAGACATTGTTTTTATTTAATTCTAAAAACATGTCTTAAATTTGTGTTTTACATCAAATTCAACAATCCTTTGTTTTTGCTTCTGGCCAGACCTTTAGAATCGATAATAATGGATGTGGTTTGCATTTTTTTTAGATTGTTTCAGAACAGTCTATTGATCATAACAGTTGGAAGTTAAATATTCCAATGTTCATTATTTAGTTAGTTAGTTAATAATAGCAGATGTGTAATTCATATGTTGTTTCCTTTGCATGAATCTTATCATTGATGTGATTAAGGCACAATGCTTTGTCTAATAAAACCATATTTTTATTTCTGCATTCCTATAAGAATGATGACTATTTTCCAAAAGGTTTCCGCATTCTTAAATCTTAAATGTGGATTTTAACAAGGATCAAATGAAATTGACAACAATTAGAAATGTTTATTCATGTATATTTCTCCTGTGTGCTTTCAAGATTGCAGGTTCAGACAGGTGTCAACACTTTGCTATTCCAAACCTTTAGATACCTTCTATACCAACATTTCATTCCTAAATCATTCCCTGCAATGACTCACTTCCTCACAGCTGCTCATAGTGAAAATGTAACTTCTGAGGTGATATACATACTCTGCACAAGCATTTGTCATTAAGGTGGCAGGATCCCCTTACCACTTCAAAGCAAAAACAAATACAACATCTTTTCATCATTATATAATGAAATGAAATGAAATGTTTAAACCAAAAACAAATACCAATCTAATCAAAATCTAATTTTGCAAAATGCAAGTGTGCAATGTGAAGATCAAGGTTACAAGACTTGTGTACATTGTCGAATTTTCGCGCTAAACGAGTTCGGGGGATAGGAATAGAAAACTAATGACATCTGTAGACGAGAGTATACAGGCCACACAACACTAAAGAGTGAATGGATCACGATTGTTTAGGACCCGTTTATGTAACAAATGAAATGTATGTGTATATTTTCAGAGATAATTCAAGAACGTATCTAATATTAAGTTTGATTTTAAATGCACCAGAAAACAGTAGTTGTTATCAATTCGAGCTAATTAGCACATTGATTCAATATGCAGATTTGAGTGCAAGGCGAGGTCACCAGCTCAGCTGATGAAAATGACATGTGCCTGGTCGTTACGTAACTAAACATGTTCAGTGTCAATATAAAAAGAAATGCTTCATGTTTTGTTTTTATTTCCATGACGCATATCTTATATATATTAGTTCCTCAAATTATGTGTGCCTGATCATAGAGAGTATACAATGTGTATGGTTGACCACTTATACTACTTATTAGAGGGTAAAACAGAACATTCTGATGACTAACAAGAAAAGCCTTTAAAAAGGCAAGCTTGGGGCACCTGGGTAGATGTAGTGTATGGAACGTGAGGCGGTGATTTGTTAGTGGGAGGTAATACCAGGTGAATATGGGTGCTGGATATGGACTGGATGGATGTCCGACAATGTATGATGAAAGGGTTGAGGAAGAACATACAATTAAGGAAGGAAGTATTGCGTGAGGAAAAGCTGAAGGAGTAATTCTATATTCTATTCTATATTTCGGTTTAGCTAGTTTTGTATCGGAACCTTCAACAACTGTATGAAACCTTATCTTAATAATTTCACTTCAAGTAACATATGCAAATTTAATTTCATATTGTCATTAATAAGAGTTCCTCGCATAACTATATCGTTACATTTTGAGTTATTTTTGACATTACAAAGGTTGGCGTAAGACCTACTCGTGTAACATCTAACAGGTGACGTAAGCTTGCATACACATGTATTACCTGAGATAAGTTTTACTCACTCCTTCTCAATGAAAGTCAGTGCACAAGTAAATATATCAATTTTACAAAATTCGAAAGTCTGCATAAGAAGACCTGATGGGTGTTGTCCGATAGTCCTCTCCAAACATCATAACATGTCAATATATCTTATTTTGAAGAATTTTCTGTAACAAATTAGAGCCTAATTAACTATTAACATAGGATTTGAATGTTATATACATGTATATTTGTCTCAATGTCTAGATCAGGTGTTATTTGTTCGAAATTTATAGACTGGCATTTTAATTGTTTTAAAACTTTTTTTTTATGATTTATTTTCTCTCCTTAGAATTACCCTTTGTATCCTACGCTTTGTATAAATAATGCAATATCACATGTTTACAGTCAATTATCACAAAGACCTCGATCGATTCCAAAAAAATATCACCGAAAGGATTCGGACTTGTACTAACCCTAAGGACAAAATGTAACGGGAGTTCCAAGACAACAACCAACGCACAACACAACACAACACCGTGTGTTATATCAACGTAAAGCTCTCAAACAAATATGTCAATTTACCGTGTGGCGATTATTCTTTTAATTTTTAGATTTTAATCTATGGAGACCAACTCTATTACATTGCCTTCGCTAACTCGACATCAGCAACATTTTGGAAAAGTAGGTCAGTGGCTATGTTTGATTCGTTTCATCGGCATATACACCGACCAAGTGACCGGAGTACATGCACCGTTCTGAAGCCAGGCTTAAAGTTAACAAGTGTATCGGCGTACAAACAGAAAGACGTCATCATCCCTCAAACTAGCTTAAATTAACATGTCATTTAAATGAGAAAACTTTTTAAAAAATTACTTCCAAACATGAATTGACATTTTCTTAGCGTGTTAGGCATTGTTTTAAAGAACCAGTATTATTCTTAAATAAATCACTTCGTCAAAGTATCTAGTTGTCAAATGCAAAGTCAAAGAAAATATAGTTATTAAATGTCGCATGGTTAGCATTTGTAAGCCATTATACGCCACCTTCGCCTGTCATTTCAGACCGAAGCATTCGGATTACGCCTTAGGCGTACGCCGGTTTCACCATTTTCGGCGGCGTATGCCGGGTGTTGCGCCGCGTTCCGAATCAATCATAACCAGTAAAACTGTTAACCAAACGGAACGTAGTTTCCGATTCTGGAATGCCAAATAATGTACTTAACTTATAGAAAAGCGCTTTGTTACTTGTGATATTGATTTGAATTGCAGATTACAAGTTTATCATTGATTCTAATGAAACATTGAAGAACAATTCTGTCTATATGACACATATTTATAATCAAAATCCACATTTGTTTGTGCCAATTATTTCGGATTACCCACAATGTCACGTGGTTCATAATTTGCTACAGCTTTGGTCATTGGTCAATAGAATTTCAAAGATACTAAGACAACGCATATCATTGGCTGAAGGTTCTATTTGAAAATTCCAACAGTATATAGGGAGAAATTCACCTTATTACTGCTTGGGGCGTATGCGAATAACACGTTTTTAATAAATTGTGTATGTATTAGTATTAGAAACTTAAACTGGCACACCATTGTCGGTAATGCACTGATTCAATGTCACATTGCACCAAATCATCAACTGCAAGAAGTTCAATTCCTTACAGCAGACAAATTTGCGAGCCCCTATCGAGAGTCGAGCCTCGATCTCTTGATAGGAATTTGAACACTTGCTGTCTCCCCTCCCCGTTCAACTCATATTCGAATACGTTCATTTGATCATTTGATCACTAATTATAAAGTATTTGTTTCTTGCATAGATTGTCTGTGGACAAACAATTTGTGTATCGGCGAGAAAACAAATTACTTTTTTTAACAGGATGTGTGTATGTATTATTATCGGGAACTGGAACTGACAATAATGCACTGTGTCTGGCGAGATTCGAGCCACGATCACTTGATCAGAACTAGAACACAGTGGCACCTCGTCCTGAAATCTGCCCAGATTTGACCCAACTTGATTGACACTATTGCATTCTACAGCTACAGCAGCTTTGTAAGGAAAACGAATTGTATGTTTAAAGGCACTGTAGTACGGGTTTTGCATATAATGTTTTCTCAAATTAATTATTAAACTTTACAATATATTGGTATGTTATGGTAAAACATCTCATTACACTCGATAAACCATATCCATAGAAAATGGCTATCGGTATTCGAAGAAAATGGTGTGATGTATAAAGCAACAGTTGTGGTTGACCATTCCATGACTGTACCTTATTTAAAACTGTTTATTATTTACCATTTATTATCAAAGTTAATACAATTTAATGTAAAGCTCAAGGGTATAAACGCTCATTAATTGACCTGTTAAGCTATATCCATGGAAAACGGTTTTACCAAGGTACGACTTGTACAGCAACAATTATGTTGAACTCCTCACTGTAAGACGCAAATGTTTAGGTTTCACGCGATTGTGAGAGTTCATACAGCAGGATAGTTGACCATTCCATTATGATACGTTAATAAAACTCAATCTGTATGTATAGGTATCGCTACAACAGATCATTTGAACTACCTTTGAGCGGCCATTTTATTGTGTTGGAAAATGGACTCACTTGGCTTAACCGAACCATATATATTACTTTTGGAACTCTGTTTTTGTTATTGATTTGAGAGTATTATTTAGCCATTATAAACACTTATTTATATTTTTTGTGAGATCACTTTACTTCAGTAAGCAAATCGTGCTACTGCGCCTTTAAAAGTAGGTTGCATTTAAACAAACAAAAGATAAAGTCACAAAATCGGTCCATAAATAACTATCGTGTAATACTATCTTTAACATTTTCACTCTCTAAATGGAGTTAAAAGTGATATTATCTTCTTTTAAGTCACAAAACAACATAAGCAGGGTATACGACTTTTGTTTCATGATGTCAAAATCCTGAAGTTAAACTTTCCACTTCACATAGCACTATCCAACTTATGTGGCGTGTTGGCAGGTTTGTTCTATTTAAGATCGTCAATATAAAATGCACCTTCAGACCAACCCTGTAATTATACCAACAACTTAAAGTGTCCTACTCCTCGTTATTATTTTGATCATTGGTTTTAGTTTTCTTGTATTAGATAAAAAAAACCACTACTAGACAAAACTACTTTGGTTATAAAAAAAATATTGATGTCTCCAAGACATTGGGTTTTTGTTTCTAATCTAATCTTATTTCTGTTACATGTAATTCAACAATCCTTTTTGGTGCTTCTGTCCAGATCTTTACAATCAATGAGATTCAATATTATGATCAACGTGGGTAGCATTAATTTATGTTATGAACTTGTTCAGAAGATACTGGTTGAACGTTAAATATTCCAATTTGTATAATTTATTTTGATAGTCAATAATAGTATTTGTGTACTTCATATGTTGTTTTATTGCATGTATTTTATCATTAATGCCATTCAGGCACAATGCTTCAACTACAAAATTCATATTATTCTTTCTGCATTTCTGTAACAATGATGACTATTTAGTGATTGCTCCAATCTAGTCTATTGATAGTGTTTCAGCAATCTTAAATCTTAAATGTGGATTTTAACAAAGGATCAAATGCTTATCAAAGAAAATGGGTTTTGGTTTTGGCAACGTGTTTCATGTATATTTCTCATGTGCCTCCGAGATTGCAGTTTCAGGCTGGTATCAACCCTTTGTTATTTCTAACTTTTAGATACCTTTTATACTAACATGTCATTCAAAAGTTACTCCCTGCAATGTACTAGCTCCTTTCAACTGCTCATAGTGAAAAGTGTATTGAAAAGCCACCAAACATCTGATTTTAATATGGTAATTATCCCTAGTGTGAATTATGTGAAATCACCCAAATGTCCCCCTTTAGAAAAGTAATAATTCGATTCCTTAATGTATTAGAAGTGGTATTTCCCGATAGTGTCAGTTGCGACGACTTTCTCTCTCTATCTGTCATATATGAAAGATGTGTAGACATGTTAAAGACTTCTGAATAACTATGTCATAACATGTCGAACATTTTATCCCTAATCTTGAAAACTTTCGAAATATTATTTGTGGTTAGGGAACAGGAAATCACTATGTCATTATATTTGGCTAAAATGCAATAGATCAGTCGAATACTTAAATGCATCATGCTTTCTCGTCCAAGATTTTCAACTCATCCATATCATAAAGCTACTGGCCATTAGTAAACCTTTATATAGAAAATCACTCAATTTCAATGTATGACTTGTACACTGCCTAAGGTTATAATAAAATAAGAATGAAGCAAAATATGACAATACCATCATTGATACATTTTAATTACGTTGCCATTATCTTTTGTTTCAGCTATTTTTCCTTACCAATGCAGGTTAAGATGGATGTTAAGTGTATTCATGCATTCCAAGGACTGCATTCAATCCCATCAACGTGCCGTGATAATCCTGACACTCATTCTAAGTATACGGATCTAGCACACACAGCCATTGTTCAGACGTGATCCGCATACAGATAATATAAGAGCAGTCGTCTGCGTAAATAAATCCAATTACACGAAAATAGCACCTATATTCAATATAACGGATGCATCCTCTTACATCTATATGCATCTAAGCCACTCGGACATCAATACAACAAAGAACTTGGTCTGAATGTGTCTAATTCCAGCCATGATGACAAACGTCTGCCAGACTGTTTGACGCCATGTGAAATGGTTTCCTTCATTTATACCTATACCATCAATACATAGGGTTATTTATTCGTGACTAGCGCTCACAACAAACTGATCTAACAACATCAACCAATCTTCAGAGGTGATATAACACTCTTGTCTATGTACAATCAGTTGCCATTAAGGTAGCATGATCCCCTTACCACTTCAAAATGAAAGCAAACACAAATACCAATTTTATAATTTAATCATGCAACATGCAACTTCAGGTGCACGAAAACTTGAATATTTTACTAGGGTAAAACGTCTCGTAGTGCCCTTATGTAGATCAGGGCCCCCTTTCACAAAGCACTAAGGTGATCGTAAGTCACTAAGGTAACCTTAGTGCAATGTTAAAGAATGGGAGTTTGTTTTGAGAAATGAGGCCCAGGGTTACAAGAGGTGTGTACGCTGACGAATTGTATATCTCCAGGTTCGCTGCAAGCGCGTGGCAGGGATAGGTAGAGGAACTAATGACATTATCTGTAGAAGTGAGTATAGCCAACACAACAGTGAATGGATCACAATTGTGAAGTACGCGTATATGACAGAAATTTTACAAATAGTATCAACAACATTTTTGGTGCATAATGCCATTTTGGATGACATATTATACATTTATTATTCGTTACAGTAAGCAGCATATTGTTATTATTTTGATTTTGAGAAATGCCGAGTTAGTATATTCAATACGTGCACATATTACGCTTGCCTAGCAGCCATTGTTTCAGCACAAAGTCCCATATATGCTATGTGTGACGTTATTAAAAAAAAATCGTGTTTGGAATGCTACTGTTAAGCTTTTGCTTATTTATTATATTCAATTATGATTACAAATCATATCCTCACCAATCATATCAATCAGGGTTTAATATATATATTGCATAGCAGTAACCATTTGATTTGATTTATTTATCATAATTAATGGTTTATAATTGTTTATAATTGTTTATAATTGTACAGTTTGAAGAAGTGTATTGTGAGAGAATACATACAGAATAATAAATAATAGATAATACAGAATACATATTTTTTTACTGTATTATCTATTTGTTCTTGTCATACCTCTTTCTTATCACCTATCTGTCATCTATGTTTGTAATCATGTAAACCACTAATGTGCATATCGAGGAGAGGGTATTCCAAGCTCGAAAACTTGTTTCTTTATTCTTTTCCCGCAAAAATATGTTTGACACAATGAATAAAAAGAGAAAAGTACCGACCAACATGGAACACGATCACTACCAAGCTTTGCAAATGATCCTGTTTCCATATGTCTACATCTTCAGATTAATGTCGTTTCAAAACACACGATTTGTGCTCAGGAATACTTTCATTGATTTGAGTAAGTTCTAAACCGAGTTGATTGTGTACACACAATATGTGCTTCTAGATCAATTGAAATCGAGTTAAGAACGTCTGGCTCGTCTAGTCTCTGGACTGATCCTCCAGTCACAGCGTGTAATTCAACTGTTTCGGAAGGATAGTCATTGGATAAATATCTATGCTATATTCGGTTAACTGCTTCCCTTTGATTCTTTTATATTCAGCTCCTGGTGAAAGGTGATTTCTGTATAGACGTGATAGATATATAACTAATAAATGATAACAACATTAATAGTGACTACTTTTGTCAAATGTAAAGAGTATCAAGGATTTGAAAGTTTTGTGTGATTTGTATCATTCAACCTGTTCAGTGTCGAATAAGACAAATAAAGAAGTTGATCATCCATAAAATATTCGTCTTCTTCATCACACCAACTTCTAGAATGCCTCTCAAACTGTTCAGTGTCATTTTAGAAAGAAATGTGTTAATAGTTATATTTACATCATGCACATGTTTATATGGATCAGTTTCCCAACATCACCTTTTTTGTCTGATCACCTCTAAAGAGAGAATACATTGTGTGTTGTATGACTGACAACGAATTATTTTGCATTCACCCGGTTATCAAACACAAATCCAGACATAAAAGTCAAAACAAATGTGGCTTTGGGCCTCAGAGACCACGAGAATTCGATAGAGGGTAATGCAGAACATTCTGACGACAAATAAGGGTTAATGTTTCTGAGAGCAGTCGGTTGCTTTGGTACAAGGTAGTAATATGTCAAAACATATATTATTCCACGAACACATGAATAACATAAGCTCAATAGCAACGTTAACTGCATGAGGAGAATTGACTGCATCTATCTAAATTATCTTAAGCTTAAGCTTCGCCATCCTACAAGCATCTTTAACATGTTTTATATAATTCATTAATCCTTGATTGTTGATTATAAAGTGTTGAGTGCATAAACAGTCTGTAGATAAACAATTAATTATTCACTGTTTACTAAAAAAATAAGTATGTATTGGTATCGAGAACTATAACTGGCACACACTTGTCGGCAATCCACTGATTTCAATGTAGTATTCCTCCAAATATCTACTGCTAGTAGAACAGTTCTACTTCCGAGCCCCTAGCGAAATTCGAACCTCGATCTCCTGATACGAATCTCTTGATTGGAACTAGAACGCAATGACCCTAGTGCTGTCTGCCCTTATATAATCATCTACATCTAGAAATTGAATACTTTTAACACATTATATTCATTATTCAAATGAAATAATCATTTGTAATCATAGAATGTTGTTGATATTTCCATGTGTCTTACTGAATGAATAACTCAGTTGGGATTGATCATGAATATGACACACGTGACTCATTGATTATGAAATATCGTTAATATGAGCGAATCGATGCGAAAAATAAAGTACAATTGTAGTAGGATAATTCTTGGTTTTTGTTCACCGTAACACATTGATACAAATACATTCCAAATTATTTAAGCGCTTCAGATGAAATATATACATCTACTTTTAAAACGGGATCCTTTCAGAAGATATCAACAATACACACACAATTTGGTTGGTTGGGAAATTATATACATTTGCATCAGAAAAAAATGTTTTATCAACGTTTTGAGATGTTTAGGATATGAACAAATAAAATAATAAATGTACTCATCATTAATGCAGACAAAAGTTTACATGAAAATTTCCAGTGATGTGTCATCATGAGCAATGTTACCTCAAGATATTATTGAGCATGAAGACGATAACGTTGTGTACTGTTGTCTTTATCAACACTTGTTACTGTAAGGACTGTACAATAAACAGATCAATAGCATTTTTGTTCCCATTTTCCAGGAATCAATATGCAGTGACTGTAATTTTTCCTAAGAAGACAAAACTTCTAATAATATTTTCCCCTCCCTATACTGCACCCCTGGTCACTGAAACTAGGGTACTAACCAAGGGCAGGATCAATATCAGGAACATGTGTGAGTGATTTCTGTTAATGGAATACAGCTTTGATTAATTCGATATCGATTCCTTACAGAGAAGTTTGGTTTGGTCACTATAATGTCAGCAACGTATTGGCAATTACACATAACCTCAGTCGTTCGGTTTGTATCAAGTTTGTATTATCATTTCTTTAAACAAACGATCTACATTTGTAGTTCATTATTACTTTACATATTCTTTCAAGTTTCTTTATCTCATTACAATCATAGATTGGTATTTATTAACCTATTTAATGAATAGGAACATATTTACTTGTTACAAACCAGTTGGTACATCGGCAGTAAGGTTGTATATTTTTGAATTACACTTTCTAGAATCTGAAATACCCTATGATATAACAAATCTTTGTCAACCCTTTTGGCTGTACCCAATCTCCGAGCTTATAATGGATAAGATAACACACACAAAAATATCCGGATGGTGTTTTTGTTTATTTTCATCTAAAGATATCAAACCTGTTTATTTCAGTTTATTTATATCCATGTCAGACTTCTATCAGATTCAACACTATGAATGGAATGGTAATAATATCCGTATTATGCATCTTCCTGATTAATTAAAATAATGAATAAACGCCAAAATCTACAAGATATGACATATTAGAATTCTATCATTTTGGGAAATCATGTTCTGCCATCTGATAGTGACTTCTAAGAGAGGCTCTTTAAGAAGTGGAAATGACAATTATGATTTTATAAGGAAATTGTATGTCTAACAGAAATGTTTCCTCTAAGCCAGTTATAATCTGAAAGTAGATAAAGAAAAGTATGTTATTCCCTGAAACAATATATTTCATTTCTGGCAAAATTATTAAATTGTATATAACGTTCATGCTATCCTGGCGACTCCAGGTGGAGGCATGACTAAGAACAGATCTTTGAGACGGATTAATGGAATAAGGTCTTTACAAATTCGATATCGACTCCTCAGAGTGGACGGTTTGGCGATATTATGAGATTGGTTATCAATTTTAGGGAAATCTGGTAAACCAATCTAACTCAAATTGTTTTAAGTTGATCTCAATGATCATTTATATCTGTAAAGTACAGATTGTGGGAAAAGCTGTCCCCTTTGAAAATACCATGAACATATCTTTGAAGGGCATTTAGAATTGGCACACACAGGAACATGAAATTCATCTTGATAAAAGCTTCTTTAATGTGAAAATACACGACAGAGAAACGTCATGTATTTTCTCATTTTCACATTACAATACAAACAAGCAGAAAGTGAAAGTGAGCTTAATGAAACCCTCGACCTTCATGTGCGATCTCTTTAATTCTCTATATAGGAGAATCTGGTGAAAAATTCCTACAAAATACAGACATTCATAAACAATGGTCGGGTAGAATTAAACATAAACATTTGTTTCGACCATTGCAATACAAATTAAACATACAAACTTATATCAACATGGAACATATTTTACATTGAAACGGTTCATATGTTTTAATTGAACATATTTAGTCAATGTATATCAGTATATCAGTGACCACCTGCGTTTTTATTGTACAATAAATGTATCCAGATGCATGTTATTTGTCCACAATTGCTTTCCAAACAGTGAACTCAAACAATGCTCACAGTATAACGCTGTTTTGCTTTATGATTATAATGATGACTATTTTAAAGAAGTAACT
Source organism: Gibbula magus (assembly GCA_936450465.1). NCBI lineage: Eukaryota > Metazoa > Mollusca > Gastropoda > Trochida > Trochidae > Gibbula > Gibbula magus. Next base: position 51,400,235 of record OW388291.1, on the reverse strand, counting down.
ACATTCAGCTGTTCAAATAAAATTAATGTAATAATATAAGGATGTTTTAATTAATGCTTTGTTAAAGCCATCTTGTACCTGGTTTTGTAGTACTTCTAGAAACAATTAATTACCTATTGTCAGTTCACCAGCACTTTCAGTAACAATCCTAACCTAATAAGTCATCAGAATATCAAGTTAAGCTGAAGTGGATTTAAAGCATAGATCTAGTGGATAAACGGATGTAAATTTGGTATTGATTTTAATCTAGATTTGCTTCAGAAGCATGCAGTGATTGTCGTGGAAGCAGTTCTTCAGAGTCTCAAGGAGCCAGACTTCCTCAACACTGTGCACTAGCATATGGAAGAGAGGGTCTGCTTATCAGTGTGTATAGTTTGCTAGTGAGTGTCAGTGAGGAGAGGGGGATGAGGATCAATCAACACTTGAATATACATGAGCCACTGGTTTAACAATTGTTTTAGATCAATGAAACTATGGGTGGTCATAGATTGCATAACTATATACTAAATTTGTGTTTTATGAATGACAACGTTTAACATGACATAATTTCAATATTGTACTCGATTGGTTGAAACATTAGTTGGTAGTTTGTAGTGCAACGTATCATGTTGAATTAAGTAAATACTTAAGTAATGCAAAAGGGAATACTTCACGAATGTAAAGCCAAAAGAAATACCTACTTGATTTTCCTTACTAGGAAAGATGAAATAATTTCAGAAATATAATAAATGGTGGCCTCCACGTTATGCGGAAACGATAATTAATATGAAAGTCCATTGAAATCGTGGAGAAACTGTGTCAATAACATTCATGAAATCATGCCCAATGAGGACCGTTAATTCCAGTTGATTCACTTGCGCACCAGAACCACATATATCTGTAGCATAATCAGCAGTTTAATGAGAATACGTGCCTGTACTGTTGCTCGTGGATGTTGAACATATTTTTCATCAAAGCACTGATCAAGCACTGATAGAAAACTGAACAATTTATGTTCTCATTTCATGTTCGCCATTCTTTTGTGACATGACAACTTCTGAAATTTAAATATATTTTGCAGAAATTGTGCAACATCATAATGCTATAATATTGCTAAACTGTTCATTACAGTTTTTTTTTATGAAATCTGATAAGATATCTGGAAGGCGTTTCTTTTGGCCGACAGTGTATGTTGTCAATAGCATGTTCAGAGAAAACAAAATTATACATGGTGCAAATGAGTTGGTGCTATTGGTAACTTATTTTTGTATTGAAACAACCATTATCAGTTCTGTTATTGTGTATACTTTGGTTTTAAGATACGTAACAAAAAAAACAAAGATGTTAAACATCCAAACTGATCAAAACTTGTCAGTATATGACTAAACAGAACTCAATACCTCATCAAGTTAACAGACCTTTAGATAATGCCTTGAAATGAAAAACTCTCCAAAATAGAAAAATAAAAGCTTTTTGTAAATTTGGTTTCTAGATGAATGAATACAAATGACAAAGCAATAGCATGAGTCGAGAGAAACCTTCTCTCTGCTTTTAACTTTACTTGTTATCGAAATTGAATCTTACATGCTGTCATTCACTGTATCAAGTATCTTTAAATCACAAGCTGCATTTCAACTTAATAGTTTCAATACCTTATGACCGTATGACCCCAACCTTAGTAAGCAGTCAAATAGTGTCTCCTTGGCCAGGATTACAAACGGTAGATTTTGTGACCCTGTGATCTCAAATATGGGTAGCAGGAGTCAAACAACCTGTTCGCATCTTCTACTCCAGTATTACAAATTACTGATTTAGCTGTCTGACAAATTCTTGTTAAAATTTACATTTTGAATCTTACATAGAGTATTATTAAAGTCTGTTGAGCTATACAGAAAACGGCTGTAAGTTTTGTGACAATTAATATTGGTTCGGTTGAAGAGTCCATATCTTGCCGTGTACTATGAACATATTTAAATGAGGCTTTGAAGTTACTTTGTAAAGTACTTCCCGTTCTTAAGAATCATACATATAGTGCAATGAACCTTACTAATCTTCTATTTAACAGTTTGCTGAGAATCGAATTGTTCATTCCTTGACCTTCTAGTAATAGCATAAAAAAACAATTTCACCTAATTTAGCTGTGTCTGATAGCTTAGTTATCCCACCAATATGTAACACCGTGGGATATAGTCGTCGCCCTGTCCGTCCGTAATCATTTCGTTTCCGGAGCAGAACTCGAAAACCGTTCATGATATCTTTTTGACACTTTCCATGTGTATTACCCTACTACTGAAGTGGTTCCTTTTGATAATTTGAGATTTCTGAAATTATTTTGTTGTTTCCATAGAAACGTGTTGAATTTGGACTTTGTTCAGAGACAGGTTCGTTTCCGGAGCACAGCTTCAAAACTCTTCATCATATCTTCCTGAAAATGTGCATGTGTATGTGTGGTGCCTTTTGATATTTTCCGATTTTTTTCAAATTTAATTTTTTTCTGTTTCCATAGAAAGATGTTGAGTTGGATTGTGTTCAGAGATAGGTTCGTTTCCGGAGCACAGCTCGAAACTCTTCATCATATCTTCCTGAAAATTTGCATGTGTATTACCCACTGACTGCAGTGGTGCCTTTTGATATTTTCAGATTTTTTTCAAATTTTATATTCTCTGTTTTCATAGAAACATGTTGAATTTGGATTTTTGTTCAGAGATAGGTTCGTTTCCGGAGCAGAGCTCAAAAACTCTTCATCATATCTTCCTGAAACCTTCTAAGTGTAATACCCACTAACTGAAGTGGTGCCTTTTGATATTTTCCGATTTCTGTAATAATCTTATAATCTAATAATAATCATAGAAACGTGTTGGATTGAAACTTTCTTCACAGATAGGTCTGCTTCCGGAGCAAAACTCAAAAACCCTTCATCATTCCTGAAACGCAGCATGTGTGTTACCCATAAACTGAAGTACAGTTATGGTTACAATTATCTGTCAAAGATGTGTTACAAATTTTGTGGGACCGGTGGGATATGTCATCTTCTGATGACTCTTGTTAATATATTAAACTGGTAAAAAAAAAACCCAAGTATTATTTGAAATGATCACATATTGACAATAATCTATGTTTTGTATCATTTCCAATTTCCTTCCTGAAATGAGTTACTTACTCAAACACCAACACATGCACTTTAATGTGGGAGTATTTGTCCCCCTTTAATCATTTAAATGATAACTAAACATAACTGTCAAGTAAAAGGGCAATAAACTTTAAATATATTCAAAACGTGTTGGCTTCTCACATAGCTTTTCAAATCAAGCTGGAATGCCTGAGTAATTCATTCCTAGAGGAAAAGATGCTAGTGTGGCAACAGGTGCTCACGTCTTTTATTTGTTCATGGTTATACAAGTATGATGGATTTTATGTCCGAAAATACAAGAAAACAAGTAATACATTATGCATTGAGTTTCAAATAAACCTCGTTTTCTAAAATAATCTCTTTGTTTGTGTCAATAAGTAGTATTCATTAACAAATGTGTTAAGTATAGTTTTTAAACAGAATGTTTCCAGAAACGGTCTGGGAGAAACATGATTAAAACTATATGTTAACATTATAACCATATCATCATATCAACTGATATCAACTATTTTCAACCACTGAGCATAACTGTTAAAGTTAACAACTTTAATATGTTTTCTCAATAATGCAGTAGATTCCAATGTAAAATAGTAACGTGTAATTTGAAACTTGAAGGCGGTAATTATCTTTTTTAACAATTCTGTTCTTGCATGTATATACTATCACTTGGTCTTTGATATGTCTCTTTAACCAGATCAGTCTAAGCCTACAGCACATACCTAGTATGTCATTGCCAGAGGAAAGGATGTACTTTCGGAGATTATTACTACTGAAGCTCTCTAAAACTGATCCAACTTATGCCTCTCTCTAGGTTATATCATTATGTAAGAATTCAACTTGTTAGAAATGTCTTGCATATTTTTCATTTTGTGTCTAGAAGCAATGGTAACAAACCTACAGTTTTAGAATATTAGGTCATCATGTTTCTAAAGAATGCGCCTTTATAAAAAAATCGTCATTTTGAAATCTTAACTAGGCAAGAGTAAAAAGGGCATGTTTTGTTTATTTCATGATGTCTAACATTACAGTGCGTAATCAACAAAATTTCATTCGTTAAAAACTTTTACGCAAAACAATTTGTCACAAAAAAAAACAACCCAGAAACTTTTGAAATACTGATAACTCCAAAATTTGAGGATATCATCTTTGGAGGTTAGAATTAAAGGTCAATGAGTTCTGTCATCTTCCTATTCCTAATCGCTATAGGACTGTTATTCTCCTGCTCTCTAGAATGTTCCTTGTTCTGATCGGTTACTCTCTTTCCTATCTAAATGAAGATGAGAGTTTCCTCAATTGCCCATCCCAGTTTATTCAAAGTAAACATTTGTTTTGACTTTTTTTCTCTAGACTAGATATAATTGTACAATCTACCGTCTTCTTTAATAATAAAAATAATATATGTGTGACTGCTTCTTTAATTCTGTGCATCTTTTCATTATAATTTATATAAATAATGAGTAAGGTTTATTCACGTCATTGATGAGTTCCACTTCAGTATTAATGCCGAGGAAGAGAATGTAGAGGAAGTAGAGATTCATAACTCAAGTAGAGAAGACCTGTCTGACATTGTAATTAGGCGTTTACCTTTAAAGATCACAAAATCTGTGTCTCAGAGTTACAATACACACTCTTCCAACCATTATCGCACCAGGGAATCTGCTCTGTCGTATCAGAATCATAATCATGATCAACCCAGTAACCTTTAACTCCTAAGTTTCTTCTAATTAAGATGAATTTGCTGAATCCAATCACTTATCTATCCGTCTGTCTTCTAATCTGTGCCATGATAAAATCAATTATTGCGAGACAATCGAATGAAAATGTGCTTTAGTGCATCTACGTTGAGGTTACATATTATTTACACACTATACTGCATCCCATGCGCCATTCATGCTTTAACGTACTGACGGAAACAATTGTTTGAACGAGATTCCAGTTAGACTGTCTTCAACAAATTGATGTTAGAAAGTGAACTCCAAACATGCATCATATCCATCTGGCTTAAAGACTTATTGTGAATACTTTTCTTAAATGAATATATCTATCAGTGTGCAGTATATGTACATTTCGATAGAGTTGATACTATTAGATCAAATGTATGGCACTCTAGTTTGATCTCATAGTTTACAAACATGAAAATATGGTCATTGTTTTGTTTCGTATGTACCTGGTATTATATTTTAAATGAGTCCAAATACCAAAATAGTAATATTTACAGCCATACATTAAAGCACGAGTGTAGTAAATATAACATCACATTATGTAATGTTCTATTCTTATCAAACACCCATATATATACATATATTATAGAAAAGAGTAAGCATCACATGGCTTTGTCTGGACAATTTATCTTTCATATGATAATCTTGATAATTTCGACCAGTGTATCTATATTTTCAAGTATGCATGCAAATTGCAACGTCTCAGAAGCGTTATATTTACTGTAATGTAAGCCTCCTCATATTCCTCTTAATAATATATACTTTTGCACCAACGTTTTGAAAATATATAACATTGAATAAAGGATGTACTCGAAGTATCATTTTAATGTTATGGCAGGAATTTCTAAACAATCCGAGTAAATGTTCCAAGCGCTGTTGAAGAACAAAGAGGAAGTCTATATTGGCAAATAGTGAGATCTAATTTCCTCCTTTGACAGTTAAATACCAAACCTGATTTGGTATTTTTCTTTGTGACAAAGTGTCATTTGTTAGCACCATGGCAGTAATTGGATCAGAACTGTCACGCATCCTTTCAGAATCGAGAATTGATAAAGGCTATGATAGACTTCATGAACACACTAACTATGTGGTGGTATTTTTAACACTTCCCCTGTTTTCTGTTTTCTGTTTTCTGTTTATACTTGGAATCAATCAAAACGAAGACTCTGTCGATCAATCATTGTATATCTTTGTGTCAGTCACGAAGTGATGACCTAGATGTATTTTAGCCCTTTCCGTTACATCTGTGACTTCATTAACAACATGATTGCAAGACGATCAGGACTTTATAATCAGCACTCATTCGGCTTCCTTTCAACTGCGGCTTTGCATAAAAACTCAACTGTGTCATTCACAATCCATGTAGACCGGTATCTTCATCATTTCGAGCTTCCAGTGATGAGTGCACCTGAAATATCAACAAACAAATGCCGTATACATTCAGATATACGTATATCTGAATGTGTTGTAACCAGCTGTCCAAACATATTTTTAAAAGGAAGAATATTTACAACAATTAAACCTTCACGGGGCAAAACGTGGTGGAATTTACTTGCCGGATCCTTCCGGATTCTTCTTGATCCGACTCGAATGTGGCGGCAAGGCGCCCTACACCATTTTTTACCCAGTGCTTGTGATGTTTCAAACAATTACAAACCAAAACCTTTTTTTTTTTAGAAAACTACTCCTATGAGACAGATGAATGTACATGCAACAAATTGTGCCATTAATGATTTACATACATGTCTGAAATGTATGTTAACAAAATCAATACAAAATTAACACATTTTACTTTTTCATGTCAAAAAGGCTGAGATTTTTTCTTGAAAATGTGTTAATATAACTATTTAGAGGTAGCTAAATGTACGCCTCATCATAACATCACAGAACATCCCCGATGGTTTATTATCAAAGTTAATAAGGTTAATTGCTGCCTAATGACAACATACCATGCAGTAGGTAGAAATCGATGCTCAACCCATTCAACTGACATAATTACATTGATAGATATCTACATGCACGTACATACCCTGTTTTATCTTCAGAAAATCATCATTATCGTTGCAATGTCTAAATTACTCCTTATCAAGATCAGACATGTAATTTGATGTTTGAGATCATGGCTCAGTTTAAAGTATGCTTATTGTAGGGGCATATTTAACATATATGTGTATTTACATCTTCCGAACATATACGTATACCAGTTTGTATCATTGAATATATCATACTAGTAACATTGATGTTAATATCAATATCTACACAGCAAAAATAACTTCATTTCTGTTGTTGCGGAAATGTAACGGATTTTGGGTAATATAGATTTCCGCAACATTTCCGCTGTCCTGAAATGAAGTCATCCGTTTCCGCTTCATTTCCGCAATGGAAATAGTCATATGTTTATTTCCGTTGCGTTTTTTAGATGGAAACTGCATTTGTATATTTCCATTGTGTTTCCAACAGCAGTAAATTAAAAGATTGTTTGATAGGACAGATTTCCGCATCGTTTCCGCATCCGGAATTACAACTACATTTCAATTGCGGAAATATTGCGGAAATGAACAGTACCCAAATTTGGGTACTGTTCATTTCCGCAATATTTTCGCACACTGAACTTTGTTTAAATGTTCATGTAGGCGTAATGCCAATGTGTGTTTTGTTTATGTTTCCAACTTTATCATCTTGCTGAAAACCGTGTCCTGTTCTCTAAATTACAAATATGAATATATTTGGGGAAAAGGTTATTTGGTAAAATAGCTAATGTTATTACAACAAAATACACAAGAAACAAACCTATAATACTTACTGACGGCATATTGTCTTGGTCTGATCTAAATATATTAACATTAATATTAGGTTATTTCATTTTGGAAAACTAAAAGATTTGACATACATTATGTCGTTAGTAATTAAGGGTGTCAAAATCATAAGAGTATGAACAATGTTGTTACAATTGTATATATAGCTCATAGCATCTACAAATCAACTTAAGTATTTCCTCCTCCAAACTCCCTTGAGATGTTTAACAAAAATGATTGCCCGGAGCCTGCTTAATATTAAAATGATTAACATGTCAGACAATAACATATTATTCAGTTCAAATATGTAGTCAAAGGAATTAAACTTAGCAATTTTTAGAAAAATTGATTAAAATTGAAAAGAAATCAAAATGAAAAAAAGGACAAAATTGTGATCTGTAAATGTGTAAATTTTAAAAATAAATGCAAAATATGTCCCGGCCTTTATTTTATATACACTGCATGAGCAGACTACATAATATTTTGAGGTATCTGACATATTCTTTGGCCTAATTTTGTATTTGATTAACTGGAAATACTTAATATAATAACCCGAGGTCTCAAACATTGGGGCTGATTTTGTCATTCATATTTAACAAATAAACTTCGGTCATAAAAGGTAACACAGTGATAGAAATTAGCCATTTTATCTACTAAAATGATCTGTCAAGTGCACTTGCACTTCAGTCACAGACGTCAGCTGTTTGAGTTGTCTCCCTTCGACCGTCAATGTCACGTCGAAGACCTCCCGTACGTTGTTGTTCTCTGCACTGTTTTCAGCTTGTAACAGCTTGACACGAATGAATTGTTCCGTTCTACTTCGGCTATTTCCGACAATGACGTCATGCCATCGAGTCATTTCACTGACCCAACAAGCAGACGACAACGCCATGTGTTTACAACACAAGTGCGAGAAGAATCGAGCTTGTTTACAGACTTTCGGTCAGATCTGCAGACCAAAGCTATTCAAGGATGCTGTGCCCGACATTTCACTGGCCGGCACAGAAATTCAGCTGACAGCGACGGACCGACTTGCTCCATTTGAGTTCAACGTTTTATCAAGACAAGAGAGGAGGCCATTGCACTTTCATAAGAGGTGACGTCTGACATAGTTTGATGTACAGTAGCCTGCACGTATGCATGAATATGTTTTATAGTTTATTGCTTAGAAGTCGATATACTTGAAACTAATTAGAATCTATTTTGATTTTTATTAATGTTTTTTTTTCTCTCTATCTGCCGTAAAAATAGTGACACAATTTTGGCTAATTTCCGGTTCAGCTCATTTTTTCGCCATAGACAATGTTTACTGTCCCGGAGAGCTAAGTGCTAAAGGTATTGCAACAATCTCTGTTTTTCTATTGGGATCCGATGTTATCAAATACTTATGTCTATTCAATATTTGTTCCAGGTAATAAACAACACTGTCGAAGGTCATCGCAGGACGGCGCCATAGGACCAGGGGGAACGAATCTTGAGTTTCCACCTGCCTAGCAACCGGCGATACTTGAAGAGGCGAGAGAGCAAGCACGAGTCAAAGACATCATTTCCAAAGCCAGGTTTCACGTATTCACACTTCATTTGTTGAATATGTTAATTCATACATTAATTGCGAGCATTGGAATTCTGAAATTATTTCCAAAATATTAGATTTGCAAACATTTTGGATGTCAATTAGCAATTAGTCAAGAAATCATAAAATATCATAAATTGTATTATTGGTAAATTCTAATATACCGGTAGTAATGATATATAATGTCAATATATCAAGACATAAGGGTAGGTCTAGATGTGTGAAGGGTAATCTTCATAATAAAATTACAATACCTTGACCTTCAAAGAATATCGATGATTAAATAAAGCATTCGTTCATAATTAAAAAATCCAAGAAATCTGATTGAGGCATGTGGTAATTTAAACACCAGTTGGAAACAGTAAAAGTGATTGGGGTTTAATATATCATGTATTAAAAAATAATTCTAATGTTTCTTTGAGAGAAACATCATTTTGTGAAAATTCTGAAACTAATATACAATATGTGTATCTTTAGTTGCAGTACCTGCAGGCCAAGGTATGAACTAGATGGGTGCAAACTGTTCCAGTGGTCAGAATAACAAGGACAATACAGACAGTTGCTTCAGACTCATGTTGACCCCTACAACAGTGTCCTGACATGCCCAAGTATGTTTATATTACTGTTTAATATTATAGTTATTAATATTATTGATCTGATAAAGCCAACGCATGTCCTATCCTTTTGATTTATTTTTAGTCCATCACTCTGCAGAGTTTACATTCTTATAAGCTGGAATCTTGTGTCAAAACGTTTTAGTCAATTGACAATGTAGATTTTAATGTGAAATGACATCAGGTCTAGAAATAAACACTAGTCCTTCAGCCCCAGGCTAGAAAAAATTACCTTGGGTAACTCAAAATTTGGAGACTGCTAGCCCTGTGGGCCAGAAATAACTTTCGGGGCTCGAAATTATTACAATTAACACTTGTCTTCAGCCTGGAACTTCCCAATGCAAGGCATAACTCTTGCCAGTCTCCATAACCGGCTGATTTAGGCCTTTCAGTATTTCCTTAAAAAATCTGTGTTTAGAAATCCAGGCCCGCTATGCATTTCTGGTGCAGCGATTGAACGATTCACTATCTTGACACAACAAAGCGAGGAAAATACCGCAAGGCTTTAATCACCCAGTTATGCAGACTGGCAAGAGTTATGCCTTGCGTTTGGAAGTTGTTCGGCCCGAGGCTAGTAAAAATTTTGGGCCAGCAAAGGTTAGCTTCGGTTAGCCCTATGGGCTGCTTAATATTCCTGAATACTTATGAAAGAGCTTAGACTAAAAGTATGAGTAGAGATTCCTGTCTTTATCAGCAACAATGGTATCAGATGTGAAACAGAATGATTAAGTGGGGAAAATACTTGCCATTGTAGTTCAAACTTATAACTGTTAGATTACTAGCAGATACTGGCTAGTGATACTCATATTGTGCTAGTAAAAATCTGAATGACTGGCCCTGCAGGCTACTATGTGTTTGAGGTTAGTTTCAACCCTTACCCCTGACTTTGGAATACTCATGGCAAGAGACACTCATCTTAACAAGTAATTGAATGGCAAAAAGTGTGTCATTCAAACTAGGGCTGTAACGATTAATTTCTTTACAAAATGATTTAGATCATTAGATTTGTTGATTTGAACAAATCTGTAATCGGCGAAGGAAATGCATAACAATGGCGAGCGCCGAGTGTTTGTTGACTGTCATGTTTCGAGATATCGATGACTGATTGACGTCGGAATATATAAAAACTGTAATGTCATATGCTTATATTTGGAACACAGAAAAGTGAATAGATGTGTTAACCTTTTGTGTAAATTTTATTACGATTGATGCATTATTTTACAAATATTTCTCACGGAAGTAAATGCATTGTTCATTGAAGAATATCCATTGTTACAAATTACGTCGAAATTTTATAAATACAACGGAGATCGTTTATGACGGGCTCTTGTTTTCTGAAAGGTAAACACATACCATCAACATTATTTTTTTCTGGTATAAAATTTAATTCTGAACAAAATGGTGTAAAAATTGGGCTGCATAAATAATTATTGACAAAATAATTCGAGTTTGAAAATGTAGTACAATTCTAGAACTACTGTATTATTTCATTTTTCCCATAGACAAGTGTAAAAATAATTGATATTTGAAAAATATTACACTAATTAATAATTTTTTATGACAGTAATAAGTTAGAAAAATATGTGACTCAGATATTTATTTTAATTATTTTAAGATAATGTTAATTACTAAGGCGAGAAAAACTTTAAATGAAGGATACCCATGTGACGTAATATTGTGACAAATTTACAAATCTGACGCTCTCTGCAAAAACCTGAAAACAATCCAGCAGGCTAAAGGTTAACTAAAAGAATATTTAAAATCATACAAGTTATCGATAGGCATTCTGATTTGTTTGAACCACGTAAAACACTGAAATGTTTGATGCCAATTGCATTTATGTTAGAATACTGTATTTCACATGTATATCTTGATATAGATATAGCTTTCAATGGCTCCATTCTTAAAATCTCTCAATCATTACAATGTGTGCTACATTATACAACAAAGTCAACTGTTTTGTTTTTTCAGAATGAGAACAGCGCAAACACACAGTCAAACCAGACTACTGAGTTTGAATTTTCTACCCAAGAGCAAAGAAAGGAACACACTCTGTTGTCAAACTGGTCAATGATGGACCAAAATATGGTAGGAATGTAAGAAAACATTTTTTAATGAAGAACTAAAAAATGAAATAACTCAAATTATGATTTTGGAGCTCAGTGGTGTACTGTAGGTGTTAACATGTGGCCTGGTGCCTCATTCTGTTTTTTTTTTGTCCCTGGACAAGGCATTTCATCCATATGCACTCAGGGATAAACCTATGATGTGTTTCTGCGGCATCTCCGCATCAAAGTTAAAAAACCTGTTACATATATGTGTTTCAAGTCTGATATCATGCAATAGTAACATGTACCATTGTGCATTGGGAGTCTTCTATTGTTTTGAGAACATAAATATTTTTCACTTGCCACAGTGGCCTCAAATATGGGTCACAGGGGTCACAACCTAAAGATATATATTTGCATCTTCTTTTCCATTTTGAAAATTACTTGAATATTTTTTATACTTATGATAAATATTTCTGGAAAATTTACAGTTTGAAACTTATTTAGTGTGTTGTTTAAGCCTGTTGAGCTACAGAGCCTATGAAACTTGTTTATATATGAATAAGTTTAACATAATTACAACCTGTCCTGTTTGTCCATTTCTTTGGACATTATGATTGCTTAACTCTTGTCTGAATGACTTTTATTATAAAATCTAGATCCATTTGAATATTATAAATTGTGTCTACAGATATTGGCCACAATTAAATATTAACATGGGCTCTCTGATTGATTATTTTATAAAATACTGTCTCTATCACTCACTTTCTCTATCACTCACTTTATCAATAACATAACACTATATTTGCAGAGTATGTGGATTTCCTCAAGGATGCCAGTTCTACAAGCTGCCAATGGAGGACTACAAAAATCTCACTTCTGTAGACCCAGCATTTTCCACCCCCAGTTCAAAGAAAAAAGAGGAAAGGAGCTTGTTTCAAGATACAAGCTGAATGAACGTTGATGCTGGTCACAATGATATTACCTCAGACCTTGTGTTTAAAAAATAAACATTATGATGCTGCATCGAATCAACTTTCATGAAGATCAGGGGAAATACATGAATGATTTGGCTTGCTTGAATGAAATATTTTCTTGATTTATATTGTATTCAAATCAAACATTTTTTTAGGCATTTTGACAGTTCTACATTACTTATGTACAGAAATTGAACTGAAAAAAAAAATTGAATCATTTTCTTCATTTCGATAACACTGCACTGTCATTAATCAGACTGCCATTTGAAAATCGTTTTATTATTTGATCCTGTAACCATCACAATATCCGTACATGAACTGTTTTATAAATTTATCATATTTATAGGTATATTATATTTAATCAACAAACATTCTGCAGGGATTTATGAACTGTGAACTTTTGTCATGTATGAGACAAGATTTGTGGCTGTGAAATAAAGTTTATATCTGAAAACATAAATTCAATCTGCATTTTGAGTTTAAACATAGCCTGTTTCAATATTTATTAACTAGAACTAAAACTTTGAGTCTTCATAATCTGTAATGTCTATAATCAAGAAATGAAAGAAATTGTTAATTTCTAGCTATTCATGACAGTGTATTTTCAAACAGTCATTATTAATGACTTATCATGACACTTTTTCCAAGAATGTTTAGACATTCTATTGCAGTCAGTGTAATGTGTCCTACCGGTATTAGAAGTTTACACATGTAAAATTTTTGCAACTTAAAAAAAAAACCTATTTTGTAGACCAACATCAATAGTCCCTTTTATAATCCCTTTTTGTGTAGGTTTGAATGTTAACCATAGTCTGAGACCTAGTTTATTCATAACCGTTCTTACAATATTCCTTTTTGGAAGTGGGATGAAGACTGGTTATAGATAATTTGGAAATAACTTAGTGAACGTTTGCTGATCTTGTGTCAACATTGTTATTGAGTTTTGAATATCGGCCATACATTGAATTTTAATAAGTAGCAATGCGATGACAATCCCATTATCCAATTAACTGTAGAAAAGCATTTTGTAATCTGTATTTTTAGCTTATCAGGCCTGAAAGGCCCGATGGATCATGGCATCCATCCGTAAACTTTTCGCTTTTTAGACTGCTTCTCCAGAACCAATGACTTTAGAGAGTTGACATTTTATTTGCAGAATCTTTGGCCACAATGGGGATTATTGTCCCCCGCCGCAACGCGGAACGGGGGACTCTGTATTCAGCGGCGTTTGTACGTCCGTACGTCACATTTCTTGTTTACGCGATATATTATGAAGCGTTGCATCCAAACTCTTCAAATTTGATGTCTGCCTACATTGTTGGAAGACGCAAACACCAGTCAATTTGGTGACCTTGGCCTTATTTTCAAGGTCACCACGACACTTTGACCACTTTTTGAACTCTTGTTTACGCGATATCTCATGAAACGTTGTATCCAAAGTCTTCAAAGTTGGTGTCTGCCCACATTGTGGGATGACGCAGACACCAGTCAATGTTGGTGACCTTGGCTTTATTTTCAAGGTCACCAGGACACTTTGACCACTCTTTGAACTCTTGTTAAGGCGATATCTCATGAAACATTGCATCCAAAGTCTTCAAATTAGTTTTCAGCCTACATTGGGGGAAGATGCAGACACCAGTTGATTTTGGTGACCTTGACCTTATTTTCAAGGTCACTACAACACTTTGACCACTTTTCGAACTCTTGTTATCACCATTTATTATGACCAGTTGGACCCAATGTTTTTAAATTAGGTGTCAGCCTACATTGGGCGAAGACGCAGACACCAGTCGATTGGTGACCTTGACCTTTTTTCAAGGTCACTGCAACACTTTGACCACTTTTCAAACTCTTGCTTAAGCGATATATCATGACCAGTTGGACCAAATGTTTTTAAATTTGGTGTCAGTCTACATTGGAGGATGACGCAGACACCAGTCGATTTGGTGACCTTGACCTTATTTTCAAGGTCACCTCTACACTTTGACCACTTTTTGAACTTTTGTTACTCTTGTTGCGATATATCATGAACCCAAGCACCCAAAATCTTAAAATTTGCTGATCATCATGTCACTTTTTACCAGTAATGCAATATATAAAGTAGCTCCAATGATGTGTCTTACTAACTCAATGTCACCGGCGGGGGACATTGCCATGTTAGTGGCAAACACTTGTTAATTCTAGATTTGATGACCCTGTGACTCAATATAGGGTCACAGGGGTCACAACATTAATAACCTATTTTCATCTTCTTCTCCAGTATCAAAAGGTCTAACAATAATGTAAGAAGTAATACTGTTCTTCAGTTGCTAATTCTATGTTAAAATAATACTTTTGCTATTGATATCTAATTAACCAGATTGTTTTACTTTTTTCAAGTAAAAATTTAACATGAATATTTAAAAGTGCAATTTAAATGACTATTGAATAATTTTATGGCAATGTTTGAAACAATAATATAATTTATTTAAGGGAATGTGATTTTGTATGTGATTGTAATGGATAAATTTCAAACTAAATAAGCCTTTTCTCTAACAACTTTGTTTTTCTTTATACTCCTAAAAAATACAGACTGAAAATGTGTATTTTAATCTGAATTTAAACGGGGGAAATGTATTTAAAAAATATGAATTATTTTTGTTTAAATTAATCAGTCCAACTTTAAAGTTGAAAGTCAAGATATGTCATGCTGATCTTTGTATAAATTGTTGTCACATTAAAAGTTTCTTAACATAACATTTTTGCCTGAAGGTGTACAATCTGTAACGAATATATCATATTCTTCTTTACTAGATGTCAACGATAATGTAAAATACAGGTATTTCAACTTTTAAATTTTTTGATTGAAAAACATAATAGATTTGAATCAACTTACTAGTACTTTTCCCAGTATACATCCATTCATCTGTTTTATCAACTTACCTATTCCATGTACATCAATCTCATCTGTTGTAAAAACATTCAACTGGCTTCCAATCACCTCGCTAATCCTTCATGCAGTCTCTGTTCATTCCACTCAATTAGCTTTTAAACCTTTGACCATCAACTATATTTATTGTATAAACAACTCATCTCCAATCTGTTGTAAAAACAATTCATTGTTTCCCCCTTATGTATCACTTGCACAAGTTAATACTTTTGTTAATAAAATGAATTGGATTGTTCTTTGTGCTCCGTTGTCATTTCTATTTACATGTTCATTGTCAAGATAGAAATCTCGCCATTGAGTTGATTTCTATTGTTTGTCAATGAGGCTATAGGTGTTAATGACCACTGCAGATCAGTACTGCGATTAGCTGAATTCTGTTTGTGGGAGAAATAATGCGTAAGTACCGCTAATAATAAAGTTGCAAGATCTATGTTTGCGGAAATGCAATGGAAATCATCTAGATTTATTATAGTTGCGGAAATGCAATGGAAATCATGTGGATCTATGGTTGCGGAAATGCAATGGAAATCATGTGGATCTATGGTTGCGGAAATGCAATGGAAATCATCCAGATTTAAAGTTGCGGAAATATAATGTAAATCATCCAGATTTATAGTTGCGGAAATGCAATGGAAATCATCCAGATTTATTCTAGTTGCGGAAATGCAGTGGAAATCATCCAGATTTTTAGATGCGGAAATGCAATGGAAATCATCCAGATTTATTCTAGTTGCGGAAATGCAGTGGAAATGTTATGTTTTTATTAATGCTGAAATGCTGTGGAAATCATGAGGATTATAATGAATGAATTTCTGTTTGCGGAAATCTGACAGAAAGTGGGTAACTGAAACCTGGAGGAAATCTTCCGGAGAATGGTTCATTATTCATTTCAGCACTTGCGGAAATGAACAAGAAATTTGCGGAAACGTAACTGAAACTATATGTAAAGTAAAATTTCCGTCACATTTCCGCAAGATTTCTACCTTGCGGAAATGAAGTTATTTTTGCTGTGCTAGCTCACAAATTTTATATTAAACTCTGACAGATAAACACTTTCCATATCAAAGTCGCGGACAGATTTAACTACGGATTTATCTCTTTGAGGACCCTAAGTTAATCATTTTAAGTTAGATCGAAAGATTGAGTTTGTATGATTTTTCATGTCAGAGTAACTTTTAACATTGAAATGAATGACAGCATTATAGTTAAATACTTTGCAACTGTTCTAGATTGCTGATTGCTGTAATCAAAATGCAGACTACTGCAGGGATTGTATGATTTTGAATCTTTGAACAGGTGATCACATTTGCTTGGGAAAGTTGTTAACACAAAAGAATGCACTTTTTAAACACCACAAACATTTGATTCTAGCCTATCCGTTGACTTCAATTTATATTCTTTACTAAAATTGTTTTCCCTTTGCCTACTTTACATAGTGGACAACCTATTTATTTAAAAAAACAACAGCAACCGATAATAGTTTTTAATATTTAGTACATATCAATCTTGAAAAAGAGATATGTTCTTAGAGAGTTAAACACTTCTTTACAATCATTCACAGTTAGTATTCTGTCTAACGTTTTAAGAGGGACTGTGAATGTAAAGCCTGTAGTCTGTCTGTAATTTTATATATGGTAGTTTACGTCCAGTAAAAATGGAAGAACTAGTTTACTTAAGCCATTCTCACTACATAACCTACCATCAGTGGGATCAATGAGTCTACAAATGTCAAATATCTTGTTATTGAAAATCCTCCAACAACACAATAGCTTTTCGAGTAAGTATTTTCACAAACCACCTGCCTGATAATCACACAAATGGGCACATTTCGACAGAAATCTGATACAGCAAAGAATCTCTGATCATTTAAACGTTTGACTATTGCCATTAGGCTTAGTCAGGCATATAATATTGTATGTCTTATTTGGTTGGATGTGCACTATACTTTTTGATGTTCTAATTGTCCTGTAGATAGCAATGAAGCTTTACCAATGTATATTGAAAGATACAACCGGATGCAGACTTTTGAAAATGAGCTTCAACTTCTTCTTGAAGTAATGTTATCTCCATTCTACCATAACGGTTTTATATTGGACTCTATTCTTTCACGTTGACTCTGGATTGCTTGGCAATCGAGTTCCACAATTTCACATTCATTCATATACAATATTTGGTAGTCCGAATGTTTATGCATGCTCCAGGTCTCGGAAATCACCAACCATTTCAGAATGCATTTAATGAGTTGACTCTAGTCTGCAGGTGTAAGTATTTGATGGTTTTCGCCTGGAATTACATCTATATTATTGCAGTGACGTTGTAAGCTCGTTAGCATTGTGTTTTGTCTTGAACGCGTTCACTATTCCTTCATGTGACCGTTTTAACCACTATAATGCTTTATTTTACTGAATGTCCTACATTGTACATGCTACATTTATAGAATTAGGTCGACTTTTTGTGCTTTTAAAGGCGGGGGGGGGGGGGGGGGGGGGGGGGGGGGGGTTACTGGTGTGATGTTTAGGGGCATAGTACAATGGACGTATGGAGGGGTAGGGGATTCCCTGGATCCAAGATTCAGCGCATGACAATGTGAGGCGGGGATTCATTAGAGAACTCATGCTCTGATATTAATCATCACCTTCTAGTATTACTATGCTTGGCACTCGTAACTCAGTGCTTACTTAACCGGTGGAAGCAGGATCATAAAACCTCAAAGTGAGGAGTATACCACTAAGTGTACATATCACACTAAAAGCGATATTTGTGATTATATAAATTCCTTTGTATTACAGTCAATATCAATAGCATTTCCCTTTCTATCCGTTTTGAAGCCTTAATACTCATTATGACCTATTCACTCAATTTCTGACACATTCCTTAACACTGTTGACTTCATTTAGGTTTCAATCAACACTGTCTAGACTTCTTGTCAACAAAGGGTAGCTTCTTGTCAAACTACATAAGTGTGCTCCATGTTACAAATAGAAAACTTTCTGCATCAGTTTAACATATTGCTAAGGCTGAGACTCAGACGCTTAGATTTAATATAAACAACTTATAATTTTAGTGGTGGTACAAAAACCTCAATTTAAAATCATTGAACAAACACAAATTAAATTGCAAATCTCTGTGAGGTTAGTCAAAGTACATGTAACATTATTAGTTCTATTTACGTTTTAGAATTTTTACTTTTCTTTTGTTTAGATTATTTCAACATTTATATTTAATGCTAGTTTTAAATAAAACTGGACATATTGTTAAGGGTATGCCATATCACGAATGTTTTATTCAAATAGGAACATTGAGCTAATTCCATATAATTGCATAATAAATGATAGATGTTATATCTACAAAAGACACGTTTGACTTTTCTCAGACCCTTTGAACCTTGGACAGAGAATTTATGGATGGTCAACATTTTAGCAACTGTTAAAGAAAGAAGTTGACCATCCATAAACTCGTTTTCTTATATTTGAATAATAGTTGCAGGCCAACATGAGATGCAAACTAAATATACGTCTGCATTATCAAGACTGCATTGAACAAGGTCATTCTTAGAGTTACACTGGTGAAACGGCTCAGAGTTTCGTTCATTTCATGACATCTGTATAAAGATTAAAGTGTGGTCGATATAAATAAATCTAGATGGAGACATTGGTAAATCGCAAAGATAAAAAAACATGTTTTAAACATATTTCTTTCAGGTCACCATCAAAGAAGAAATTAGGAACAGGATAACACAAACAAAGTGTAAACGTAACTTTTACAAATAACAATGAGTTGCAGCAGTTGTTTTCATATCACAGTCCACTGTCCTTGCATGTTATCGCTCATCTCCTCTTCAGAGTTCAACCTTGTAAATACACCCATGTATACATATGCATAATACCTTTAACAACAAAACGTTACTGTAATTGTGTTGTGCATTATAGCTAACACCTTTCATGGAAGTAACTTCCAGTATATACTTCCACACGCACATGGGCAGTTCAATAATCTCTTGGGCATAGTTCCAAAACCGCAAATAAACAAGCACATGTGCATATATCACAAAAGTAATCACCCGTGTATCCATATGGGTAATATATGATTGATAGTATGTGCCAATTCGGGTTTCAAGAAGTGATACCATTCGGTTCTATTTCATACCCAATTATTTCAGTCTTGATGCATCCATTATGTGTGTTGACTGACAAAGACGACTTTAGTCGGCAGAGGCCAGTTGGTCAGTTAACTTAAATATATATTCCATCATGAACCAAGCCAACGGTTTTCACATCAATTGATTCTTACATCATGGACTAACAAAAACGACACTCACATGATGTACACAATTAACAGCCTTCAGATAGCCGTAAAAGCGTTCAACAAGAAGTGTTTTTGAAAGACTGACTCTTGGTGTTTTCTTCTTGTCTATCTTACTGTCATCACGTGAGTCTATTCTTTATCTTTATTTGCACTTAAAAGGCCACAGGCCTATAGTACATACATGTATATACAAACGATATCTTAGGTAGTTGAGAGTACATTCTTTCTATGTTTAAAGGCATGATATACGTACATTGACAGATTTTCTAAATGAGTTTTACTAGAACAGGATAATAATGATACAAATTTATGAATACTATGATGTGTAAAGTAATATTTCTTAATATACTTATTTCTTAAAGAGTGATAAGCTGGACATACACAAAGGAAATGATATTCATCTTCAATTAAATTCAAATTGCACATTTTACAAATTCTATCTTCTCTTTTTAATCCAGTATATCTTCCTGTTTCTATCTGTAAATCATGACATGAGCAACGAAATTTTGTAAGGGAGAGTCTATATTTCCGAACATTTAACGAGGATAAATAACTTTCATTATATATAGATTGTTTAAACATTCTGTAATAAAAACATTTATTTGATACGGATAAGAGGTTAAGCCAGTCTTGCAAATATATATCTTGTAGCCTTTGTTTAAAGGATATTAGAAACTTTGAATGAGAGTCTAAACATTGTTCCATCCATATATTACCGAAACCACTTGAAAATAACAAATTTTTAACGTCTGTAACCCAATTACATTTTCCATTTTTATCATATAAAATCATCATATTATAACACATTTTTGGTAATCTATTGGATGGCATATTTAGTATTTTCAACCAATATTTTATTACTTTTACTTTTGATTGTATGTATAACGGAAATCTGCCACATTCACCATAAACCATTATATTTGAAGTAGTAACTTTCACGCCGAGAAATCTTTTAATAGCATACAAATGTATCTTTTCTATTACATCAAATGTTTGAAGTCCCCAAATCTCAGAGCCGTAAAGAAGAATTGGGCTGATCTGAGCATCACAAATTCTAAAGAAGGATTTATGTGACATATCGCCTAAAATATAAATGTATCTCATTACCCCAATCAGTATTTTCTTTGCCTGCATAGCTGCATATCTAGCGTGTAAGGACCACGACAGGTGGTTTGTAAAACACATAAATATTTATAACATGTAGTTGTTTCAATCAATTCACCTTTATAATAACATTTTTCGCTTGCAGCAAGTTTCCCCCCATTCTTGAACACAATGATCTTAGTTGTATTGCTATTAACGGTTAGTTTCCATTCCTTACAATATGTTTCCAATTCATTTATCTCTGCTTGTAGTCCTCGTATGGTGCTCGAGAAGAGTATTATATCATCAGCAAATAATAGGAGAAATAGCTGTATTATATCTGGATGTAGCTGGATACCATTAGAACACTTTTCGTGGATTTGTATTGCTAATTCGTTTATAAAGAATGAAAATAAAAATGGGCTCAGGATACATCCTTGTCTAACTCCTATTTGGCTCTCAAATGTTTCAGATATTTCATTGTTGTTTCTCACACACATCGTTACGTTCTTATAAATACTTCTTAGCAGTTTACTCATTTTACTGCTTACGGAATGGCTATCTAGAAGATGCCATAATGTGTCTCTGTGAACAGAGTCGAACGCTTTTGCAAAATCTACAAAAAGAACATAAAATTTAGAACCTTTTGTATTTAGGTATAATAAAAATAAATACATAAAAATAAAAGTCAATTTGTATAGCGCTATATCCACGACAAGTCACGCTCAAAGCGCTTGAGGAAAGAATAGCAGAGAGTTCTAAGGGTAGGCCACCCTGAAGAGATGGGTTTTGAGGAGAGTTTTAAAAGTTGAGAGAGTGTCACATGTTTGCAAATTTTCTGGTAGTCGGTTCCATTGGACTGCTGCAATGTAAGAGAATGACCGTTCTCCGTAGGATTTTGATGATGATCGTGGGACTTGCAGCAAGTTCTTGGTCTGGGATCTCAATGATCTTGAAGGGATATATGGTTTCAGAAGTTATTGAAGGTAGATTGGGGCTGCACCATGGATGCACTGGAATGTGATGGACATAGTTTTGTATGTTATTCTCTGTTGTACAGGCAGCCAATGTAGATCTTTCAATATTGGGGTAACATGATCTCGTTTCGGGCACATTGCTACAACTCTTGCCGCTGTGTTTTGCACACGTTGCAGTTTATTGATTAATCCCTTGGGAGAGCCTGTTAGCAACACGTTACAATAGTCAAGACGGGATAATATCAAAGACCTGACCAGTTTTATTGTGGCATCTTTCGAGATCAGCTTGCGAATCTTGCTGATGTTCCGGATGTGCATGTAACAGGTCTTAGCTATGTGAGTAACATGCTTCTCCATTGACAGCTCATTGTCGAGAATGGCACCAAGGTCTTTCACGGAGGAACTGAGGGGGATCTCGTTGCTTCCAACTCTGATGCTGGTGAGACTTGTCTTCTGGCGTCTGTTCTTTGGACCAATAAGGATTGATTCGGTTTTCTTCTCATTTAGTTTGAGCTTGTTGGTGTTCATCCAGATTTTAACGCTCTGGCAACAGTCAGCGGTTGTGTCGACTGCTTCTTTTGCATCAGTATGAGTTGGCTTGAACACTGTGTACACTTGGGAATCGTCTGCATAAAAGTGACGAAGAAGGTTGTGTTTATCTATGATAGATCCCAATGGCTTTGTGTACAGAGTGAATAATTGGGGTCCAAGAACAGAGCCTTGGGGGACGCCATATTTCAGCATTGTTGGTTCTGTCTGGATGCCATCAATTGATACACTTTGAGACCGGTGTTGGAGGTATGATTGTAACCAAGTAAGTGCAGAGTTACTTATACCCATTTCATGCTGGAGCCGATTAAGCAACTTGTCATGGTCGATAGTGTCGAAGGCGGCACTCAAGTCAAGCAACACTAGAATCCCAACATTTCCACTATCCACTCCTCGGCGCAAATCATCCACTATGCGCAAAAGAGCACTTTCAGTACTATGGTGGGGTCTATAAGCAGATTTGAATGGTTCTTGTAAGCTGTGGCTAGAGATGTGATCATTCAGACGTTTAGATACTGCCTTTTCAATAAGTTTAGAAATAAAAGATAGGTTTGACACGGGTCTGTAATTTTTAAGAGTGTCCTTGTCTAGTCCTGGCTTCTTGAGCAGGGGTTTAACCAAAGCGTTCTTCATGGCAAGGGGGACAACTCCCGTGGTAATGCTGGTGTTCACAAGTTTTGTCACGACTGGTAGCAGAATGTCAGTGTTCTCACAAAGAAGTTTTGTTGGTATTGGGTCCAAGGCGCATGTCGTCTTGTTCGCACTTGTGATAAGATTAAGAATCTCAACATCAGTGAAAGGTTTCAGATCTGTCAGTTTCTCTCCTTGACACTCTTCTGCTATGTCACAATTATCATTGTTAGATTGGACAAAGCTTTGGCGAATTGTCTCGATCTTGTTCACAAAATATTCCGAGAAGGACTGTGCAATCTCTTCCTTGCTGCCCGTTGAAGAAAGTGATTTATCAGGGACTTTTCCTATACGGTTAAAGAGAAGTTTATACAGAGCTTTCGGGTTCGAAGCTGAATCAGTAATTTTTGCCATGATGTAATCTTTCTTAGCAGATCTGATAATATTTGACACATTTTTCCTCTCTTGCACATACAGTTGTCTATGGATTTCAAGATGTGTTTTCCTCCATAAACGTTCAGCTTTATGGCGGTTTGATTTAGCCTGCTTTACCTCTGGAGTGAATGACCATTTGGAGTGAGATCTTAAAGGTACAGTCTTTACCTTCTCTGGGGCATGCTTATCCAAGGTGTTCTTGAGTACAGTGTTGTACTGGTCGAAGAGTTCATCACAGTTGTCAGAAGGGCTGTGAAATAAGTCGGATTCAAGTAGACTATTTCTAAAAGCATTTCCATCCATTCTAGCAAAGTTTCTGCATCTCACAGAGATAGTTGGATTAGTCGGTCTACTGGTATCAAAGTCGAAGGTGACAAGAAAGTGATTAGACATCTGAATGTCCTTAACGGTTGTATTCAACACAGGGCTTTCTGATTCACGTGTGATTATCCAATCAAGGGTGTGTCCTGATTTATGGGTTGGAACCAAAATGTTTTGAGTGAGACTGTGAATATCGAGGATTTTCAATAGTTTTTTCGTTTCCTGAGCATCAGGACAGTCATAATGGACATTGAAGTCCCCTAAGATAACTAGTCGGCCTTTCATTTGTGATGTTAGTTCTAGGAGCTCACAGAATTCGTCATGAAAGTCAGTAAATGTTAACTTGTTCTTTCTTGAAGGGGGTGGGCGATACAGTGCAACATAACGAGTTGAAGTTTGGCCATGGGTCAATAAGAATTGAAGACTTTCAAATGACCTTGCACATGGAAGAGAATCTTGACATAGCTGTATCCTCAAGTAAGATTTGAAAATTATAGCGATACCACCACCTCTTGACTGCCGTGCTTTGTGATAGATGTTATAACCAGATGGTGTCATGGCCGCTATAGCTTGTTCATCTCCCGCTTCCTTCAACCAGGTTTCAGTTAGTACCAAGATATCAATATTTTCATCACAAATGAGGTCTGCAATGTCATCAGTTTTATTACATGAAGACTGAGTATTTAATAAACACATTCTGAGCTTGTTTGGGATTTTCAGTGGGTGCACATAATTAACTTTCTTTTTACAGGGTTTCTTTTTGCCTCTCTTTTCTCTAATTGTCTTTCGCTTGTGGTAGATATTGTTGTTCAATCTATCTTCCCTGAGAACACTGATTGCTGTGTTGTCCAGCTTTGGAACAGACAGCTCACAAGTTTCCCTGATCTCAATGAGTCTTTGTTTGGAGTATGTTACTCGGCTTGGGCCAGGCTCGGCCAGGCTTGGGTCTTTCATTGCAGCACAATCCGACTGATTGACCAGGTTGTCTCTGTCCAAATTTTGTAGTATAATGGCCAAAATGTACACAAAGTCAGTATCAAAATCCACACAATTACCAACGATAACTTCTTCATATTTCATATACGCATCTGAAGTGTCGTCATCTTCAAGTGTGCCAAAAATGTAGCAGATCCAAGGTGATAAAAGCAGTTAAATCCAAGAAAAGTGAGGAGCAAAAGAAAAGCTGTGCTACCTTGTCGGGCGCTTGCTACCACGAAGCAGGTATCTCTGTATAAGTGAACACAAAACAAATATATTATCAGTAGTAGTGTAACCTTTCCTAAAACCAGCTTGAGCTTCAGTTATCTTCTCACAGGAATCTGCACAGAACACTTAACGTTTATTTATAATTGCTATGAATATTTTGCTAAATACACTCAGAAGAGTTATGCTTCTATAATTTCCGGTTTCATTTTTATCCCCTTGCTTATGAATAGGTACACTAATACCAACAGACTATGACTGAGGAAAAAACCCATTCTCAAGAATGACATTAAACAATAATTCAAGATGCGGTAGTAAAATATCCGATGAATGTATGAAAAATTCTGCAAGGGTGTTATCTATTCTGGATGATTTATTCAGTTTGAATTGTCCAATACTATAAAGGATTTCATCTCGTGTTATAGGAGCGTCTAGAATGTCACTGATCATTGAGTTATCACATACTTCGTCACCTTTTTTATCAGACAGGTCACTGATCTGATTAACTGTTACACTGCTTTCAGATGTAGAAAACAATGTTTTAAAATAAGAGTACCATTCGTTAATATCAATATCATTTGTTTGGCTAGCTTTACCGTTTATTTTTTTCAGAGATGACCAGAACTGTTTAGAATCGTTGATGGTATTTTCTAACTGTTGTTGTTTCAATTTCATATATTCATTTCGTTTTTGTTTGCAAACTGCATTATACTTATTTCTAGTGCAATGGTAATCATTCAAAGCACGGGAGTCTTTACATTTGCGAAACCTATTAAGATATCTACTTCTTTCTTTTTTCAGTTTGACACATTCTACATCATGCCAAGTTTGAGCTCGGGTTCGTTTCTTCCCAGTTTGTTTTTTTCATATCAGAGGCAGCTGTACACACTGCTTGTACAATAAGATCTATACTTTTGTCGATGTTTGTAAAAACCAAGTCTGCTGACTGGATTAGTAAATCTTGAATACTTTCTAAACACATATTCGATCTAAAAAGCTCGAGTTTATCGTTATCCCACACAAATTTATCAGACTGATTCTCTGGTTTTGTATGATACGTGTGAAGCGCACGTAATCTTACAGTAAGAGGTAGATGGTCAGATTCTGTACATGTACGAGAGGGGATTGCAAAATTTAGAACTTTATCAAAAATTGAAGATGAACTTATTATATAATCTACTACACTTGTTCCATTGTGGCCAATATAAGTGGGATCGCCTATTTCTGAATCGGATCCACACCGACCATTCATAACATGAATGTTAAGTACTGAGCATAGGTCTAACAGACATTTCCCATAAGCATTCACAATTTTGTCAGTTGAGAATCTTTTTATGCTGAAAAAGTCTAGTAAGAAATCCCACATTGAATGGTCTTGTCCCTCTGTGTGCTTTATGATGTCATCTTCAATGAAATCAGATTTAGTACCCGTACGAGCATTGAAATCTCCTCCGCATAAAATATGTACATCTGACATGTTTGATAAAACCTCTAATAAACTATCTTGGAAAAGAGTTATACCATTTTTGCTATTTAAACCTGTTTTTTGGTAGAAAGTGGATCCCTCTGGGTGGATATATGTACAAGTATACAGTAAATCAAGATTAAGATTAAACAGTTTTTTGTCAAAAAGAATAAATACTGCGTTTTCGGTTATTTTTGTCGATAAGATATACTGTTTAAACGTTTGGGTCATGAGTCATGGGTCAGTGTCTTCAAATTGAATTACGTTATATTTGATTGTTAAAACTAAAATCACTTTTGAAGAATTACAGGTTAGATTTTCATGAAAACCCATGTCCTTATCTACCTATGATCTCAGTTGTGCGTTGTCCAACTTTTTCATCAATCATTTATTGGTCTGGATAAAATCATTTTATTTCAGCAAGACAATAGATTTTTTTTATCATCATCCGAAATAACTGTGCAGCCTTCAAACCAAACAGTAGGTAATGTTACGTCAGCTATGGGGACGGGATAGCGCAGTGGTTAGCGCGTTCGGCTTCGGATCAAGATGTCCGGGGTTCAAATCCCGCCAGGGGCACGGCAACTGTGTCTGTAGTAGAGAACTGTTCTACACGCAGTAAGGTTTGGATGCAATGCTACACTGAATTTCAGAGTAGTACCACACATGGTTCGCTAGTTCCAGCCGCTGCTCGCAGGTTTCACCGCAATGCATAGCCACGTAGCGTTGCGGGCTTTCTCCCTGCCGTAATACTAGCAGCCGCGATATAAGTGAAATACTCTTGAAAGCGGCGTTAAACTCCAACTCACTCACTCACTCACTACGTTAGCTATGACAGGGATGACATAAACCAATATTGTCTCATAGTGATAATGGTAACTGTCCTAAAGTCTTTTTCTCATATAATATACTATTTGTTTGTATATTGATAAATATGTTCATGAAGTTTATGTGAAGAAGATGAAAATATGTGTTCCAGCTCGTGGCCACTTTTGCCCTCATTAGGGGCCACAGAATCAACAAATTTACAAGTCATAATCTCCATTGCAAGGTTTTAGGACTTCTGATTCTGAAGAATTACAATGTATAAGCCCCATTGTATTGACAATTGGTATATAAATTATACAATATTTCAGCTCAGCCAGTGGTTATCTCGATCAAGATGAAAAAAGTAAGATCAATAATTTTCTTTTAAATTACTTTCATAATTTGTTGGCTTTAACAGCTTATCTAATACTGGACAGACCATAAGTGTTACTTCAAAGAACACTGATAAGTCATTAGCTCTTTTTAGAATCAATCTCCTAACCAGTTACATTATTGAAGTTCTCTAAAGATCCCTAACACGCGAAGGCTGAGATTATGATTGTTGTGCATGTCATCACACTACACTTTTTTTTTTACAAAGGTCGTTATTGTAAAGACAAATACCGTGACAGAGACAATTCAATACAAATTGGAAATTTGACATTCTATTTGTAATCATTTACTATCCTGAAATCTGGGAATGATCACATTCTACGGATTCTTTTATTGAACAGAGGTTGATTCATTCGATGTGAAAAATGTAACAAATATTCTGTCTCACTAAGAGGGTCTACGGGTCGTGTGTAAGTAATGTTTCAAACGTTTTTAACTCGTGTTCTGCTCAAGGGACACATATTGTATGGATCTCAATTTAAAACGATGTGTTTGAAACATACTGTCTCGAGTAATAAATTATGCCAAAAATAAATAAATAGAATTGAAATTTTAAAAAGGAATTTTCTTTGAGCAAATATACTCATTTAATTTCTTTTTGGACAGTTAAATACCATCACTGATTTGGTTAGTGTTTTTCATTCTTGAAAATGTCACATTGTTGATGCAGAGCAAAATAAGGATCAGCACTGTCACACATCCTTTGCAGAGCTTGACTGAACAGACATGTTTGAATACCCTCAAAGGAGATGCAGACATGATAATATATCACAATATATAAACTAGTCTTTTAGTTTGGTGCATTTGATGAAAATAAGAGTGAAATTATGTTTATTATTTGGCTGCAATTTGCTTCAGGCAAGTATTTGATAGAATATGAAGTAGAAAGAATGAGATATTTCATCTGCAATTGTAAATACAAGATAAAAGAGAAGTCTTCATATAATGCCATCTAGTTTTGTCATGAAATTAATATGAAGATATATACTGATTAAAAGGGCGCCACTTTTTTCAATATTATTGTTGCTTTGAACTTAATTTCTGCATTTCATTTTACATTGACACAACACTGCTAGATTCAAATTAATTATTTTGACAAAGTAAGAAGATATTATAATAATGGTTTCAGAAAAGGAAGTGACATTGTGTACACAATGTCACGCCATGTTCATACAAAAAGCATATATGAATAATCAAATAATTATGCAGCTTGTGTATGTCAAGCTATATGTATTTAATGCTGCTTTTCATATTAGAACTAGAACGTGTACATGGTTTTACTCTTTATAAGAGCAAGAACAGATATAAAAAAAAAAATTCTTTGATTTATTTGCATCAACATGAGGGGAATGGGATTGTCTAACAATTATTTTGTTATTTTTGTTAAAAGATTTATTTAAGAAACATCTCTCATAATGTGTTTGTTTACTGGCTTATAAACGTTTTAAAAAGAAACAGCACGTGATAGAAGTCTCATTGTTGCCTTTATTTGATGTATGAAGGACGCTCGTAGCCCTTAAGGATATTGTGTATACACTTTGAAGAATTAAGATTATCTTTTTCAACTCTCGATTTCACTTTAAGGAGAATGTATACAGGTCACATGACTTTGTTTAATCAAATCAACAGAGCATATCTCTTAATTTCAAAGTCTGAATTAATATCATTTTGAATTATGTGCAAATGATAAGTTATTAAAGTTATTGAACGACAGAAAGTACACAAAACTGAAGACATTATTTTAAGGATATGAACATAAAAACATAAACGTTTTCAATAAAATTCAAGTACAAACATCCATGCAGTAGTTTATTGTTTCGAAAATGCCATATGCTAAAAATGAAGTTCTCTTAAAAGTGTTCTATTCTTCAATTTGTTAACACCATGGTAAGTCCTCCAATTTCCTGGTGACATGTCTGATTTCATTGTTGACATGTCCGGTTAAAAAGATCTGTAAAATAAGCTGATAATCCTATCACGTTTATTAAGATCCTCGACCCGACATTTGCGGAGATTGGACCCAAATCGATGACACAAATGCATTCTACGGCTACAGTAGCTGTCTAAGAAAAACGAAGTGTTTTTGTAAAAGCAGATTGCATCTATAACAAATAATAATAATAATAATAATAATAATGATAATAATAATAATAATGTAGAGTTTCACAATTTAAGTCCATAAATAACTATCGTGTGATACTATCTTTTAATGTTTCTTTTTCTCATTTAAATAACTTTCATCTCACAAGAGTGATATTATCTTCTTCTAACTTATAAAACAACATAGACATGTTGCACTTTTGCTTTGTCATGTCAACATCTTGAAGGTTTAACTTGCTACTTTACTTAGCATCCCACTTAAGTGGTTTATTCCATTGATAACATATGAGGTAATTCAACGGAATAATATAGTGATTTCAAGTGATCGATTATTTTGTAGTTTTATTTTTCTGTAGATCATTCATTTAAATATGCACCTTGATATCCCCGTAATGTAATAATATAAAACAACTTAATGTGTCATCGATGGGAATTTATAATTAGCCTTTCATGTTTTGGTCGTCTTATCCATTGTAATGGTTTTAGTTTAACTTGCACCTTTTTGTCTTAGATAAGATTGACCAAACTATTACACAGATCAGTACAAAGTATTGATGTTGTGAAGACTTCGTTTTTAAAAAAAAAATCTAAAAACATGTCTATTCCTATTACATCAAATTCAACAATCCTATTTGGTGCTTCTGGCCAGACCTTTAGACTTTCTCAGAACAGTCCAAGGATCATACTAGTTGAGAGTTAAATATGTCATTTTCTGAGTTAATAATAGCATATGTGTAATTCATATATTGTTTCATTTGCATGCATCTCATCATTAATGTTTTTAATGCACAATGCTTTGACAAATAAAGTTATATTTTCCTTTCAGCATTTCTGTAGGAATGAAGACTGTTCTAGTGATCACTTTAAAAGTATATTTGAAGACCACTAATAAAACATATAGACAAATCATTCAATTTCAATGTATGTTAACTTGTACACTGATTGACTTGACTTGACAATAAGATAAGTATGAGGCACAACAAGACAAAACCATTATTTTATACAATATAATTACATGATCAATGGTATTTATTTTCACCTGTTCTTACCTACCAATGCGGGTAAAGATGGATGTCTGGGGTATTCATGCATTTCAAGGATAGAATTCAATCCAAGCATTGTGGCATGATATTCCTGACTGTCATTCTAATTATACGGTTCTATCACACACAGCAATTGTTCAGACGTGATCCGCAAACAGATAAAATAAGAGCGGTCGTCTGCGTAAATAAATCAAATTACACGAAAATAGCACCTATATTCAATATAACGGATGCATCCTCTTACATCCATATGTATCTAAGACACTCGGATATCAATACAATAAAGAACGTGGCCTGAATGCGTCTTATTCTAGCCATGATGACAAACGTCAGACTGTTTGACTCCCAGTTAAAGTGTTGCCTTCAATTATGCCTATACCATCAACACAGAGCGTTATTCGTGACACGCGTGCACAACTTACTGATCTCACAACATCAACTAATCTTCAGAGGTGATATACATACTCTTGTTTATGTACAAGCAATGAAAGCAGTCAAAATGAAAGCAAACACAAATACCAATGTCATCAAAATCTATCATGCAACATGCAAATTCACGTGCCGAGTTCTAATACTTTCGCTAGGGTAAAACGGCTAAGTGTCGTAGTGACCTAGTGAAGATCAAAGTTACAAGACGTGTGCACGCTTTCGAATTGTATATCACACACAGCAGTGCAAACAGTGAATCATAAGTGTTTACACAGGACAAAATGTGGTGGAATCCGTTGTCGGATCCCTCCAGATTCTTCAGCGTCCACCAATTTTTGGGAAGAACCGGAAGGATCTAGCAAGCAGATTCCACCAGATTCCACCACCTTTTGTCCTGTGTTAGAACCCGTATATGACAGAAATTTTACAAATGTGTATATGATCAGAGATAATTCAAAAACGTATCTAATGCTTGATGATGTAATAGTGTCACCAACATTTTTGGTGCATAATGTTATTTTGGATGACATATTTACATATGTATCGTAACAGTAAGAAATAGAAATGTCCACCATGTGAACTCATGAATCTATATAATCAACTGCATTAGGAGACCTGACTGCATTCCAGAGACTCTCTCCATCCATACACGAAGTGCTTAAGCTTAAACTTCGACATCCTACAAGCATCTATACAACAGCTTTGAAGCACGCTTCATATTATTATTTATAAAGTGTTTGCTGCTTGCATTAACTTTCTTTGGACAAATGTTGTGAGTCTCTGAGAAATTAATAACACGTTTTTGTAAAATAATTTGTGTATGTTTACTGATTTTAACGTAGGATTCCACCAAATATTTCACAATAAATATATAGAACAATTCCTAACAGCAGACAATGAGAGAATCGTGAGATTTCAGGCTCATATTCTATTATTATTCTAATGAAATAATTATTTGGAATTATGAAATATTGTTGATATTTCTCTGTGTTTTCTTGAATTAATAAATCAGTTGTTATATATTTAACATATCAGTTTGTATTGATCATGAATGTGACACTCATTGATTATGAAATATGATATTTATTTAAAGAGGGAACTGCAAGTAAAATGAACGAATCGATCCCAGAAATAAAGTACATATAAATAGGATTATTCTCGATTATTATTTGTCCATCACAACACCAAAACATGTATGTATCAAACAGACACTAATTGTTTTGCAATAAGTTGATAAAAACTGATTCCCAATTCTTTAACAGTGTCATAATATGTAAATCTGAGAATTGCATTAACATTTAATCAAGGAACAGCCCTTCAGATGAAATATATACTTCTACTTTTAAAACGGGGTTCTTTTAGAAGATATCAAACAATGCACACACAATTTGGTGAGAGTTCAGAACGATTTTGTCATCATTTCTTGTTTTGAGCTTTCATTTCCTTTTCTCAATGAAGTTCCAATTCTAGGATAAGCTGTTTATATGTAACACAATCTTGTTGCTTTTTGGTTTGTTGGCAAATGATAATCTTTTGCATTAGAAAATATGTTTGATCGACGTTGTGATGTGTTTAAGGTATGAACATTGAAAAATAAAAGATATTCATTAATGATTTACGCAGACAAAAAGTTTCTTTGAACATGTCCAGTGAGGTCACAATGATGAGTCGAAATGAGCAAACTTCAAGATTTGATCCAAACATTTAGAAGAAAACGTTGTGTACTGTTGTCTTTATCACGTGTGTTACTGTAAGGACTGCACTCTTGACAGAACAATCACAAGTTTTTTTTGTTTTTTTTAAAAATATTTCCGGGAATCAATATGAAGTGACTTAACATTTTCCCCAGAAGACAAAGCTTCTTATAATATTTTTCCATACGTATACTGCACTACTGGTCACTGTAACTAGGGTACTGGCCAATAGCAGTGCCAATATCAGGACCATGTGTGAGTAATTTCTGTTAATGAAATAAAGCTTTGATTAATTTGATATTGATTCCTTGGAGAGAAGAGCTTGGTTTGGCCATACTCTATGGTTGGTCACTATATTGTCAGCAACGTATAGGCAATTATATATTACCTCTGTCGTTTAGTTTGTATGAAGTTGATATTATCATTTCATGAATCAAATACGGGTGGATAAACACCAGTTCAGTGTGACTTTATATATTATTCCAAGTTTTCTCATCTCATTACCATCATAGATTAATCTATGAGACGAAGTTATTAACCTATTTCAAGAATACGAAAAATAAGGTACATTAACAGTAGGGTTGTACATTTTGGAATTACACTTATTGGAATGTGATATGCCCCTTGACAAAACAAATGAATATTTTCCAACCCTTTTTTGCTGTCTCCGATCTCAACAGTGTTGATGTAGATGTTATAAATTAACACAAACGAAATATTCATATGGCGTTTTGTTTTTTGTTCACATTAATAAAATAAAACTGTTCAAACTCTCTACAATTGAGACTTCAATTAAACGCCATTACTGCTACCGCAACTAAATGTAATTTGTGTAATCTGAAACAGCTAATTCATCATATTGTCATTGAATGATATCAAACATGTTTATTTCAAACAAGTTGAAATCACATCGATGTAAAATTTCTGCCGGATTAAATCCTATGAAAGGAAAGGAAATAATTTGTTATATATATTTTGCTGATTAAATAACATAATGAATAACCGCCAAATTCCGCAAGACATGACATTTAAAAATTGTATCATTATAGGATATTATTTTCTGCAATCGGTTACTGACCTCGACGAGAGGCCCTTTGAAAGGACAATTATGAATTTTTATGGGCATTGTACATGTATGTATAACAACTACTTTTTTCTCAATCGGCAACGTCTGAGCTTGATCTCACATCTGAGTTGAAACATCGCCAGTTGCGAATAAAGAAGTCATTATAATCTGATAGTAGATAGTAGTATTTTATCCTCTGAAACAATATATTTCAGTTCTGATAACATTATTCAATTGTATATCCCGTTCATGCTATTCATGCACATTAAGGACTCTGAAAAAAGATTATCTTCTGATATACATGCTATCAAAGAGGACATAAAATCCATAAAAGATGATTTGACTGAATTACGGACGGATATGAAGAAATCTAAAGAAGATCAAGAAGTAATGAGACTTGATATAAATGCTCTTGATGACAAAGCATTGTTTATGGAAACTTGCTATCAGGACTTAGAGGCAAGATTAGAAGATCAAGAACAGAGAAATAGGCAACAACATGGTCATGTATGGGATTCAATAGTCACCTAAGGAGACATATACGGAGATCAAACGAAAAGTCTTGGATATTCTCAACAGTGCCAGAGAAACCAAAGATCTCCCCCCTCTCACAGCACGGGATATAGAGAGAGCACATAGGCTGTCCTCTCCCAGACAAGACAAGACAAGACAAGACCAGTGATAGTTAGGATGTGCCACTGGGAGGACAAGTGGCACTCCGTCAAGCTCCGCGAAGTCCTTAGAGAAAAAGGAATTGGCATAGCCAATGACTTAACACAGTACCAGCGAAAAGAACTATACAGGCTTAGAACGGAAAATCCAGACAACCGATACTATTATAAAGGTAGCAAGATACAGTAACAACCCAAGGTAGATTCGAACTCAGACCGTAGAACCAGGAACGAGGAGATAGCAGGTGGACGGAGAGATCGAGTTTTAAGGTCTAGCTCCCACTCACAAAACAGAGGACAGACTAGATAACTTGTGGGCCAGGGTCACCGTGACACAGACACAAACACTGACAATCGGAGTACAACACGTGAATTTGTTTACTTTCTATTTTGGAATATTGCAGGTATTTACAGAAAGTTGTGTGATAATGACTTTATTAGCTTTTTCAACAAATCTGATATTATTGGGTTATGTGAAACATGGACCTCTAATTCTGTCGATATAGAATCTACATTTCAAGATTATGAAGTCATTTGTAAACAAGCAGAGAAAATATCGTCAAGTGGACGCCTCTCGTTGGAATATCTGTCATGGTAAGAAAAACGTTTAAACAGTATATCTTATCGACAAAAATAACCGAAAACGCAGTATTTATTCTTTTTGACAAAAAACTGTTTAATCTTAATCTTGATTTACTGTATACTTGTACATATAACCACCCAGAGGGATCCACTTTCTACCAAAAAACAGGTTTAAATAGCAAAAATGGTGTAACTCTTTTCCAAGATAGTTTATTAGAGGTTTTATCAAACATGTCAGATGTACATATTTTATGCGGAGGAGATTTCAATGCTCGTACGGGTACTAAATCTGATTTCATAGAAGATGACATCATAAAACACACAGAGGGACAAGACCATTCAATATGGGATTTCTTACTAGACTTTTTCAGCATAAAACGATTCTCAACTGACAAAATTGTGAATGCTTATGGGAAATGTCTGTTAGACCTGTGCTCAGTACTTAACATTCATGTTATGAATGGTCGGTGTGGATCCGATTCAGAAATAGGCGATCCCACTTATATTGGCCACAATGGAACAAGTGTAGTAAATTATATAATAAGTTCATCTTCAATTTTTGATAAAGTTCTAAATTTTGCAATCCCCTCTCGTACAGAATCTGACCATCTACCTCTTACTGTAAGATTACGTGCGCTTCACACGTATCATACAAAACCAGAGAATCAGTCTTATAAATTTGTGTGGGATAACGATAAACTCGAGCTTTTTAGATCGAATATGTGTTTAGAAAGTATTCAAGATTTACTAATCCAGTCAGCAGACTTGGCTTTTACAAACATCGACAAAAGTATAGATCTTATTGTACAAGCAGGGTGTACAGCTGCCTCTGATATGAAAATACAAACTGGGAAGAAACGAACCCGAGCTCAAACTTGGCATGATGTAGAATGTGTCAAACTGAAAAAAGAAAGAAGTAGATATCTTAATAGGTTTCGCAAATGTAAAGACTCCCGTGCTTTGAATGATTACCATTGCATTAGAAATAAGTATAATGCAGTTTGCAAACAAAAACGAAATGAATATATGAAATTGAAACAACAACGGTTAGAAAATACCATCAACGATTCTAAACAGTTCTGGTCATCTCTGAAAAAAATAAACGGTAAAGCTAGCCAAACAAATGATATTGATATTAACGAATGGTACTCTTATTTTAAAACATTGTTTTCTACATCTGAAAGCAGTGTAACAGTTAATCAGATCAGTGACCTGTCTGATAAAAAAGGTGACGAAGTATGTGATAACTCAATGATCAGTGACATTCTAGACGCTCCTATAACAGGAGATGAAATCCATTATAGTATTGGACAATTAAAACTGAATAAATCATCCGGAATAGATAACACCCTTGCAGAATTTTTCATACATTCATCGGATATTTTACTACCGCATCTTGAATTATTGTTTAATGTCATTCTTGAGAATGGGTTTTTTCCTCAGTCATGGTCTGTTGGTATTATTGTACCTATTCATAAGCATGGGGATAAAAATGAAACCGGAAATTATAGAGGCATAACTCTTCTGAGTGTATTTAGCAAAATATTCATAGCAATTATAAATAAACGTTTAGTGTTCTGGGCAGATTCCTGTGATAAGATAACTGAAGCTCAAGCTGGTTTTAGGAAAGGTTACACTACTACTGATAATATATTTGTTTTGTGTTCACTTATACAGAGATACCTAA
Source organism: Gibbula magus (assembly GCA_936450465.1). NCBI lineage: Eukaryota > Metazoa > Mollusca > Gastropoda > Trochida > Trochidae > Gibbula > Gibbula magus. Next base: position 51,363,029 of record OW388291.1, on the reverse strand, counting down.
ATACAAAAGGTTCTAAATTTTATGTTCTTTTTGTAGATTTTGCAAAAGCGTTCGACTCTGTTCACAGAGACAAATTATGGAATCTTCTAGATAGTCATTCCGTAAGCAGTAAAATGAGTAAACTGCTAAGAAGTATTTATAAGAACGTAAAGATGTGTGTGCGAAACAACAATGAAATATCTGAAACATTTGAGAGCCAAATAGGAGTTAGACAAGGATGTATCCTGAGCCCATTTTAATTTTCATTCTTTATAAACGAATTAGCAATACAAATCCACGAAAAGTGTTCTAATGGTATCCAGCTACATCCAGATATAATACAGCTATTTCTCCTATTATTTGCTGATGATATAAAACTCTTCTCGAGCACCATACGAGGACTACAAGCAGAGATAAATGAATTGGAAACATATTGTAAGGAAAGGAAACTAACCGTTAATAGCAATAAAACTAAGATCATTGTGTTCAAGAATGGGGGGAACTTGCTACAAGCGAAAAATGGTATTATAAAGGTGAATTGATTGAAACAACTACATGTTATAAATATTTAGGTGTATATTTTACAAACCACCTGTCGCGGTCCTTACATGCTAGAAATGCAGCTATACAGGCAAAGAAAATACTGATTGGGGTAATGAGATACATTTATATTTTAGGCGATATGTCACATAAATCCTTCTTTAGAATTTTTGATGCTAAGATCAGCCCAATTCTTCTCTACGGCTCTGAGATTTGGGGACTTCAATTATTTGATGTAATAGAAAAGATACATTTGTATGCTATTAAAAGATTTCTCGGCGTGAAAGTTACTACTTCAAATATAATGGTTTATGGTGAATGTGGCAGATTTCCGTTATACATACAATCAAAAGTAAAAGTAATAAAATATTGGTTGAAAATACTAAATATGCCATCCAATAGATTACCAAAAATGTGTTATAATATGATGATTTTATATGATAAAAATGGAAAATGTAATTGGGTTACAGACGTTAAAAATTTGTTATTTTCAAGAGGTTTCGGTAATATATGGATGGAACAATGTTTAGACTCTCATTCAAAGTTTCTAATATCCTTTAAACAAAGGCTACAAGATATAAATTTGCAAGACTGGCTTAACCTCTTATCCGTATCAAATAAATGTTTTTATTACAGAATGTTTAAACAATCTATATATAATGAAAGTTATTTATCCTCTTTAAATGTTCGGAAATATAGACTCTCCCTTACAAAATTTCGTTGCTCATGTCATGATTTACAGATAGAAACAGGAAGATATACTGGATTAAAAAGAGAAGATAGAATTTGTAAAATGTGCAATTTGAATTTAATTGAAGATGAATATCATTTCCTTTGTGTATGTCCAGCTTATCACTCTTTAAGAAATAAGTATATTAAGAAATATTACTTTACACATCATAGTATTCATAAATTTGTATCATTATTACCCTGTTCTAGTAAAACTCATTTAGAAAATCTGTCAATGTATGTATATCATGCCTTTAAACATAGAAAGAATGTACTCTCAACTACCTAAGATATCGTTTGTATATACATGTGTGTACTATAGGCCTGTGGCCTTTTAAGTGCAAATAAAGATTGATTGACTCAAGGTGGAGGCATGAATAAGAACAGGTCTTTGTGACGGGATAATGGAATAAGGTCTTGACAAATTCGATATTGAGTCCTCAGAGTGGACGGTTTGGCGATATTATGAGATAGGTAACCAATTATAGGCAATTCTTGTTAACCACTGTCACTCAAATTGCTATAAGTTTATCTCAATCATAATTCATATCTATTACAGTTTCTGGGAAAGCTGTCCCCTTTAAAATACCATGAACATAGTCTTTGAAGGGCATTTAGAGGAAGAGGAAGATTATCTATTTGGATAACAACTTCTTTAATATTAAAACAGACGACAGAGAAACGTCATGTATTTTCACAATGCAAAGTAGAAAAATGAGCCTGGATCACTGAAACCCCCGGCTTTCATTTGCGATCTCTTTAATTTCTCTACATAGCAAAATACAGATATACATACAAAACACGGTACGGGTTGAATTAAACATAAACATTTGTTTCGACCTTTGCAATATAAATTAAAGATACATAATAATGTCAATATGGAACAGATTAAACATGGAAACTGTTCATATTTGACATATAGGACATTTTAAATTATACAATATGAAAAAGTATTTCAATGTACCATTGTGTGTTTATTTCACAATAAATATTCCAGAATATCAAGTTTAGCTGAAGCTGATTTAAAGCATATATCCAGTGGATATACTGATGTAAACTTGGTATTGATTTGTACATATAAGTGCTTCAGAAGCATGCAGTGGTCGTCGTGGAAGCAGATCTCAAGGGTCTTAAGGACTTCCTCAACACTATTCACTACAATATGGAAGAGAAGGTCTGCTTATCGGTTTGTACGATAGTGAGTGTCAGTGAGAAGAGGAAGGTGAGGATCAATCAATAATTGTATATACATAAGCCACTGGTTTAACAACTGACTCAGATTATTAAAACTATTAGTAGGCAGAGATGGCATACCCTAAATTTGTGTTTTATGAATAACATTTTAACATGTCAGACTTTTAATATTGTACTCGATGGTTGAAGAATGATGTGGTTGTTTGTAGTGCAACGTATCAAGTCCGATTAAATGTATGATCATGATTGTATTTCAGAAGGGAATACATCGCGAAATGTTTAGTTTATATTCGCATTTAATCTATATAGTTAATAGCATGTTCAGAGAGTACATACAATAATTAAACATGGTACAAATGATTTGTTACAATTGGTAATTTTTGTATCTTATTTTCGTATCAGAACATCTGTTGAAATTCTGTTATTTTGTGTATTGGTTTTCAAATACTAAATAAAGAAAATCACAATGTCAGGGAACATTCAAATTGATCAAAGCTTGTCAGTATCTCATTAAACAGAATTCAATACCTCATGAAGTTAGCAGACCTTTAGACAATTCTTGAAATGCATACCTTTCCAAAATAGAAAGATAAAAGCTTTTTGTTAATTTGGTTTCTAGATGAATGAATACAAATGACAAAGCAATAGCATGAGCCGAGAGAAACCTTCTCTCTGCTTTTAACTTTACTTGTTATCGAAATTGAATCTTTCATGCTGTCATTCACCAATCAATGAAGTATCTTTAAATCACAAGCTGCATTTTTTAACTTTATAGTTTCAATAGGGAAACTCCATTACAAAACGTTATTGTGTCTTTATACTCGGTGTTAATATGATCATGTATAATAACGCGAAATAAATTTTTCTTAATTTTGATAAGGGATACTTGTCTTTAACTCCTTCCACAGGTTTTGAGATTGTAATACGCCTTTCTTACTGAAGTAACGTGATCTCTCGAAAAGGTAAATAAGTCTTACCAATGGCTGAATAAAATTCTACAATCAATAAAAAGAGTTTCAAAACGAATGTACAATTCCCCTCGAGCGACCATTTAAACGTGTTCACGTTAAAATCGCCTCTCGAAGAAGTCTCAAATTCGCAAGAGATCTTCAAATCTACCTCTCACACTGAAGAGCTCCACACCACTGTCACATATACATACGACACCTCCTTTTCTTTCAATACGAATAACCGTTTTCTATTGATGTGGCTTATCATGTGGAGTAACGAGATGTTTTACCCTCCAACGCAACACTATATTGTACAAACTGTAATAATAAATACCAAATTTAAGAAAACAAAATATGCCAAAACGTGCTACAGGGCCTTTTGATATCCCGATTTCTTAAAACAAAGTGTTAAAGTAAACTAGTGATACTTTCGGTTTGTAACCAAAGCAAGAATTGTTCCAGTCAAATTAAATGCCCTAAAACGCAATCCCTATGTTATTTTACAATAAATTAAAGTATGACTATCAGTAACTAATGCCCAATGAATTCATAACCGAGACCATGTAGTCATAAATTACCATTATAACTTACAAACCGATGCGTTTGGTGCAGACCCCCCACGTGTCTCCCGTCAGCAATATTATGTTTCTAAACCTTTTGAGGTTACCACTTGTCTCAGGATTTTAGAATGATGGTTTATGAATTTAAGAAATTCAATTTCGGTTTTAAACTAGAAGAGCGTTTGCGGGACACCGCAAAAGCAGAGCAGCTCCGAAACTTTGGGTCTCGCCTTTCCCTGTTCCGCCTTCTCCTCAGCATAAATAAAATGGGAATTTTTTTGGACAAAAATTTGTTCATTATTCAAGTTATTCTAACAAGTTGAATCATCACTGGGGTCACTTTTCACAACTTTGTTCTTAAAACCTATTTCTGATTTCAACATATGGCCTTAACCAATATCTCATGACCTTGAACTTTGACCTTCAAGGTCACACTATCAATGATTACTTTTCATTGTGTATAACAATCATGCAATGACTCAAAGTGTTCATTGTTAACATAAGGCATATTCACAAAAGCACGCTTTAGTCGTGCCCTTGCTGTGACCTTGACCTTTGACGGATGTTAGTGAAAACCTTTTCAAATGTTGGCCTTTCTCCATAGTTGATATACACCAAATAAGAGTCTGATAGCACAAATGTTTTTCAAGTTATCGTGTTTACATGGATTTTTTTAGCGATTTCAGAACACGTGACCTTGACCTTTGACCTTGAATGTGAACATGCCAAAATCATCCACCAGGTTTATAAGAAAGAAGCTATGTATATGAGGTGTTAATACCTTCTTGGGAAAAGGTTATTTAGTGATTTCAGAACTGGTGCCCATGACCATATTTCGTGACCTTGACCTTTTAAATTCAAGGTCACACGATTAGTGATCACTTTTCATTGTGTATAACAATCATGTAATGATTCAAAGTGTCAATAGTTGAAATAAGACATTTTCGCAAAAGCATGCCCAAGTCGTGCCCTCGCTGTGACCTTGACCTTTGACGGATGTTAGCGAAAACCTTTATAAATCTTTGCCTTTCTCCATAGTTGATGTACACCAAATAAGAGCCTGATAGTACAAATATTTTTCAAGTTATCGTGTTTACAAGGATTTTTTTAGCGATTTCAGAACTCGTGACCTTGACCTTTGACCTTGAATATGAACATGTCAAAAAAATTCCCCAGGGGCATAAGTACGAAGTTATGTATATGAGTTCTCAAAACCTTCTAGGAGCTGCTAATAATCAAGTATATGTATGTTACATAAACAATAGAGTTTCACGACTGGTAAAACCGAGAGAGCATGTGTATATAGAGTGGACAATCATATTTGAATTGATACAGAAAGTTAGTAGTATAACATTATGAAACTTTATTTTTAAAGTCAATTAACACTAGCTTCATCAACATATTATGACACTTATTTGTGTAGATAGGTTGACTAATTTAACTATAGGAATACACGAGAGTCAGCTCCTGGTATTGATCATAGCGTTCACATAATTTATGACTTCCAGCTTGTTCTAACGGTACAATATTTTCAGATTATCTTTATGTTAGGAGGGACATTGATGTCATCATTTTCAAGCTACCTGACAAAACGGAATATATTTACGAGTATAACGAGGTCCTGTGATGAAGTCAATCGTCAACATATCGATCAGCAGTGATAAATATTGCAGGCGTAATAGCTTCGTATGGTTGATCTGCTTCAATTCATCTGATCCAAGGCTGTAAATCAGGTAATTGGTTGTGAGTTTAGTATCATCTCATGATAGAACCATAATATATCGATCAACCAAGCTGGCCTTTTTTCCTCGATGCTTATAAATTTCACATCCCTCAAAGCAAATCAACCAAATCGTTTTGATTATACCCTTTCAGCTCAGTTTTATGATAACGATGCGACATCATGCTATAGCAAATTAAGAATAATCCAGTAATAGATCTATCAGCAATGTATGTGGGACATCACTGCTGCTATCTCCAAGTGTTTATTGATGCAGTGTGTTCTTCTTTTGGTATTAACCGCAAAATGTTGTTTTTGTACAGACAGACAGACAGACAGATTTTATTAGCGCAAGCCAAGTTGCCCTCTGGCCATTCATTGTTAATAGATAGTTATAGTACATGTTACGGTGCTGGGGTAAACACTCGACTATGATATATATTTTCTGATGATAATAATTGTGTACATTTATAAACGGAAAAGTGCTTACAATAATATTTCTTCAAGTGAACAGATCTGAAATGAGAGTACAATGGACACTGTAGTAAAAAGTGAAAATTCATCTTCGATCTCTTGAAGATAACAATGCATACGTAATCGTTGGTCTCTTGGAATTTTACTGCTTCCATAATTACTTGTTTCAATTAATAATGTTTGGGACGATAGCCTTACTTAGTGCACATCTATGTGTGATGTTCAAAACATTAACTAAATAACTTTCAAATCCAAAAGTTTCCTTGAATTATTTATATAACTGATATGTGGTTGATTTTCTCATTTCCTGGTACCAATAAGTAATAAATTTGTCCTGGAGTCGCTGCTTTAACAATGACAAGAAAACTGGAACATTTACGCCAAAGGGAGACAACCATGCATAGAACAGCCCGTTTACCTTAAGAATATCCTTGAAATGGCGAAACCAACCAGAACTGTCATCTAGATTAGAGTACACTTAGAGTACCCTAAAAATAAAATGTTCTGATCTTAAAACATTAAACCAAAATTTAACCATTTGTAAATCTCACTAAATATAAAGGGGAAACCATAAACTAGTAGATTACATGTACACTTATTAACACTCAGGATATTTTTACAGAATCTACGATGAACTCGCTGTATACAATCACTGTTTCCAGCCCCATACCTCACACCCATAATTCAATACTGGTACAACACAAGCATCAAACAACTCCAATGATGTTTTAACATTAATCTTAATCATCACATTTGAAGATATAAGGTCCATCCGGTCATGTCGCAAGAGGTTGACAAGTGGTTAAAGTGTCCTGGTGACCTTGAAAATAAGGTCAATGTCACCAAAATCGACTAGATTGACACCAAATGTGAAGACTTTGGATGCGACGCCTTGTGACATATCGCGTTAACAAGAGTGGAGCGTACGTGTGTACGTACTGCGTTGAGACGGGGGACACTTACAATATTTGTTAAACGGTTTAAGTTTGGGAGGTGTTTCAGAAGATTTCAATTGTAGATCACGCTATATTGATTTATACTTAATCGGCGCCAACTCAAGTGTGCAATGTTTAACAGGAGAGCCAATTAACATGGCTGGGGAAGCATTGTGTGTACATGAAGCAATCAATAAGGCATCACAGCTAATAATATGCGCCGATAGTGCTTGGTTATTAACATTCATGACCATACAATGGTAGATGATTAATACAAGTAGAGTTTAGCTTTTAACTATTCGTTTTGTACGTTGATAACCAAAACAGATTACAGGCACGTCTGACCTTAGGCTCACATTTCATATTTGAGCTACGATATTTGGGTGAGAAAGAAAAGTTTTTAAAGTATAACCTTTACGTACATTATACATCGGAATCAACTGAGCATAAAATAGAGACAATATGCATTTGCAATTGATTATTAAGACGATTCTAATTTAAACATTTTACTACAATGCCGCAATCATCGCGGCGATCCGCATGAAGAAAATCCTCGAGGCGTGACTGTGACGAACCACAGACGAGGGCCATTTATGAGGTGTGTTAAATCCCCAACACACATGTTTATGCAATAATTATATAGTTGTCATCTGTGGAACTACCTAGTTGCATATCTAAACATTCGATATATATATAATATGGTTATATTTGGGATAACACTACCTTCAATAGTACCAATTCTTGTACTTTTTCGGACCGAGTCCCATGCGGGATTCGAACCCAAGCCCTTAGAGTAAGGCAACTATCGCCAGAATTGACTGTACCAACAGCTTACCACACGGCCATTTCGCCTCGAGGTCCAACAATCGATAGTTAAGCAAATTTTACATTCAATACCCCTGTGGCAAGCTGTTGGTACAGTCAATGCTGGCGATAGTTGACAGCAACCCGCAACTTCAATGGCAGCCATTACATAGGCTCAAGCCGCTGACTTCATCAGTTAGCAATTTAAATCCGACATCAAAGACCCACGACAATCAGAAATTACATCGGAAGCGGAAATCAGCAATGTATCACTCTAAACATATATATATATATATATATATATCTCAAAATAAACCACCAGCTTCTTGATCATCATATCGATGGAATTTGAAAACAAGACGCACTGGACATATTTTAATTCCCTTTCACACCAAGAAGCGGGCGTCGGGTTGGCAAAGGTTACATATTAAGTCTGCTTGTAGAAGTGTTTACTTCTAAAGAATAAATCAATAAAATCTAAAGATATTCCTGAAGGTAAATAACGGTGAGATGAATACCGGCTTTTGTCACATGATCAATTTTTAAGATGGACCAAGACTCCAATCCTCTCGTTTTAAATAGAACGGTAAGAAGATATGAATCGCCATTTGCCGATATCTAACATGTCAGCATATCTTCCAGAACAAATACCTCAACCAAGTAACTGCAGCACTATCAACATCAACAACATATTTTAGAATATCCGAGTAGTGCAGCAGTAACTATTCAAATGCACATATGGATTGAACTGTCATATTGAAAGTAATAATTGTTCATTCACTTTGAGTAACGATAGTTTTACTCATTACAGTCCAGTAAAGTACTACTTCCGTTTCGCTAGTTCGAGCAATTTTTTTCTTTCTGCATTGAAGCAACCACCGCGAAATACCATTAAAAAACTGTGCATACGTGTATCAGCCAATTTATTTTATAAAAAATTGCCTGTCGTAAATCCTTAATGCGATGCCTATCTACATCCTGACTTTAAATCTGAGTATGCATACACATTTCATCACGTGGTAAAATTTCTACAGAGTGCAAACTTTGCCATAAACATACCTTCGACTATGATACTCATATATTGTTACATTGTGAACATGTTAATTGTGACAGAAATAACTTCTTTACGTTTATGATAGATTTTCTTGAAGTGGAAACGTATGTTGCATTTGAACTACAAGATGAATCAGACATGTTAGCTTTCCTTCTCGGGGGCATAACTGATTTTAACCGATATATTTAACACGACACTTGGGAAATAATTGTTCTAAACATTTTTCACTATATGTTTTCAAAATAAGACGCCACCTGTTACAATATTACACTTACTGATTGGTGTGCTCTATTATCTCTCTTACATAATACTAGTAGATTGCTTATCAATGTGTATATATTTTGTTTACTACACTTGTTTTATAGAGCTGGTATAAACCCGTTTTACATGTTGAGTGTTAAATATACGACTACTCTTGTCTAACAGTTTTGTAAATATATGAATATCCTCCAATTTGTAAAGTGTACATTTTCAACTATTCATGCATGTATTTGTATAATTGTTATTGATCTTCGGTGTAAACTGGAGGAAATAAAGAAAATCTCTCTCTCTCTCTCTCTCTCTCTCTCTCTCTCTCTCTCTCTCTCTCTCTCTCTCTCTCTCTCTCTCTTGAAAGTAATAATTGTTCATTCAATTTGAGTAACGATTGTTTTACTCATTACAGTCCAGTAAAGTACCACTCCCGTTTCGCTAGTTCGAGCAATGTATAGCCACGGTAACAGTGCTGGTTTTCTTTCTGCATTGAAGCAACCACCGCGAAATACCATTGAAAAACCGTGCATACGTGTATCAGCCAATTTATTTTGACCAATTGCCTGCCGTAAATCCTTAATGCGATGCCTGCCTCGAATAGAAGCCCGTGCCACGTGCCATTGTTTTCAAAAAGCTCTATACGGTAAAGAGCTTTTTGAAAACAATAAACGCCGGGTAAACCACATTTCAATTCTAGAATTCTTGCTCCCTACCGTTGTCTCCTGTTTCTATAAGCCTTATTGCGAAATAGACGCTTGCCTTTATCAGACGCCTATGGTGGAGACAGTTTGAAAAAATAGAAGCCCGGCGTCTAATTAAGGATTTACGGAAATATGAAACATTGGATCGTTTTGATTTCGATGAAAGCTGTGTTTACCTGTTGAATCTATCAAACATTTTAATAAGCTACAGAATTCTCCACATTCACCAATAAAGGATTAAAAGCGCAATGCTGCGCAATGATAATGCACATTTGAACGCCTACTATCCAGTCCACTGCTTACTGGCGGTACATTGTTACTCATAATTATTACTTATTATTTCCAGTGTTCAGGTACCTACATGTATTGTAAAGATGGATGTACTGAGTGCAATGCGGATGACGTGCCTTTTCGAGGCAGTATGAGACCCATATCATAACTTTTGGTGTCACCACGTGGATTCGAACCAATGTGCTGAAGGAAATGCACATGCTTTCAATTGCTTGCCTTCTAATGAATCAGTTCTGTCTCTATTGGGACCCATATTTGTTCAAGCCATCAAGATGAGAAGATAACAACACAGCACCGTTTCAAATCACAGCATACACTCATGTGAAATGTGAATCACGTTAAATTACAAAAATGAAATAATTTGTATTAATATATGTACATGCGCTGTCTAACACCCGTCAGATTAGTTCCAGTTATTGTTCTAAAATGCATCTTCTAATGATCTTTAAGCTATCAAATGATGACAGGTATGTGAACAGTTTATTGTGGCCATTATTTAAATACACTACTCTTTTGTCCTGCTGAAAGGTAAGATGAATTAGCTCGCTTAGGCGTATCTTACAAGACAATAATTAGATTTACTCTATTCGGATCGGCTCATTACCTCATTGGAGGAAAATGCCTTTGAGTTAATATGCTTTATCACATGTTTGTCAAATAATGTTTTTCAGTGAGCAAATCCACTACCAACTCTGTGAAACCATGGTTAAGGTATTGATAACTTATTTAAAAGCGCAGTCGAATTTGGATCTAGAGGTCTTGGGTTTGGATATTGCCAGAAACAAGACTGAAGGGAACTTACTGTTAAACATGCAATAGTGTTTGCGGGCAATGCTTTATTGTGGATTCTATGATGCCTAGCGATTAGAATAATCAAAAAAGTACTTTATCAGACAATAAAGGTATGTTTTTTGGGTGACGTAACAATCTGCTCAACGCCGCTCCCTCGTGATCAAGTGTGCCCATGATTTGTAACTTCTGCAGTCGGTCAATGAACAATGACTCACGTCCTCGTGCTTTAACTATAATAGTTCAGGGCAAAACTATACTTCATTACAAAACACATTGGGGTACAGCGATCTTTATTTCTTAACCACAGGAGAATTCCACAAGATGATCGCAACTGTACACGACAATGCATAACAACACATGTGGTGTTCGATGCCTGTCTAGACGATACTAGCCGTCGTGACATAACGCCAAGTGATATTCTCCTGAAAATTAAACCCAAAATCACATCACCCTGTAGTTTATGAAGACGCTTGAACTTTGATCGTTCGAAGGAGTGTCTAATGCGGGATAACGTTCACGGGTGGAGGTTTTTGTGGCCGCTTTTCGAGTTAGAAGAGCTTTTAAAGTTCTCCTAGGGGTGACATATGTTGGTAATTAGCCGTGTTTTGCGGAGACATGTATAATTGATAAGTACGTGCGTTCATTTGTGTATGTAACCAATTCTTAGCGTAAGTCGTGACCTAATGTTGCATGGACTCTTAGATCGGCAACATGGCTGCCCGTGCTCCTTTACTATATGTTAAATAGGGGGTAGGTTTGTTTTACCTATGTTTTACCTATGTTTTACCTACATTTACCTACTTACGATATCGAATTCCTGTGCTTATAAACCGATTAATTTGAAGAGAGTTGGTAACATACAACTATATGAATAGTAAGATGGACACTTTGGATGAACATTTAAGAGCAATTATTTATAATTACATATGTTTATCTACACACTTCGTCAGTCTTATATACGCATCTTTTTATGATGATAATTTAGTATATGAACTAGTGCCCACCAACTCGTTGCGGTGATGACTTCACAATTCGATTGCGTCACTGTGTATATGAAAAAGAAAGTAAAGTAGTAAAATGACAATAATTATAAGAAACAATATTATTTTAAAGGGAAAATTGCTGAACACGATCAAATGTATAATACTTCGATCACATCATTTGCCCATTCAAACAAATCGTTAAGTTGACAGCAGTAACAATTATTGTCGCAAGTGTTATCGACAATAGAATTGACCTTTGAGATCAGACAGTTGGATTGCAGTGTCGAGATCTTTTGTAAATGAGAATACAAACAATTATATATTTCGTTTGTATCACCACGTTTCTCACAGAATACTTCCACCACCGGTGATCTCATTTCTCCTCTAGTTGACAAAAGATCAGGAGTAATTGGGCAACTGATGTTAACCAAATTTTTACTTTTCTTGTACGAACAGTTGATTTTCATGACAATGTAAATTGTTCAAACATCGTTACTTCTGCCATAATCAACGATCAATCACGTTGACTGATAGCAATACTTGATGTCACGTTCATCTTCTAACTTTTTCTAAGTATTTACATAATTGGATGATATTTATTTCTCGACGAACGCCTTTTACATGTGTACATCATCGAGTGAAGGAGAATGTTACTAAAGACAATGTCATTATAAGAAATTGGCATTTTCTTTATTTGCCTTCACTTTGTACTTCACTATTGATATTTGTTTGACTCTCTGAAAGGCACTGTGGCATGTCGCTCTTATTGCAATAAAGTGCTCGAACCAAAAATAACATAAGTGCTAACAATGGCTTATTAATACTCCTCAATATAATTAAATAGTTCTATACAAATGTACATGGTTCAGTTAAACCATTTGAGTCCATTTCCCTTCGAGTGGACCTACATGTATAAAGGTTTTTTCACACTGAAATGGTTGCTCGAAGATATTTCAAGTGATCTGACTGATGAAGTGATATCCATTTTTCAATATGGCACCACGGTAAATGATCCACCATCTTGCTGTCAGAACAATATTGCATGAGAACTACAAATCTACCTCTTGCATTGAAGAGTTCCACGAAATAGAAGCGTTATATGTCTCATCATTTTCTACCAATATGGATAACCGTTTTTTATGGATACGGCTTGTTGGGTAATGAGAGGGTTTACCTCTAACGTTACATTCATTATATTGTATAAACGTTAACAATATATGGCAAATTTGCAACAACACAAAACAAGTATGCAAAAATGTGCTTCAGTGCCTTTAAAAACGTAATTAATTAAAGAACATACATTATCCTTAACATGTATGTGTTCCTTTTTGTTGGTTCAAACCTGACCTGTCAGTTTAACATACATGTAAAGTTGTATTTTCATTAATACGTCACCAAGATTCAATTATTGAGGGAACCTGCAGCTTTACTGCGATAGACAGTATTATGAAATATCAATCGATCAAACTAGAAAGTTCACAAGACATTACATTGATTGCCTTCCACAGTGTATCCAAAACTGGCCAGGGATGTTCAGAAATCATATGATGAAAATGTTTGAAATATCTAACAAATTCAATGTAAACATCGTTAGAAGTTTTATTCAGACTGTTTAATATCTGAGGATAACATGATGTCTATCTGTCATCAGTTTTAATTTCAAGGAATAAAATTGTATGATCGGCCAAGAATTAAATGTCATATTCTCTATTCAAATATCAAACAGACTTAGAGACTGAAATGGTGACATGACCGGATGTTCACGACTGATGCCGAATCAAGGGACGTACAAGACTGAACAAGATCTGTCATGAGCTGATGACTTCCATATATGGTGAAATCAATTATCCCTGATCACCATTTGTCACTTCTGAGAAGATATATCTTTTTGATGTCAAGTAAATCATATGATATCACAGCAATGTTAGAAGCATGTACATCGATTTGATTGACACATTTACGCTGACCAATCTCAGTAGTCATCTACTTTGAAAATATTTATTATACCGCAATGGAAGTAATGCCTAAACCTGAAAGCATAACACTTGATTAAACATGGTACTAAACGTGGTATTCTAACTTTTATAACAATGTCCACCTCAAGTTCCATGTTCAGTGGCATCATAGATAACGGTTTCACACGGAAAATGTGATGCCTACAAGGAATCATAGAGCGTTTCAGTATTGACATTGAGGCTAGGTATTAAAAGTAACAATAAGTATATTTAGGAAAATAGTTGTTGGTCGAGGAGGTTGAGTGGAGTGCTCAGAAGGTTGGTTGAAGGGCTCAGGAGGTTGAGTGGATGGTCGAAGAGGTTGAAATGAGGGCTGAGTGAATGTAAGTGAGAGCCGAGTGGATTGATTCGAAAAGACCTTACTTTGTAGCAATGTAAAGCTTAATAGTACTTTGTCCTTATTGAAAGGGTGAAGTCCTGATTCAATGAAACCTTCCCTTGCATTAGGAGAACTTGCTGTAGAATCCCAGGCGTTCCAAAGACCTTTTGAAAATACGGAAATTGTCACGAATTCACCAACATAATCATTTTGATAAAACGCCAAGCTTGTTTTTAAGTCGAAAAAAGATGAGGTGAGTTGGTGTCAGGGACACACACACGCACAAATAGTCATAGGCGCTTGTTTTCCCCCTATATCAGTGGGTGTCACGCCTCACAAAACAGGTCTAGTCAAATATCAACTTCATTCGCAGTATGCCTTTTTGCAGCCATTTGGCCCATCATGTTCATGCACTAAGTGTATTATCCATGTCCATTCGGAACAAGAGTTACTGGGATGCATAGAAAAGTATTTCATCGAATTATACCACATGGTGTTGTACCTGCAACTGTCTGCACGTGTTCATGTGTCTTATTCATGTAACGGTCCACTGAACAAGGAACATGAGGTGAGGTGAGTTGGGGTTTAACGCCGCTTTCAAGAGTATTTCACTTATATCGCGGCTGCTAGTATTATGGCAGGGAGAAAGCCCGCAACGCCATGTACAATGGCTGGATGATGAATGCGAAGGAAGACAATATAATGCCATGGTGAGGTGGTTGAAGTGAACATCAACGAAAAGGACACCTGGTTTCTTGACTGCAGTGCGATTGATATGGGGAATGAACACATTCTGCAGCAAAGAAACAAAGTGTTCGGAGTCCATCCACTCATTCTCACTCCTGCCCATGAAAGCACTCTCGAATCCTTCCAGTGTTAGTTGTAATGGAATCTACTTGCAGGGAACACTATCATCTATGGAGCATCTATCCCATGGACGCTTGCGCACACGAGCACAGTCACCTGTGACTTGTCAGAGGATGCAGATAGTGGCAACCGTTTTCAGCTAAAACCTTCCCACTTTTTGGACATTAAAATGCCCGAAGGGTCATTCATAACAACTGTATGATGTGCCATGGTTTTTTTCAAAGAGTCAAACTAATCACTGATTTTGTCTTGGGTGACCATATATAGCCCTCTCCATTGATAGTTGCATCGGGGTCTTCATAGACAAATTGGCATCGCGCCTCATGAATGCTGAAAACCAATCCTGGGTGTTGCGACTCGTTTATTATGGTTTTGACCGTGTCAAGAATGTTTCCTTTGTTCTAACAATAGCCACTTTGGGCCATTTGAATGACTCATCTAGCTAAGCTACTTGCTTCACCAGTTGGCACTATATTGAAGCGGGGTGTTTTCTGTTACTTTATCAATGTGCTTTTGGGGATGTTATAGAATGCGGCAATTTTTCTGACAGACATTCCTCGCTGTTTAATAGCTTCCATTGCCCTTTGTATAGCTATATATAGTGGTCATTCTGTCCGTCCGTCCGGTAAATTTTCTCAAAAACCGTTATGGGTACATCGACCAAACTTTCTACATGTGTTAACCATGCCTTCCCATCAAGCAGTTTTCTGGATTTCAACAACAAGTTTTCTCGGTAACTATTACCTAAAAGTAAATGAAATGTTGGCTCTCAGTACACCTCACCATACTCTTTATTGAGTTTGAAAACCAGTTCTGAAATATTATTTTTTACGAAGCAATGGCCCTTGAATCCAAAAGTGAACTTAGTACTTACAACTGCTGTGATGTTCCAATGGGGACAATTAGGTTACTTGAAAAATAATACATGTGGGTGAATACAATTTTTTAATATCAAACCCTATTCCCAAAAATATTTTTAATAAAATTTATGATGCTTTAATCTGTTTTGCAAACATAGTGCCATTAATATCTAAATGTTCGATGGACAGATAACGGATGGCGGGGGTATGTGAGCCATGCTTACTGTTCTTGTTATATTTTCGATGCAGTATAATAGTACAGTCCTTTTCCTTTTTGTGTTCATCCTGAAAGGAAGTTGACGTGTTGAATCTAAAAGTTTTATAATCGTGCTTGACTTTGGATAAATATTTATGTTGATTTTAAAGATACAATTGCATACCCCTCTCCAAAACTAACTTAATGACAACTGGGAATATTTGTACGATTTTCAACCATTGAATCAAATTGAAAATCCTGTATGTGTTCATTAAATAGGCGTGCGTTCGCATCAACTAATGTATAAATGTTAATCGGAGGTGGGTATAAAGTCCTAATTATCGCATTGCATCAGTGCCAATGTAAAGGCAACCATATTGATTTATTAAATGTTTAATTTGATAGTGTACAATTGTGGTTTTTACCTGCAAATATTATCTTTATGTTTTGTTCGGAATATGTTCTAAAACAGTTTCGATCAATTTATTGAATTCAACTTATATTCATCATATGTTTCCATTTAGATCATAATATCATTAGTTTTTTGGTTGTCACCCGGCGCAACCCGGAATATTCAGCATCGTTCGTCTGTCTGTACGCCCCACTCTTGTTAACGCAATATCTCATAAAGCGACACATCTAAAGTCTTGAAATTTTGTATCAGCCTACGTTGGGGGATGACACAGACACCAGTCGATTTTTGTGATCCTGACTGTATTTTCAAGGTCACAACGACTCGTTGACCATTTTTCAAACTCCTTGTTAACGCGATATCTCATGATACGGAGGACGGAATAGAAGCTTCAAATTTGTCGTTAGCCTACATTTTGGGATGACGCAGACACCAGGCAACATGTTGGTGACCTTGACCTTATTTTCAAGGTCACCATAACACTTTGACCACTTTTTGAACTCTTGTTTACGAGACATCTCATGACTGTATGGACCCAAAGTCTTAAAATTTGATGTCGGCCTACATTAGGGGATGATACAGACACCAGTTGATTTTAGTGACCTTGACCTAATTTTCGAGGTCACCACGTCACTTTGACCATTTTTCAAAGGCTAGTTAACGCTTCATCTCACAGGTACATAATCTGAATATATATGAAAATAACAAGAATAGTTTATACATAAATATATCTTAATATTTTATGTCCACTGAAAATAATAGGGAAAAAAGACATGAAATTCCATCAGCAGCATTTTCGACCACCAAATGAAAATGGTTTCCGATCCATGTACTCCTCCTTTTGACAGTCTTCGTGATTCCGATTTGATATATTGTGTATATTAACATAGATAAAGTGAGAGAACAGATATCTCTCGGTTCATTTACTTAAATTGGCAAATGCGTCCGAATTGCCTCACTACTTAAATCACTTAAGTAGTACTCGGAGAGCTGACTATTTACTCTATTTTTAGAATTTCGCGCCATAATTTGACGTTGTATATGTTACATTCAGCAGAAGTCTTATGTGACTTTGCTAAAACAAGTAGTGAGGAATACATGATCTTTAAAAACGGAAACCAGATGCTTAACGGAAGATTAAGGAAACGTATAAGGCGTTGCTATCACGTGGAAAGGGTTGAAATAGATTGCTTTTGTGTTAACGTTACCTCGAGCAGACGATTTGATTGCAATGGCGGATGGAAAAGGAAAATATATGTTCATCATATATGCTCATAAGCAATTAAATCTATTGGTTATTGGTTGGTGATTAACAAGTGTCCCGAGTACTGCAAGGAAGAGAAGTCCCTCGTACTGACATAAAAGAGGGGATCAATATAGATATACACTACATTTTTATCCCACGGGTATGCATGTATGTATGTATGTATGTATGTATGTATGTATGTATGTATGTAATGATATAGTCGTCGCCCTGTCCATTTGTCCGTCCATAATCATTTCGTTTCCGGAGCAAAACTCATTCATGATATCTTTCTTAAACTTCCCATGTACTACCCACCTACTGAAGTGGTGTCTTTTGATTTTTTGAGATTTCTGAATGTGTATATATTTTGTTCGTTTCCATAGAAACGTGTTGAAGTTAGACTTTGTTCAGAGCCAGGTTCGTTTCCGCAGCACACCTAGCTCCAAAACTCTTCATCATATTCTTAAACTTTGAATGTGTATTACTTACTAACTGAAGTGTAGCCTTTTGATATTTTCAGATTTCTGAAATGGATTTTATTCCGTTTCCTTAGAAATGTGTTGGATTTAAGATGTGTTTTACAAATAATGTGCAACCGGTGGGATATGTCATCTTCTGATAACTCTTGTCTTTTTCATGTAGACTCGTTTCGGATGATAGCAATGTAATGTTGTATATTGATAATGCGGATGAAG
The DNA here is from genome assembly GCA_936450465.1 of Gibbula magus. Classification (NCBI taxonomy): domain Eukaryota; kingdom Metazoa; phylum Mollusca; class Gastropoda; order Trochida; family Trochidae; genus Gibbula; species Gibbula magus. The sequence goes on along the minus strand of OW388291.1, from coordinate 51,344,461 downwards.
GCAGCGATATCTCGTGTTTTTCGAACCAGACAGATGGTATGACCATTTATGTTTATATTTTCAACTTCTATCATTACTCATGAATTTTGATAAATGTACAATTAAGCAGTGATCACATATCGTAATAATTAAAAAAATATTTTATTACACTAATTTCCGCGATTCTGATTGGACGAGAGCTTTAAAAAAAAACACCTGCTGCCATTTTTGGATGAATGCAGATAAAATGTGCAACCATACTTCGTGCATTCGTTTCTTGTGACGTCACAATCCATTCGAACAAACAGTCGGGTCAGCCAGTTCTTACACCTGGAAAAGCGGAATCATGAGAAAACTAATCCCTCTTATATGCATATGAATGCCAGGAAAAACGAAATTAAAACTTCTGCCGTTTTACATCAATGATTCCTCAAATTTGATGCAACCATGTATTGTTGCGTGTAACAAGCTGCTGCCCCGTCATACATGACAAATGTATTAGATTCGAATGTATTAATCAAATGCACCAAGGATTTTTTGTCCCGGAATTCTCGATCAGAAAGCATACTATTTCAGCTAAGTTCAGCTGCACGGAATCTAGGAGTGATATTTGATTCTTCACTGTCTATGGAACTTCAAGTCAACAGCATTTGCAGAGGGGCATATTACCACATCCGCAACATCAGCTTGATAATGAGATACTTGGATCGCACATCAACGATATCCTTAGTTCAGGCATACATCACTTCCAGATTACTGTAACGCCCTTCTGGCTTGACTTCCTCAACATCTTGTCCTGCAGTTACAGAAAGTGCAAAACACGGCTGCAAGGATAATTACTCGTGGCAAAAGAACTGATCACATCACCCCTGTTTTGCTTGATCTTCATTGGCTGCCAGTAAAATTCAGGATTGACTACAATATCATTATCCTTGTATACAAGTGCCTCCATGGTCTTGCACCACCTTACCTAGCCTCCCTCCTGAGAGAATGCAAGCCGACAAGATCTCACAAGACAAGTTGCTATTGTGTGTACCCCAAAGTAGAACATAAACATTTGGAGGTAGAGCATTTGCAGTATCCGGGCCATCTCTATGGAACATTTCAACTGAGATGTCAGACAGCTCAAAACCAATTTATTTCATGCTGCATTCAGCTCGGATGTAGACTTGTAATGAAATCCATCAGTATTGAGTGGCTCGGTAAGCGCTCATGAGCAGTTCACTGGTGCTTTGTATAGATAGATAGATAGATGTGTAGATATTAAAGGACAAACAAGTTGATTTTGTCATTATAAGTATTGTTTTACATGTTTGTGCCTCTATCAAAGTATACCAGCAATAAATTTTGTATAAAATAGCTGTGCTACACCACGCAATTTTATACAATTTATTGTTATACTTCGATAGAGGCACAAAACATGTACAACAATCCTTAAATGTTACCGACAATGACGAGTATTTGATACTTATGTTCATTTTAACCTCAGTACTCATATAAGCATAAACAATATTCTTCCTTGTAGTTAAAGACAATGCTTGGTGTTCCCGAAATACACTTATACATTGTTATGAATTCTCCAGGAAACAAATGTAAAATGATGTTCTTAGATTAATCAAAATATAGGTAGGTGGCAGTTTTCGATAGGCTGTTTTGATTCTCTAATCCATAGGTTTTCTAAGGAATAAGTACAGCTGTATATGTTTCTAATTACTGAAAGCAATTTATGAGAGGACATTTAAAGGAATAGCGATAGTGACCTCACCGATAGTAAATGGAAGTAAACAATAATAATTCGGTGATGTAAGTGTTTAGGTTTTTGACAATTTCAATCACAACAGCTGGTTATAATATCAGTCTTAATCAGTTTACTGACGTATATAAAGTATAACAATGACAAAAACCCTATCATTTTTCAATAATTACAGTATTTTGGGTTAGTTATAACCTAAAAATCTCTTTATATCACCAAAGATATGTAAGTGAATAGATGTGCACAAGTAACATCAACACATTTATAATTCATTGAACACTGTACATTTGATGCTTGGAACACAAAACGTTAAGCAAACATGGGGATATACACTGACAAATCGTATTGATTTATCGTATACAATTTAATTAGTGGTGAAAGAAGGTGGATTCTTAAACAGCAAACTGTCATACGAACACATATACTTTCACAGAATTCGTGAAAGAAATGGTTGTGATTGCAAATCGATCGAAATCGAGTTGAGAACACTGTTGAAGAAGTTTGGCTCCTCTAGACTCTCAACAGCCGCTCCCAGACCCTCCAGCACCGTCACAGCGTGCTTCTGGAGCATCTCACGGTGCGGATCCCACTTGTCTGTCTGACATCAATACAATCATTGGATAAACAACTTTACATAAGTCTCAATTAGAGTTGACATTCAATTACTTACAATTGATTGTCCCCATGCCTTGTGTATACTTACAATAGGAAATTTGTTGGGACAGTTATTAATTTTCATACAAATGATTTGAAGTATAAATAAAATGTTTAAATATACTGAACAGCAAAAGGAACGCAAGTCCGCTGTAACAATTTCTTAATTACAGATAACGCTGTATTGAGAAATTTTTTAAATTTTTTAATATCAGGACATTAATTTCTTTATCTTAATGGAGTGTCGAGCATGCACACCTAACGAAAAGTCAATACTGATGTAGAATATGCATAGTATTAACTTGTGCCATTGTCATTCTCTGGGAAAACTCTCCTGTTCAGATATTTGTGTTCTTACTCAGTATTAAATTAACAACCCGACAGCGTACAATGTAGATAGGTATTTTGGAACTGTTCAAATGAAAAAGAGATAACACATGTAGGTACTGATAGAAGTCATAATAATGGGATACAAATATATACATATTCATCTCGGATGTAATATATTGTATTTTGTAAACCTTCAAGAAAAGTTCACTCGAGGAATAGTGGCTGACATTTACCCATAACATCCTTCTCAATTCAAACAAATGTTTAATCTTAATTTTAAGTTATCTCCAAAGGATTAAACACATTCATTATCTCATGAAGAACATTTTTTGATATATAAGTTAATAAAATTCATCTATCAGTTTTTGCTATAAGAAATGTTAATACAATATTTATAAAAGTGCTGATGGAAGCAGAAATGACAGAGCATTTTTATATCATTATATCAAATCAAGTGACTGGCTGGACCTGCATCAACTATCGAGATCTGCATGCAACTTTCTCATGTCTTGCTCCCCAATTAAGAACATTTTAGATAAAAAAATATGCGTTTTTAACATATATTTTTCATTAAAATAATGAGCATAAACGCACATTATCATTGATTTTGATAAACCATTTGAGTATGTGAGTTTAATTAAATGTTATATTGAACAATAAGGGTAATAAATCAAGTCATGCACAGTTTGTAAACCAAAACTATAATTTAATTCACGACCGAATAATCGTGGAGCTGGTTTATATAATAACATCGATACATTCAAGCTCATCGTTTGCTCTATTGTATTTACATCTATCAGGTCGGGCAAATTGGAAAAAATAATAGAAACTTAATCGTCGATCTAAATCAGTGATCCTGTGTATCTGCTATAAGGTGCTACACTGTATGATGCATATATTTTGAAAAATATTATTCTGTTCTGAAGTGTATGGCTTAAGTAAGCAATCTCATTTTAATCAGATCGGAACGAACTCTCGTATTTCGCCGCGTTTCTGCACATTAGAAGTCATGAATTTATATGCTCTGTCTTTCAGCTGAGACATATGTTCGTCCTGTTTTGAAACACTTTCTGCTAACAGAACATTTACTTAAAGAACTAGTGTTACTCTCAATCTGATCTAAATAAGATTGAAGTAAACACAGGTTGTATTTCCGGATCGGTTGAAATCGACTTTAGTTCACTGTTGAGGAGGCCTGGCTTCTCGTGACTTTCAACAGTCACTTCCAGACCCTCCAAAACCGTCACATCGTGCCTCAGGAGCATCTCAAGGTCAATATCCCATTCCTAGTAGTAGAATCAATACAATCATTGGAGAAACATCTTTATAGCAGTCCCAGTTAAGCTGAGCGTTTCGGTAGCTAATAAGTGTGTGATTGTCTTCATGTCATTCGTCGATTGGCCATAGAAAAAGCTGATAATATTGACTCAATCAGCTTTAAACATTTACTCAGAAATGCACAGAAAATGTATAACAATTTTAACGATTAAGGTTGGTAATACGTTACAGCAATATCATGGACAATAGCAGTTTTTATTGGCACTGGCTGAATATGAACATTTCAATAGATAGTGCTTAAAAGTCCAAATATCATATCATTAACAAATGAATGGAGACACTACAGAATTAACCAATATACAGCTAAAGGACTATGAACTCAGATATACAATGTACAGGATAAATGGACAACAGTTGTTGTGATGATTGTAGACAGAGTTGAGATAGTTGAATGTAATTGCCTGTAACGGGTAGACGCAGGCATCAATGGAAAGGTTTTCTCGAATAATTGATGTAACACTCACTCCAAGACTAAACTCAGACACCATTGTCACTGATCATGTTCCTTGTTGGAGCGGGATAGCGCAGTGGTTAGCGCGTTCGGCTTCGGATCAAGAGGTCCGGGGTTCGAATCCCGCCAGGGTCACGGCAACTTTGTCTGCAGTAGAGAACTGTTCTACACGCAGTAAGGTTTGGGTGCAATGTTACACTGAATTTCAGAGTAGTACCACCCCTTTTTCGCTAGTTCCAGCCGTTGCTCGCAGGTTTCACCGCAATGCATAGCCACATGGCGTTGCGGGCTCCCTGCCGTAAAACTAGCAGCCGCGATATAAGTGAAATACTCTTGAAAGCGGCGTTAAACCCCAACTTACCTCACCTCATGTTCCTTGTTCAGTGGACCGTTACATGAATAAGACACATGAACACGTGCAGACAGTTGCAGGTACAACACCATGTGGTATAATTCGATGAAATACTTTTCTATGCATCCCAGTAACTCTTGTTCCGAATGGACATGGATAATACACTTAGTGCATGAACATGATGGGCCAAATGGCTGCAAAAAGGCATACTGCGAATGAAGTTGATATTTGACTAGACCTGTTTTGTGAGGCGTGACACCCACTGATATAGGGGAAAAACAAGCGCCTATGACTATTTGTGCGTGTGTGTGTCCCTGACAGGTTATTACATCCATACTCATCGCTTGGTTCTACAATCATGGTCAATTCAATAGCGGAAGATGAGAAACATATCAGCATCAATTGGTGTCACTTCAAGCAGATATAATCGATTAAGTTCTCTGCTATTTCAATTACTGCGTAGCAATGGATTCTGAAACAGGGATTTCCAGCTCGATTGAACGTCTCTGTTTATACCACGCCTGACGGGAAATCAAATTTCTCTTGCTATTGTCAGAGAGGTCAGTTGTTGTTGGCACTTGCAATCAGTCATGATCATACACAGCTATTGGGTTGATCATATTCATCCATTTAATTATTTTTAATTTAATACCCAGCTTAATTATATCCACATTGTTGCGCAACAAACATTTGAAAATATAATAAAATACCATAGTCTTTAGACATTAACGTATGTAAGTCAATGATGACTCAGTAAAATTTTTCTCCATAGAATGAGTTTATTAGATCGCAATCTGACAGAATAGATATTTCCAGGATTTGGTATATAATTTCTCGTGAAAGCAGATAATATGTGAATGCAGTCGTTTGAAAATGTATATAAATCTATTTAAATAGATAAACATCTATATACATCTGTAAATCTATAACCTCTTACGAATTGACATTTACGGATATGTCTTGTCCAGAAAGACAGTTACAATTCGACAGAGTTACTGTTCTTTGGCAAACAATGAAAGAAATATACTAATTACAAAATGTGGTTAAAAAAGCGTTCTATGTATGTTAAATTTCAGCTAATACCGTCTGTGATAACCACAACTATAAGGTGATCTCAACTCAAAGTCTAGGGAAAAGTAGCATATATTTGTTGGTAAATTAAAGTGAAATCTACAACATGCCACCAGGTTTATAAGATGAAATGTATTTTAAAAATTGATAGAATTAAAATCTGACTGACCACATGTTTGTCACACATACAATAGTCTAATAATAAATGTTCATGTTTTATCAATAGCATATCGTATTTGTCCATATAAATGTATAGAAAAGGTATGACAGTATTGCAGAAACAATATTTAATGCCTTTCTGCTAGTCGTGTCTACGAGGCTGACATCACACTCTCTGATTTACTGAAATACAAACCATTGATTATTTATCGACACAAAATACACGATCCAGGTGCTAGTGGTGAGAACCTTCTTTTCTGGAACTGTTTACTTAAAAAGAAGTTACTGATCATGCCTGGAAAATGACAATGGTTTGATACCCTGATTAATCATTTTTCCCCGACCATCCAATTAAACAACATAAAACCTTTTTCAAATTGATAGTATATTTTAGCGGTGGTGGTGTATCCAAGCATTTTCTCCCGGGTAGATCAATATCTATCTTCGTCACGGGGACAACCTATCTATCAGATTAGCACCCTGTGGCAGAAACAACTTATACTTTGACGTTCTTTGGTTGAGTTGGTAGGCTGTAATGCAGTAAGTACCTTTGTCCATGTTTTTTTAGGACAAAAGAGCAACTTCAATAAAATAAAATAAACTATTATAACTGCATTTTATTTAATTTGAATTACTACTTTATTTAAAATAAATTATTATAACTGCTCTTCATGTAGATGCACAAAAGATATGCCCATGTAAACTTAAGAAGAGAAAGGACCCAGAAATCACACTCGCGTACGGCAACAGTTTGCGACATTTTGTTGTTGTGAATAAGTCTCAAAATATATGGATTATGTTGTTTAGCTCATTTGTTCACTAACGGGGAATGCTTAAATGTACCGTAACACCTTTATAATGGTCATTTTACCACATGCAACATAACGTTACCTTTATTCACGGTAAATATGTTACTACAGGTGTTATTCGAATTACATGCGTATCTCAAGATAATGACGAATTTATATAGCCTTGTATAATCAACTTATAGTTATTCTTTCACCATGCACTCTTAGATTGATAATATGTTCAATAATGATTACACGGTAGGCCATCAAAGTTACACTTGAAATCATCAAAACTGCCGTGACGAAAAGTTTTTACGTTTATTTAGGTAATTTAAAAAAATGACGTTAAAGTGAAGAAAATCGTTCGGTGACCCCTTATTATTATTTCTGAATTCGTTTTTTCAGTTTACTGCCCACATCATATTGAAGTTTTAAAATTATCTAAAATATGTGTGTTAGTGACAAATCCTGTTGAACATTCGAAACACGATCATAAAAATGCCGATATTAACCAAAAAGTGCTTAAATTAATTTTGTTTCTCTTTCCAGCATCATTAACTTTCAAAATATAGATTTGCTATACATCCCCGTATGTGATTGAAATGTATCTGAAAGGATTCGGAGTTTATTTGTTAAAAGTGAGTACTTAATCAGTCAAAAATGACGTAATTTGACGATGGGTGTATTAGTATTAATGCCGATACCTGTTTTAATCTTCTGTGACCCCCAAATAAAAGACATAATAAGGCTTTATTTTGAAAAAATAAACAAATTCTAAAATATACTATTTTCATCGTCCAACCTCTCCTTAAAAAAATAATACACAAGTAATGTTATGGATTTTCGTATTTTATATTTCATAACAATGGATGTAACATTTTCATTTATCAAAGTATAAACCTGAATTGAAACATACTATTATCCACTAAATATCAGGAAAAACATCATTCATGTAATCACAATAAAACAAAAAGGAATCTGAAAGCAATCGTTAACAATGGCATCACAACTGGTAATGATGCATTTACCACAACACAGAAGTGTGAATAATTATGTTAAAGCTCAGTTCGTTAAGAAAATAGATTTCATAATGTGGTTGTTCCCTTGCTTATTAACGGTTTGAAGCGTGCACGTTAAACTGGCATAAATGTCAGATCTTGTCGACGATATTATACAACAGTTTAACTTTAACTTTCAAACCGTTTATTAAATCTCTTATGAATTCAAACTTTGCAATTTAAGTGATTTTTAATCAGTAAATTAACTTTTGAAAATAAAAAAATCCCTGCAAAAATTGTACAGTGAATGATAAAACAAATGTTTAGTATTGTCTTAGTTTAGGCGCTAAGCTCCGCCTTCAAAAGTACCACATAACTATTCACAGGAATCTGATTAAATAATATACAATTATAGACTGGTGATGAGGTCAATACCTGTTTTTATGGACCCGAGAAAACAATATTGACCAAGGACGAAGTCCGCGGTCAATATTGTTTTCTCGGGTCCATAAAAACAGGTATTGACCGAATTCACCAGTCCATAATTGTTTTATTATGTATTCAATACAGAAACGAAAGAAAAACAATGAAAAACAGTCAAAATGCAATTTGGTTTGAACAGCTGGGGCTACGGTCACATGACGTCATGATTACAATAGCATGACGTGATGCAACAATCGTTTGACGTTATGCAACAATCGTTTGACGTCACTCAAGTCAATACGGCTTTTGGTCGGACTCGGGTTGGAGTCAATATGCTTTTCTGTCGACGGTCACATGGTCGCCTTTCGACCAATCAGATCGCTCGAAAAACAAGCTCACATAATAAATTAAGTTAATTAAGATTAAATCTAACTTTCAATCAAACTACAAATAGTAAGGTTTTTAACAAGTTTAATCAAGAAGAGAGCATGTGATAGCAGTGTCATAATTGCGCAATGATACAGTACTAAAGTAGTCCCGCAGGTTATTTTGTATAAATGTATGAAGGATATCCTGGTCTTATCTGTAAAATACTACATACCATTCAAACACTCAATACACAGGGCAAGGCCATAAAACTACTGTTGGTACCTGCCCACGTCGGCATATTTGGCGATGACAAAGCCGACAAAGCCGACAAAGCAGCAAAGGAGGGCCTAAATTTCCAAATTCTCTCACTTTATACTGTTCGAAACAAGAGGCAAAGAGTCTTTCAAAATTATACACAAAGCATGCATGACATCAGCACTACAGCCAATCGAGCAAGGCGCAACACACTAAAGCAACCCTATCTAAACCCCTAGGTAAACAGAACATCTACTCTTAAAAATAAAATATTGATAGGGTCATATTTAAACTTCAATGAGGGCACACTAAACTCAATTCCCATCTTCATGAAAAAAAATTAAAAGCATCAACGCCATGCCCACATTGCCCGCAAGCAGAAACAATTCAACACATTCTCTTAGAATGCCCCCAGTATGCGGCCTTCCACCAAATACTTACAATAATACACCAATACACCAATAATATCCCTCCACATAATATTTATTTAATTCTTAATCCCCAAAATACCTCAAAACATAGTTAATGCCTTAGGCACCTAACTTAAAGGTGCATCCATTGTGTTTCATAAAATTTGATTTGGCTTTAATACGTTCAAACACACCATATGTGCTGTTTACAATACAAACAAATTCACTAAGCTTGCATATTTATCCCCAATCGCCAAATATATCATAATTACTAGTTTCCAATCGAAATCGAGTAACATCATTATGCATGTGCAGAAACCGAAAGTGCATGTCCTATTTACACGCACAGTAGTTATATGGCCTATTAAACATTATCAACCCAAATGTTTTATTTTATCTTATTTAAATAAGATTCCAAAATTACGTTTGACTCATTGGCGCGCGCCACACGCGGTGCATTGTCCGGTTTTCTATCCGAAATCGACACTTTTACCTTCATATCGGCAATATACTAAGTCGAGTATCATCAAAATGGTAGTTTTCGGTAACAGTTGGTACTTCTCGATAAAGTAAGACCATTTATAACGTTTGGCATATTTGACCCCCAACAAAACAATGGATGTACCTTTAAAGATTCTGACCTCCTGCCCGCAAACTAAACTATCAAAAATTACCGCCCCCTCCGCCTCCCCCACCCTTGGCTTTACCGAACCTACGCATATTCAAAATCTCAAAATTAGCCTCCAACCTTTTTGGCCGTGGCATCAAAATTCACCAATTTCGGAGAACTTTTGGATTGTATTAATTGTCCGATTAGCCCTAGTTCTCATCTGTCAATCTTGTGTTTGTTAGATTGTACATCGGTATCATGACCTTGTTTAATCATATCAGCAGAGGTCCTATTGATTAAATTTCAAAGTCTGAATTTTATTTAAAGATTAATGATCAAACGCTGACAAAAGTTTGACATTTCCAATGTGTTAACGCACTTTTGAGATACTTTCATTCTTATAAAAAGAGGTAATGCAGATAAAAACTCATCAGTTGAACTGCCCAAGTATATGCAGTAGCTCTTGATTAAAAAAACAACTTTGCAATCAACGTTGCACACACAGTATATATACTTTTTGTTGTATGGCGTTGTTTATTAGATACATGTAGGTGTGTTTTGGAAGTAATGAAAGAACCAACGTTCATTTAGAGGAGTCATTTTTACTCTTGCATGCAGTAGTAATTTGCAGACTAATATTTGTCTCAAGGGAGAGGTCATCCGTGATTATCTCTTAATAACCTTCAATTTCCATGGTTTTGGGTCATAAACCTCTTCAGTCAATAAAATTACAGAGATGACTGAATTATTTATAAATGTTTTGACTGACTATGAGTGTAATGAACTTTATTCATGTTCTCAATATGTTATGATCTGTGAATAACACCTTGGTAGTAACAAACTGTGTCAAGTTGAGGCCAACATTGATTCAGAACCAATCTTTATGGACAGTCAACTTCTTTACTGCCTTTAATGCAACGTTTCGTTGAAAACTGTTATTCATCAAGAAATTTGAAGAGAGAATTGACTGTCCACAGACCTACCTTTTTTCTAACATCTCTTAGGTCTACTGGTCTTTCAGTAAAAGGTTTCATGATTAGTCAACTTCAGAAACCCGCTTTCTTCTGAAGTAACATGTGATTATTGGCGATTGATCATGATATTTTTGGCAGTGATCAATAAGCCATCATGTTCAGCCTTTCATTTCCGTTCTTGAAGATCTGCTGATTTCTCTAATGTAGTTTCAAACTCTTGTGAATATTTGAATGAAAATGTGTTCCTTTTAATTATCGCTTCCTCTGTTCTATAAATCACGTGAAAATACTAAGCATTCCCAGTAGATGAAAGACAAATATTGCCAATGATTTTCATAACCTTCATGTGGAAGTTTATGTCAGAAGTATGCGTTACAACCGATCTTTTACGCCGTATAACATAATTACTGTGTATTGTTCGGTTAACAGTACACATCTCAAAGTTTTTCCAAAGTTGCCTTACAGGATTCACCAATGCGAATCGAGTTTTAGTTTCTTTATTAATTCTGATATGAAATGTATTGTATTTGTTTTAAATGACTAACTAAAACTGTTCACTTAACTCAGTCATACATATCTCGTCCTATCTGCATTCAACATTGGAAGGTAAACATTTCAGAATAATAAGCATATTGTAAATGGGTTATTATTAACATTCATTTACATATATATTTCACTGTTAGAACATCAAATATAAACATCCTTGGATTATTTTGATCATGCGTTATCGCGTGCACGTAGATAGTTAATAATAATATTTATAAAAAGCAGTTATAAATTTATTGATACGATTAAGTATACTGATTGGATTAAATGAAAGTGGAACATTCCACTTTTGTAATCTCAAAATGGCAAAGTTGTTAAGTTGATGATTAGTAGTCGATGAAGACAATCCGATGTTTTTCTTTGAAGGTCGATCAATTATTGCCTAACATTGATTAAGCATCTTCAAGACTATAACATTTCAGGCGTTTATGGATTGTATTAGAACAGGATATGTGATTGATACACACGTACCGGAAGCTTAATTGACTATTTGTTTTTCAATGTATCACATTTCTTGTTCAAAGAAAATTGCAAAGGTTAAGACACAATAGTTAATGGAAGGTTAATAACTAAAGAAAAAACTAACACAAAGACATGAATAGTAATGTAGACACAGTATCCAGTAGGGATTGGGAACGAGTCACTATCAAAAGAAATGAAGTCACGTAAGAGTGTTTTTAAAAGAACAATGAACCTTGAACGCCTGAGAGGGTCGTTTTTCTTCGTTTTAAAGATGAGTTCAGGTGATTTGGATTTCAACTTCGCTTTCAAGGGTATTTTACTTATATCATGGCCAATAGTTTCTTTTGCAGGAAAAAACCCAGCCAAACTGATGTGCCTGTGTATTGCGATGAGACCTGCGTGCACCGACTGGAACTAGTGAACCATGGATCGTACTGTGCTAAAATTCAATTTACATGTAGATTATGTTAGTAGAAATAACTTCTTTTGAGTCTGTGATTTTGATAGGTTTGATTTCATATTGAATGTTGATGCTGCTGGTCAATTATTCTGTAAGCTGAGTGTTGGTGTATATGGTAATGATAGCATTCAATGTATAATTAAAAGTAACCATCACTGAGTTGACACGTTTGATCGACAGAGCTTTACCATCTTTAGAGAAATCTATCTCTTGTCCAACCTTGTGGCTACTTTCACACCAGATTGGCACTAACCACACATAGTAAGAGTTCAATAATATTAGATCAGTTGATGTCAATTCTAGTCACTTGGAAGAATATTCACTCCCAGCTGTCTCTGAAAGAACGTGCTTCAGATACCAGCAAATCAATAGAGACTATTTCATTGTTTTTGTCAAATATAATTTCTATTTCATCGAGTGGAGTGAGAAAGTGATATTTTCACGAGTGGAGCAGCAAAAAACAACAACAATGAAATAGTCTATTTACTATATAACTTTAATCTGCATTAAAACAATGAAAAACGTGATATTGAAAGGTTAGAGCAGTCTTGATTGACATAATCCTAACAACTCCCCTTAAAGTTGCGCTACAGTTCACGGTAAATACAAGGGTTCATTAAATATGCATGCATACAAATCAAATAATGTATACAGGTTAATTGGAAGTGGGTAAAAAGTTCTAATTACCGTATTGCATCAGTGCCAATGTAAGACCAACATATTGATTTATTCAATAATTATTTTGATAGTGTGCAATTGTGTTATTAACCAGCAAATCTTGTCTTTATGTTCCTTTCAGAATATGTTCTATATCAGTTTTCGATCACTTTATTGACATTAGTTTTTTGTTTTGTTTTTGTTTTGGGGATTATGTAGCACCGAATGACTTCAAATTTGCTTATTATTATGACATTTTAACCGTAATGAAAGATATGAAGTAGCTCCTTTGACCGAATGAGGTAATTTACTTAACTCAATATAGACGGCGGGGAACAGTGACCTGTTTGTAGCATATTCTTTAATACATTATTATATAATCAAAACTCGAAACGAACTCAAGCCCCTCGCAGGTACATAATCTGAATATATATGAAAATAAGACAAATATTGTATATCTTAATACATCTCAATATTTTATATCCACTTAATTCAGGCTTTACTCTTACTTAATCGATCGTATTAAAAATGTTGTCGAAAATGATATAGAAAACATGGTATTCCATTAGCAACATTTTCCAATTTGATATATTGTGTATATTCACAAAGATAAGTGAGAGCACAGAAATATCTGGGTTAATTTATTTAAATTGTCAAATGCATCCGAGTACTGCTTCACTACTTTATTCACTTAGGTAGTACTCTGACACCGGACTATTTACTCTATATTTAGAATTTCGCCATAATGTGAGAATTCTTAACTGTTACATTCAGCAGAAGTTGTATTTCCTAGTGGGAGATGGCTAAGACAAATAGTGAGGAATAAATGATCGTAAAACCGAAAACTGGATGCTTAACGAAAGTTTAAGAAAAGGTAGGAGGCGTTGCTATCAAGTGGAAAGGGTTGAAGTAGATCGCTTTTCTGTTAGCTTTACCTGTAGCATCCTGACCTGATGATTTTATTGTAATGGCGGGTTGAAAAGGAAAATACATGCATACATGTATCACAGATGCTCTTAAGCAATTAAATCAAGTAGTTATTGATTGATGATTAACAAGTGTCCAATTATACAATTTGTAATTGAGCAGTGGTCACATATCGTTATCATTGCAAAATGATTTTGTTACACTAATTTCCGCGTTTGTCGATGAATGCAGGTAAAAAGTGCAACCATACCTGGTGCATTCATACCTTGTAACGTCACAATCCATTCGAACAAACGGTCGGGTCAGCCGGTTCCTACAACTGGCCAAATACGGCATATCGTCTTCACAACTACATAGAAAACTGAAATATTTACATTTCTTTTCTGATTGAGACAATTAAATTCACCACTTCATCGTAATAGATACAAGTCCTCAAGCTTGTTCGCTCAACGATTTGATTAATAGTAGCCATGTTTGAACGTCGCTTGATATGCTAATGAGAGTTAAACCAAAAATGAGGAATCTGGAAAGAACAACTCTGATTGTATGCATTTGAATGCTGTGGAAAATGAAATGAAATCTTCTGCCGTTTTAGATCAAGGATTCCTCAAATTTGATGCAGCCATGTATTGTTGCGTGTAGCAAGCTAATGCCCAGTGATAAATGACAAATGTATTAGATTTGTGTAAATATTAAGGGACAAAGATGATGATTGGTAATTATAAGGATTGTTTTACATGTTTTGTGCCTCTATTAAAGTATGACAGCAAAACATTTGGAGGAAATTGAGAGGAAATTTAAAGGAATAGCGAAAGTGACCTCACCTATAGTAAATGTAAACAATAATAATTCGGTCATGTAAGTAGGATTTTGACAATTTCAATCACAACTGGTTATAGCATCAGTCTTAATCATTTGGCTGACGAAGATAAAGTATAACAATGACAAGAACCAAATCATTTTTCAATAATTACTAACATTATTTTGGGTCAGTTTAGAAATCTCATTATATCACGAACTATATGTACATGAATATATGTGCACAAGTAACATCAACAACACATTAATAATTCATTGAACACTGTGATGCTTGGAACACAAAACGTTAAGCAAACATGGGGATATACAGCGACAAATCATATTGAAGTATTAATTTAAATGATCATTGACTTATCCACAATTTCATCAGTAATTTTATGAAGGTGTATTCTTAAACAGCAAACTGTCATACGAGCACATTTACTTTCACAAAATTCGTGAAGGAAATGGTTGTGATTACAAATCGATTGAAATCCAGTTGCAAAACACTATTGAGGAAATTTGGCTTCTTCAGACTCTCTACAGCGGCTCCCCGACCTTCAAGAACCGTCACAGCGTGCTTCTGGAGCATCTCACGGTGCGGATCCCACTTGTCTGTCTGACATCAATACAATCATTGGATAAACAGCTTAACATAAGTCTCAATTATACTTGACATTCAATTACTTACAATTGATTGTCCCCATGCCTTGTGTAGACTTACAAAAGGTAATTTATTGTTGGGACATTTATTAATTTTCATTAAAATGATCTGAAGTATAAATAAAATGTTTAGATATACTGAACAGCAAAAGAAACGCCAGTCCGCTGTAACAATTCGCAATATTACTGATAACGCTGTATTGAGCAAATTTATAATATCAGAACATTAAAATGTTGTTGACATGAACTTAATGGGGAGTCTAACATGCAGACATAACGAATAGTCAATACTGGTGCATAGCATTATCTTGGCCATTGTCATTTTCTGGGAAAACTCTCCTGTTCAGATCTTTCTGTTCTTACTCAGTATTAAATTAAAAATCCGACAGCGTAGATAGGTATTTTGGAACTGTTCAAATGAGAAAGAGATAACACATGTAGGTACTGATAGAAGTCATAACGGGATACAAATATAAACATATTCATCTCGGGATGTAGAATATATTGATTTTTTTAAACCTTCAAGAAAAGCTTACTTGAGGAATAGTGGCTGACATTTACCCATAACATCCTTTTCAATTCAAACAAATGTTTAATCTTAATCTTAAATTTTCTCAAAAGGATTAGAGACTTTCATTATCTCATGAAGAAACATGTTTGATCTATGAGTTAAAAATTCATCTATCAGTTTTTTGCTATAAGAAATGTTAATACAATATTTATAAAAGTGCTGATGGAAGGGGAAATGACAGAGCATTTTTATATCATTATATCAAATCAATGTTGGTTTGAATTATTGACATGACCGGATGTTCAAGATTGATGCCAAGATAAACGGAAGTGACTGGCTGGACTTATCAGTGCATTATAACTATCAATATCTGTCATCAGTAATAACATCTAAGCATTTCTGCGAAATGTTTGTATTGAAGTATACCAAATCACGTAAGATGTCAAATAAAAAGAGTTCGGCCTTCGTGTTGTTTATTGTTTCCTTTTAAAGTGTCTTTTAAAGTTGGCAATTAAATTGGATTTTCCCGCCACACCATTCCCCAAGTGGCATTAAACAGTAACTCATACATCACTGGAAAGCTTAAACGGTGGATTCCCATGGAATTATCACATTAACAAATATTGTAAATGATCAATATTAACCATAGGATCTAAGAAGTGGTGTCCACACATTCATCCAATCGATTTGCTTTAACTGTAAATGTTCCTATTTCCAACGATTTTACATTCAACCTCCTCATGTCTTGATCCCGAATCCAAAACACTTTAGACTAACGAAAATATGCATTTTATTAAATAAATATGCATTTTCTTAAATGTTACATTAAAATAATGAGTATAAACGCACATTATTATTGATTTCAATATACCCTTTGACTGTGTGAGTTTAGTGAAATGTTCTATTTAACAAGAAGGATAACAAATCATTAATGCATAGTTTGTAAACCAAAACCATAATTCAATGCACGACCGAGTAATCGTGGGGCTGTTTTTGTTATGTTAATATTAAAACATCGTCTCACTCAAGCTCAAACGATGCTTTATTGTCTTTACTCTTATCAGGTCGAGCAATTTGGAAAAGATAATAGAAACTAAATCGTAGATCTAACTCAGTGATCCTGTGTATCTGCTATAAGGTACTACACTGTGTGATACATATTTTTTGAATAATATTATTCTATTCTGAAACGTAAGGCTTCAGTAAGCAATCTCATTTTAATCAGATCGGAACGTAACTCTCGTATTTCGCCACGTTTCTGCACCGTAGAAGTCATGAATGTATATGCTCTGTCTTTCAACTGAGACACATGTTCGTTCTGTTTTGAAACACTTTCTGCTAACAGAACATTTACTGAATGAACTAGTGTTACGTTCAATTTGACGTAAATAAGATTGAAGTAAACACAGCTTGTATTTCCGGATCGGTTGAAATCGACTTTAGTTCACTGTTGAGGAAGCCTGGCTTCTCGTGACTCAACAGTCACTTCCAGACCCTCTAAAACGCCACATCGTGATTCAGGAGCATCTCAAGGTCAAAACCCCATTCCGAGTAGTAGAATCAATACAAGCATCGGAGAAACATCTTTATATCAGTCCAAGTTAAGCTTAGCATTTCGATAGCTAATAAGTGTGTGATTGTCATCATGTCATTCGTCGATTGGTCAGAGAAAAAGCTGATAATATTGATTCAATCAGCTTTAAACATTTACTCAGAAATGCACAGAAAATGTTTAACAATTTTAAGGATTAAGGTTAGAAATAAGTTACAGCAATATCATGGACAATAGCGTGTTTTATTGGCACTAGCTGAATATGAACATTTCAATCGATACTGCTTAAAAGTCCAAATATCATATTACACTAACATGGATATGTCCCCGCCTCCAACGTTGAGTCATGTAAGACATATTTTCTAATTGTGGTTCTTCACATGTGAAGACATTGGGTACTAAGGTTCATGACATAGCATTAACAGGAATGTGGTCACAGTGTTATACACTGAAAGTGGTGCATAATTCCCTATTGACAGATTTTCACCAAATTTCAAGATAATGGATGCTTTGGGTTTATAACAAGAGGCTTAAAGCCGGTCAAAGTGCCGTGGTGACCTTGAAAATAAGGTCGAGGTCACCCAATTCGACTGGTGTCTGCATAGTCACCCAGTGTTGGCTGGTACAAACAATGGAGACACTGGATGCAACGGTTCATGAGATATAACGTTAACAAGAGGCTGAAAATCTGTCAAAGTGCCGTGGTGACCTTGCAAAGGGACAAAAATGAATTGAGACACTACAGAATTAAACACTATACAACTAAACTCAGACACACAATGTACAGGATAAATGGACACAAGTCGCTGTAATGGTTGTAGACAGAGTTGAGATAATTGAATCTAATTGGCTGTAACGGGTAGACGCAGACATCAATGGAAATGTTTTCTCGACAAATTTATGAAACACTCACTTTAACTCAGACACCATTGTCACTCATCATGTTCAGAGGACCGGTACATTAATAAGACACGTGAATACGTGCAGACAGTTGCAGGATCAACACCATGTGGTATAATTCGATGAAATACTTTACTATGCATCCCAGTAACTCTTGTTTCGAAGGGGCATGGATAATACACTTGGTACATTAACATGATTAGCCAAAAGGCTGCAAAAAGGCACACTGTGAATGAAGTTGATATTTGACTAGACCTGTTTTGTGAGGCGTTATATCCACTGATAGAGGGGAAAAGAAGCGCCTATGACTGTGGGTGCGTGTGTATGTCCCTGACAGGTTATTACATCAATACTCATCACTTGGTTCTACAATCATGGTCAATTCAATAGAAGAAGATGAGAAACATATCAGCATCAATTGGTGTCACTTCAAGCAGATATAATCGATTAAGTTCTCAGCTATTTCAATTACTACGTAGCAAGTGATTTCCAGATCGAACGATCGTCTCTGTTTATACCACGCCTGGCGGGAAATCAAATTTCTCTTGCTTTTGTCAGAGAGGTCAGTTGTTGTTGGCACTTGCAATCAGTCGTGATCATACACGGTTATTGGGTTGATCATATTCATCCATAGCAATTAATTATATCCACATTGCTGTGCAACAAACGCTTAAAAATATAATACAGCACCAAAGTCATGCACAACTGATGTCAAGATGACTTAACCGACATTAAGTAAAGGTTAAGGTACGAAGACGAGGTCTTGGTGCCTGTAGATAGACCGCAGGGGGAGTCGGGTAGGACAGATAGACCGCGGCCGTAGGACAGATAGGCCGCGGTCTATCTGTCCTACCCGACTCCCCCTGCGGTCTATCTACAGGCACCAAGACCTCGTCTTCGTACCTTAACCGGCTTATGAACTGAGAGAAGATTGCATTTAAAATATAAAACAAAAATATAGCAGTTCAAACATACTCACACCCCTCTATGAAAATGAACTGGTCCAAATGACTTCATAGGTTTGTGACAAGATTTGGAAACCATTAATAACAATCGTTTTAAAAACGAATTTTAGTTATGTGTTAAGTAATCAAAAGCTGAAAAAAATATTTTCCTTTAACATTACAAACAAAAAGTTGACAGTAAATATTAGTGTCATCATCAGGCGACGCAGCCGATCACGTGACATTGTGCCCGTGCATTTCGTGACACTTGTGCTTAATGCTGAAATGTACACGCTTGCACACTAAACTGCTCGACCAATGACAACATGATCAAAGTTATCCCAAACACAACACAATTTCAATAGTTACAAGACCTTTTGCACATAAAACATATTGCTACATTAATAATAATAAAAACTAGGATTGCCAAGGCAATACTTAGGTCTTCAAGACTTCTGCTTGACCTTGAACTTCATGTTGGACTCTCAGTTATTCATCAGTTTCTCTGATTTAAAACGAGCTATCAAACATGTCTCTATCTTTAGTAGTTTTTTTACAAAACTTCTCCAAAGACAATGACCCTTTGAAAATGAAACAATCGCTTATTAATGGACCCCTACATGATCTTTCTCACGATTCAGACAAAATGGTTAATATTTTCATACTAAGGTGTTACATAGAAAAACTTGTGCTTTAATTTCCACTAAGGTAGATGTAATCATCATTAAGATTGCATTAATAGGTAATGCGTTAAATTCTTCTGAATATTCAAGAAAATATTCAAAAATGCTTAAATTTTGACCCCTACACAACGATTACGATGTTCGGAGCTTAACTATGAACTTTTTGATGAAAGGGTTCAACAGAAAAGTTGTTATTCTTGAATATGTGCATCCGGAGCTTTAAATAAAATTTAGATATCCAAATTAGTTAAGCAGTTGTGAGCATTTGAACTTTGATGAAAATGGCGATTTTCGAAAAATGACAATATTCTATGACCAGTCACACATGAACTATGACAGACACATGATTGAAATGTACTGTCTTTAATACATGACATCTCTAATTCAAAATGAGCTATCAAACATAATGGTATCGTCAGTGGTTTACGATCAACAATTCTACCAGGAAAGTAGCCCTCGTAAAGTCTTAAAATCACCAAATTTTACTTTTTTGGGAATATGTCCAAATTGTGCCGAAACTATCAAATTTTATATGATAATGATATGTTATGAAATTGTTAAACTAGTTATGAGAAAGAGATGGCACTCAGTAACTCTGAAATAAGTTCATTAGTAACAGAGTTGTGCCCCTTTGAACATATAGTAGAAAAACACACTTTTTAAAAATGACCATTTTCAAGGACATATTTTAAAAATTCTAGGAAGAAATTTTAAATTCGGCCAAAACAGTCTTCTGGGGAATTCATTTATCTTCAAATTGAGCTATCACACATAGCTGTATATATTGCCGTGAATTAGGAGAGGTTTCAAAGACGCGTACCCTCAAAACCGCAAAAATTTCAGTTTTATCGAAATAGCAAAAACACTATTATTACGGCCGAAAACCGCTAGTCTGAGTCTGAGTCTGAGTACCTTAACCGGTTTATGAACTGAGGGAATATATACTTTTAAGGACAAACCTGCAGAATTCACATTTGAAAAATACCCTGCACCCCTCTATAAAAATGACCCCTACAAAATTGTTTCATTATAAGGCAACATCGTTTCAAATAATTTGAGTTCGTTAAAAATAATCTTTAGTGATAATTAGCTATTTTAATAAACATTTGCGAAATTCTTTTCATTTAATACTGTATCACAGAAGTTGACAGTTTATACAAATGTGTCATCTCAGGCGACGGTCGTCGCATTTTTCACGTGCACTTCATGGCTTTCGCGCACGTGTCATCGGGTGCGGCACACTGAAATGTACACGCTTGCACACAAAACTGCTCGACCAATGTCAACATGATCAAAGTTATCCCAAACACAACACAGTTTCTATATTTACAAGACTTTTTGCATATTCAACGTAAAACTACATTAATGAAAATATTAATATAAGTATACAGAAACCGTCAATTTTACACGAGGCAATGAAATAGTGTAATCAATTGGTCATGAAAATATCATTTTTTTTTCAACTGGCTCCGTAGCCAAATGGTATGCACACTTGGTTGCAAGCCGAAAGGTCAGTGGTTCGATCCCCGACTTTCGAGTGATGATATATTTGTGAAATTCTTATGTTGGAATTCTAGGATAAAATGAATTTTAGGGTGGGAAATGTCTGAGATTTAAAAAGAAATCAGTTTAAAAATCAATTACTAATGTTTGCGGTCTATCTGTGATTTAGAGACCTCATGTGGGGTCCCAAAATCCCAGATACATCTCATATAAGGTATTTAAATCACAGATAGACCTCATATTAGGTCTTTAAATCACAGATAGACCTAACCTAACTCACAGATAGGTCCTACCTCCAGGTTACGGAACGGTGTTTAACAAAGGGATGACGTCACCAGAGGTTTATAAAGAATGTAAGCGAATGATGAATTCATTAGATCGCAGTATGGTACAAAATAGTATTTTTCAGGTTTGGTATAGAATTTCTGCAGAAGAAAATGTGAATGCAGTCGTTTGAAAATGTATATAAAATTATATAAATCTATATACATCTGTAAGTCTATTATCTCTAACGAGCGGGCATTTACGGATATGTCTTGGTCCAGTAGGCCAGTTATAGTTCGACAAAAGTACTGTTCTTTGGCACGCAATGATATTTGTATACTAATTTCAAAATGTGATGTTCATATAAATGCGTTTTATATGAATCTTTATATTTCAGTTTCGACTGCAAGGTGATCTCAACTTAATGTGTTTTGAAAAGTTTATCGGGGAATCAAAGTGAAATCAAGATGTCGCCAGATTTAAAAGATCAAATATACTTTAAATATTGATAGAATTAAAATATGACTGACCACATGTTTGTCACACATACAATCATCTAATAATACATGTTCATGTTTTATCAATAACATATCCTATTTGTCCATATAAACGCTTAGACAACGTATGACAGTATTGCAGAAACCATGATGCCTTTATGATGGTCGTGTCTATAAGGCTGACCTCACAATCTCTGATTTACTTAGGAGATAAACCTACTGTTTATCTCCATTCTACCATGACCGTTTAACCATGGGACGTTTTTTCCGGATGCTGACAGTGCGTACAACGAATTACATTCGAAAAATCCTTTGTGACAACAGCAGCGATTTCGTACAAAAAATATTGTTGTTATACACAAAGTTTTCCCCCACCAGTTCTCTTTAACCATTTAAACAAATCTCATATATATATGTCATTTATTACGGGAGTTTAAATTTTGTTTTCCCAACATTTGTGTTCACAAAATCAAGACTCGTATTTCCTGAATAAACATAAACATATCATGTGACGTTCAAAATGTCTACGTCTGCCAGCAGCTGTGAATGACGAGCTTGAGGACTTGTATTTATTAAAATGAAGTGTTCCAGGTGAGGAGGGGTAACTGTCTCATTCGGGTAAGGAATGCACATTCTAGTTATACACGTAGGTGTGCAGATGATATGACATATGTATTTCTTATTTTGCATCAAAACGTTTCGCTCGGTTTTCATATCCGGCTGGCCATTGAGTCATTGCGTTTGCTCGCTTTCTCAACTGCATACGTGTCGCTATTTGAAGATCTTGTTACTGACGATGTTTGTCTTGCTAATCTATCATTAAATGTAGCTCTAAAACACGCTACATGAAAGATTAATTTGATTAGTATCAGTTATTTTGATTTCCACAAGTAGAGCACACTTAAGAGTCGGCCGTTTGTTTGGATAGATTGTGACGTCACAAGGTAGATGCGTCAATACGTGGTGAAGGGGCGCTAAAATCAGAGGAGGTTCAATCCAGAATTGATTACGTTTGATTTTTCTGGAGAAGCAATCAGAATCGAGTATCTAGCAATGTCATGGTAGAATGAAATACAAACCATTGATTATTTACCTACTCAAAATACACGATTGAATTTGCTAATGTCGATCACTTAGTGCCCAAATAACATAAAATATTCTTTTAAGAGGAACTGCCTTATAGTTCAGAACTATTTACATGAAAAGAAGTTACTGATCATGCCTGTAAAATGACAATGGTTTGATAAGCCGATTAATGTTTTTGCACCACCCAATTAACCAACATTAAACCATGTTCAAACTGATATTATATTTTAGCGGTGGTAGTGTAATTAAGTATTTTCTCCAAGGTAGATCAATATGACGGGTTTTATCGTCGTCACTTGGACAACCTATCTATCAGTGACAGCACGCTAGGGTAGAAACATCTTACACTTTGACGTTCTTTGGTAGAGTTGGTAGCCTGTAATGCAGTAAAGTAACTTTGTCCATGTTTTTTTAGGACAAAAGTGCGACTTCAATAATGATTACTCTATTTAACATAAACTATTATAACTGCAATTTATTATACCCCCGCTACGACGTAGTCGGGGGTATATAGCGCTCCGCGTGTCCGTCCGTCCGTGCGTCCGTCCGTCCGAAATCTTTTCCGGAGCTTATCTCGGAAACTATACCACCTGGAAACTTTAAATTTGGTATAGCGATAACCTACATGATGCTGTTGTGCCTTTTAGGGGTTTCAATTCCATGGTTCAAATAATTTTGGACATTTTCACCAAAAACGGTCCCATTTTTGGACTTTGTGTCGTTTCCAGAGCTTATCTCGGAAACTATACCCTTTGGAAACTTCAAATTTGGTATAGCGATAACCTACATGATGCTGTTGTGCCTTTTAGGGGTTTCAACTCCATGGTTAAAATAATTTTGGACATTTTGACCAAAAACGGTCCCATTTTTGAACTTTGTGTCGTTTCCGGAGCTTATCTCGGAAACTATACCCCTTGGAAACTTCAAATTTGGTATAGCGATAACCTACATGTTGCTGTTGTGCCTTTAATGGGGTTTCAACTCCATGGTTCAAATAATTTTGGGTTTTTTACCCAAAAACGGTCCGATTTTATAATTTAAAAAAAATTTATGAGTAAACTTCAATCCTAGTTTGATTTCACTTGTCTATATGGTTGGAAATCATGAATACGAGGTGATTTCCCATTTGTGTTTTGTTTGATTAGTGTCACATTGCTTTGTTCATGGAGCTGACATGCTGAACATTTCACACATTTACTGTGAGAGTGGGACATTTCCATTTCATCAATAGGTAAGTTATTATACTAGAATTTTATTTTCACTCATGGTGGCAACATATTTCAGAAAATGATAATCATCTTTAAAATCTTTCACTTCTTTAAACTTTTTTGAATTCATGAAAAATAAATTATTTATAAAGATTATAACTACAGTTTGATTGTAATTTTGAAATATTTATATTTTACTACTTTCTGAAATGTGATTTCTTTATATTTTACTACTTTCTGAAATGTGATTTCTAACAAGGAAAAGCAAAATATTTTCACTAAGCAATTATCTTTACATCATTATTTTGGAAGGTGTTATACGTTCCAATGTGCATTGCACAACAGCTTTTCCTTGTTTGTGGTAGAGCCTCCACGTGGTGCCACTGGTAACAAGGAACACCACTGTCGATGATACATCTTTACTTAATATAGCATTCCATAACTCCCACAACTCACTCATTCACAACACTGTCTTTACAATTGTGGGTCCTAAACATCCTCAATCTATTATAAAGAACATGAAACATTGGTGGTTTTCCATGGCTAAATCTACCACAATCTCATTTATTTTTTCTTCTTTTCAGGTAATAGATACTGATATGAAAGGTATTTACATCATTCCAAGAACTTCTATGCCTTCACTCCCTGCTTGTGATCGTGACACAAATACCATTTCTTGCATGCTTGTAGGTTCTCTTGGTGTCGGAAATGATGTAACCTGTAGATGCTGTGTGATGGTGCTACTGTAGTTGCATGAACTATACTCACTTCATTCTATTATTCACCCTAGACTACTCATATCACCTATTGCTGTGTGTGGTGCTGCTGTTCACTGTTTCCATTCTTTTCCTGCTGTTGCTGTCATAGTCAATTAATGCATTTTCTTTTTTCCCTGAGGGATCTTTTTCTCCTTGACAACATTTACTAGAGTCTACACAATTCTCTTAACTTTATTTGAACTGTTTTTCTGCAATGTTAATGCAAAACGAATGTACAGACCAAATGGGGTTTTACAATGTCAAGTGATCCGGATTCTCAGTGTATCCTCTCTTTTTTCAGATTTGGTGAACCGATTCAGCGGGAAGCTTAGAACAGGCTTGTTCCATTCACCTATACTGAGTTAATACAGGATGTGAGGTTAGTCCAGCTTAGTTACTTAGTCATCATCTTTTGTTAAAGTCCAAATACATAGCCTTTCACATTTCCATGTTTACTTCAATTTCACACATATCAGCTTAACTGAAACTGTACATACAAGTGTGCAACATATTTTATGATTATGTCTTAATGAAAGATTCCTTAATACAATGTGGAGAAATGACCATAATGTAAGTATGAAATGTATTTTCTTAACGCATGTTGCAAAGGTTTATTATGTATCAAAATGAATAAAGAACTCTTTCGTCAAATATGCTAATTTCTATTATGTATAAAATTGAATAAAGAACTCTTTCAACAAATATGCTTATTTCTAATGTTTTCCTTTCAGAAATGATATCAAAAGACAGACAGAAACGATTACTCGAGAGGCAGAGAAAAGAAGGGGCACAGCTAACATCTAGAGAAGTCTCTACTGCACCTCCCAATCAGCTGATTGAAACAGTAGTTCCGAGGAGGTTCTGAGAGGAGAAGCACCCATAGCACTGTTGGACCTTGTATGTTTGCGTCTCAAGACCCAGTTTCACATGCAATATGGACTTCTAACTCTTTCATATTTACATGCAAAGCAGTGTGCACAAGAGGCACTAACTCCCAGAGAAGTGATTCCTCCCAATGTCTTCGCAGTACAAATCCACTACATTGATAGACACTATGTTGTTTCATACCAACAAGACAGACGGATCTTTGTCCTGGATTCCCTGCGATCTCCAAATAGGGTGCAGCGTTTGTTCCCTCAGTTGCAGATGTTGTATGGAGCAATACAACATGGCTTGGTGAGACTGCATGATGTGCTGTAAAGAGAACCACAGAACCAGATGGCAACAGTTGACTGTGGACCATTTGCCATAGCCAACGCATACACAGTATTGTGTCACCAGGATCCATTCATGTTCAGATTCATGCAAAGACAGATGAGACATCACATAAAGAGGTGTTTGGACATGACTCGCTTTATGGACTTTCCCCTTGTGAGATTAGGGCAACCATCATCCAGACCCCAGCCCAGCGTCCCTCAGTCCTGGGCTGCAGTAGCCTCACAGAGAGACCCTCTAACTCAACAGCTGTGCTCTCAATTGTTCTCAACTAAAACATCATTCAGAGGAGAAGGACCGTGTTCTAGTAAGAAACCTAAACTAAACATTGGAAATATGAGTGGTAAAGAAAGGACCGACTTCATAAACAGGATTGCAGGAAATGAAAAAGGTTCACGTAACAATACATTTTCTTCTTCAGAAGCTTCAAGGAAAGCTCTTGCAAGACAAACAAGAACTCAAGAACAAAAGGCAAGAGACAGATCAGTTGATAGAGAAAGGAAATCTCTTGCTAGACAGACAAGAAGTAAGGAAGAAGTCGTGATGGACAGATCAGTTGATAGTGCAAGGAAATCTCGTGCTAGACAGACAAGAAGTGAGCAAGAAGTAGGCAAGGACAAATTGAGCAATCGTAAGAGGATGGTCAGTTCTAGACAGACAAGAAGTGAGGAAGAAGTAGACAAGGACAGATCAGTTGATAGGGGAAGAAAATCTAATGCACGAAAAACAAGAAATAAAGAGCAACTACATACAGACAGACTTCATGATGTACGAAGAAAACTTTTTGCACGCAAAGAACAGTCTTTAGAGGAACACTTACAGACATTCCAAAAAGAGATCAACAAGGGACCTACATTCATCTGTGGATGTTGTAGACGCCTCATGTATGAAACTAGTGTCAGAAAGGTTGCTGGTTTGAAATTGTCATCTGTAAATGATGAACTGAGGAACTTGTGTGTAGGAGATACAGGATGGATGTGCTCCTCATGTATTAACACTTTAAAGAAGAACAAAATGCCTGCAATGTGCACAGCAAACAAGCTGAAGGTTGCTGAACTGCCAGCGCCATTGAAATCCCTGACTGATTTGGAGGCTCGCATTATTGCTCAGAGAATACCATTCATGAAAATTTTGAACTTGCCTGTTGGTAGGCAGAGGGCAGTAGTTGGAACTGTTGTTAATGTTCCAATAGATGTTTCAACGACATGTGCCTCTCTTCCAAGATCAACGACCTCTTCCGCAGGCTTCATTCCATTGAAACTGAAAAGAAAGCAGGAATACACTGGCCATGTACTATATCAGACTGTCAGACCACAGGTGATAGAAAATGCCCTTAAATACCTGAGAGAATACAACCCTCTCTACTCAGATATTGTGTTGAATCCTGCTTGGCAAGAGGAGTTCATGGAAGATGATGAAGATCTGTGGCAGGCTTTAACTTTGGAAGATAACAACATGAATTCAGAAGAGACACTCCCTAAAGTCACGTCAGATGAAGCAGACAAAAGCACTAACCAGGAAACCAACAGTGTTATGTTTGATACATGTGTTCAACCGGAGGATGCAGTACCTAAAGGGAATGAAGTCTTCAGCATTGCCCCTGGTGAGGGGAGGCTTCCTGTACCCAGCATGAAGGACAAAGACAATGAAGTATTGACATTCCCTCAACTTTTCCCAAATGGACAATTTGGATTTGATGTTAACAGGGAAGTTCATCTTCCCTTACGCAAATATTTTCAATGCAGGCTGTTGAATGACGATACAAGATTTGCTAGGAATACAGAATATGTCTTCTATGCTCAGTATCTCACAGAGTTCAAGCAGGTACATGATGCTATCAATGTAGCTCTGAGAAAAGCAAGACTTCATCAGTCACAAAGTGGAAATGTTTCGGCTGGACTTCTTAAAAACAGAGACAAGCTCATGGACTCCATTCGCCATGACCAAGGATACCAGTTTCTGAAAAATGTAAGAGGATCACCAGCCTATTGCAAGAAAATTCTTTATGACCTACTTGCTATGATCAGATGCCTTGGACCTTTTACCTGGTTTGTGACATTGTCGGCAGCTGATCTGAAATGGCCTGATACCCTTTGTGTCATAGCTAGACAGAACAACATCTCCCTTGACCCTACAGATATTAAGAAAATGTCATGGGAAGAAAGATCATCCTTGATTCGCCAAAATCCTGTCACAGCAGCCAGACATTTCGATCACAGGGTCCAACAGTTTGTGACCCATGTTCTCAAGCAGGGAGTCATTGGACCAGTTGCTGACTATCTGTACAGGGTGGAATTCCAGCAAAGAGGTTCTCCTCATATTCACATGGCAGTGTGGGTCGAGGGTGCACCTACGTTTGATACATCAACCGATGAGGAGCTGACCTCTTTCATTGACACGTATGTCAGGTGTAGTGTTCCACAAAATGAAGAAATGGCCGATCTAGTGACTCTTCACAGACATTGCCATTCTGCAACATGTAAGAAGACTGGGAAAACATGCCATTTTGCCTTTCCAAGACCACCTTGTGATCACACGCTTATTTGTCGCAAGAAAGATGCATGTGAAGATTCAGGAGTTTCCAAGACAAAGATGACATCACACATCTTAAAGGAAGTTTTCACTGCTATGTCCAATCTCGATGTCACTGAAACGACTTCACTTGATGCCATTCTTCAAGAAGCAACTGCTGCAAACAACATCCATGGTCAGACAGTACATGGAGGTCTACAGCTGAGTGTGATGCACAAGTACTCTAGAGATACTGTCTCACATCAGTCTCTGTCTGCCCTCAGAAACAAATATTCAAGTCTCAAGTGCATCATAGTCGATGAGGTCTCAATGTTAGGAGCAAATGGACTTACTCGAGTGCACAAAAGACTTTGTGACATACGGGGCTCAGTTGATAATGATACAGTGTTTGGCGGTGTGTCATTCATATGTTTTGGCGACTTACAACAGTTACCGCCAGTGCTTCAACCCCCAGTTTTCGGCCTCCCATCTTCTCAAATGGACAGGTTAAACAAACCACTTTGGGACAATGTTGCCATCACAGAATTGTCCGAAATAATGAGACAGAAGGATGATCTCCAGTTTGCCAACCTTTTGAGGAGAGTTCGAAACTGGGATGGTCAAGATGCACACCAGAAGGAATTGGACCTGAACATTTTCAAATCTCGGATCATTGATGGCAGGAATATTCAATACCCAAAGGACACACTTCATGTATTTGCAACAAATGACCTTGTTGATCAATACAATGATAACCATTTGAAGACAATTGGAAGAGTCATCTACTCCATCCCAGCTCAGGACTCAAAAGTGGATGACAACACCAACAGAGTTTCTGTAGACATACCTGCAAAAGCTTCACAGACAAGTGGACTGCGCAGTGTGGTGGATGTTTCACTTCATGCCAGAATTATGATAACCAAAAACATTGATGTGTGTGATGGTCTTGTCAATGGTATGCAGGGCACTGTCGTTGGCTTCTATCCTGATCCCCCAGACGCCAGCTCGACTACATATCGTCCAGTCTTCATAATTGTGAATCTTGATGATCCTACAGCTGGTATACAAGCAAGGCAAACATACCACAGCATCCTGAGCAGGTATCGGACTGGAGTACCATTGAAGATGGAGGAAGCAAAGTTCCGAGTCGGCAAGTACCAAGTTGCTGAAGTGACCAGACGGCAGTTCCCCATTACATTAGCTTGGGCCTGTACGATCCACAGAGTGCAGGGAATGACTTTGAACAGCATTGTTATATCCTGCAAGAGGCGATTCAACCCTGGACAGTTTTATGTAGCCGTGAGCCGTGTGAAATCTCTTAGTGGGTTATATTTCCTTGACTTTGATCAAACTAAGATCCTGACAAATAAGGAGGCATC
The DNA here is from genome assembly GCA_936450465.1 of Gibbula magus. NCBI lineage: Eukaryota > Metazoa > Mollusca > Gastropoda > Trochida > Trochidae > Gibbula > Gibbula magus. Next base: position 51,314,023 of record OW388291.1, on the reverse strand, counting down.
ATCTGCTGAGCAAGTCATGAAACTCACACGGCCACTGGAAACTATTGATGTCTGGACATCTGAGTCAGAAAATGAAATCACCATCACCTTACTGAACATCAACTCCTTGAGGTGTCATCGCCAGGATGTAGAAGCGGACAAGCATCTGTTGGCTGGTGATGTACTAGCTTTCACAGAAACATGGTTGGACCCATCTATGTCCTCAGCTCAGTATTCACTAGAAGGTTTTCAAATGGCTAGACAGGATCGGCACTGCTGTTATACTCAACAGCTTTCAAGAGACAGTAGAAAACATGGTGGAGTACTCCAGTATGTTTCATCAAGATTGGACCTGCAATCGTTTCAACATGAAATCCGTAACCTGGAGTATCTGCACACACTCATCCAGACACCAGATCGAACTTTAAGCTTTCACATGCTTCTGATCTACCGTCCTCCATGGAACACTTTGCAGAACTTCTACTCTAGTCTGATGAAGGTTCTTCGCGTCATGAGCAGTGGTCCATCAGTTGTATTGGGGGATTTTAATGTCAACGCTGATGGCAATGGAAAACCATTTAAAGATCTCACCACTCTGATGAATAGGTACGAATACCACTTGGTAGAAACTGCAGCAACACATACAAGTGGTTCAAGAATTGACCTGGTCTTTGTCAGAAACTTGACTGCTCTAAAGGCAAGGTCGCTCCCCAGATACTACACCCAGCATACTGCTGTTCAGTTGCAAGTGTCTGCTAGTTGTTGAACACTGCTCAGAACTGTGCCTCATTACATTGTTATTGTGACTGCCTCCAAGTTGTCTTTCGGAAAGTGACCAAAAAAGAAGAATTGTGACTTATGCTGATACTGATTCTCAGCTCGAACATGTGAACAAAATATGAACATGACTGACATTGAGACCACTTCAAAGAGTATACATAGGAATATATATTGACCTTCAAGCAACTGATTGGAAGGTGAGATTCTGATGTAAAACATTTAGTTATCTCGTCCAGTTCACACCTATGCAAACAATTACATTTCCTGTTGTTTTCTATGTTATGTGCTGACCAAACCACATTCCTAAGCCTTATCATAATATATGATTTATGATTACATAGTTTAAAGAAAGGCGGTCAAACTACAGGCGGGGGTATGTGAGCTGCGCTCACTTTTGCCTTGTTAAATTTGAATTACTACTATATTTAAAATAAATTAGTATAACTATTCCTCATGTAGATGCACAATTATATATATACCCATGTAAACTAAAAAGAATAATACATAAGTAATTTTATGGATTTTAGGATTTTATGCTTCATAACACTGGATGTAACGTTTTCATTTATCAAAGCATAAACTTGGATTAAAACGTACTGTTATCAACTAAAACTCAGGAAAAACATCATTCATGTCATCAAAATAAAACAAAAGGGAATCTGAAAGCAATCGTTAACGATGTCATCACAGCTGGTAATGATGCATTTAAATGGTTAGTCATTTGAAAGAACCACGACACAGAAGTGTGAATAATTATGTTTATTTTCAGTTCTTTAAGAAATATCTTTCATTATGTGTTTGTTACCTGGTTTATTAACGGTTTGAAACGTGCATGTTAAACTGGTATAAATGTCCGATCTTGTCGATGGCATTTATACAATTGTTTAACTTTAAATTTCAAACCGTTTATGGAATCTATCTCTTAAAAATTCAAACTATGGAATTTAAGCGATTTTTAGCTCATCAGGCCTGAAAGGCTCGATGGGCTTATGGCATGGGATGGCGTCCGTCCATCCATCCGTCCGTCCGCAAACCTTTCTCTTTTTTGACTCTGTGGTGTCACGATCTCATATGTCTTTTCTAGTTTCCTTTCTAATGTTCATGTTTACTAGTCCTACAGTGAGTTCACTTTTCTCAGAAATAACATTGTGGTCAATTCATCTTCAAATTTATTCCTCCAATGCATTTTATCAAGTCAACAATTCTCAGCATTATATTCCATTCATACTTCTCATTTCACATTGATAGAATGTTGTAGGCATGTCCTTGTATTGTAGGTATTAAATTTGTATATTGATTGTGATATTTTCCCTGACGACATGTTCCTAATGAAGACGTTATTGAAGACGATTAACTGCAAAGTTAATAGAAAACTAAATCAGTACAGCATAAACTCATCAAATAAATACAAAACTTACTCTTACTACAAATTCCCATTCAAAATGTAAACAAACTTTATCTCAAGAAAAACTCCAAATTAATTACAAATGTACTCAAACTTCACTATATATATTATTAAATTTCAGAGAACCTTAAATTACATAAAATAAAACATTCTGAAATAGGTTTATGGAATACTATTACCTAATGTAAATAGAAAATTACCTCATGAAATTAACTTACTTTCTAGCTGTAATTTACTTCCAAAATGTTAATAATTACTTATATGAAATATGATATAAGTTACAAAAAGATGTTTTTACAACATAAATACAACATACCATTTTTGTTAGACCATAAATTAAAGTTTTTATTTCTCATTCTCAGCTCTCATTCTCACTCAAGTGACATCCATTTCTCAAAAAAAGCACATGTTCGAACTCTCTCAGCAAAAAGATAAGATCTGACTCGCTAAGGTTCTGAAGATGGAATTATCTCCCTTAGGATGAATACTGAAATGAAGTGCTCATAAAATATCTTACAGAAATGTTGTATGCTGACTACAGACTCCTTCTCCAGAACCAATGACTCCAGAGAGCTGAAATGTTATGTATTTTATTTATGTTAATTTAATTAATTAATTAATGCGAATTTCCAGTACGAGTCAATTTGGTATACCGTATTTATATAATAGTTTATACTTTATAACTGATTTAGTTTTCTATTAACTTTGCAGTTGATTTTATTCAATAGGAACAAGAAATTAGATAAATGTCTACATTATAGACATGTTTAATGTGAATCTATTTGAAATGAGAACTATTGAATACCCTTTGAAGGAATAACTTAAAGAGGAATAAAAAAATTACATGAGATATGTGAACTGAATATGACTGATGAAACGATAACATAGGACTATAAAAGAAGTAGCTACATGAGATTGTGACACCAATTTTCATCTTCTTCTCCAGTACAGAAAAATAATTAATTGCGGGAAAAACAACATCTTACATATACATTTTACTGTCTGTGATTCCATTGTCTGCATGTTATGCAATTGCATTGTGTTGACCTGGGGATGACCACTCCCTGGCAGAAGGATGGAAACTGATAGTAACACAGAGGTGTCAGGTAACTTTAAACTACCGTGCAGCGCTGTCTTATATTCTGTGTGTGAGACTGCTTTAGTCTTCCACTGACTCTAAAAAAAGAATTTATTCATAGAATATCACCATTTGTCAAATATTGAAAAGGAGCCTGTAAGAAATGGTGAAAAAGAATGTATTCAAAATTTTTCACCATTTTATTAAGTATTGAAATGGAACATATGAGAAATGGGATTTTCAAAAACTGAGGCTCCTATTCATTTTGTAATATACATGTATGTTGATATTTTCAGAATGCAAATAAGAATCAAAACAATAGAATGCAAATGTCTATGATATTTATAATGAATGGGGATTAATGTGTAACCAATTTTGATAACAAAAATTAGCAGGGGTCATGACCTAAAAAGTTTTTTTCAAATTTTCTTCTGCAGCCCCAGGCCATTATTGCAATAGCTGACAGTGGTGAATTATATGCAAAGAATTGTATATTCATTATTACATAATGTATGTACGATATTAAAAAAATAGTATTATCTCTCCACCACATTATACGTTTGATGCCAGCAATTTATTTCCAAGCTACAAAACAAACACTTGCACATATATTACACGAAAAACATCTTTGGCATTAATGCACATATTGTCATACTAACAATTACAAATAACATGTTTCTGTACAACTATGTGTTGCTTTTTCAAAATATATATATTGGCAAAATATTTTAAAATTGCTTTAATCGTTTCACTACCTAGATTCTTATTACTACATATCATATTCTGACCTTTGTTATAAAGCCCACTCCATAACACATCCCACTTAGTATCTCCTGATGAGCTACAGAGGCAATGGCTCTATTTTTAATCATTAAATTAGCGTTTGAAAATATAAAAAAAACTCTGCAAAAAGTGTAAGTGCTTGATAAAACAAATGTTTAGTATTGTCTCAGTTTAGGCGCTAAGCTCCGCCTACAAAGTACCACATCACTTACGAAGTTCACAGGAAATAAGATTAAATCATTTAATTTTAACATGCTGTATTAATCTAACTTTCAATCAAACTACAAATAATAACGTTTTTAAAAAGTTTAATCAAGAAAAGAGCATGTGATGGCAGTGTCATAATTGCGCAATGATACAGTACTAAAGTTGTCCCGCATGTGTTTTGTATAAACGTGTGAAGGATATCCTGGTCTTATCTTTAAAATACTACAGTGCGTAGCAATAAAATATAGTACGCAAACATCGGAACGTACTAGTGATTGTGTTTAACTAACAAGTCTTTTCATTTCGCTTTTGTTGAGTTCGCATCAGAAAGAGATGAAATTTAGAACATAACTTCATCACCGACTTGTCTTGCTGTAGTCCCTTTTTGGGAATCCCTATATCTATTTTTAGCCCAACGTCATTCCTCATTCGTGATGACCGTGACCGTTCATGATCAGTAATACTAGCTAAAGTAGACGGTAGCTGTAATTAAGGAAGGGTTATAATACTAGAACAGTTATCAGAAACATACCATTCAAACACTCAATACACAGGGCAAGGCCATAAAAACATTAGCCCTCTCAAAATTGGTACATATTTTCAGCTCTTTGCCAAATCCCCAGGATGACTTTATCAAGTTTCTTGAAAAGATAGTTTTTCAAATTTATATGGAATGACAAAAATGACAAAATAAAAAGAACAACAATGAAAGGATTAAAGGCAGAAGGGGGGCTGGGTATGGTTGATTTAAAAACATTTATTTAAGCGCTGAAATTATCCACTCTTAGACTTATCAGATAATAATCCTTGTCACATTACCTTTTAGTGAAATCTTCAAATATGGAGCAAATGTATTCAAACTTTTCAACATTTACAATCGTTACTGGAAAGATGTTTTTAAAGCATTGACTAACTATTGTAAAAGTTTAATGTGAACTCAGAAAATATTGATCACCTTTGTGGCTCAACCATACTTATAAAAGTCCATGCTTTATTATTAGACACTGGGCTGATAAGGGTTTATTGACTATAAAGGATGTATGTGATGAACATGGATGTATACCTTTTGATGAATTACAGTCAAAATACAAAATAAGAGGGACAGTATAAGATTTTAATTATCTACTTCATAACGTACCTTTTTCCTTTAAAAATATCATCAAATGGACAAGAGGCATCCCACCATATAATTTATATATAAACATTTACCAAAGAAATATTTTTAAGTTCTCAAAAGGATCAAGGTTATTTTATGATAAGTTAAATTATAAAAATGAAAAACTTAAAATGTTTTACTAAATGGGAAATGCTATTCAATGACACGGAATTCAACTGGCACAATATCTTTAATATTTATAGACATGATCTCAAAGATGTTAAACTAGTCTTTTAACTAGTCATTTACACCAAAAAAGAACCGTTGAAAGTGAATCTGATTGACTATGATTTATGCAGTTCTTGTAGTAATTTATGTGAGAGCACCTGTCATGTCTATTGGGATTTATGTCAAACCAAACAATTTTGGAATGATTTGGAACTTTGGATGAAAACATATTTATTTCAAAAACAAAAATACAAAATATTTAATTTGGTCTTGTACAAATACATAAGAATAGAGCCATGGGCTCTGGAGCTCATCAGGCTTTATATACATTAACTAATTCAAAATGTCAACTTTTAGGTGAGAGGTATAACACATAGGAATCACTTTAAATGGAGAAGATGAAATAGGTCTTAAGGTCCTTACCCCTCTGATCTATCTTTGAGGCCAGAGATAAAATCCCCTACAAATAAAATCACACTTGAAGATTTAATTCATTGATGTTGTTTCCTTTAAATTACCTCCCTTTAAAGAGCACATAAAACCTCTAGATGAAATAGCTTTTCAGGTTATGACGTCTTTGACCTATATTTGAGGTCAGGGGGTCACCAAATCCACCAATTTAAAATCCCTATTAGCCAAGGAGTCTGTTCACAACTTTTCAGCTCTCTAGAACTTTTGGAACTGAAGAAGAAGATGAAAATAGGTTTTTGGGGTTGTGACCCCAGTGACCCCATTTGGGTTACGGGGTCACGAAATCTACAATTTAGAATCCCCATTGGCCAAGGAGTCTGCACATACAATTTCAGCTCTTTGGAGTCATTGGTTCTGGAGAAGAAGTCGAAAAAGTGAAAAGTTTACGGACGGATGGACGGACGGACGCAGGACACCATGCCATGCCATAAGTCCATCGGGCCTTTCAGGCCGGATGAGCTAAAAAGGTGGTTTAAGTAAAAGTAAGAAAAATGGTAACGTGAAGTGGTAACATAATACACTACTGTCATTACCACTGACTTCAACTTTATTTTGGATTCATTCGAGTGACTTGAAACAGCAGGTACATGGAAGCACACCCCTATAAGCACAGTGAGGGATATACAGCAGTAAATGGCTGAAAGGAAAGAAAATTTAACTTTTTCAAAAATATAACCAGTGGAAATATAAAATAGTAAACAAGAACACAGAAGTAGCTTTTGATGAAAGCTACATGCAAAAGAAAATGATAAAGTCACAACACAGAAGTAGCTTCATTCATTCTAGCTTAGAATATGACGAAGTTAAACAATACAAAAAATCGCCAAAAATTCAAAAAATCACAAAATCGTGTTACATTTTGCACTGCACCCCTTCTAGTGGTGAAGAAGACATGTGCTAAATTTGAAAAGGATGAGACTAATAGTTTTCTCTTATCGATCGGACAAAAAGTGTCTTCAGACGGACGGACGGACGGACGGACGGAATCGTTGGTATTACTATATAACCCCAGACCTATTTAGGTCGGGGGTATAATTGCTATGTTTAATTCGGTTAACAGTACACGTCTCCAAGTTTTCCCTATGTTGCCTTGCAGGATTCACCAGTGTGAATCAGGTTTTAGTTTCTTTATTGAATCTGATCTGAAATGTCTTGTATTTGTTTTAAATGACTTATTAAAACTGTTCACTTACCTCAGTCACACATGTCTTGACCTACCCGTTGGCACTCACTATTGGAAGGTAAAAAAATACAGAATAATAAGCATATTATAAATATGTTTTAAAAACTCACTGACCAATGGGTAATTATTAACATTCATTTACATTAATATTTCATTGTTAGAACACATCAGAACATCTATTATAAACATCCTTGGCTTATTTTGATCACGCGTTATCGCATACACGTAGTTAGTTAATACTAGTATTTATAAAAAAAACTGTTATAAATTAGTTGATGCGATGAAAGTATACTGATGGGATATGAAAATGGAATCTTCCCTTTATGAATCTCAAATAAAGTTGTTAAGTTGATGATTAGTAGTCGATGAAGACAATCCGATGTTTTTTCTTTGAAGGTCGATCAATTATTGCCTAGCATTGATTAAGCATCTTCAAGACTCTAACATTTCAGGCGTTTATGGGTTGTATTAGAACAGGAGATGTGATTTACAAACACTTAGCTTAATTGACTATTTGTTTTTCAATGTATCATATGTCTTGTTCAAAGAAAATTGCAAAGGTTAAGACACACTAGTTATTGGAAAGTTAATAACTAAAGAATAAACTAACAAAACGACATTATTTAGCACAATACCCAGTAGGGATGTGGAATGAGTCAATATCAAAAGAAATGATATCAGGTAAGAAGGTTTTGAGAAAGAACAATGAAACATGAACGTGTTGCGTTCTTATTATGCAACACTGAGCGGGTAGTTTTTCTCCGTTTTAAAGATGAGTGGAGGTTATTTGGGTTTCAACTTCGCTTTCAAGGGTATTTTACTTACATCATGGCTGCTAATTTCTTTTGCAGGAAAAAAACCCCAGCCAAACTGATGTGCCTGTGTATTGCGGTGAGACATATGGGGGCACCGACTGGAACTAGTGAACCATGGATCGTACTGTGCTGTACTGTGTCGTTATTTCAAACGCGAAGTGATACAGCGAGTGACGTTCGTTATTGTATGTGACACCTATTGCCTCACCAAATTTTTCACGAGTAAAAGAACTACTATGCAACATATCAACAATAAATCAAGTTCAGAATGTTATGAACTATCAACTATGATATTAACACCACAAAATGTCAACAGTCATTGACTGAAAAATCACAACATCGTCGTTCACCGTAAAACGTGAAAAGAAAGGGAGGTAATCACTTTACAAAGGGAGACAATCATGAAAAGTAATTCCGGCCACACGTTAGTCACTGCAGTGAAAATATGACTTTCTACTGCTTATGTGCACATATGGATTATATTTTCATTGCTAGTTGTATAATAAATGCAGTTTCACAGTTATTGTTTTTAGCATTTGCACTGTTTGGATTTGAGTCACGGTTTCATATCGTCGTATTTCAACAGATTATATTAATTTATGAGTAAAATCAAATGGTATTTTCAAAAGCGAACTCAATATATTAAGTTGTCGTGAGGTGAGGGTATTTCACTAGTCTCGTGACATCTATTATTATCCTAGGAACACAAATGTATTGAACTTGAAACTTTCCAGAAACGACGTCAACATGGGGGCTTCTGCACTTAGTTAAAAAGTCGTAAAAAAAGTTAAAAAGTCGTATATCACACAAACCTTATGCATGTTTATGTCTAATCTTGTTTACCGAATAGAAATTCAAACAAAAATGTGTAGATTTGGCATTTATTTTCAAAAAAACTTTGACCTTTGTAATGTTATTGCTAAAATGTTCCCACAAAGCCAAGGTCGATGCAATCTCACTATATTGGCGCCAACAGGGCTATACTGCGAAGATCCTATTCTAACCTCTATAATAACATTTTGATGAAAATCACTTGTCTTACGCGAATATCGGCGAATATAACTCTAGGCGATGTCGTATGTTTTGTTAAAACATTTATAAAGGGTATCGATTTGTCTGGTGTCTCGCAAATACCTCTAGGAGACGACGATTGGCAAGTAAGGTCATGGTGTGAAGTCTTTAGAAATGGCAAACTGAAATGTCTAGAAAATTGTACAATTTTATCAATTCTACTTTTAATGGTAGAATGATAGGAATTACATTTACCTACTTGATAAATATATCAACACTGAATTATAATTATTTTCTGTGAGATCAACACGTGAATATCTCTAATGATTAACGATTTGCAGTAGTCCTAAGGGGCACCGCGGATGTTTAGAGACATTTAGAACAAAGATTCTTCAATATTTGCAATATATACTGGGCAAAAAAAGAAACGCATCACAGAAAATATCAGTTTTATTTATTCATTCTTTAAGATAAAAATTACCGAATAACGAATGCCTGTAAATGGAGAAAAAAATGGCAGAGGGGGTTTAACATGTGATTCCTGGAGACACTGATGTAATCGAATGCCTCATAGAACGTCATCGTCTGCGATTGTAGTAACTCAAAGTCAGTACCTAGTGTTATCCCCTCGAGCATGGAGCACTGCTCTGTATCTCCTGGCATAGACTGAATTAGGCAGCGAATCTGATGTTGAGGAATCCTTCGCCACTCATCCTGCAATGCATACATCAACTGCTGTCGTGTCTGTGGTTGCTGCTGACGCCGTCGTAGACGTCGATCTAACAGATCCCACAGATGCTCAATTGGATTGAGATCTGGGGATTTTGATGGCCATGGGAGGACAGTAACATTTGTGTTGGCGAGATAGTCCATAGTAAGACGTGCTGTGTGTGGTCTCGCGTTGTCATGCTGGAAAATTTCCCTTCTAACGTCGATGGTAGGAACAAGGTGGCGACTGAGGATTTCATCTCTGTATCGTATAGCATTCAGATTGCCCTGTACCTGCACGAGATCGGTTCTCCCATTCATGGATATGGCCCCCCATACCATGACACTGCCGCCACCGTATCTGTCGACCCCACGGATGCATTGTTGGATATAGCGTTTGTTGCGTCATCTTTAGATGCGCATTCGCCCATCATGATGATAAAGCTGGAACCAGGACTCATCACTGAACCATATCCTCCTCCATTGGACTAGGGTCCATCTTCGAACGTTCCTGCACCAGTGACGACGGGCAAGACGATGATGACGCAGCAGACGTGGAGCTCTACAAGGCCTCATTGGTCGCATGCCATGTTCTTGTAGGCAGTTTTCTCATCATCTGCGCCGAAACTCTGCGAAGTCCAGGAACGTTGTCGGCGATGTATGTAGCACATACAGTTCTGTTACGTAGATGGAATATCCTGATGTAGCAGTCCTGCGCAGGAGTGGTCACCCTTGGCCTACTGATCTTGGTCGGTCCTTGCTTTGACTCACGTTGAAGTGTCTTGCAACTGAACGATGGCTTTCCCCTCGTTCCATACGCCCAATTGCTTGATTTCGGTTTTCTTCATTAAGTCTTGGCATTTTGCAGGTCGCATGTAGAAAAAAGCTGAGAATTAATCGCAATGGGACTGATGCGTTCGAGCGCATCACATTGTTGTATTGACTAGAACTGATGATAATAAATCAAATTTAATCGATTTAATTTACACAGTAAAAAAAGTTAAGCACCCCCAAATTAAAAGTTGTATACCATTTTGGATTTTATGATCATGTTATTCAATTCGATAGACAGGCCAAATATGGTATTCTGGATGGGAACTGGTGTGGTTTCTGTTATGGAACGGGTCTCACGAACGGAGCTATTGGCATGCATATCATGCAACCCATGATTTCAGCAAAATGCAGTTTCACCCTTCGACTTACCATGACTAAATAAACGCCTTTTAAGGCTTCAATTACAGTTCAATACACAAAATTCATGATAAATGCCACGAAGGAGATTGCAAATTATTGGACAGCATTTAGCAGGTTTCTCGTACAAGGAAATTGGGAGAAGAACTGGTTACCACTATTCGGTCATCAGTTGTTTAGTGAGGAAACATGCCCAAACTAACCATGTTCTCGATCGACCACGTTCCGGAAGGCCCCGAGCTACCACATTGCAAGAGGACAGGAAGCTATTGCGTCATCAACGACGTCAACCGTTTGCGTCAAGTACTGTCATGAAACAAGCCTGGCTACCCTATAGACGTATCAGCAATCAGACGGTGAGGAACCGACTCAAAGCAGCAGGTTTAAGGTCTCAACGTGTCATCAAACGTCCAAACCTTACTAATCATCATAAACGGGATCGTAGGATGTGGTGTGGTGAGCGGCAGCGTTGGAACCTGAGGTTATGGAGACGTATCCACTGGTCAGACGAAAGTCGTTTCCTCCTCCATACCGTTGACGGGCGAATCAGAGTTTGGAGAGTCAAGAACAGTCGATACACACCAAGGAACATTCATCCAAGGGTTCCATATGGTGGAGGATCCGTTATGGTGTGGGGTTGCTTTTCTTTTGATTGCAAGTTGGATTTGGTGACACTACAAGGCACACTTACCGGCGCCCGCTACATTGCAGAAGTGTTTGATCCAGTTGTGAATGACCATTTTGATGATCACAGACTTGCAACTCGACCCCTGTTCATGGATGATAATGCTCGGCCTCACCGTTCACGAACTGTGACTCAACATCTGGAGAACAATGCTGTTTCTCGTATCCCCTGGCCAGCATTGTCTCCAGATTTTAATCCCATCGAGCATGTCTGGGACATGATTGGTCGACGTCTACAGAGAAGGAACCCTGCTCCACACAATCTAAGACAACTGGAGGCCGCACTTCACGATGAGTGGCAGCAAATCCCCATGGAAGAATTAAAGAACCTTGTCTGGTGTATGCCCAGAAGACTGGCAGCAGTACTTCAGGCACGCGGTGGCAGCACACGATATTGACACTAAATCGTTCCTAAGACAATGGCACGGGTTATTCAGTATGATTTCTTCATCATATTCAGCCGTCAAACTTGAAATGACAATACATTTACGAGTCTGTTTTTTTCACCATTTTTCAGTCAATTTTTGTTTCCTGTTTTTAGTCAAAAATGTCAACGAATAAAACAATTAATTACACTTGCTCCTGAAATTCGTTTTCCCCTGTGGGATCTTTAGTTTTGTTATAATGGGTCTCTGAAACATACCCCTATCAAAAAAAGGGGGTGCTTAACTTTTTTTACTGTGTTTACATTAATGGCTAAATTATTGCAATTTGAAAAGTTGATTTTAGTGATGCGTTTCTTTTTTTCCCAAGTTTAGTTATCTTGCAAAATCAATGTTTAATGTTTTTCTATATATTTACTAATTAATGGTGTGAAGATGTAAGCACTTGTATGCATCACAAGTAATTGACTTCTTATGCTAAAATAAAATTCATACCGGCGCAGTTTAATGCTCCCTTCTATGTACACGATAGATCACGCCAACTCGTCTTCTATTTCTTGAATAATATTGATACTGGTGCTGTTCAGCCAATTTGAACAGCATTGATATTGGTTTCTAGATTGGATTTTTCTCAGATATCAGTGTTTGTATCTCTTTTGCATCACACATTTATTGCAGTATATCATTCTTGACTTCCTTGACTGAAAACCCACACAGCTGGTATGAAGGGGTGACATGAGCCCAAAATCTAGGACTTTGATACCAAAGGGATATTATCTGATTAGTATCCGGAGCCAAATATAACAGGTTTTGGACATTTTGGCTAATACATAAAGCAGGAATGTGATGAATTTTCATAGCATTTAATTCATATAATACCTTATATACCTTCGTTGATTGAAGGGAAGTGAAACTAAAATGATCACGGTTCGATGATACAGAAACTAATAATGGTAAGGGTTCAGCTTCTAGGTAAAAATATATAATGCATTTCAAATCTACATAGAGGATATCTGTCTTTTCTTGACTAATACCATGTTTGTCTCATCGAGTGAGGTAGAACGTTTATATTTTCACAAGTGGCGCAGTCACGAGTGAAAATATATATAACTTTTCTGCCTCATGGTGTTTGTCAAGAATTGACAGATATTCTATTTATCATATGATGTTCTCCTTGTAATTACGCCAAATCAGGGTCGTTTTCCTGTTGAGCGGCCGCTAGGAAGGGTCCGTCGCCACAGTAACACTGTGACGTCATGAGAGAATTCGTTACGGCAGACCATTTTTTTATGACGTTAAACGCTTGAACTTACTCAACCATGGTGAGGTCACTCATTAGATAACAATGAGTTGGTTACACACATGTGTGAAACCACCGCGTGCTGCCGTAACGTCATAATCGGGGCGTGACGTCATAGGCCTTTGTTGTTGACGTCACAATGTTGGCCGCGCGACTGCAATAGCGGATAACGTATTTGCAAGTGAGCGTCACTAACAACGATTTTCTTGAAATTCAGCACTATTTACATCATTGATTAATAAATAAAACACTAAACTCTGTCCCGTTTGATAACATGTTTATGAAAATCGTGAATGGCATCGGTATTTAACTCGCTTTCGCTCGTTAAAATACACAACTATTCACGCGTTTGGATTTCTGTCAGCAATAATACAAGCCATCGTTAGATAGGCTCAAATGATATATCCTAGAAAACTTAGTTAAGCCAAAAAACACCTCACCCTGTAGTTGACGCTTGAACTAAACATATATGTTTATCGTGCTCATTTGTAATTTCTTTATTTTGTAATATTCTTCGTGTGATTCCAGGCTGATGAATAATTGGTGTCAAAATCAGTGTCGAATTCATGTCAATTGTCACAGACAGGATGTTCTATCATACCAGGATTCTTCACCAATACATTTTTTAATGACATCTTGTATGCAAAGAACTGTGAAGGTATGAAGGTATATTTTCACAGCCGTTGTTACTGTCTTTTTGCAGTTTCTTGTTTAAAGTGGGCAATTAAATAAATTTCTAGACGCTAATGGCTGCACATTAGCAGCTATTACGGGTTGGTAACACTCATACATATGTACATCTTTTCTTTACCATCGATATTCATCGATAGACACTTTGGATGAACATTTTAGAATATGTATGTAATATGACACACTTACTGCTTTATTGTTATTAAGCATCCTTTTTATGATGTAGTTTGGTATATGAAGTATCAATTAACATTTCGATGTAATAATACAGTTACTGCTTCACAATGTGTATGGTGTCACAGTGTATATGAGTGGGAAAGTATTAACATATAATATTCCACCAATCATTCACCCATTCAAACAAATCATTTGGTTGATCGATAATAGAATTGACCTTTGAGATCAGACAGTTGGCTTGCAGTGTCGAGATATTTTATAAATGAGAATACAAACAATTATAAAAGTTCTTTTCTATCAACACGTTTCTCACAGAACATTGTCAACACCGACGAACACATATTGTCTCTAGTGGACAAAAGTTCAGAATTAATTGGGCAACTGATTTAACAGAATATTGACTTGGCTTGTGTGTTGCATGTGCTGTCATGACAATAGACATTGTTCAAATAATGCTAATCCTGTCATATCACACATCGAACCATTTGGACTGTCAGAAGCAAATGATATCACGTTTCTACTCGTGTTGGAACGATTTGGTTTATTTCCTTAAATTAAACAAATAAAGGATATTCGACATATCCCTTGAGTAACCCTCTTCACATGTACCCGCTCGAGTGAAAAAGAGTGCTTATATACTTGACAAGCATAGTTAGGGATATGCATATTTTGACATTATGTATAATGTATAAAACGAACACATAACAATCATAAAGAATCAGTTATATGGTGAGAAATAGTTAATTGTTCTATTTGTAAGTTTTAAGTAATATATTAGTAAATGACATTCCTTCTTTCAAACGAGCATCAATGATCACCTTGCTTACCGCGGTCTTCTTATTTAAAGTCTTATTTCATTGAGCAGAATATAATGTTATTGAACGTAATACAATTTCGGATCCTATTTAAGCTGACATGCCATATACTAGAACTAACGCGACAACTCTCTTAAAAGTGTTAGTATTGAAATTGCATTATCCTCTACATATAATTGTTCCCTTTTAGTTGGTTCAAAGTCGGATATTTCACTTCCAAATATAAACTTGTACGGTTGCATTCTCATTAAAGCGCAGCTCCCGGATAAAATTGACCAGAATTCGTTTGACTAAACCAAGCTACTGTGCATGTGTATAACTGATAGTGAAATTCTAATATATGATGTATGAAGGTATAATGGCAATGAGGAAATAGCTAAATCTTTGTTTTGGTACCTCATTATGAGAATAATTTATGATCCGAAAAGACATGTTAAATTCTGGATTTCACTACTTCAGTAGGAGTCCTTGTCCACTGTCGACACGGATTGATTTCGGTAAATGAGTAATTGATTTCTTTCTTCTTTTGAAAATATAAATATTACTTGAATTTTCAATCGAGGAAAAGAACATTGTCAGTCTCTCAGAAGCTGGCTCTCGTCGAGTGTGTTTTGCATATCCATTTTCGATACGCGCTCACAATCTTCCAAAGTGATTAATATTTTTTTCTGGCCCACGGGGATGGCCGTATCCAAATGTTGATAGCCCATAGTAATTGTTACAAGCGTCGGGCAGAAGGACTTTTGATTTATTAAAAAGGTCAATTAATGAGAACTTGCACTATTCCTTTGGTAAAATGTGAATGTGAGCATGACTCGCATTTTTAAAACACATTCTTTTATAATTGATTAGTCTTCAACTTCAGGACATTATTTTTAAAATATCGAAAATCAATTTAGCTCCAATAGATCTAGTCTTTGCTTTCAATTATAAAAAGGAATCATCGAATGTAAGACAAATATCCAAATTAAAATTAAAATTTCAATATATAGTAGAAATTACTACTGTACTTGAAAAATACAAATTAGTAGCCATGAGTTAGTGATCATGAGTGCATATGCATATTTAAATTTTCAAAGAAATTGCTTTCCATTAAGGATTTCAATATTGTTTTGATAATTATGTATTTGTCTGTGATTGACTGAGGTTGTAGAGGTTTAGAATTATTTCACTTGGATGACATACACATATCAAAGGTCCTAAACGAAATAAAAAAAAACATGTTATGAATTAATCGTGTGCAAACATATACAGCATCCAGACAGATGTATTATTGTTGTTACAGGTGATGGTAGTCCATAATCCAAGAGAACAAAACAAAAAGACATTTTGAATGGACTCTATGTGCAGTAAAATGCCTGTGATCCTTTGATTTCAGCAAATGATATATATAAACATTGTGTATAAGAAGTGATATATGGTGATTGTGTGAAATGATATCCAAATCCCCTTCTCTTCTTTTGGATATAAGAATGTGCCAATGTGAACATATTGTATTCAACTTTGCAGCAAACCTGGGATGCCTGATCATGCCTTAGAGATAGTCTACACAAAAAAGTGTAATAGTAAATCAAAATAATATTCAATTTAATTATAAGAGTAAATAACATAAAATATTTACAAATTATTCAAAAATAAATTGTATAATACCAATTAATTTCATGTGCACTGTTCTTATGTAAATAGGAAAATTCAAATACTTACACAAACTAATTTTCAATACATGTATACACAGTTGAATAAATTTAGTTATATGTTTTTACACATTGTTACACATATATTTCACAGAAATAAATCTATTTGTCCCTTTGGATAATTCTATTTACAAACTTAAGCATTTGCATTGTGATGAAGTATTTGTTTTTATATATCTGTAACTGAAAATACAGGTTAGGTAAATTTGCAGATGTTATTTATAAATGTCTGAATGTTCCATTTGATCAGATATATATACTTGACAAAATATAGTCAGGAAAATATTATGTAAAGTTTGAAATGAATAATAATGATCTTTTTATTAAAATAACATATCAATCACAAACAAATCCATTATTCTTACTTATTTTATCCACTAAAATACAGATCAGTTAAATACAATATGTTCATTCTTTCTTTCAATGTCTTCCAACATTTATGAAACAATATCACTACAATTAAATTATTTCTATTACAATACACTATTCCTACAAATAAAATTGGGTACGAGTTCAGCGAAACGTGTGGATTTAATTTACATAGGAGTTATTTCGCCAAAAATGAAATAACCTATATATTATAAAATTACAAAATATTTAACTACACGCATACACCATTAATGATTTATCTAAAATACGTAAGTTCGGAAATCGAGATTTCTCCTGTGTTTTCCGTAAAACAAGATGGCCGACACGTCAAAAAGCGACGTGAACAGACAGACAGACTTTGTTTACGATTTGCCAAAGTTTCTCATAATTTCAATGGTAATTGGATGCGAGAATATGATGTTAATTAATTGACTGACATAATTTTCGTGTCTTTGCAAAGAAATTGGAGCAAACGCACCCGGGAGTTGCGCTTTAATGAATGTCACAGAGATTCCATTTTTGAGAGAACGTTAAACTTTATTGTGATAGATAGTCGACATAACTAGTTCAGAAAATTACAGGTTATCAAATCGTACTACTCTACTCGTATCATTCTTGCTTTCACATTACATTGATTGCCTTCTCAAAGTGTATCCCTAACTTGCCAGGGATTTTTAGAAATCTTACGTTTGATCCGATATGTATTAAAGATTCAATGTAAAAGTTGTTAGGAATTCAGACTAATCAATATCTGAAGATCGCTCATGTCTCTCATACATCAGCTCACCGTTCAAAGAATAAAAATTGAATAAGAAAAGAAAGTAAAGAGCAAATTCAGACTTAGAGCCTAAATGTGTGACATGACCGGATATTCATGACTAATGTCCAAATGATGCTCGAATCAACGGACGTACATGACTGAACAAGATTCTGCTTTCAACTGATCATGTAGAGATCAATTATCATTGATCATGTTGCGATCAATTATCACTGATCACCACTTGACACTTCTGAGAATATATTTCTTTTTGAAGTCGAGTAAATCATCTGATATCACAGCAATCTTAGGAGCATGTAATCGTTTGAATTGACACATTTACAATTTATTTTGCAAGTCTTGGCGAGCTAAATACATAGTGTTTATTCCTAATTCGGGATATTTACCATCCCAAAACACACGAGCATGACTTCTTTATCATACAATGTCATTCTTAATTCATTTTGCGCAAACCAGTTTGACAACATTAATTTCAAAGTTGAACTTATCTTTCAACTATGCGTATTGGTATATGCAAATAAACGGTAAAATGACACAAATTAATGCCTCCTAAATTATGCATTCAGTTAAAAACAATTGTTATTTTGGCATGATCTTAATTTTCAATGTTTGAATACTTTTCAAAATAGTTTTTTTGGCCTTGGCATCTGCAAATATAATGCATTTCGTCGGCAAACACCGGAGAGAGGAGTTACAGTGGTAGGCCTAGAACTCAAGTGTATCAGCTCAACAAATCGAAAGTTATTTTTCATATTGGAGGTTCAAGCCCTCATGAATTTTCACTTTGCTTTTTACCTTATTTGTTTAAGTAAAAATAAAACTCATTCATCCATGTCAGTATATAATTACATTATTATGTATCTTATATGTTCAAAGCTGCAGAGTATTAGGCCTATGTGACAATATAAAAATATTAATACTATAATTTCATTAATTACTCATGTTTCATTTTGAATTAATGAAGTTTATTATTTACAAGGTGTATTGCTTAACCAATCTCAAGGTAATTACATCCAAAGGACTCTCTACAAGTTGCATCCAAAACCGCACATTTACGGACCTACTACGGTAGAGAACTGAGGAAGATAAACGCTTCTGATAAAAGTGGGACCGGAACAGATCAAGTGTACCCCTTCACTTGGTAATTCTTTCCACTCGTTGATCCATTCCTCAGATGTCATGTTCAGCAGAGGCCATCTTCAAGTAACACGGTAAAGATGTACACCTATTATGCAAATATATATGATAGAATGTGTTTTTTGACTCAGGCCTAATCAAATAGATGAATAAATACACAAGATCTGAAGCTCCCGAGGCAGCCCATAACCTGGCTCCGCCACTTAAACACTAACTTGTTGTGTGACTCTGTGTGACTGTCTTTATGTTAATGATTTCAGTTAAAGAAAGAGGCAGTATCTGTGCGAAGGTGTATCAGGCTCTGAGGGTACTACAGATGGCCCTATAGCAGAGGTAAGGAAGCATACATACTTATTGATTGAGACAAAGGAACATACATACATACATACATACATACATACATACATATACCGATTTCTGACCCAACATGTAAAAACATTCAGTGTGATTTGACACTGAATGTATCTATTATATTCCTTTTACACATAGACATACATATTCATATTGCAGATTTACCTGTAACACTTCTTCGTGTCTTCCATTGACATAATAGTCCAATAAATTTTTACTTTTAACATGATTGCTTAGTCATATACTACAATTGCATTTTCACATTGATTAATAAATTCATAGATGCACTGTTGTTTTTAAGACATTTTCATTTATAGGAATTTAGACCCACAGTTCTCTGTTCGTTCCTCAATTTCAAATCCTTATTATCTTATTAATTATAAATATAGGTCACGTGACCTTAAATCCAAAATGGCCACCAAATTTTCGTTAAAATCAGTTCTAAGCCAAACAAATAGTTATATGCATGAATTTAACCAGATTTTTTTGGTGGTACTAAATTGTTACCAACAATAAGCATGCCTGCAAAACCGACACTGTTAACATTAGGCATAACGGATCTAAACTATTGAATATATGAACATGATCATCGTATCAAAAGGTTTAATTAAGCATGATTAAAAGAGATATGAGATGTCAAAGATAAAGTCCAAATTCCGACATATAGGTGTTCAACTTGCAAATAAAATGACAATGAAATAGAGGGGATTTTTCAATAGTTTTCAGTTTTCGACCAAATAAGTCTTTGTTTGACAATGATATCAACAGCCAAAAATGTTGTGGTTTTGTTTAAGAACCCATTAAATTAACTTGGAATATCTGGTAGAAAAAAACTTGGTGATACTTAATTAATGCACAGGTATTTACTTATTAAGACACAGCCACTGTCTTCAATGGATATTTTGGGGCGGGCTGGAGGTCCCGGGATTGTGCTCACCTTTGATCTCGTGTGGTGTCACCCCATTACCCCTACAGTCTCATTACCCCTACACTTTTTTCCATTAAAAAGTGTAGGTGAACTGGGGTGTCTTGAATAAACATTGTGGATGATGCATCCTCTCTGGTTTGAAGTGGACTCACCCAAGCTGTGTTATAACACTACATGTATAAGTTAAGTGAATGCTTATTACTGAAAGTTACATAAAATATTTTTTTTTTTAAATTTAAAAAGCTTAGAAATCTAACAGTTAAATGACTTAATGAATTACATTAAAATAGTTTAGTCGTAAAACTGTTCAGTGCTTAACTTCTTAAAGTCCAAGTTTGAAACAGGATCTTATAGCGTTTATCACAGCAATTTCAAAATCTGTTTGGATGAAGGATGGTTGAAAGGACTGGCCAAGTTTTGTGTCCACTAACAGTTTCAACTGTACAAAAAATCAAGAGTTTTTCTACGTCACCATCATCAACAACCAGGAAATCCCGTCCAAAGTGTAGCGATATCCATCCAACAAAACTTGTTTTCCACCCCTCTGTGATATAACATATTCTACTCTCCTTGCAAACGCCATGTTCAAATGTGTTTAAATTCAAAAAACCTCTTAAATAGCCTACATTCTAATGTGAGTAAGGAAGCTACATGTAGAAGCTGGCAGTGGTTTTGATTGCATACAAATAGCCAACAAACACGGTCACTTTCACGATTACCAAATCAAAGCTTGTGCTCATTGTTCATTTCAGATAAAAACCTTCCCCAGTAATGAACCAAGCCCTATTGCTAATTGGGTGAGTTCACTCCTAAACAGGGGAGAACTAGATCTTGTGTCTACATGTTGTATGTATAACAACACTTTAAAGCACTTGTCAATCTATGAATCGACGTCAATGACAGTTTATATAAATCCTCACGAGATGACAACCATGTACAAACTAGGAATTGACTCTATACCCGGCAATTTTAACAAATAGGTTAGATAACCTGACAAACACATTCCTAGATTGTGAGCATTCTCAGAGTGTTACTGTCGAACAATCTGCAGATTGTTTAAACAATGGTGAAATATTCCTAGATTGTGAGCTCACAATCTGCAGATTGTGATATACCCTAGATGGTTCATAACATATACAGTGTATCTAAATGTGTCCCATAACTCATATATTGGCATGTTCATTTTCACACGAGTTCGTTGTTAAAACACCATGTGTTGGTCACATGAATAAGTGCTGACACGGTGTTGCAGGTTCTACAACGTGGAGTATAATATAACGAAATACTGTGACTTTGTGTCCTAGCATCCTCGTAACATGAACATGTTGAATAACCATGGTGCACCTAGTGGCTGAAATAAGCCATACTCCGAAATGAGTTGATATTGGACAATATTTTTATTTTGAAGAGTGATATAATTCAATGAATGAGTGAAAAAACGCATATGCGTGCAAGTGCGTGTGTATGACATGCATATCATACACATCGCTTGATTCTGCAGACATAGTCAATTCAATAGAGAAAGAAGAGAAACAAAAAAAATAAAACTGGTCAAAGTATTGTAGTGACCTTCAAAATAAAGCCAAGGTCACAAAAATCGACTGGTTTCTGTGTATTTCCAAAATGAAGACTGGTACAAAATTTGAAAACTATAGGTGCAGCAGTTCATGAAGAACCACCCGTAACAAAATGTCAGCATCGTGGTGACCTTGAAATTGAGGTCAAGGTCACACAAATTGACTGGTGCCTGAGTACTCAGTAAATGAAGATAGTCCCAAATTTTAAGACTCAAGCTGCTGCTGTTCATGAGATGTCGCGCTATAGTTATGGGCCGGATGTCAGACGGACATACGGATTTTAATACCATGTCTCCAACTCTGTATGTATGTATGCAGTATGACAGTATGGCAGGAATAACGTTGTGAAATTAGTTTTTTAAAACAATTAGTTATTATATTTCTAATGTCTAAATACTACCCCTGAATCAATAAAAAAGAATATAAAACGAATGTACATGGTTAGGTTAAGCCATATGTAGGTCCATTTTCCATCGACCGGCCATTTCAATGTGTTCACATTAAAATGGCTGCTCGAAGGTAGTTCCAGTGATCTGACTGATGTAGCGAAACCTGAAGACTCCAAGTACATATAGAGTGACTTAACGATAGAATGGTCAACTGTCTTGCTGTCTGAAGTCTCATGAGCCCTACACATCTACCGCTGACACTGAAGAGTTCCATTCCAATGACTCTTTATACCTCGCATTATTTTCTTCGAATACGGATATCCGTTTTCTTTGCATACGGCTTATCGGGTCGTGTAATGAGATGTCTTATCCATTAATGTACCAATGTACTGTATAAACTTTAATAATAAATCGCAAATCTGAGAAAACATAACATGCAAAAAACGTGATACAGCGCCGCTATCTGCTAGTCGTTTCTCCATCGATATTTGGCAGATTCACTATATCTGATAAACTGAAATACAATCTAGCTTGCAAGTGGCAAGACCCTTCTGTCTAAATAACTAATTTACTGTGAACTGCGTTTACTCTCAAATACGTTACTGGTCATGCCTGAAAAAAACGACAATGGTTTGATGAGATGATTAATCATTTCACCCACAGCAAACCAACTTCACAGTAAAAAACCTCTTTCAAAGTGATAGCGTATTTTCAACGGTGGTAATTTACCGAGAAGCTATTGATATTGTCTGAAGTATTTCCGCCCAGGTAGATCAATTTTAGGATTTTTATCCTCGTCACTGGGACAACCTATCTATCAGTGATAGCACCCTAGGGTCGTAAACATCTTACAAAGTAAATTGGTAGGTTTTAATTCAGTGTTACGTAGGTGGAGAACACACTTTAAGTAAGATAGCTTATATAGTAAAGCAAACTTGCAAACTGGTTTCCTCGGTGGATCTCCTTACCAATAGTGTCATCCCAAAAATAACATTGTAACAATGTTTTGTTACTTCTAGAGAATATTTATTTATTGTGCTCCATAACTTCTTATGAGTTTAAGATTTGTTGGAAACTTTAGTTTAATTTTTGTATGCATTGTCTTTAAGGAGCAGCATTGTATATAAATTGTATCTATAGGGATAAACATATGTCAGTGATCATTGAAAACATAGAACAATGATTTCTTTATATCAAAACCACGTACAATTTTTTCAGTGTCCTACTTGAAGCTGTTTTGAGGTGTCTAGGGATGAGTGAACTACCCTCACTTCATTTAGTTAACAATGGCTCATCACTCCAAAAAAATAGAATAACAAACTCGGAGAGTTTTTATTTTCTTTCTTGGTTTACGTTTTGCATTATCAAATGCTTTATGTCAATACCTTAACGAAATTCAGAAATATATACATATTTAGATTCACATTTCCTCTTTTATTTACAAATAGGACAAACATAAAGTGTTTTATTGTAAACAAGGTACATTGAAATAGCGAACTATTCTATCGTGTTTGTTCTCGCCACTGACAGTTAAAAAGAGAATGAATATGTATATTTATATAGCAATCAATGTATGAGAATATTTAGTCACAGGACACATCTATATCAGCATTCGATCCTGCAAACCTTTACGAGACAAGCAGAACCACCTAGGTATTAGTAAACTAATAGTTGTCTCTTGGGAGAGGTCATCAGTGATTATATCTTCCAGTTTCCATAGCATTGGTCACAGCTCTGCAGTACATGTATATCACCCAATGAAGTTCAATTGGGTTGTGTATAAATGTTCCTGACTCTAACCTGTAATGTGAATATACTCATTGCGATTATATATTGCTGTTTATTAATCTTAATCATATTTTATAAGCAACACTGTTATTTTATAAATGAAACTATTTTAAACTATTGATTTTATATTGTAGATATATATGCAGAATTCAACATCATTCAAGATATTTATATTTCATGGTTTACTACCCAACTTAAAATCTAGTGTTTTCGTTGATCCTCTACAATTACTAGCCTTGAAAAGAACATTTTGATCTGATAGTTGTATTATAAGGATTCAATGTAAACTTCGTTTGAGGTATTAATATCTGAGGATAACATAATGTCATCAAAGAATAACACTGTATAATATGCCAACATTTAAAAGCAAGTTCTCAAGCAAGACTCGGAGACTGAATTAGTGACATGACCGTATGTTCACGTCTGATGTCAAATTCAATGGACGTATACATAACTGAAAAATAGTGTATATTGTTAATACATATGAAGACAGTAGCCCATGTATTTGAACCATAAAGAAGTTATGACCATTGTGGGTTTTAAACAAATCACATATTTGAATTTTCATCATATCATATAACAGGAAGGTGTATTTAACATGATATATATATTCTTTATGGCACAACATATTCAGACATTTTCAAACCAAATCAGATATGTCAATGTAACCAATACACAATTTATCGAAGATGGTTAAATATATATCTTTCAAAGTATAATTATAATTACATCAGTAAACACATTTTTATAAACTACCTTGTTTCTTACAATATAATAATGTGTTGGTTGTTCTTCAAATAAACATATACAATGTACTATCTTTGGGAAGATAACGAAATGAAGATAAGCATAAAGGTATATTATTCGATTGACTGTTTTGACACATATGCCCTGCAGTACATGGCATCACAGTGCTTTAACATCATCGAGTAATACTTACAAAATGATTTGGTTACACTAATTTCCGCGATTCTGATTGGACGAGAGCTCTCAATAACCTGCTGCCATTTCTCGATAAATGCAGATAAAATGTGCAACCATACTTCGTGCATTCATTCCTTGTGACGTCACAATCACTTGGAACAAACGGTCGGGTCAGCCGGTTCTTACAACTGAGCGAAACATGATTATTGAAAAAAAGAAAACATACGTCATATCGTCTTCACTACGTCGATAACTGAAATATATACTTTTCTTTTCCGAATGAGACAAATAACTCCACCAGGAACACTTCATTTTAATAGATACAAGTTCTCAAGCTTGTTCGCTCACAGCGCTTCACTAACAGTAGCCATGTTTGAACGTCGCGTGATATGCTAATGAAGATTAATCCAAAATTGCGGCTATCCGATTTTATAAAATGTATTGCTGTTATACTTCGATAGGGGTACAAACATGTAAAACAATCCTGAAATGACATCACACTTCTATGACATCATAAACATAACGTCACAATGCTATCACATCAGCGCATTGGAAATGTAATGGCAGTGATATGATCAGAGATGTACAATTTTCATTGAAACATAATAAAAAAAAGATTTCGAATGATAATTAAAAACTCACCCTCATGTCTTACCGTTGATAAAAGTGAAACATATTTTCGGCAATACTCGGATATTTGCAACTTTTATCAACTCGTGTTGGTATATTTGATATCAGATGACACTTGGTTTTGATTGTATATATACCCCATGGTTTGTTCTAAAGAAAAGTTAACTAAAAAATAATGAATTGAAAGGACTCATCGTTAGGTTTTGGAAGTAAATACAATTAATTCCAGTGATGTAAGTAAGTTATGGTATCAGTCCTAATCAGATGGTAAATATATTGAGTGACAGGTCCTTGAAGGGCATTTAGAAGTGGCATGCATAAGAACAGGAAGATTAAAGATTGAGTGACGCAGGAATGCGTGTATGCTTGCAGAGGAATATTTTCAGTAATTGCTAAGGATTGTGTTTGTAAGTTTCATCCCTTAGAAATATCATCGTATCACCAAGGTCAATAGCTGTGCACAAGTATGGGGAACCCACACATTTTCACTGAGCACTTTGATGATTCGAACACAAAACGTTTAGTACATGTAGACATTAGAATATACACAGACAAATCTGATTGTAGTTAAATGAATGAATGTATAAAGTATGAATCTTGATTTATCTGCAATTTAGTTAGTTCTTTCATTAAGGTGTATTAAATCGTGAACTGTATTATGAGTGCATACACCTTTTAAAACATTCGTGAAAGAAATAGTTTATATACACACTGGTTGTGATTTTAAATCGATTAAAATCCAGTTGGGAACGCTGTTGAAGAAATGTGGCTCCTCTAGACTATCAACAGCCGCTTCCACACCCTCCAGCACCGTCAAGGCGAGCGGATCCCACTTATCAGTGTGACATCAATACATTCATTGGATAAAGAGCTTTACATCAGTCTCAATTAGACTTGACATTCAAATACTTACAATTGATTGTTCCAATGCCTTGTGTAGACTAACAAAAAGGTTATTGATATTTGTACAAGTCCAGAGGGCAGATTGTCCATGGTATACAGAAGATATCCACAGTGCTAAATGTGAACGGCGTCGTGCAGAAAAGAAATGGCGCAAGTCAAAACTTGAGATCCATCGGCAGATTTATAACTATCACAGGAAGAAAGTTAATAACATGATTAAATGCTCCAAACGTCAATACTGCAAAGATAAAATTTTGAATTTCTCAAACAAGCCACGGGACCTTCATAACTTTATGAACACTCTCATGGGCAAAGACAAAGAATGCATTCTTACGGATTCGGAGGATTTTAATACACTGGCGAATGACTTCAATGAATACTTTGAATCTAAAGTTAGAAAGATCAAAAGTCTCTTCGATGGAAACGGTGCAAACAGTGGACACATCCCTCAGTCTGTGTTCACGGGAACTACCTTGTGTGAGTTTCAACCATTCTCCTAGCAGGAAGTTCTTCTTCTTATCAGATCTTCCAATGTCACAACATGTTTGAATGACCCTATCCCAAGTAAACTGATTGTTGACAACATGACATCCCTCCTGCCGATCATCACGGACATCATCAACAAGAGTTTATCTGAGGGTGTGTTTCCGGACAATATGAAGACCGCTATCATCAAGCCACACATCAAAAACATAAGACATGATAAGGCAGATCTTAAAAATTACCGTCCGGTCTCAAACTTGCCCTACCTATCCAAACTCATCGAACGAGCAGTTACAAAGAGATTACAAGATCATATGTCGGAAAATAACTTTCTGAGTAAATATCAGTCCGCATACAGACCAAATCACTCAACCGAAACCCTGTTACTAAGAGTGCTGACTGATCTGAGATGGACAGTTGATTCTGGCAAAGCTGCATATTTGGTCTTGCTTGACCTTAGTGCCGGTTTTTTACACTGTAGACCATGAGATTCTACTGTACATCCTGGAACATCATGTTGGAATTCATGGAGTAGCTTTGACATGGTTTCGGTCCTATCTGACAGACAGGAGTCAAGTAGTATCAATTGCAGACAAACTCTTCAACAACCTCTCTGTCATGTGGTGTGCCTAAGGGCTCGGTTCTAGGCCCTGTCCTTTTTCTGATCTACACACATCAACTTCAATCTGTCATAGATGGTTTTAACATCTCAAACTACTCATATGCAGATGACTCTCAGCTCATGAACGCCTTTTCACCTCAGTCACAATCGCCAGCCATCAACCAACTGGAACTCTGCACTGCTGGAATAAAATCTTGGATGAATGGCCAAACATTAAAGTTAAACGAAGATAAGACAGAGGTTCTACTTGTTGGAAGAAAACAACATCTCACTCATCTCTGCAAAAAGGTCATCATTGGCACAGCAGAACTGTTAACGTCAGGAGTTGTGAAAGAGCTTAGTGTCTGGATAGAATCGGACCTTTCATTGCAGGAGCACATCAATAAAATGTGTCAATCATGCTACTTTCATCTCCATGCCATAGGAAACATCAGGAAACTCATAACAGCAGAATGTGCCCACACCCTAGTCCGATGTCTGGTATTATCGCGACTAGACTATTGTAATGGGTTGTTGATTGGACTCCGTAAACAGAATATCTATAAACTCCAGAAAGTACAAAATACAGCTGCAAGAGTAATTTCGTTACACGCCAAATCTGACCATATCTCACCTATTCTCAAATCCTTACACTGGTTACCAATTCAACAAAGAATCAACTTTAAACTGCTCTGTACCACCTTCAACTGTCTCCAGAACCAAACTCCAGAATACATCACAGACCTCATCACAGAATACATCCCATCCAGATCACTTCGATCTCAGAATCAACGCCTATTACAAGTCCCAAGATTCCACCTCGTGTCATATGGGAAAAGAACTTTCTCATATGCAGCAGCAACTCTTTGGAACTCTCTCCCTCTAGAAATCAGACTCTGTGAATCTATCTCAATCTTCAAGTCAAGAGTTAAAACCCACTTGTTTCTAAATGCATATAACTGACTCTTTCCATCCTACCCTCTTTAGCGCACTGAGCATGCATACGTGTGTGGACATTTTGCGCTATACAAGTGACATTATTATTATTATTAAGTCATCAGAAATCAGAATAAAGTATATAAATACAATACTCATTCTTTAACATACAGATTTTATATTTCAGAGTCTCTTAAACAATCATACATCAAATGCGGTAACAACATATAGAACAGCTGGATGTTCTTAATGAAGTAGAACAAGTCAGAGGTTTTTTACCCCATGGAGAATATAAAAGTATATAGGAACAGACGCACAATCGGTCATACTATACAATGTTTATATTTAGTAAAGTCTAAGATACAAACAGCAATGACTATTTCCTAGAAACGTTGGAAACAATTCATGAGAAGCGATAGCCAATGGGGAAGTTGGTGTTAATGGTTAATACAACAATATTGTCTCACTCAAGCTACACATATGTATTATTGCCTCTCCGTTTATCAGGTAAAGCAAGTTGTAGAAAGGAAATGAAAACTTAATTATTGTGCATGTCCTCACAGTTAGGAATTGGCAGTGATCGAGATTGATATCATAGTTTCAGATTCAAATGATGTATACACGTTGTTTGAAAAACTTACAATTAATGTATTTGTTATAATAAGACATATATTCTGGTATGGATAACAATATTGATGGTAAACATTCCTAATAATCCTGTCTATAGAGGAACAATTTCCAGTTATAGCTAACACTTTGGGTTGGTCAATTATCTGAGATATAAATCTGAGATACTTTGTATCATACCCGTAAACAATCATATACGTATTTAAATATTACAATATGCATTTTACTGGCTAGAAATGACAAAGGGTTATTATTTCAGTGACGTATTTTTGCAAATAATGTGTGGTTAAAGTAGACACATCTCATTTAAATCAGATCGAACGTAACATTCGTACCCGCCGCGTTTCTGATCTCAGTCTTTCAACTGAGAAACACGTACGTCATGTTTTGAATCACATTCTGCTAACAGAACATTTCGTAAATGAGCAAGTGTTATGTTCGATCTGATTTAAATGAGATTGAAGTCAACACAGCTTATAATTCCAAATCGATTAAAATCAAGTTGAGAACACTGTTGAGGAAGCCTGGCTCTCAACAGCCGCTCCCAGACCCTCAAACCCGTCACGTCGTGCTTCAAGAGCATCTCAAGGTCAATATTCCATCCAAGTAATAGAATCAATGCAATCATTGGCGAAACATCTTTATATCAGTCCCAGTTAGGCTAAGCAGTTCGATAGCTAATAAGGATGTGATTGGCATCATGTCATTCGTAAATTGGCCCTAGAAAACAGCTGATAATAGTGATTCAATCAGCTTTAAACAGTTACTTGGAAATGCACAGATAATGTTTAACAATTTAAAGAATGAATGTTTGTAAAAAGTTACAACAGTATAAAGAATAAACAATATGTTTTATGGGCAGGGCTGATTATATACAGTTCAATAGATAGTTCTTAAAACTCAAAATGTATCAAAGCTAATTAAAAATGTATTGAGACACTCTGACGAAACCACTTGACGACTATAAATGATTATGAAATCAAATCAGACACACAGGATAAATGGACAAAGGTCGTTGTTCTGGTAGTAGACAGAACTGGGATAGTTGATTCTTATCACCTGTAACACGTAGACACCGGCTTCAATGGAATGGTATATGTCTTGAATAACGTGCGAGAAATTCACTGTAACCCCATGACCACACATACACTCTTGTCAGTGATCGTCATCTTCTATGTTTAGTGGACTAGCTGGTGAGGACTAAACGAAGTTTGCGTTATTGGAGAGTAACCAAGTACATGTGAGACAATAACAGCTTCATGCAAAGTGTATATCAAGACACTTCAAAGTCTGAAAACATTGCAAACAAAAGTTGCTTCCTTAATGAATAAATAATAATAAAATAGGAAGGGAAATATAGATTGTGCATTAATTAAGCACCATCCAAATTTGATTTGCAGATTCGATGTCTGATTTCATAATCCTTCTTTATGCATTATTAAAAACATGTTGATAAATATGTGGTGTTACTAAATTGTTACGAAACCTACACTGTTAACAGTAGGTATAACGAATCTAAACTAATGATTATATGACCAATATGATCATCTCTTAATACGCCTAGATGTCAAAGTTTAAATCCAAACATTTAGGTGTTCAACAGGCAAATAAAAAGACCGTGTAATAGAAGAAAGTTTTCAAAAGGTAGTTTATTCTTTCTGTTTTTCGATCAAACAAGTCTTTATTTTATCTTCACAGCCAACATTTTGGGCATCTGTGTAAGAACTCTTTAAACTATTTTGGAGTAATTGGTGATCACTCAATGCACAGTTACTTATTTACTAAGACACAGTTATTGTGTTTAATTAATATTTTGGGGTGGGCTGGAGTCGTTGGAATAACATCTTTGAGTGTCGCATAACTCATTTAATGGCTGGGTTTACACTCTAAAACAAGTCTTGATATAATTATTGCACAGATAGTTTCTCTTGTTCAGATTCTACCAGTATTTTCACATGATTCCGTTAAAATAGCAGCTAGTGGTCACATGAATACGTGCAGACACAGTGTTGCAGGTTCTAGAACGTGTTGTATGATTGGACGATATACTGTATCCTTGTTACGATAAGTATGTTGAATAAACATGCTGGATAAAAATGGTGCAGCTAATATTCATTGTGAAGAGTGATACCATTCAGTGATCGAGGCGCATGTGTGTACGGGTGCATGTTCGTGACAGTTTATTTGATATTCTACCATGACATTGCTGGATACTCGATTCTGATTAATTCTCCAGAAAAATCAAACGTGATCAATTCTG
Organism: Gibbula magus; assembly: GCA_936450465.1. NCBI lineage: Eukaryota > Metazoa > Mollusca > Gastropoda > Trochida > Trochidae > Gibbula > Gibbula magus. Next base: position 51,282,664 of record OW388291.1, on the reverse strand, counting down.
GATTGAACCTCCTCTGAATTTAGCACCGCTTCACCGTGTATTGACGCATCTACCTTGTGACGTCAAAATCTATCCGAACAAACGGCCGATTTTGAAGTGTGCTCTACTTGTGGAAGTCAAAATAACTGATACTAATCAAATCAATCGTTCCTGTAGCGTTTTATGGAGCTACAGTGACGTGCCAAAAGTATTGCAACAATCGCTGTTTCCCCATAGGATCCCATGTTAATTCAGTCTAGCATAGATAATTTTAATTGTTTCAATTTTCAAACTATTTTACTGAAATTTGACATGAAAACAGAAAATCTACTCTGCAACACGTACACAATTTCTGATTTTGGATACAATATTATTATATATCTACAAAATAGTTAAAAGATTACCAAGCTATGTCCATTTTCCCTGTCCTTTAGGCCTGCTTACATAATGGTGGCAATTGGGAAGTGACGATACAGTAAAAATACCCAGTCATAACTTTGCTGTTTTCCGAAACAATGCTCAAATTCAAGGAATTTGAACATTATGAACATAATCTCAAGATGTTAGATAACAAACATGCTAAGTCTGAACTCTTTTTGATCTCTGTCAAAATTGTGAAAATTATTTATGCTACACTCAAATAACATGGGATCATATGGGAAAATGGAGATTGTTGCAATACTTTTGGCACGTCACTGTACATTAAATGATAGATTAGCAAGACAAACTTCGTCAGTATCAAGATCTATCCAAATAGTGATGCAGTTGAGAAGCAGATCAAACGCAAAGTCATTGACGCAATGGTCAGCCGGTTCCGAAAACCAAGCGTTACGTTTGATACAAAATAAGAAATATATATGTCATATCATCTGCACACCTACGTCGATAACTAGAATGTGCATTCCTTACCCGAATGAGACAATTACCCTCACCTGAAACACCTCATTTTAATAAAAACAAGTCCTCAAGCTTCTTGCAAACGGTAGCCATTTCCGTTCGGTTTCAATTTTAAATTTACTCGCTATCAATCCAGTATAACATGTCTCTGATTTTCAAACACAGTAGGTTTAACTACTAATCATTCTCATCACTTGGTTCTACAGGTATGGTCAATTCAGTTTAAGAAAATGAGAAACATACCAGCATCAATTGGAATAATTGATTAAATTTTCTGCTTTTTCACTTAATGGGTAGCAAAACTATTCGACGCAGAATAACATGCCTGACGGGAAAACAACTTTCTCCTGTTATTGTCAGAAAGGACAGCTATGTTGGTACTTGCCATCAGTAATGACCATACACAGTTATTAGGTTTATTTACATTCATCCTTTACAAATAACTTATGTTCACATTGCTGTGCAAGGACTGAAACTGAAATAAAGCATCACAGTCTTTTAAACAAAGCTGGTGTTAAGATGTTTAGATTACATCAGTGTGTGCAAATAGATGATGACGCAGTAAGAGAATGCTACGTAGAATAAGTCTATTGTATGGCAATCAAATATACACTTGTTTGTAATTGATTACATTGGAAAATCATGTTCACAGTTCTAATTTGAAACACAGGTATAGTATTACTCTTTCATTGTGGTCAAATTTTCTGAAGCAAATGTTGTTGAATACCTCCATGAGTCTATTGTCACTAACTTATGGACATTTACGGATATCCAATCCAGAAGGCCATATATAGGTCAACAAATACACACAATGCACAATGTCATGTTAAAAAACAAAACTATTTCAACTAATACCATCTGCAATAAACAAAACTACAAGGTAAGCACAATGCAATGTCTAATGAAAAGTGGCATATGTTAGTTTGTCAATCAAAATGAAATTTACAACATGCTAAAATATGGTAGAATTAAAATCCAGACAGACAGCATGTTTATCACACATACAATAGTCTAATGATACATGTTCATGTTTTATCACTAGCATATCCAACTTGTCCGTATATAAAACATTAGAAATCATATGGTAGTCCAAAATAATCTTACATGCCTTTCTGCTGGTCGTGTTCATAAGGTTGACCTCACAATCTCTGATTTACTGAAATACAAACCATTGATTATTTGCCAACTCAAAATTCACGATCCAATGTGCTAGTGGTGAGAACCCAAAAATGCTCAAATAACATTAACACTTATTTGGAACTAACTTAAATAGTTAATGAATTGTGTTTACTCGTAATTTATTTATAGAGACATTACTGATTAGGCCTGGAAAAAAGACAATGGTCTGATGAGTTGATTTATCATTTTGCCCACGGCAAACCAATTAAACAACATAAAACCTGTTACAAAGTGATAGCGTATGTTCAATGGGGGTATTTTACCAAGAAACTATTGATATTGTCTGAAGCATTTCCTCTCAGGTAGCTCAATATGAGGGTTTTTATCATTGTCACTGTGACAACCTTTCAGTCCTTGATAGCACCCCAGGGTGAAAAACATCTTATTCGCTGACTTTCTTTGATTAAATTGGTAGGTTGTTATTCGTCTAACGTAACTCGAATAAGTACAGTGAGTTCAATGATATTGTGTAATTTACTACTATATTTAAAACAATTTAACTAGTCCAGGTAGATGCATTAGATATACACCAATGTAAATCTCGAGATAGTAATACAAACGCGCAAAATTGGTTTCCTCGGTGGATATGATTATTTTGCATCTGCCTGTTTTACATGCTCTTGACTTCGGCACTTCAAAGAAATTTTGAAAAATCAATCTTTGGAATGTCTATTTTCATAACACTGGTAGTAACAGTTTAGTTAATCCAATTTATACATTACATCATCATCTAAAATAAGATAAATGTAATCATGGAAAAGCAGAAAAGCTCCGAGTAAAAGGGAAAAGTGAAATCCTCGTAAGGAAAGTAATTTATCGTTACATCTCAACATAAAGATGATGACATCATCTCAAATACAAGGCCATCTGATTGCCAAGGTCGGGCAAAAGAAACATGCCACATGAAAGTCTGAATAATATTTCAATTCTTTAAAAGTCAAATGATGAAAAGAAAATTTGGTGTTTCCATTGTGTTAAGACACTGGGGAAACAGTAATTCAAAGCTGTATTGCGTTGATATATGGAAAATAAATAGGTTAATTAGATATCAAATCATCATTTGAGCTAGCCAAGCAATAAGCGCAGGAATTGTTCTTTTCATTTGTCATCTAGTGATTTGCATGTTTGTGTAGCCTTCATGGCTAAATTCCTAAGCCGTCTTACGACAGGCACATTTCAAATCAAGTAATGTTTTGTTAGAAATATTTAGATAGTGAACAAATGAAACAATAGTGTCATCCTAAATATTACAACGGTTTGTTACTTTTAAAGAGCATTTATTTATTTTGCTCCATAACCTCTTTTGAGTGTTAGATTTTAGTTTTTGTATGGATCTTCTTAAAGGAGCAGTAAAACATATTGTATTGTAAGGATGAAATGTTTAAGTGATTTATAGAAAACCTATTGCAATGATTCCTTTACATCATAATCATGTACATTTCCTCAAATATCCTACTTAAAGTAAGACGTTTCCGCTGTGAGGTGTCTGGGGATGAATGAATTAGTCTGAATTCATCAATTTAACAATGGTTCATCACTCAAAAACAGAATAACGTCAGATATGTCTTTATTTTAAGCTAGATAAATACCGTGAGATTTCTAATGATCAAGGTAATGTGACATATGTCAAGAGGTCACTTATTGATCAAAGTGTCTGTCTTCAAATTGCTTTTAATAATGACAAGGACTGTTATGAACATTTCCTGTTATTTTGTCTTTCTTGCTTTATCAAATGCGTATTGTCAATACCTATTCATTTCGTAATTCAGTAATAGATAAATATTTAGATTCACATTTCCTATTTAATTTACAAAAGGCACAAAGGGAATGTTTGATTGTAAACAAGGCACCCTAAATGATTAATAAATACGACAGAAACTGGATTACATCATGTCTTCCACGATTTTTGAAACCGTATGTGTAACACACGTTTTAAGAAATTGTCGTTTTGAAATCTTAGAGAAGATAGGAGTGTAAAAAATCTAATTTTTACTTGTTGTATGACGTCCTAAAGTAATGATGCGTCAACACGTTTACATCCAAGAAGGTTTTTCTTATTAAATAATTTTTTAAAACTTACATATCACACACAAACCTCAACATAAACATCACCTCAACATAATCAACTCAAATTTGGCAGTTTAAGTTTGACTCATTGGCGCGCACCAATCATGACGCACTGTCCGGTTTTCGATCAGAAATCACTACTTTTACCTTCATTTCGTCAATATACTCAGTCCACTTTCATCAATATGGTAATTTTCGGGAACAGTCGGTACCTTCGATAAAGTGACACCATTCAAAACGTTTGGAATATGTGACTCCCAACAACACAATGGATGTACCCACACTAAGCTACACTATTATTTTATAACTGAAACTATTGATTTTATAATGATGTAGAATTCAACATGATAATATTTATATTTCATGGTTTAATATTTTGATGAATTCTTCAAGATATTAAAGAAGACTTGACAATCAAACTGGTTTTCTCGTGTGATTTTTGATGATTCATCTCAATATTTTATGGCAGTGATCATTTGAAAGCACTATCACGCTTAGTTACTCACTTCCGTGCACTCAGGCATAAGTCCTGAACATCCGATGATGCCTCTAGTTTTTTAATTTCTAGTAATTTTCGAACGCTTTTTGACATCTGAATTAAAACACAATCTCTTCAACTAGTACCTCTTCCTACAGGTACAAATCTATGATTCACAAAAGATGAAACAAAAACACGTTTTCTCGATGATCTTCTGTATTTACACTATATTGGCAAGTTGGTGTTTTGGAATTCGTTAAATCGGCTCATTTACGTTGCAATGTCTCAATGTGTTTCTGAAATTGTTCTAAAACAATCACTAGTACTAATGTATTGATAAGTTTCAGTTTTTATATTCATATATTCATTATATTCATTTAGGTTCAACTGAGACTGAAATGGACGGAAGATCCAATAATGTTTCAAGGGACCTGAACATCATCATAAAATGAGTTGTTGTCACGCATGACATTGCAAGGAAACCTCGGGACGATATCACATTTTCAATGTGTTTCTGAAGTTGCCATAAAAAGTCATTTATGTCATTTATTAACAAGTTTCTCATACATGCTTTTTTACACTATTGTAAAAACATAAATGTATGACCGAAACAATGTTAAATGACATGCACATTACTGCTGGTCATTCCATAAGACCTCACATTTACTGTAATATAAACTGTTAATTATGTACCCTGCTAAATACACGATCTAATGTGCTGATTTATCTTTTTGGCTAGAACCTTGTGATTAAATAACATAAACAATGTATAAAAAGACAGTAGCTTAACATTACAAGAGTTGTTTTTACTCAAAGAGGGGGTTATTGATTGTGTCTGAAAAACATAAGGGTTTGATGGGCTGATTAATCATTTTGCCAATTGCAATGCCTGTGTACAATATACACAGTGAAAGCAATGCATTTTTCATGATGGTCAGTTACTCCCCCAAGAAGCTGTTAATATTGTCTGAAGAATTTCATCTCGGGTTGATCAGTTTGAGGGTTATGTCCTCGTCACTGTGAGCGCCTTTCAATCCTTGTTAGCAACCTAATGTGGAAAACATCATATTCCCCGACTTTCTTTTGGTGAACCTGTAGGTTGTAATTCGGTTTAAAGGCTTTGAAAAAGCTTCCGTACAAAAGAGTTCAATGATTAGTGCAATTTAAATTACCACCGATTTAAATTTAAAAAAAGGATCACTACACGTAATACACAATAGCTAAACCATGTAAATATAAATACACAATAGATAAACCATGTAAACAAGAGAATTAGTGAGCACAGCTCACTCATGAAACCCCCGCTTTTAACATTGGTAAAAAAGAAATGTTTGAAAATAGCAAAAGGGCATCAATGTTTAAACTGTTGTATGAACAGACCATTATATATAAGTATTATTAAAGCAGAGTAAGTATTACACTTGTAAGCATGTTTTAGAAGTAAAAGTAGAAAAAATTGAAAAATGTCATTAAATATGCAAATGAGGGTATGAAACATACAAATATGCAAATGAGGGTATGAAATATAAAAATGACAGATGTACACATCAGTGGTTTCGTAACATTTGAACAATTAGTGTCTGAGTTATGAGTGGAACAAAAAGTGTGAATGGCGAGGATGAAAAACGGAGAAAATTTGCATAAATTATGCAAATGAGGGTATGAAACATACAAAAGGCAGATGTACACATCATGGTGATTGTACATATCAAGTTTCTTAACATTTGGACAACTGCTTTCAGAGTTATGAGTGGAACAAAAAGTGTGAATGGTTAAGTCGAAAACGGAGAATATTTGCATAAATTATGCAAATGAGGGTATGAAACATACAAAAGGCAGATGTACACATCGTGATGATTATATGTATCAAGTTACAAGACATTTGAACAATTAGTATTTGAGTTATGAGTGGAACAAAAACTGAATGGCAAAGTCGAAAAACGGAGAAAATTTGCATAAATTATGCAAATTAGAGTACGAAACATACAAAAGGCACATGTGGGGACCATAAGGTGTACATACATAAAGTTTCATAACAATTGAACAAGTAGTATTTGAGTTATGAGCGGAACCAAAAGTGTTAGCATAGACGCGCACACAAAGACGCTTAAAAGTGGAAACTCTGAAAAAATAATCATGGAATCTGAGGGAAACATAGAAAAGGCACATCTAGGGACCATAAAGTGTATATGTATAAAGTTTCATAACAATTGAACAAGTAGTATTTGAGTTATGAGCGGAACCAAAAGTGTTCCGGACGGACGGACGGACGGACGCGCTGAGCGCTATATACCCCCGACAACTTCGTAGCGGGGGTATAATAAAAATACACAATAGATAAACCATGTAAACGGGGATTTTGATTAATCAAAGCATAAGCTTGCATTTATGCACACTGCTATCAAGTGAAAATAAGAAAATTGTTCATGCAATCACAATAAACAGGAAAACACCATTAGGGAATCTGAAAGCATCCTTAGCAAAGCTTTTTTTTATCATGTCGTCACAACCGGTAATGATGATGACGATATTCCCATAGTTATGTCATCCGAAAAAAACACAACACATAGAAGTGCCAATAATATTTAGAAGCTCAATTCTTTAAAAAAAAATATCAAAAACAAAGTTGATACTGTCATTGTGTTAACGCATTTGAGAAACCCCCCATTTAAAGGTATAATGCGCTCATAAATTAGAATATAAAGAGATTATTTAGATGTCAACTTGATTTTGACGACAGTTACTCTGTTCAGAATACTATTTACAACATTTGATAACCCTTGAATGATGGCACATGTATTCACTTTAGAATATATTTTTTCTGTTACTACATGTAGATGAAAATTAATTTTTCCGTTGTGTCAGAATTAACTTCAGGGAATGCTTCCTACTAATATAATATTCCTTCTTATAATAAACATGCTTGACTGCTACAGGGCAAATCTTGACAAAATGAATAATAACCCAATAAAAGCGCAACATAAATAGAAAGCTTGTGAAAATAATCCTACAATGATAAGCATATCACATATCACTTCCAAACACAAATTGGATAACTGAAATATATTTTTTAGATAATTTTAAGCATTGGTGTATTTCTGATCACACTATCTTTCATGATCCTTCTTAATATATCCCTTCGAAAGTTACTGATATCATTGAAAAACATTGAATATTGAAAGAAAGCTATCCAGTCATGTATTAGGACATTTCTATCTAAGTAATGACAACCCCGTGAAGATAACTAAGGTTATGTTATACTCAGTTGCTTCACGCACTTTTTTGATGAATGCTTCATGGTTACTTGATTGACAAGCTAACTGATTTTCTCAAGTGTGATCAGTGGTGATTGATCTGAATCTCTATGGCAGTGACGAGTTGAAGGCACCATCGTGTTGGTAACTCATTTCCGTCCATTCAGGCAAAGGTCCTGAACATCCGCTGATGCCTCGAATTCCTTTCAAGTTCTTTTGAATTAAATCGAATTCTCTTTACTACCGCCTCTTCTAATCAATAAAGATCAAAGCATTCTCATTAGATAAAAGAAGACATGTGTCTATGATCATAACAAAATACCCATTTTGAGTTTCAGAGAGTTAGAGAGAGTTCGTTCAATAGATCCGTTACATATGTAAATGAAAATTTAGTTTTCGGTTGATAGTACACGTCTTATGAATTTCTTAAATAGCCTTACAAAATACATCAATGTATAAACAAATTCCTGTTCTTTATTTGTTAAGGGTGATCAGACATTTCGTCCATTTGTTAAGCCTTAAAGTAACGTCGTTGTCATCACTTTATGTTTTGAAACATTCTAAATGATTGTAGTTTGTTACTTTGTAATTCTTCATGAAAAAAAAATATATATGAAATGACACAACGACATTTTGAGTCGATGATACCTAAAAGATGTTCATTATCTTATTGTAGAAATTTACATTCTTGTTTTGTTAATGGTTTGTAGTTGATAAAAATATTCCGAGGTAATTCTTTGAAGATTAATCAAAGGTGTGCCTTTCATTGAATAAACAATTTCAAGATTCTCACTTCCGGATTGTTAAATTAACTAAATTAGTTATTTGACAAATGTTGTTCCAAAACAGTGTGAAGGCTACGATAAACTTGTTCATATGGAAGGTTAATTACATTTAGAAAGTCTTCAACATATCGATATGTTTGTTCTTCAGAGATAATAAATAATAATATAACAATGTAAAACATAACTATTTGACACAGTCGCCATCGGTGATGACACTTTTATAAGGTGAGTATATATACACATATCTGGGAAAACAGAATTGAAATTAAAGTAGATTGAATTTTCATCGTTCACAAATTAAACAAAAACACAATCCCTCATAGTGTGCATCTAGAACTATGTGAACATTCTGGGGCTTTTTCTTCTGATACTCAAAGTTGATTTAACTGATCTGATTGCTTGGCAGAAAAATAAGTTGTGTTTATAAATAAATATAAGCCAAGACTCAAACCAACAATGTAATTTCAATCTCAATTCAATGTACATCTATTTCTATGTATTTCATCTATGCAATGCATTGTGACGTCATTATTACACTTTATTACACACCAACAGACTCAACCCCATTCACCTTTTGGGACCTGTAATGGTCGAAAGCGTGCTTGTGAATATGATTAAATCATCGTGATTTCTTTAAACATGTTGTTTTTTTATATGAGACCTGGGAGTTGGAAGATGTTTTAAACTGTTCTATATATTCCAATTCCTACCTTGCTGCTAATTTAAGACGATGCATATATGTAGAAATATCTAATCAGTTTTAAATCAGTTAATTTTCATTCCAAGCCTCTCTCAGATCATTCAACGATTGAGTTTAACATACCAGAAGATAGATGCATTTCAGAGAACATTGTCAGACATGGCATAATTCTTTTGATTATTGACATTTGAAACAAGTTTTTTAAAACTAATTTTAATAATATTTTTGTCGATGACAGCCACGAATATCACATTTAGTTGCACTGTGTGACGAAACAATGTGTTTGCACCCCTATATATAAGATTAAATGAAAGCAGAAACCTTCTTTATCTATTTCATCACTTAATAATTCACAGGCACATACTGCGGGAGATATAGTAGCTGGCTCCGTCTGTGTGTCCGTTCATCTGTCCGTCTGTCTGTAATCACATCGTTTCCGGAGCAGTACTCGAAAACCTTTTTGCCAATATTCACAAATTTTGGTTTACAGCCTCCCCATATCATGTGCATGGAGATATGCCCTTTGGAGTTGTAAGCTTTTTTTCCATGGTAACAATTTGAAGGGTGGGTTTGTTTCAAAGCTTAAAATCTACTTGGCCAATCCTCACCAAATTTGTATACTGCCTTACAATATCAGGTCGCAATGTTTTTCCTAAGTTGCCTACATAATTCACCAATGGATAAACAAGTTTCAGTTTCTTTATTTATTGAATCTGATCTGAAACGTCTTGTATTTGTTTATCTTTAAATTACTAATTACAACTGTTCACTCAGGTCAGTCCGACCAGGTATACTGCCTACCGATATCAGGTAGATGGGGGTTTCAACTTTTGTTTTTTTCCCATGGTTACAATTTTGACTTTATTTATTGGAAGGGTAGTTTTTTTCCGGAGAGGATTTTAAAAACTGATTGACCAATCCTCACCAAATTTTGTTTACTACCTCCTCATATCATGTAGATGTTTCTTTTGGGGGTTTGAACTTTTAAAACTTTATTTTGTTCTGCACTATGGCAACGGTTGTCGTTTAGAAAGGTAGTAAGTTGAAGTGAATTGGGGGAAGGAGGAGACATCTGTTTTTAAGGGCAAACAACACGTTATAGTTTACAATATATACTGCTAAAACTGAATATAAATATGTGGGCCGGGGGGATAAACCATCTCTCCTGATGGCTCTTGTTTATTTTATCAGTGATGACGGATATAATATCTATAGATAGACAACTATTTCTATTACACTAGATTAAACATCAAGTGCAATAAAGAAGTTAACGATCCACTGCAATCCTTCCACTTGACAGGCTTGTACATGTATATGACTGAAAGAAGCTCATTTGGAAGATCGAACAGTATGTATTTTAATCAACAATGCACGCCATGTATATTTACTTTAGGTGCTATGACTTTGTTAATTACATCATTGACTTTATGAAGTTATGAGGGAGGTTGGTGTAATATAACAATAATTCTCATTACCTTTAAATCAATGTATGAGACGGTTTGACCACAGGATACATCAACATCAGAAATCGATCCCAACTAATCACATTACCCAGTGTTCAGCAGACTAATAGTTGTCTCCAGGGAGAGGTCACCCGTGATTATATCTTAATAACCTTCCAATTCCCATGGTATTGGGCACAGCTTGGTGATAACACATATTCAGTCAATAAATTTACAGAGATGACTGGATTATGTATAAATGTTCTGATTGACTACGAGTGTAATGAACTTGATTCATGGTCTCAATATATTATTATCTATGAACAACGTCTCAGTTGTTATATTGTTCAGAAGAATAAACTTCTACAAAAGCTATTGAAAAAAAGAACCGTGCCAGTTTGAGACAGATATTGATTCAGGTCAACAATCTTTATGAGCAGTCTTCTTTATATATATGGATTCGACGTTTGTTGAAGATCCTAAAACTGTAATCCAGCAAAAGACTTGAATAAAGACGTTGACTGTCGACAGAAGAAGGTTTCCTTGACCCCTAAAATCTCACAGATCTACTGGTCTCTCAGTGAATTGTTTCTTGATGAGTGGACTTCACAAACCAGCTCTGACGTAACACGTTGTGATTATTGGTGATTCATCATGATAGCTTTGGTCATGACCATCATGTTCAGCCATTTACTTCCGGTCACGAAGATGCAACATCCGCCGATGTCTCTAATTTAGTTTCAAATATTTGAATGAAAAGGTGTCCCCTGTAATTTCCGCTTCCTCCTTCTCATAAATCACGGAGAAATACTTAGCATTCCCAGCAGATGAAAGGAAATATGGTCAATGATCTTCAGAATTCACCTACATGAAAATGGGTTTTTAAAAAATATTCTTGGAGAATTCGTTGAAACAGGCCGTTTATGCTGCATAAGAAAATTATTGCATACTATTAGGTCGCAATGTTTTTCCTAAGTTGCCTACAGAATTCACCAATGGATAAACAAGTTTCAGTTTCTTTATTTATTGAATCTGATCTGAAACGTCTTGTATTTGTTTATCTTTAAATTACTAATTACAACTGTTCACTCAGGTCAGTCCGACCAGGTATACTGCCTACCGATGTCAGGTAGATGGGGGTTTCAACTTTTGTTTTTTTCCCATGGTTACAATTTTGACTTTATTTATTGGAAGGGTAGTTTCTTTCCGGAGAGGATTTTAAAAACTGATTGACCAATCCTCACCAAATTTTGTTTACTACCTCCTCATATCATGTAGATGTTTCTTTTGGGGGTTTGAACTTTTAAAACTTTATTTTGTTCTGCGCTATGGCAACGGTTGTCGTTTAGAAAGGTAGTAAGTTGAAGTGAATTGGGGAAAGGAGGAAACATCTGTTTTTTAAGGGCAAACAACACGTTATAGTTTTAAATATATACTGCTAAAACTGATTATTCAACTTATGTGGGCCGGGGGGATAAACCATCTCTCCTGATGGCTCTTGTTTATTTTATCAGTGATGACGGAGATAATATCTATAGATAGACAACTATTTATATTACACTAGATTAAACATCAAGTGCAATAAAGAAGTTAACGATCCACTGCAATCCTTCCACTTGACAGGCTTGTACATGTATATGACTGAAAGAAGCTCATTTGGAAGATCGAAAAGTATGTATTTTAATCAACAATGCACGCCATGTATATTTACTTTAGGTGCTATGACTTTGTTAATAACATCATTGACTTTATGAAGTTATGAGGGAGGTTAGTGTAATATAACAATAATTCTCATTACCTTTAAATCATTGTATGAGACGGTTTGACCACAGGCTACATCAACATCAGAAATCGATCCTGCAAACTTTGTAACTAACCACATTACCCAGTGTTCAGCAGACTAATAGTTGGCTCCGGGGAGAGGTCATCCGTGATTATCTCTTAACAACCTTCCAATTCCCATGGTATTGGGCACAGCTTGGTAATAACACATTCAGTCAATAAATTTACAGAGATGACTGGATTATGTATAAATGTTCTGATTGACTACGAGTGTAATGAACTTGATTCATGGTCTCAATATATTATTATTTGTGAATAACGTCTTGGTTTTTATATTGTTCAGAAGAATAAACTTTTGCAAAAGTTACTGAGAAAAGAACCGTGTTAGTTTGAGACAGATATTGATTCAGGTAAAAAATCTTTATGAGCAGTCAACTTCTTTATTGCTATGGATTCCACGTTTGTTGAAGATCCTAAAGCTGTTATACAGCAAAAGACTTGAATAAAGACGTTGACTGTCGACAGAAGAAGGTTTCCTTGACCCCTAAAATCTCACAGATCTACTGGTCTCTCAGTGAATTGTTTCTGGATGAGTGGACTTCACAAACCGGCTCTGACGTAACACGTTGTGATTATTGGTGATTCATCATGATAGCTTTGGTCATGACCATCATGTTCAGTCATTTACTTCCGATGTCTCTAATTTAGTTTCAAATATTTGAATGGAAAGGTGTCCCCTGTAATTTCCGCTTCCTCCGTCTCATAAATCACGGAGAAATACTTAGCATTCCCAGCAGATGAAAGGGAATATGGTCAATGATCTTCAGAATTCACCTTCATGTAAATGGGTTTTTAAAAAATATTCTTGGAGAATTCGTTGAAACAGGCCTTTTTATGCTGCATAAGAAAATTATTACATACTATTAGGTTAACATTACTAGTCTCAATATTTTTCCTACGTTACCTACATAATTCACCTTCTTTATCTATTTCATCACTTAATAATTCACAGGCACATACTGCGGGAGATATAGTAGCTGGCTCCGTCTGTGTGTCCGTTCATCTGTCCGTCTGTCTGTAATCACATCGTTTCCGGAGCAGTACTCGAAAACCTTTTTGCCAATATTCACAAATTTTGGTTTACAGCCTCCCCATATCATGTGCATGGAGATATGCCCTTTGGAGTTGTAAGCTTTTTTTCCATGGTAACAATTTGAAGGGTGGGTTTGTTTCAAAGCTTAAAATCTACTTGGCCAATCCTCACCAAATTTGTATACTGCCTAACAATATCAGGTCGCAATGTTTTTCCTAAGTTGCCTACATAATTCACCAATGGATAAACAAGTTTCAGTTTCTTTATTTATGGAATATGATCTGAAACGTCTTGTATTTGTTTATCTTTAAATTACTGATTACAACTGTTCACTCAGGTCAGTCCGACATGTCTAACCCTACTTGTGGGCACTCACCATTGGAAGGTAATGGCCGATCAGTAAGCAATTATGAACATGTCCAATTATTCATATTCATTGATATTAATATTTCACTGTTTGAACATATTGGAATCTCCAATCTAAACCTCATTGGACTATTCTGATCAGGGGTTATTGGATCATCCTACACGTAGTTAATTAATAATATTAACAATATCTATAAAGAGCATGGATAAATTTATTATTAAGTTTACAGATTAGATGAGACGGAAAGTAGTGAAATTGTTGTTACCTTATTCTCAAATTAGGCAAAATTGTTAAGTTGATGATGAACAGTTGATAAAGGCAAGTCGATGTTATTCCTAGTAGGCAGACCAACTGTTTACCTTCGATTGATTAAGCATCTTCAAGACTCTCACTTTCCAGGCGTTTATGGATTGTATTAGAAAAGGTTTTGGTTGACACACACGTATCGGAAGCTTAATTGACTATTTGTTTTTCAATGTATAACATTGCTTGTTCAAAGAAAAATACAACATTTAAGACACAATAGTTAATCGAATGTTAATAACTAAAGAAAGACACCAAAGAGATGTTGCTCCTCACAGGTATTGTATAACAGATAAACCGGTACAATATGATCAAAGACATTATTTCACACGCAATACCCAGTGGTGATGGGGAGTGTGTTCAACAATATCAATAGAAACTGAAGTGAAAATGAAATGCTTTGAAAAAAAGGTTTATTGTGTCCATACTATCAAAACAATTAAACTAGGTCGCGATTTTCACGTTTCAAAGATGATGCGGATCAAACTCCGCTGTCAAGGGTATTTTATTCATATCATGGCTAAAATCACAACACGTACCGTTGTGACTATGCATTGTGGTGAAACTTGTGAGCATCGACTAAAACTAGAGAAATATAAGGTCGTATTGCGCGAAACGCCAGTTAAGCTTTGCGCTCAAACCTTACTGCATGCAGAATATGTTTTAGAAATACGTTTTGAGTGTGCGGTTTTAGCTAGGTTTGATTACATATCAAAATATTCAGTTGATTGCGGATGTGGCTTGCAAGTTAATTTGTAATGTATTCAGGCGATGATCTTATTCAAGTTGCTTAATCCTTAATTGATAGTAATTGTCATTGAATTGGCACGTTTAATCGATAAATCTTTACAGTTATCCGAGAAAACAATTGATTTTCCAACCTTGTGGCTACTTTCACACCGGATCGCCACTAACCACACATAGAAAGAGTTCAATAGGAGGTATTAGATCAGTTTATGTCAATTCTAGTCACTTGGAAGAACATTTAATGTCAACTTTCTTGAAATAATGTATTTCAGATATCATCAAAGTTTGAGAGAACATACGTAACACAACAAGGCAAAAGGTGAGCACAGCACACTTACCCTCGTCTGCAGTTTGACCGCCTTCAAAAAGCATTGATTAATTTCAAACATGTGTAGTCAATGCATCATAATACTTCTGAATGAACATTCTGGACGTATAATTTCACTACAATACAAATAACAGTTTTTCAAATATGCTCCTGAAACGAAACTGAAGTCTTAATATATGGCCGTTTTTGCTTACAATTTCAAAAAATATTAGAACATTGGAGTTTAAACCCTAAAAGGCACAACAGCACCACATAGCTTACTTCCATACCAAATCTTAAGTTTCCAAGTCATTTATGTTTTCGAGTTGTGATCCGGATCCGAAGTCCGAAATGAAAGGGCAAAACACCACTTCTTTGGTAACATCCTTAGCATATTTGAAATTTCTAACTCATATAGTTTTCGAACGAAGTCTCAAACATTCATAAACATTTCGAAACTTATTTGAACCGCGAATTGAAACTCCAAAACAACTTCCCAATGCAAGGCATAACTCTTTGCCAGTCTCCATTACTGGCTGATTTAAGCCCTGCAGTATTTCCTAAAGGTTGATGTGCTTGGAAATCGGAGCCCACTATGCATTTCAGGTGCAGCAGTCCACTATCTTGGCACGACAAAGCGAGGGAAATACTGAAAGGCCTAAATCAGCCAGTAATGGTAAAGGACTGGCAAGAGTTATGCCTTGCATTGGGAAGTTGACCCCTAAAAGGTAGCGGGGGTGTACTTTTGCAGGGTTTCCGGATGGTAGAGTTTTGGATTTGGATCAATGTTTCATATTCTTAGTATTTCCAACTTGTCAGTAAAATCAAATGGTATTTATTATAAGCTAACACTACAATAAGAAAAATAATACGCTATGTGATTGAAGTTTAGAGGCGCTGTAGCTAAACTCACGTGCAAAAGAAACGTCCCCACATTTTGAAAACAGTGTAAAATGAAATATTGATGTCGGAGAAAGAAGATTTTGAATGTATTTGGTAGCCACATGTTTTGTATAGAAGTATTCACAATTTCATACATCAGAGTATGCTTCTTTTATTTTTACATCTGTTAAAATACACATGGGGTGCTAAAATCGCTTTTTAAAGATGTTTTGGCCCATATTTGGTATTTAAGTTTAAAATATTGAAACAGTAGGAATTTAATTAATTAAAGATATCCTCGACATAAATAACCTTCTTTGATTTAAATTTGTTGACAAATTGTCATTATTGTAGGTCGTCACAAAACAAGCCAAAACTGGCTTTTTGAGGCTTCTATCTCGTCCAGTTAGGGAGATTCCAAAACGACCATTTCTTAAAACTTGTGTTTCTCAGAGTTATGAATAGATAATGTTTTGAAAATTCATATTTAGTATTGTTGGGTTCTGAAGACATGATGTTTCAGTCGCATTTATCGCCCGTCGATTGAAATATCTTGTATTTTGTATGGGGACGTTTCTTTTGCACGTGAGTTTAGTTTGTTGCATATTATATTTTCTCAAATTTGTTATTTATTATTAAAGTTTATACAATATTGGTACGTTAATGGGTAAACTATTTCATTACACAACCCGAAAAGCAGTGTACACCCCCGCTACGACGTATAATAGAGAACTTGTTACCCGAGCATAACAACGACAGTATATGACTTAGAAACTTCAAACGTGATGTGGAAGTAATCAATATTGTGGCATTATGCCCTTTAGGGTTCTGCGTATTCGAAGAAAATGGTGTGTGACATATAAAGCGACAGTGGTGTGAAACTCTTCAGTTTGAGAGGTAGATTTGTAGGTCTCGTGAGAGTTTTAGAGTTCAGACAGCAGGACGATTGGCCATTCCATCGTGCTACAGCGCATGTAATGCCCTTTCAGGGAATGGGCGAGTATTTATTATCCGGGTGGTACACACACTGGACGAAAAAGTCCTATTTAATCCGGATTAAATATGGATTAAAGATGTCATTTAATCCCCTTTACTCCCCTTTACTCCGGATTAAAGAAACAATTTACAACAGAGTAAAGGGGAGTAAATATCACATTTAATCTATATTTACACCATATTTACTCTGAGATTAAATATTTGTAAAGGTGATTAAATAAGATTAAATGTTTGTAAATATTCCCAAATTGAACTTTTTAAAAAACATATTTGAACATATTTAAACTATTAACGTTGTCTTTTGTTATTCAGTGTAAGCATGTTTGTTGTTATTGTTAAATGACATGGTTTGATGAGATGTTGATTGGAGTGTTTCAGACATTGATCATATACACTAGATTTATTTTAAACATTAAATATGCTGCAGGTACAAGAGGGGTTTCAGTGAAATGTAAACATGGCTATGATTGATTGCAAGACAGCGTATATATGAAGAAGAAAAAGAATAAATATATTTTATTTATGTGTCACACGCTGAAAGTTACATTAAATTACCATTTGGTATAAACTAACATTCATAAAAAAGCGTCCGGCCTATGGCCGTATGGCCTACACAATTTAACTTTAGAAAATTATTTATTTTAAAAACATACAAATACATACACACATACAATTGCCTTGCTCACACATGCACACAACGTTTCTTATCTCGGAAATAAAAAGGCACCACTCTTAAAACAATTATATACTAATACAAACACAAAACAAAGTAATGTCCAACACTCTCCTCCTGTACATACACGTGCGAGTTTTAACCATTAAAGCGTTTTATTAGGTGTAGTCTTAAGTCTGAATAAGAAAGGGCAACTAACTAGAAAATTAAGCACATCTTCCACAGAATGGGAGTCACAAAACTTGATTATAGCTTGGTTATTATCCAGTTAACAGTTCCAGTTCCCCGTAATATTAAGTACAGTTTGAATATAAGTAACGCGATTGTCCAATTAACACAACAATTAACAGGTTGATGCTCTGCTGTATGACAGGTGCAGTGCATGCTTCAGTGCATTCGGGGTATTTTCTTAATTGCAATTAAGACAGGAGCTTTGTACCGGGCTGTATATTTATTATCTAGCAGTAGGTTATGTAAGCCACTGGCTGCCCTAACATGTAATATGTATAGACGGAGGTCGCGCCTCACTTTATATATATTCCATCCTTTTATTCAATGCTTTATATCCATATTTAATATTTAATATGAACAAAATAATATGGTTCCTTTGTTGGCCGGGTGCTTACTTTGTGAACATTGCTTTATTATGTCATATGTGAAAATAGTTTTTTCCTTCTTTTCTTTTCATACATAATCTATGTATTTAAACAAACAAGGCAATCACAGTATAAATTTATAAATAAATTTTATTCATAATACACAAAACGATATTTAACAAACTTTCAAAATATACATCATCACTTGAATGGTTTGTTTTGTTTGTTTCCAATAGACCCATCATAATATAAGTATAAATGTCACAACTATAAATCTTTATGACAACGAAGAGCTATTTAAAGAAACATTTGTGTCAACTAAACAATCAGTTGAATAACACATTAGAGTTTCATGTTCATCCACAATTTATAATTGTCCATACTGTACAACAGTCCACTCTTGTTCTTTTGTGAGTATCTGTGGTGCTTGGGCGATTGAGGGAGGTCCCTTGATTCTTGTCAACCTTGGCGTCTTCACTTTGCGTTCCTGTACATACGACTTGTCGGCCAATCTCTTTACCTTCCTCAGCTCTCGGGACTCCCATTCCCGTGAGCGCACACTCAGGACTTTCTGTCCGGTCTCGTCGACATCGCTCTCCTCACTGGACATGAAGGTTGTATTTTTCATCACTGCTTTATACTTCTGATGAATATCACCAGGCAGGTCACAGGCATCCAAGCCGGCCAGTCTGTTCTGACATTTCTGTTTAACAAACAAGACGAATAAATAATTGTATCAAGACGCATTTTTCTCACTTGTATAATGTCTTTAGGAAAATCACACATTATAAAGTCCAGATAACAATTTTGTACACACTTGCCACATCATTATCAGTATTGAAGAAGACAAATATTTATGGATGATCAACTTCTTTATTAACAATAGCGACGTTTCGGTATAGATCCTTATACCGTTATCAAGCATATATATATTAAACATATAGATAGGGCAGATAACAAAATAAGATTGTACATGAACATAAGAGAAATGTTATCCTTAATCAATGTTATATCTGTTAATTTAAAACGATTTTACAAAATATAATTTTCCATCTCTATCAATCGACGAAGTCTTTTTTGCGTTATCAAACATTATTATGTTTATGACAATAATTCATACCACTGATTTCCTCTGAGATTTGCGCATCAGGTTAGCATGTTGCTCATCTTTGCCTCTAATCTTTCGGGACTGCTTCTGTCTTCTTGATTTGAAGATGGTATGCAGTCCATCTGCAAGAAAATTCAAATACATAAAATCCATTGCAAAGATTTAGCTACTGCTCCAAAAGAAATCGTAAATGTTTTAAGATGGTGAAGTTCTTGTAACTACCAATCACAAGTTACACATAGTACCGGTTTTATCAATTAATTAAAAAAAAATTTAAAAAAATTACAAGCAACAATATATAGAAGTACGGTGTCACGTGGTAATTATGTTATACAAACGTGACATTTTAAAATGTGCATGTGGGCACCTATAGGTGAGACAAACGTACCTTGCTCTATTCCTAGGGGAGAGTACTATATCTTAATTTACTGAGTATATAAGCCCAATGGAAGCAGCATAGAAGGCTTCAGCGTTTAAGAAATAGTCAGCTGGTCAGTACATACATGGAGAAATAGAATTACACTTATTATCTATATTATCTATATTATCTTTTGCAAGCAAGAAGACTTTTATAAGGGAGCGTTTGTATAAGACGGAAAGTTATGTGTGAGATAAAATTTACCTCTGAAGGAAGCATCCTGCATATCTGGTACGTGAACCTTTGCGAAGGCATTCACATATTCCACAAGCTTCTGGTTGGACGGAGAATCTATGCTGAAATAAGATATTATAATTAATTTTTCTCCAGCGATTTTCTATCATAAGTTTCAAAGGAAAAAACTATAGGATTTTTAGTACAACTTTTGCATTAACGAATCATTGTAAATTCTGCACATTATAACGACTCGCATGAGTTGACATTAAAGTCTAATGATTTAAAATTTAAAAATCAATCACAGTGAAACATATTTGTATTATTATTTTACCCATCGTAGACCCGGATCTCCATCCCTTTCACTTCCTCAGCGTGCTTGAGAGCAGCGCGTATAGCTGCCTGAAAACAATACCAAGATCAGGCATGAAATACATGGTTGATAAGAATACAGTCACTAAATAAAAAGTATGAACAGCACATCGGCACAATTTCAAGGCAATCCCACCACCTAATCCTCAAATTTATAATACACTCTACTCACTCTGGCTTCCATTGTTACCCCCACTAATTGTTTACGCCCGCCCTGCTTTGTACCCATCTCTAGTTGAATAACTTATCACTCACTGGTATCCATGTTATCACAACTTCATTTGTGTCAACCTTTCAATGTCATTGTAATCTCATCTTGTTACCGAATTACCATACCAACACGTAATCTGTATATAACCTTCTGTTTTATCATCTTTATATCTCATATGCTTGATAACGGTATACGGATCAATAATGAAATGCCGCCATTGTTAAATAAAGATGTTGATCATCCATAAAGTCCTCTTCAAGAGACAAAACATATAGTAGAAACTTTTAGTAAGCAAAACGTTGTAGAAAATACCAACGACCAACTGTTCAATTTAAATCCTGTTGTAGTCAATAATCCTCCTTCACAAACAATGAAATCATTAACCTACCCGAATGTGGTTAGTAGATTTGATCTTAGGTTCCTGACTCGTGTGTTGAGTTCCCGGCTGCTCTAAATGTATCACCCGCTCTGTTAGGCGATCAATCTGACAATTGAAATGTACCAATGAAGTTTTGAAATGAAATAGCTTTGGGCGATTATGCTAATAATTATGAGGAAATAAAGAGTGGAAATATGATTTATTACATTAACGTCTTTCACAGAAGAGTCATAGAATGTCACGTTATTCGTTATCAAATATACTGTTTGAAATGTTCCCTCAAATGTTTTATGAGAAATGTATATTTGGTTTTGAATGATAGGATATATATCGTTTCAGCCTAAACTATCGAGATACGGTTGATCTAGACAAAATATCCAGAAAAATAAGTTTACCTTGGAAGCTTGAGTTTTATTTGCTTGTCTTAGCTTCTCGTTATCCTCTCCCAAAGTACGAATCGCAGTGAGTAAGGTGGTCTCCATTGCCGTCATCTTCTTCATCAGGTCGTTTAGGGTAATACTCTTCTGCAGAAAAACGGTATCCTCATAAATCATTCCATATCATTACAAACGCGGATTTTATTATTATCTGAGAAATACAATATGTAATCACTATAAAGTTGAATTGTAGAAAAACAATTAATTTTATTTACTTTTATTTATATTTTAAGAATCAAGTTATAAAGAATAAGTTACCTGCGCTGTTGTTGTTGGTGTATCCTGACAATCTGGAAAGGTACAACAAGGATGTTTTAGAAGATGACTTGAGCATCAATACGGATAAGTGTAATTCTATTTTAAAGCACTAACTCGATTAGTCTCTTTGGATTTGTATTTTGAATATCATGCGCGTGTGTATTTGAGAATTACTGGTGCCATTCAATTAACATTCTATAGATGTTCACTAACAATATTGATAGGCATGATGTTAATGAACACTTGATCGGATGTATTCATTGATAAATCCTGTCAAAGTGTGGTAAACAATACCATTTAGTAAGGTCCATGAACATTTCGAATCCGCTAGTCAATAATTGTTCCATTGGATATTAAAAAGGAAAATATTTCTCTAGTCCGTAAAGAGAGTCTGGCTGGATTATTTAAACTTTTAGAGAGCTAAGGGCAAATTATTCCCGGACGTAATGAAACAAGATTTTATGTCATTTATCCTGTTTTAGTAACATATTCTGTCGGATTCGGATTAAGTCAATATGATTTGCTGTCGACGGTCATATGACCATCTTTGGGCCAATCAGATCGCTGGGAAATTATATATACACAATATTTTTATACTGTTTGATCTCATTTGTTGTGTCCTTACCCTAATTATATCATGTAATCTGATGGGAAGAAGGTTTGGTTGTTTTTTTTATCAATCATTGAGCAAATATACATACCCGCCACTGTTGAATGAGGTCGTTTTCTGAGGAACGCTTCTGTGTCACCTTCAAGCAATGAAAGCATAGGTTCAAGAACAAATTGTATAATGAAAAGCAAGCATTTTTGTTTAATATTGATAGGTATTTTGCACATGGCCATCATGTGAAATGTATTGAATACATGATAAGCTCATCATCACCTATATCCGATTCATGTAATAATTGTTTAAACAAATATCACCTTTATATATATCAAATATCAATATCAAATATGTTAAGAGGATGATCATGAATAGGAACATGATGATAAAACATTAAACACCTGAATGCAATAAAAGCCTGGATTCACAACCATATGTGTTGTTAGCACCGAAAGGAGAAAATTCGAAATTGAATAATCAATATGTACAATTACCTGTGAACCTGTAAACATCGTCTCGAGGTGTTGACTTAGCATTTGGAGGCAGAGCTTCAAAGCCTGTTTTCTTTGTCTGTGACGGGTGTCTCTTGCTTATGCACTAAAAATTGAAAAGGTAATGTTTCAGTTATATTAACAGTTACATACGCTGTGTATTTAATCCATATCATGCATGTGACAGCGATTATTTCCCGATCATATCATATATGTATTGTTTCAGTTCCTGTGAATGCATACATTATGTGCATTTCCAACATTTCATCTCTAATAGCTTTTCCTTAAAATACAAAACCAATTATCAATATAAGCCTAATATCCTATACTTTTGTATTCACCAGTACATGTTAATTAGATCACTTAGATTATATATACTAATATGCGTAAATACCCCCTTAGCTTTAATTTTCCTTTCAAAACTCGAAGCTACAATGTAGGATGGTAAAACATTATTACATAATCATAGCAGACAGACAGACATAATTTTATTTACATCTCACCCGTGATTACAACGGTATACACATATCATGATAGATAATATACAAAAAAATACACGACCAATCGTCCAGCGATTTATGAGGGTGGATTAAAATGTGTAGTGTATACAGTATACTACAACGTAATACACATATAAAATAAAAACGGGAAATAAAAAAGCTAAGAGTTATTTGTACAGGGAATAAAGTCGGTGATCTAAAATGTTACTGCAGGACAAAATATTAAATCATCACATGTAGAAATACATAGCATCTACTTTTACCTTTCTAAACAAGAAAAGCTCTTCATCTGATGAATCCAGTCCTTGATCAAGCTCCTTGTTAACGTCATACTCGCTACCTTGAAAGTAGATAAGATGTGCTACATAATCTATGAACTTCATGTTTACAAGATTTATATATTTATGAATGTAATCATCTATCATGATTACTTTATTTTGTGTATTCCATGATTATTTATGTATAGCTTTTATCTTTATAGTACCAGTTGAGGTTACAGTAGGCTTAAATGTATATATATATATATATATACGTAAGTTTCTTACCTGAACTCGCACTTTTATCGATGTCCGAGGGAAGAGCGTCCATCATCAATTCAGGCTTAATAGATATGGCGACTACAGAAGTTGTTCAGTTGTAATGATCAAATGTAATGTGTTTCGATGTAATATATACCCGAAATGCATCTCAGTGTTAGTTGGAGAACTCCAAAAGACTTCTCTGGGTATGCAAACATTTGTTAATTAAATAAACAACATGAGTCGGCTGGATTTACATGATATAAACCCTTTTTACAAAAACAACATTCTAAAGTTCTGAATGGAGAGCAAAGTATGAACTCGTTAACAAAATTGGTGAAATCACAACCTAACCAAATTCATCTGTTAACAAATAACGCTCCTCTTGTCATAAGTGATGCTTAATGTTAGAATGGCGACAGTTTGGAGTAGAATAATGTATCTCCTGTATCATAAATGCTAACCTTATTATGAAGTGCAATTGTCCAACAAAAGATTTCTTAATGAACTAACCTTACAAATAACATTTTTCAGAATCCTCTCTTGTATAACACTTAAAAATTCATACAGATAAAAAAAACTTCTCACAGCGTTACAACTTACCTTTTCATCTTCTGCATACTGTTGACGTTTGAAGTAGCGCCATGAATATAATATAATTTATAACATATTCACCTTGCATTCAATTATTGTGATTATACAAATATAACCTCCTTAGGAAAAAAGGAGACATCGTCAAAAGTTATATGTATTTTATTTTATGGTAAATAAATTAGTACCTGATTGATTATCTTATTTAATAACTGATAATGTTTCGGAAGCAAGTCGATATAATCTGAGAAACAATTCCGACCTGCAAAGCATACGGTGTAATACTAGTAATTATTCTAGATCTTCCTTCCAGACGCAATTACAATCTGGAATTCTCTCCCTTTAGACATAGTTAACTCAAATACTTTTGGAGAATTCAAAAGGAAACTAAAACAAGGCAACAATAACCCAATACATTTCAAACTATTTTGAGGTTCAAGGTTTTGTCAGATCATTCGAGAGATTCATATTCGATACCCCTACATGTGCCTGTGGACACCATTTAGAGGGTGCACCTCACTTTTTTCTAACCTGTCCCATGTATAATAATATAAGAGTAACTGAATACTTCTTTACAAAAGGTTTTATAAGGTTTATAAGGTTTTATAAAATCCATCTTGCAGGGAAATGCTTGCGCGTTAAATTTGAAAGGTTTTCGAACTTTTCATGACTCATTTTTGTTCTATTATCATGCTTTTGCCTTGCTGTTATATAACTTTCAACAACTTTAAAGTTTAATGCCGTCAATATCATCTTGTCATTTTGTGCTATTTACATGTCTGTTGGATTTATATTTTATGGTTCTGCAATGTATGCAACCTATTCGGTTCTGTGAACGTCACGCACATTTGTTTTGTTTTGTTTCCAGTTTGTATACAGGAAGAGGCATTCAAATACTTTGCTTGTTTGCCGATTCCGTCACTTTTCCGGTGAATAAATACTGTTAAATCACTTATTGTGATTTGATTGCTAGACAACTGTCAGATGGTGCCGTCAGTAATCAAAATCCGCCTTCAAACTATTCATCAGAGCTTGTGGATACCACAACGAAGATGTTGTTCATTATCTTTTTACATGTAAGTTATATACAACTCTTAGAAATAATACATTTTTCTATGCAAATGGTCATAACCTCCAAACTGTGTTATACGGAACACCTCAAGAATCTAATAATGCCAATATTAACATAATTAAGTCCCTACATCAATATATCAATAAATCCAACCGCTTTGAAAATCATTCTAAATTATCTAAATAAATATAATGGAACGAGACAAATTTTTCACATTTTTATAATCACTAAAGAATTGATTAACAAAACAAGATTCTAAATTAGTGTGCATCAATATTATTAATATTTATTTGGAAGTATTTTGAAAGTGCTGTTAGGATCCTATTAGATTCACATGATAACAATTGTATACCAGGAGAGGGCTTACAAGAAGGAAGTGAAACTGATCTTCTGTAGCATCACACTACTAAACATCTTGGCAAATGATTGGAATATTTCAAAATTAAATGTAAATTTTTTGGTAAAATATACATGCACATGAAGCAACAAGCTTTGAATAAGTTTTACTATCAAATATTGATAGAACAATACTTTGAGCAGAAGGTGTCGGTAGAATATCATTAGCTGCTATATTTGGGTATATTTTGATACTAAATTTAGTTTTTCTTAGTAGCCTAATGTAGAGGTTGTGGCACACAATTTATCCATCCTTACTTGAGGAGGTGGTTTGCATAGAGGTTGACCTTCTCTAGTGAAAAAAACTAGGTCCACATCGTGACATTTGGAGAGTTTAGCAATTAACAACGGATGCAGTGAAAATTAGATAATCCTTAGTTTTTATGGATTAATCAGGATAATAGGTCAACCGAAGGTACAGACGACGGATGTGTCGACCCTTTTTAATTTAAAATAAGACAATAACGTTTGACTCATCCTGTATTATGCTTAATATTTAGCATCGTATTCACCGTATCACATGATCCCAATGAACAAAAAATGCATAGCATACCTTAAAATAATACATATCATACATATTGCCACATCATTCATAAGATTATAATCCATTTCAGTGAAAAGTATTCAGTTTTATCTTACGGGTCTACTATATAGGAATACTCTATTGTACTATACTAACCTTGAAAGTATCTTACAGTTAATTGGTCAATTTTGAGCTGCAGCCCATTTCATTATAAGGCACACCTAGCAACATGACAATATTCATGTCATGTCATACAAATGTTATTTTCATCTTTCTGTCACATTGATCTTGTATCCAGCTTTTTGAAATATATGTATACAGGAGCGGCATTGAAATAAGCCCTCGGCCTGTTCGCCAATCTTATTTTCAAGTTTACGAAATGAAAATACGTTTAAACCATATAGGAATACTAAATAGTTTACTTGTATTAATACAAATTAGAGCCTGTAGATAGTTCTAATCAGTGGGTAGCAAGACTCCCAATTTGGCAGTAAGGGGTGAAATATTATGGCCTTCTAATAAAACCCTAAAAAATGCATCGAAATTGTTCGTTTCTGGCAAACAATTTATCCAGTAAACGAAAAACAGGCCCATTTTCTTCTTTCTTTTGTTCAACTATCATCTACCTGAAATTGGGAACGTTTACTCACTCACTCAAAATAGGCAACAATCGGCATATCACGCGCCAAGCGCTCAACGGATTATCAGATTACAGCTTAGTTAAAATCACACTCAACATCAAAGCATACCGCTTGTAAACATTGTGTGCATATGAAAAGTTAGAAGGTCCATGTCCAATGCATAGTATATTCTTTTTGAATTCTTTATGAACCTTAAGTCGGTGGTTACATAAAGCATTAATTATACATGATACAGGTGGACGGGTTTGACAATTCCGATGAGGACCACATGATAAACATACATACATAGATAAAGACAATGCACATCGTTATTATTTCATGTGAACATTTTTTATATTACCTGCCTGTACCAAATATTTACCAAGAGTACACAACTGTTTGACATTAGACTAAATAGCTGGATTAATTTTAACACTGATGGGTTGTTCAAGTAACATGGGTTAATATATGTCTCACATGTACATATAAAGGACTAAAACTCATGTGAAACTCATCTTCGAGATCAGAATTACAATTGATAAAATTTCATTACCACCAATATGTTTGTATCTTCCACACTCGTTATACACATGAGCTGACACAAAAAATTTAGATGAATATTCTCAACATGTATATGTTATTGGAATGGATGTTGTTAAATGATACTTCAGGATACCAGAGTCTATAATATGCTTATAAATAAAACATTTCATTTCATACACATAATGTAGATATCTGACTAAATATAAATCGAACGGCTTGGTCATTAATTCATCGCTTGATTACAGGTAAACAATTCTTGTTTATACAATATTTCTGCAAAACCAATATATGTCAAGATTGTTTTAACCTGATAAGCCAAATTCTTCACTGAACGTGATTCCGCTTCACAATAAATATATTCATAGCAGTCCCTTACAATACAGTTATTTGTTGCCAATAGTTATTGCCAATATTTACCACGTTAAATATTCTTTTAAATCGAGTTCAGCATAAATCATAGCACTACATGCTGATTTCTTAAACCTAATAACCTTTTACAAAAGTCTAAATGTAATTTTCCGTTATTATCACCCTTGTGTGAACCCCCTACCTCAGATGCATAACATAAATTACTACCAATAGTAGTATGCTGATACTGATAACATAGTTTTAGTATTAAGAGATTTGATATTACTATAGTCAGTACTTCTCGATTAAATAACACACTTTACGTTTAACATAATGTGACTCCAACAACATAGTAAATGGCTCATGCAAGCCTCGAACAAATCCAAATTAATAACCCAGTAATCCAATGTAACATAAGGATAGACTGCCCCTTGCATAAAACTCATACTATAATTATATTTATTTCTAAACCATTTTTAAGTACTGACCATCCTAACTACTGATCCTAGCACACGGTATATTGAAATATATATATAATTCAGGAACAACCAACCATAATTTCCCCACACCCTATTTTGCCATCTTATACCAACTTAAAGAGGTTATATCGCATCTCTACGGATTCAAAAACATGTATTAAATCAACAAGTGTACAATATAGCTGTTCCTTGTCAGTACAACTAATCAATAAACGAGGCTCAAACATCAACTGATTCGGACGAAAACCAAACTAAGCCTTTGAATAGTATATACATTTTCGGCACAATGAAAGAGTATGTGATTCTGGTCAGACAGAAAGTTATTCTTCATGTATCACTTCAACATGAATATACAGTACACTCCTGGTTATAATGCCACCGTTTCGCATATAGCACTAATCCAGGGTGCCATTTTTAACCAAGTAGAACATTTGGGGACACTTTTGTTTTGTGTTTAGTTTAATTTTCCCTCATGTACAATGTTAAATATACTTGGAAAAATTAAGGCTAATTCTTTATTTTGCATGGGTGATATTGTGACATATATTCTTAAGTCCTTGCCACATAAGCAATGTCAATGACATCTACATTGAAACACTGCCGAAGCAGAAGTTCTGAAATGGAATTGAACAACTTGAGATACAATAATTTCTGAACAGTATCTGTCCCATACATGTTAGTTAAAATTGCATTGTCTTTATAATCAACAATATGATTAAGATAATCTAGTTAGTAATCAACCCTGATCGACTGGATAATCCTAGCATAATAAGTTGGAATAATACGCAAAATAGCATCGGTTTGTCATGAAAATGAAAATGTTATTTTATTGTATTCTATGAAAGGAATATAACTTTATTTAGGCAGCGGCGACCTCCCGCTATGGAAATAGTGCTCTTTAACCTTTTATGCATGATGTTTTTCTGTAAAATGAATATAACATTAGTTAGGCAGCGGCAGCCTCCCGCTATAGAAATAGTGCTCTTTAACCTTTTATGAATTTTTTTTCTTTCTGTAAAATGAATATAACATTAGTTAGGCAGCGGCAGCCTCCCGCTATAGAAATAGTGCTCTTTAACCTTTTATGAATTTTTTTTCTTTCTGTAAAATGAATATAACATTAGTTAGGCAGCGGCAGCCTCCCGCTATAGAAATAGTGCTCTTAACATTTATGCATGCTGTTATTCTGTAAAAGGAATATAATTTCATTTAGGCAGCGGCAGCCCCCCGCTATAGAAATAGTGCTCTTTAACCTTTTATGAATGTTTTTTTTCTGTAAAATGAATATAACATTAGTTAGGCAGCTGCAGCCTCCCGCTATAGAAATAGTGCTCTTAACATTTATGCATACATGTACTTGTATTCTGTAAAATGAATATAACATTAGTTAGGCAGCGGCAGCCTCCCGCTATAGAAATAGTGCTCTTAACATTTATGCATACTTGTATTCTGTTAAAATGAATATAACATTAGTTAGGCAGCGGCAGCCTCCCGCTATAGAAATAGTGCTCTTTAACCTTTTATGAATGTTTGTTTTCTCTGTAAAATGAATATAACATTAGTTAGGCAGCGGCAGCCTCCCGCTATAGAAATAGTGCTCTTTAACCTTTTATGAATTTTTTTTCTTTCTGTAAAATGAATATAACATTAGTTAGGCAGCGGCAGCCTCCCGCTATAGAAATAGTGCTCTTAACATTTATGCATGCTGTTATTCTGTAAAAGGAATATAATTTCATTTAGGCAGCGGCAGCCTCCCGCTATAGAAATAGTGCTCTTTAACCTTTTATGAATGTTTTTTTTCTGTAAAATGAATATAACATTAGTTAGGCAGCTGCAGCCTCCCGCTATAGAAATAGTGCTCTTAACATTTATGCATACTTGTATTCTGTAAAATGAATATAACATTAGTTAGGCAGCGGCAGCCTCCCGCTATAGAAATAGTGCTCTTAACATTTATGCATACTTGTATTCTGTAAAATGAATATAACATTAGTTAGGCAGCGGCAGCCTCCCGCTATAGAAATAGTGCTCTTAACATTTATGCATGCTGTTATTCTGTAAAAGGAATATAATTTCATTTAGGCAGCGGCAGCCTCCCGCTATAGAAATAGTGCTCTTTAACCTTTTATGAATGTTTGTTTTCTCTGTAAAATGAATATAACATTAGTTAGGCAGCGACAGCCTCCCGCTATAGAAATAGTGCTCTTTAACCTTTTATGCATGATGTTTTTCTGTACAATGAATATAACATTAGTTAGGCAGCGGCAGCCTCCCGCTATAGAAATAGTGCTCTTTAACCTTTTATGAATGTTTGTTTTCTCTGTAAAATGAATATAACATTAGTTAGGCAGCGACAGCCTCCCGCTATAGAAATAGTGCTCTTAACATTTATGCATACTTGTATTCTGTTAAAATGAATATAACATTAGTTAGGCAGCGGCAGCCTCCCGCTATAGAAATAGTGCTCTTTAACCTTTTATGAATGTTTGTTTTCTCTGTAAAATGAATATAACATTAGTTAGGCAGCGGCAGCCTCCCGCTATAGAAATAGTGCTCTTAACATTTATGCATACTTGTATTCTGTTAAAATGAATATAACATTAGTTAGGCAGCGGCAGCCTCCCGCTATAGAAATAGTGCTCTTTAACCTTTTATGAATGTTTGTTTTCTCTGTAAAATGAATATAACATTAGTTAGGCAGCGGCAGCCTCCCGCTATAGAAATAGTGCTCTTAACATTTATGCATGCTGTTATTCTGTAAAAGGAATATAATTTCATTTAGGCAGCGGCAGCCTCCCGCTATAGAAATAGTGCTCTTTAACCTTTTATGAATGTTTTTTTTTCTGTAAAATGAATATAACATTAGTTAGGCAGCTGCAGCCTCCCGCTATAGAAATAGTGCTCTTAACATTTATGCATACTTGTATTCTGTTAAAAGGAATATAACATTAGTTAGACAGCGCAAGGCCCCTGCTAAAGACATAGTGCACTTTAACATTTTATGCATGTTATTTTTATGTTAAAAGAAAAGAACCTTTGATAGACAGCGGCAGCCCCTGGTTACAGTGCTATTTAACATATAAACGTGCATTCTGTAAAAGAATGTAATATGGTATGAGTATATTCTGACCATTTGAATGAGACAATTAGTACTCTTTTAGAACTTACTTTTTTCTTTGAAATCTCAATTCATAATGGTTATTACTTTGTTTTCAGGTCCATCATTATGGATATCTTCGACAAAAGAAAGAGGTGCGCAGACTGTGGTGATTCATTTGCCAATCTGACAAGCGCCAAAAGACACAAACTTCACTGCTCCGAGAGACTCAATGAACCAGAGAACACAACTGAAGTCAGCGATAGCAGTGATGACGAGGAGGTCTATCTCAACGAAGACAACATCAGTGATCTCCTTCAGAGTTTCCAACCACCAACTCAACAAGAATCTCCACCTCAGGAAAACGAGTGTTTGAAGCCCGTCGTGAAATCTCTTGTGCTCTGGACTTGTCTATTCCTCTGTTTATGGCAATCGGTTTTTTTCATTTCCTCCAGTGCAATAACTCTACTGTTGCAATATTTCCATGCTGTGTTAACTGTAGCTGCTGAACACTTCAAGGCTTTATCTGTCGTTTTGCCTCTTTTTCCGAGTAGCATGTATCTCCTTCGCAAGCTGCTAAGGATTGACCGAAATAACTTTACACACTATGTTGTTTGTCCCTCGTGTTTTAATATTTATCTTTATTCGGACTGCTTCATAGTTGTGGATGGAGAACCTACTAGTAAGAATTGTCCATTTGTATCCCAGCCAAACCACCCAATGCGGCACCATCGCAGACCTTGTGGAGCAAAGCTTCTTCAATCAGTTATTCTTCCATCCGGCAAGAAAAAGCTGATACCGTTTAAGAACTACTTTTACAAGCCCCTCAAGGACTCTTTTATAGAATTAATATCTAGAAACGGATTTCAGGAGAAGTGCAATCATTGGAGACATAGGAAAGATGACGGGACAACTCTTCGAGACGTGTATGATGGCGACATCTGGAAGAACTTTCAAAATGGAACCTTCTTCTCAAAGGAGACGAACTTTGGACTGATGCTCAACTTGGATTGGTTTCAGCCCTTCAAACATACGCGATATTCTGTTGGAGTTCTGTACATGGTTATCCTGAATCTTCCAAGGCACGAACGTTTTAAGCGCGAGAACATTATCATTGTATCTGTTATACCACACATGAAGAAGGAGCCACCAACCAACACATTCGTAAAACCACTTGTTGATGACTTGCTCTGCGCTTGGAATGATGGCTTTTCTGTCAAGTTGGGAATTCTATCAAGCACATTTCGACTTGCTCTTATCTTGATAGGCTGTGACATTCCTGCTTGCCGAAAACTGTGTGGTTTCCTTGGCCATTCAGCGGTTCAAGGTTGTTCTCGCTGTAAAAAATCATTCCCAGGTGGGATCGGTAGCCGTGATTACAGTGGTTTTGATAGGAGCACTTGGCAGTCTAGAACATCAATCAATCATACAAGAGAAATTCGCGAAATTACTCGATGCAATACAAAACAGGCTCGTGAAACTTTAGAATCTCGATATGGAACCAGATACTCTGTGTTGAGTGAGTTGCCCTATATGGACTTAATCAGAATGTCTACGATAGACCCTATGCACAATCTGTTCCTTGGCACCTCGAAACACCTGCTACATGTATGGCGAGATACTGGCGTGCTCTCAGAGAAGGATTTTAACAAGATTCAGGATAGAGTTGACTCGATTGAGTGTCCCAGTGACATAGGTCGCATCCCAAATAAAATCTCGTCAGGGTTTTCTGGTTTTACAGCAGACCAATTTAAAAACTGGACTTTGTTGTTTTCAATTTATGCATTAAAGGGTATTATTGGCGAAGAACATTTGGAATGTTGGAGGTCATTTGTAATGGCCTGTCGTCTTCTGTGCTGCCGTTCTCTTACTCGTTCAGACATTAAAATGGCTGATTGCTTACTAATGAGATTTTGCTCTGGTTTTGAACGCCTTTACGGGAAAAGTCGTGTTACACCAAACATGCATTTACATGGACACCTGGCAGAATGTATTCTTGATTTCGGTCCTGTGTATTCATTCTGGCTTTTCAGTTTTGAACGGTGTAATGGAATTCTAGGAAATATGCCTACCAACAAAAAAGACATTGAATTGCAGTTGATGCGACAATTTATCTGCCATTCGCATTTGTTAGGTCTTACATCAGCTGACGAATTTGAAATTTCTCAGACACTCCAGCCACTTTTCAGTCGCCTGACATGCGGTGCACAAGTTGGAACATTAGCCACCGTGAATGAATCTGATGATCATGAACTGAAAAAGATGTCATCACGATTGAATCCTCTACAAGTGTTCAATTGGACTGATATTGAACTATATCATTACCCAAACTACAAGATATTAGGCATAAATGACATTGACCAGATCTACCTGTCGGCAATGTACAAAACTCTGTATGAATGTGACAATGTACGTTTGGTGCCAGCTTTCAAAGAGATAAAGACAATCCACCTTGGGAATCAGTTATTAGGGTCAGCTAAAGGAAGCAGCCAGAGATCATCCTACATAAGTGCATACTGGACTGGTGATGAGGGTCAAATCAGCTGGGATATCCGCCCAAGACCGGGACAGATTCAACGTTTCCTTCAGCATACAGTCATTGTTGAGAACATTGAAAAGTCCCACCTGTTAGCAGAGGTCAGGTGGTTGACACGACTGCCAGACAGTGAACGTTATCACTGTGGTCGGCCGCTTGAAGCTTGGCATCCAACCTGTACTGTTGACAAAGGTCCCTCAACTTTTATGCCTGTGCAGCGCATAAAATCAAAGGTGGTAAAAATGCATGGACATGTTGGGCATCGACGTGTGTTGTTTGTGTGTTCACGAGACCGATTTGTATCCGTGTAGATATTTTTACTCTTCTGTGCCCTTGGGATTTACATGTGAATGAACACAAAATACAAAAGACATTCAAAATGGATAGAATTGAAATAATCTGTACTTGTTGCATCATATCCATCAGTGTATTTCATACCTTTATCGGACTTAGTTAGTTTTTGTCTGAAATATGTCTATTGATTTTATTGTATCTAGTGTATATTGAAATCAAACCAAATTGTAAATAGTTGTTGTAAAAAATTAATACGTTGCCAAGTGAAAGAACCGAATGAAATGCAAAAATTTTAATTTGTGTTTGTTGTTTTTTAAGGAACTTGATTAATTGATTCACATTCGGTATAATAAACTTATTTATTATATGACGAGCAGTGAAATACTGGGATGTATCAGTGAAATAAACTGTCTATCAAGCTACAGTGAAAATAACTTATATTTATAATAATAACTTATAGAACGGTGACTGATATAATTTGACGTCATACAACAACATATTTGGATTATGACGTCACAGTGTTACTGTGGTGACGGGCTGTTCCTTGCGGCTGCTTTCGGACGTAATTACATGGATATATTTGCCGATGGGTACAATGAGCTGAGTGCGAGTGTAAAAATTACTTTGATATGCTGCAATCCCCCAAGCAGTCACATCTCATATTTGACACACGAAATACATGAGATAAATAATACTTGAAATGGATGTATACTCCTTCACACGCACAATTGTTTGCCCATACTGAACAAAAAACATAATCAAATCACATAAGCTCAACTTACTTCTAGTAAAGGCATCATAATGAATACAAGATTACACAAAAAGTCTCCAACACAACATTATTTAGATTACTCATGTATGGAAACCAAACAATGTACATTCGTTTTATTGATTGATAACTATTACTTAGCCATTGGTAATCTTTCCGTAAGAATGTTGGTTTAAATTATATTTACATTATTTATAATCATTTTATGTCGATAAAAGATCAAATTAATATTGACTTAATATGATATTTACAAATATTAAATCTCGATTAAGAATAATCTTTACAAACATTTAATGAAAATTGATGATATTTAAAAACATTTAATTTCGATTAAAGATGATATTTACAAACATTTAATCTGGATTAAATATGATATTTACAAACATTTAATCTCGATTAAATAGGTTATTTACAAAACTTTACAAAACTTTACAAATATTTACAAATATTTACTCCGAATTAAATATGAGTAAAGATGACATTTAATCTGGATTAAATAGAATTAAAGATGATATTTACTCTGGAATTAAATAGGAGTAAAGGTGTAAATATCATCTGTTTTCCCAGTGACATCCGCAACAATCTGGCTTGTATTGAAATTCAAACTTTCCAGAAACGACAGAAAGAGTTTTTCTGCACTGAAGTTAAATGGAAATAAGCGTATAACATACGTGACACAATATCGGATATACAACCCTCACTTATATATTTAATCTTGTTTACCGAATAAAACACGATACTTTACAGTTTTTGCTTTTCTTTTTCATTTCGTTTTGCTAACATTATGAAGACCAACCAATCCAAGGTCATGTTGGCGCCAAAAGGGCTATATTGCGAAGACCCTATTCCTTCCTCTATAATAACATTTTGATGACAATTACTTGTCTTAAGCTAATATCCCCCTTGGATATTCCTGGTGTTTTGTTAAAGCATTTATAAAGGGTATCGATTTGTCTGGTGTCTCACAAATACCTCTAGGAGACCACGATCTGCAAATAAGGTTAGGTGTGTCTTTAGACATGCCAAATTGAAATGTCTAGAAAATTGTAAGATGTTATCAATTCTACTTTCTAATGGTAGAAGATAATAGTTATTAGTTTACTAATCGGACAATATCCTCAGGTACTCGAGTCAAAGGATGTGGGCTTCTACTCACATATGTTTGCAGAATATATCCTACATGTAGTTCTGCAAATCTTACATCAACAAGTTGAATTTTAGCTCATCAGGCCTGAAAGGTTCGATGGGCTTATGGCATGGCATTGCGTCCGGCGTTCGTCCGTCCGTAAACGTTTCGCATTTTTTACTTCTCCAGAACCAATAATTGAAATGACTCCTTGGCTAATGGGGATTCTAAATTGTAGATTTCGTGACCCCGTGAACCCAAATGGGGTCACAGGGGTCACAACCTTAAAAAAAACTATTTTCATTGTCTTCTCCAGTTCCAAAAGGTCAAGAAAGCTGAAATGTTGTGTGCAGACTCCTTGGCTAATGGGGATTCTTAATTGTAGGTGTTCCCTGAGTTTGAGGAGCACAGTCTGAAGGTGGACTAGAGAAGCGCGGGTCCGAGGCTATTGTGGACGGACTAACCGGGACGAGAGGGATCGGTCTAGTGAGCCGGTTGATGTCTGGGCTGACACTGTCATGTCGATGAAGCTATCGGCTGATAGGAATTCTTCAGAGTTGTTAACCCTTACGTTGCGTATATATATTTTACCATTTTTAGCCCCTGTGGCGGAATTTACAGGCTCGCAGCTCGCAGCAGTAGTTTGGGCTTTGGCACTAACTAGCTCTGCTGGCGGAATTTCCAGGCGGCGATTCCGGTATCGTTTTTACAAAATATACCGCATCTACATGGCGAATAAGGACTATATACGGGCGTTCAATACAAATTCAAGTAGCGACACCCGTACACAAATGGCTAATTCACACCCGAAACTTTGAATGAATTTTCTATGTTTTTTCGTTTTTATTCTATTACTTTCGAAAGATTGTCTTTAATTCGGGCCTCGTAACATCATAAATACGAAACGAAAAAAATTCCATTTATATACGGAATTGAAGACAAGATGTGTAGCTTCACAATGATATAAAAATTATTAGAATGCGACCTTTGGTTATAATTCTATAGCTATGTAAAGTTTGTCTTTATTTCCACCTATAAAATCGTCAATACTTACAACATGTATGCGGCATTGCAAACGGTCGTTCATCGCACTTTTCCAAGAAATCATAATCTCGAACCAGTTGACAAATAAGCACATGTCAACCCAAATATGGTTATGTTGTTTGACTTTTCAAATAAACGCTAACCTCGAACCATAACTGATGAAAATATGTTGATTAGTTTGTGTGCCGTTTGGTTTCACATGCCTCTCAGAAAGGTAAAATTGTATCTTTATTTCTGTGAATAAATCTGCGCATTTTATATAGAATAAAAGATTATTCTTTTCGGTTTATTGTGATATAAAAATTATGAAAATGCATTCAGTATTTTAGCCTTGATAAATGTTTTAGAAGTTGTGAAAATCGCCGATTGTTTCAAAATTTATGAAGTGTAAACATGACCTTTTTCACGGCGCTTGCTGTGTCTTTATTATTTTTTTGAGATTTTCTAATTTTATATGGGAATGTAGTCCATTGTTTCCCCTTTATTTTGCCGTATTTTTTTTTGAAAACAAACAATTCGCTCACATGATATGAAGTGCGGGAGTAAGGCGAGTTAGCGATTTTTTTCCCCGTCTCGTGAGATGCGAGGCAGATAGCAGTCTCGGGCGAGGCAAACCCGAGGCAATACAAACACGTGGGTGAAAATAGCCTCAAGCGAATTAATGCTTCGGGGGCTAAGCCCGACATAATTGGCCTTTTGTAAAGCTAATTATCGATGCGTTACGGGTCAACAATGCACACGCAAATTGGTGTGAATTGTGCTTGATATTCCGACCACACACTGAACAAAGCTTTATTCTCATGTCGGGTCGCGATGCGTAAATACAGCCATTCTCATGGGTCGGGTCGCGGACACAATCGACTCGTGACCCGGTATGGGGGATAGAAAAGAACTTAGACAGCCGTGAATTATTCTAAGTCTTGTATCCGGGATCCGTATTCAGACTCCTCGGAATCGCTTATAGCCCGCCCGGATAATTCTGTCGCCGCATGTTAAGGGTTAAGGTCCGCCAGGGGTCGACGAACTTGCTCACTTACAAGTGTGGAGATCAGAGGTTCCCGGCAGCCAGCGGTGTCCGACGTCTTCCGAGTGCAGCTCCGATCAGCCGAGAGTTCCCGAACTGGGCCGACGTCGGATTCCGAACAACCCCGAGGACTGCCGATCTCCGCAGAGCAACGGGGAGTCTGTCGATAGCACTGTAAGTATAAGGACGTGTAATTCCCTGCTTGCGGTGCTGTTTGGCTCGAGCACTATTAGTGCCTATATATTAGATGCTTGTCTAACATGTCTAATGCTGAGCAATAGTATGCTCAATATATTCTAGTGAAACCCATATTCACTACAGTGGCGATGTGAACAATTCGGAGCGAGAATTTGTAATGTAACTTTGTAACTTTTGTACCTTTCATCACAGTTGTCATATTTGGATTTCCCGCTGAGGCCGGGGTGGCTACACTATGCTTGTTCACCTGTGTCAGTCACCTTAATATAAAATTTACATAGACAGTTTATTTAAATTGTGTTGTTGTGTGCTTTTCATGTGTCTAATTCTCTAACTTTTGTGCTTTTCATTCTACTCGTGGTTGGAACCCAATGCATGTGCGGCAGACGTGCACGGTCGCCATTTTGCATGTTGTGAAGACTACACGTGAGTGACACTTTTTCATTCAAATTGATGTTTCATGCTGTGTTATTGACAGTGACAATAATTTACAATATTATTGCAAGTTTTCATTCATGATGTGTTTGAATTATTTGCACTTGTGGAATTTTGATGAAAATTCTGTTTATTTTCACCCTTGAATAATTGACTTGGGCGGAAGTTACCGCTGCGCAGAATACATGCGCAGTCGTGTTTTGTTTACATCCGTTATTGATGTCAACATTCTGGAACTCAACATGTGCAACATTTTCATGATTGACAATTTACTTATTCATTTTCCATCACTGTTATTTCATCTAACATGATGAGATTCAAGCCCTACATGTTTGTTTTGCTTGGATATAATAAGTAAACAATACTTTGTTTACACTTCCGGTTGGACTTGGACATTTTTTCATGTTTGTTTACATTTTGATTAAACATGAATATGATGTTTTCCTGTTGTCTGCAGACACATTCTTTAGGATTTTCATTTGGAATTAATGGATTTTTCCTACATTTCTTTCATGATGTACTGAAATTCCCTTCTACACTTTGTAATTAAGTGTATGGTTTTCTAGACCTACTTTACATTGATTCTTCATGACATTGATATAGACAATGATTATTTTCTACAATTTCTACATCAATTTCTTGGATTGTGTGCATTGACATTGACAATGACAATGTGTGTTTCTATGTTCTACATTTGATTGACACGATATTTCAACCAATGAAACATCTAAACATGGTGCATGATGTTTTATGAACAGTGTTTTCATTGACATTAGTTGTGTTGTGTCACTTTCTTTCGTGGATTCTTTGATCTATATCAATCGTTTAAAGTCTCGTGACTTACGTTCTTCACAATTAACTACGGAACAATTCGATGAAGTGATGACCCTTCGTGACGGAAAATACAATTTAACAAAATCAGATTTTCTGGATTCTGAATTTTTCACGGAAGATGTTCTCTCTAAATGTAACTTTCAATTCAATCCTAACTTGAATGAACGCCCTTATCTTTATGATGAAGGGGAGGAGGAGACCGATGGTAATTACGAGAACACTTCTCCGATGAAGTTAACTGGAGCCACCGAAGGGCAAAGCGGTTCCTATTTCCCGCTTGGTGGAGGGGAGTTAGAGGCAGGAGTAAACAATGCCGACGTAGATAAGGTTCATGTGCTGTTCGCGGGTTATGTGAGCGACTCAATCAAATCTCTTGCGAAATCTACTTATGACGGAAATCAAACCCTGAGAACCACCCTCGATACAAATTATGCCAATCTAAAAGAGGAATTAAAAGAACGTGAAGAAAACTTTATCTCAGCTTTGCACCGTTTGAGTGGTAAAATCTCCACGAAAAGTGAGCAAACCGACACGGCTCTGACACATCTCACCCGTAAAGTCGCTGATGGAGAGGCAGGAACTAATAAGAAATTAGATTCTATAATTCGTCAGTGCGCAGACCTAGAGAGGAAAACTGATGACCATCAGGATGGTTAAAGGGGTACATTGATAGACCTAGATCGGCGTGCAGATGACAAATTTGCCAAATTGTCAGATACCGTCATGCAGAGGATTGAAGAGATAGATACCGACTTTAAGGATAAGCTATCCAAGTTACTCCGCAATATTGATACATCAAGAGAAGATCGTACCTCTCCGAAGATTCATCCGCTTCAATCTCCCGAGGACGAGTCGCGAACAGACTTTAGAATAAAGCAACCCCACAGGGCGCAACCGTCATTACCTAACCCCCGGCCCTCGACAATGGACGACATGATCCGAAATGTCACAGGGATAGCAGATTCTAGGAATCTAAAGAAAACTCTAGAATTCGATGAGGGTTTGGATCTAGACTTGGATGAGTACCCACTCTGGGAGCACAATAAATCATATCGTCGTAGGTCAACCCCGCGTCGTCAGGACAACCAACAAGCTAGTTTGAAACCCGTGTCGAACGTAATTGTCTTTGATGGGAAGGAAACTTGGACTTCGTTCGAAATGAAGTTTAACCTATTTGCCACCTCCGAAGGATGGTCAGACAGAGAACGGTGTTACCAACTGTGTTTCGCATTACGAGGGGAGGCAAGTCATTACTACACTAACTGTAGGAGTGCGGAACCAGACATCAATTTCACGAACTTGATGAACAAACTTAGGAAACGTTTCAGCATTATAGAATCAGCCTCATCCGCTAGACTTCGTCTCACTACAATGACTCAACAGCCAGGAGAATCGCTTGAAGCCTGGGCGGAACGGGTGTCAAACACTGCTCACATCGCTTACTCTAATCTCCCGGAAGAGTTCGTGGAACAGGAGGTGAAATCTCATTTCTGTAGAGGATGTAGTGACCATGAAGCAGCAACACTTGCCTACAATCTCCGACCACCGACGTTGGAGAAAGCCATAGAAGATATCAGGTACTTCCTTCACAGTGAAAGGGGGACACACCTAAAAACAAGGCGAGAAGTGAGAGTTGTACAAGCTGAAGGGGACTGGGACTCATCAGTTCCAGAAGTGAGAGCACTCAGTCGTTCTCAATCACCAAATCACTATGACAGAGAGGCTGACACTCGACGCCTGGTGAAAGAGGTAATGAAGGAGGACATAGACAACATCCGAAGCGTCATGGATATCATCCGGACGGATGGCATCAGAAATTGTGAGGATCTTCAGGCAATATGGTAGGATACCGAGGCACTCAAGTCCTCCATCTCTCATCTCACCAAGCTGATGGAGAATAGATTTACCCCACGGTCACGTTCTCGTTCACCTAGCCCATCGCGCAACAACAATTGTTACGGATGTGGACAGTCAGGACACTACAAGGCTGAGTGTCCCCAAAGGCCACGTTCGCCAACTTCGGAGAGGACAGTTTCTTTCCAGCAGTCACCAATGAAGCCTTTAAACTCCTAGGGGGTGAGTCACCTGACCTACACTCTCCCCCTCATGGTCTTGAAGCTAAAGGTCAACCTCCATGGCCCCCGGACACCTTCTTTGTAAATCACGACAGCTGGTTTGAACACACCCCACTTTTAGATGAGTGGGGGGAGATCGATGAGGAAACAGGTCTACCACTGATAACTGTAAACACACTGGATAATGGTGGTGCATTCACAATACCGGTAAAATTTCAAGGTAAAGATACGCAAGCAATTGTGGACACTGCCGCAGACAACACCATAGTGTCAGATGTGTTTTTCAAGGAATTACCGGACAAACCTATCCTGCTGCGAGAGGTCATCATTAATAATGCAGGTAGAGAATTAAGGATGAAGGGATACATCACCGACTTAGCCAACATAGGTATCTCAGGGACAACCTACCAACATCATGTGTTAATAGCCCCTATCAATGATTCCTTAATCCTGGGTTTAGATTTCATGAGAAAACACTGTTCCAAAATAAACATAGACACTAGTACAATAGTCATCAATGGTGTTCAGGTACCAATGTTCCGGAAGACAAAGCCTCCCAGTGTATGTTTAGTGACGTTAACCAACTCAGTGGTGTTACCTCCCCGCACGGTTTCATATATTCCGGGCGATGTGGATAAAGAATTGTTTCACTGTGTAGTTGAACCTGTACGAGAGCTAGAACAGTTCGCCATTATGCCTAGAACATTTCACCAAAGTTCAAGTGATCTATCAGTATGCTTGATCAATGTTACAGATCACAATGTCAGGATGGACAAAGGACAGCTTGTGGGTCACGCCTATGACGCTGAACTTATACAACCAGATGGACCGACCCCCACTGCTCAGATTGCAGGAGGAAGTCAACAGCCTTGCATCCCCGATCTTCAGGATTTGTTCAAACGATCTAAAGGTCATCTGGAAATCGAGGATCAACGCCAGCTTGCTCTTCTATTAGAGGAATTTGAGGACGTCTTTGCGCAACACGATCTGGATCTTGGAGAATTCACCGCCATTGAACATGCAATAGACACAGGGGATCATCTACCCGTCCGACAACGTCTCCGCCGCACCCCCTTAGGATTTGCCCAAGAGGAAGAAGCACATCTTAAGAAAATGTTGGACGCAGGAGTGATCCGGCCCTCCACTTCGGAGTGCGCTTCGGCACCAGTACTGATCCGGAAACGTGATGGTAGTGTTCGTTACTGCATTGATTTTCGTGAGACAAACTCCAAATGTGTTAAGGATAAATTCCCCCTCCATCTAATAGATGACTGTTTTGATACCTTGGCGTCAAGTCGTTGGTTTTCGAAATTGGACGCTAACTCAGCCTACTGGCAGGTGAGGATCAAACCCGAAGATTGTAAGAAAACTGC
The DNA here is from genome assembly GCA_936450465.1 of Gibbula magus. Taxonomy (NCBI): domain Eukaryota; kingdom Metazoa; phylum Mollusca; class Gastropoda; order Trochida; family Trochidae; genus Gibbula; species Gibbula magus. The sequence continues at coordinate 51,239,290 of OW388291.1, read as the reverse complement.
CTTCGTGACTAGGTACGGGTTGTTCGAACATGTCAGGATGGCATTCAGACTCTGCAATGCGCCAGCCACCTATGCCAGTGTAATGTCATTAATACTTGCCGGACTGAATTGGGACATAGTACTAGCCTTCTTGGATGACGCCATTGTCAACGGAACGGATGTGCAGCAACATTTCACTAACTTAAGACAGGTGTTACAACGATTCCGGCAATATGGACTGAAGCTCAAACCACGAAAATGTGAACTGTTTCAACAGGAGATAGAATTCTTGGGTCGAATGGTGAGTCAGGGTAAATTGATGGTCAACCCCCATAGTCTAACAGCTGTAGAGCAATGGCCCCGACCTAAGTCCACCAAGGAGGTGGAACGCTTCCTAGGGTTTGCCAATTATCATCGAGCTTTCATCAAGGAGTACGCTCAAATAGCCATTCCACTGTACGACATCACCGGGAAGAAATCATTTGTGTGGACAGACACCCAAGAAGAGAGTTTTAAATGCCTCAAACACAAACTCGTCACCACGCCCGTCCTAAGTCTACCAACCATGAATGACCCATTTATCCTGGACACGGATGCCTCAAATCATGCCATTGGAGCTGAACTAATCCAAGTGCAGGAAGGCCAGGAGAGGGTAATAAACTACAGAAGTTTCTCCCTCACCTCAGAACAGCGACGTTATTGCACCACCCGAAGGGAACTTCTTGCGGTGGTGAGGTTCACAAGGCAATATAGACATTATCTACTAGGACGACATTTCGTGTTACGGACAGACCACAACAGCCTACGCTGGTTATTGAACTTCAAATCTCCCGAGGGTCAACTGGCTAGGTGGTTGGAGGAGCTCAGTCAATACGATATGACAGTAGAACACCGTCCTGGAAATAAGCACCTGAATGCAGACGGCCTCTCCCGGCTGGGAGATGACCGTACCTGCAAGGAATATCAACCGCTCGTGGAAGTGAAGAACTTACCTTGCGGGGGTTGTAAATACTGTACCAAGGCCCAACAGAATTGGGGATCATTCATCAAGGACGTGGACTATGCCGTTCCATTATCCCAACGTCCCCGATATGTGCAAGCTGTCCCAAACGGAGAGGATCCTGTGGGTATGAACTACTCTGTTCAACATATTGAAGTACAACCTCCCGCCCAGCAGGTGACAATGAGCTCGGGCACCAACCTGAACACACTTCCCCTTGAGGTGCGTAAACTCAGCAATCAGGAGGACTCCTTAACAATGGGGTATTCTCCTGATGAATTGACCCAATTACAATGGAAAGACTCGGATCTACTCCTTCTTTTGGAGTGGCTCCATCGAGACAAAGAACCAATGGACGCAGAATTGCAGCTCTCCAGTCCGGCAAGTAAGTCATACTGGATGGATCGAGGACTGTTTAAGTTAAACTCTGACTGTGTATTTGTTCGAATTGCCCCTTTGACAGATCCGCCCCGAGAGCAGCTCCTTGTTCCCTCAGCAGCCCGAAAGGACGTTCTATCGGCTATACATGATATTCCGACCGGAGGACATTTAGGCATTACCAAAACTAAGCAGAAACTGCAACACCACTTCTACTGGTACCGATGTGGACAAGATGCAGCTGAGTATGTCAAAGGCTGCCATTTGTGCAACAAGAACAAGAAACCAAATCGGAAAGCTCGATCCAATCTAACCACCTTTCATGCAGGTGCACCCATGGAGAGGGTGCACCTAGACTTTATCGGGCCACTCCTGGAAAGTACAAGAGGTAACACATGTATACTCATGATGGTGGACCAATTCACCAAGTGGGTTCAGTGCATCGCCTTACCCAACCAAAAAGCAGAGCTGACTGCGATGACTGCAATTAATGAATTCTTCACCCGATTCGGAATCCCATTTCAGATCCACACCGACCAAGGTCGAAACTTTGAGAGCAAGGTATTCCAATCAGTGTGCGAAATGCTTCATATCACGAAGACCCGTACAAAGCTGTACCGGCCGTCATCTAACGGCCAAGTGGAGCGGTATAACCGTACCCTCATGTAAATGATACGATGTCACGTGACCAAATCTCAAACGACCTGGGACGAATACTTGCCTCAGTTAGCAAGTGCCATTCGATCTTCGGTGAACCGACAGACCGGATATACTGCCAACAAACTTATGCTGGGACGTGAGGTTAATCTACCGGCAGACCTTATGTTCGGGGAACCAATGGACATGGAAAGGGCCCCAGACATGGACGACTACACCAGTGCATTGAGAGCGGCCATTATATTCGCTCATAATCAGGCGAGGAACCAATTAGGTACTTCCCTAATGCGCATGAAAAGGGACTATGATTTGAAAGCTAGGGTTCATCAGGTTGAGGAGAACCAACCAGTGTATGTTCTAGATTCAGCTGTCACCCCAGGCCGTTGCAAAAAGTTGTGTCCTGTTTGGAAAGGCCCGTATTGGTTGGAGAAGAAACTCTCACCAACTCTGTTCATTGTAAACTCTCGCAATAGGCAATTCACAGCTCACCATGATCGTGTGAAAATGTGTAGGGATAGAGTTCTCCCCCTGTGGTTACAACGGAAGGTTTCTCGCCAGGGGGCCGCGGCCAACTTCGCTGCGGCCCCTCAACCTCCAGATTCTGAGGATACTCCCGAGATTGTTTATTGTCTCTGTCAAAGGCCTGATGATGGTGGGTTCATGATCGCATGTGATTCCTGTGATGAGTTGTTCCATGGTAACTGTGTAAAAGAAATAGAATCCGCAGCAGCCACAATGCCAAAATACTACTGCCCCATCTGTGTTTCGGATACCCTGTAACAACTTGTTCTCTGTTACAGGTTATTACAGCTTACTCTTTGCGTTCCGCAAGCAAACACACGAACAATCAGCAATCATGTCTCGTCAATGCTCACCTGCCGAGGAAATACGCGCAGTCGTCAGCGAAGAAATCAATCGGGAAAGAGAGGAAAGAGAGAGAGAGAGAGTACGGGAGGAAGTGTGCAGGATGTGGGCTCTCACCCAGACCCAGAACACGGTTTGGTTAGCCCTGATGGAGCAGGAGAGGAGACAGTCAGGACAGGCTCCAGTCGCCCCTCGACGGGAGCCTGAGGTCATGGTAACCCTACCAGCGCCAGCTCCAAGGTTCCACCCAGGGAATACTTCAGTCACCAGACCCCAATCGAGGAACGCCCGTTCATCACGAGTAACCAGCCTGTCTCCAGCTCGGACCAGCCACGCAAGAGGACGTTCCCCAAATCGTCGCCCTAGGACCCCACCGCCTAAGTTTCAGGTGGTGGTGGAGCCTCGGTCACCAGACCGGAGAGGACGCTCGCCAGTTCGACGCTCACCACCTAGGTCTCGGGTGGTGGTCGTCCGCTCAAGGAGTCCCCTACCAAGAAATCCACCCAGGTTAACCTCAAGGCAACGAGAGGAAGAACGGAGGGGAGGAAGACAAACTCTGCATCGACCTTCCTCAACCTACAGTCGTTCGAGGTCCCCGGACAAGAGAGGAGACCCACCGTAGTTCAAGGAGTCCCCAGACAAGAGAGGAGACCCCCCGTCGCCCCGACTATCGCACCTTGCCAAGGGATAGACGGCACGAGGTCTTCCCAAGCACTCTGCCAGCCAGCATCCCCTCCGGATCTCAGTGTCCGGTGGTGGGATGTCCTAAGTGGACGAGGAAGTTGAGGGACCACGCCTTCAACGCTCATCTGCCCCGCTACCTCCGGGACCGTAATAGCCAGGAGATAGTTGATGATGTGGATGTTCTGGACAAGACCCTGCTAGCCCTCAGACAACTGGCCATGTGGATACTTGGACCTCAGGCTACCATCAGCAATCTTTTCCACCATGTACGAGGCAGCCTTCACATGCCGGGAAACTGCATTCTGCCGGAGACGGCTATTGGACCAATGAAAGCACTATGTCGGAAGGAAGGTTGGCAGATACCGACAACATTCCGTCTCCATCCGCTCAACTCCCCCGCTTGTCTTCGTCACTGGCGGGTGGGCCTTCATCTGGTTAATTTAATCTCGGCCGAACAACGGAAAGAATTCCGCGCATTCCTGATGCCGGTACCACGATAAAAACTGCCTGGACCCTCCAACATAAATGTGGAACACACAGAGACAGAGCCAATGTGGCTAAAGGAGGATCGGGAAACGGAAACTGAACATCAGGAGACCGACACCCAGACTAGGGAAGAAGCTGCCATCATCCCCGACGACGCAAGTCCTGGTCCCCTGGTGATCGACAGCCACTACCACCTGGACAGGACCTGGAGGGCACTCAATCTGCCCGGAAGCCCCTCCACCACCCGTCTGTTGGAGGAAGGACCACAGCCAAGTCGCCGCCACTCCGTCATTGTCACAGGAGGGGTGGAGGTGTATTGTGACCCCGAGACGCACCCAACGGCGCCATCTCCCGAAGAAGGGATCGTCCGTGCGGTGGAAATTCACCCCAAGAAGGTGGGGACGGCTACGGACAGCCAATTCCTACGCATGATCGAGCTCTGGAGGAAACCCCGAATAGTTGCAGGCGAGATGGGCCTGGACCGATCCGTGTCGCCATCGCTATGGGCACAGCAAGAGGAAGAGCTGACCCGTCAACTCCGTTACATCCCCGGCAACACTCCAGTCGTCCTCCACATCAGAGGGGTGAATCAGGATCTTTATGGAGTAGACCCCCATACGAGATGCCAGCACCTTCTGTCCAGGCACCTGGATACCAATCACCACCTCCACGTGCACTGTTTCACGGGGACGGAAGAGACAGTGCGGGAATGGACCCAAATCTTCCTCAACACCTACTTTGGAATCGCAGGCCGTGTCAGATCCTTCGACACGGTCCAACAAAAGGGCCTGGCCGCCATCCCTCTCCAACGGCTACTCCTGGAGACGGATGCCCCGTACATGCCCCCTCGCGGACACCAGACCAACAGCCCCACCCTCATTCGGGCAACGGCTGACCACATTGGGGACATCTTGGGTATCTCGTCGGAAGAGGTAATGGCCGCAACCTATGACAACGCCCGCCGGCTATACAAGATGTTCGACTGAGTGAGGGGGGCAATGTCATCAAATTTGGATTCTGGCCATATTCCGCCGGAAATTACTGTTTCCTCCGCAGGAAGTTACTTGCGGACGGTTTGTACATAAACAAAAATCTTTGGAAGTATAAGCATATTCCTCCGTTCAAAAAGAATGGAGGCGTTACTTAAACAATGATAATATAGAGTGCCAAATCAGCACCACGTCCAGGGTCGAAGTGATGATACAGATTATGAATACGAATAAGCTGGAGATATAGGAAGATAACACGGGGGAAAACCTTGGAACTATCACAAGCTCTGAGGAATTAAGATGTAACAAACTGGATTTTAGAACAGAACTGGCAAGGCATTGGATTAAAGTTCAAACACCAAGGACACAACGGGAAATCAATTGTTAATCAAGGCAACGCGGAGAATCCAAGAACTCCTTCAAAGCGCAAGACATTACTTGTGAAAGGGACTATGGGCCACCCATGGAGGGGGGCTCATAAGACAGGGAGGAATGTGGAGATCAGCGGTTCCCGGCAGCCAGCGGTGTCCGACGTCTTCCGAGTGCAGCTCCGATCAGCCGAGAGTTCTCGAACTGGGCCGACGTCGGATTCCAAACAACCCCGAGGACTGCTGATCTCCGCAGAGCAACGGGGAGTCTGTCGATAGCACTGTAAGTATAAGGACGTGTAATTCCCTGCTTGCGGTGCTGTTTGGCTCGAGCACTATTAGTGCCTATATATTAGATGCTTGTCTAACATGTCTAATGCTGAGCAATAGTATGCTCAATATATTCTAGTGAAACCCATATTCACTACACAAGCTTGTAGAGAGAGGGTGACGAGCCGTAGGCCCCGTGCTTGAGTCTGAGATGTTTGACACAATCATCGAGGCGATGGTACTTCTTAATGCAAATGTTGCAATTGAAGACATAGTTACCGTGAGTTGTTTGATGGTGCCTAGTTAGGGCATCCTTACGTGAAAGACTTTGATTGCAGAGGTGACAGACGGGACGTGCAGTGCCGGCCATGTTTGTGACTAACGCCGCTACTGAGCGTTTGTTAACGTTATGATAGCGTAACTCTATGACGATTTCTGTGATCGCTTTAAATTTGGCAACCGTTTGAATGAGTTTACGTGATCGGTTTATGTTACATGCTGAACAATAAAGTTGTTAAAACTATTATCTAAACATATCCACGTAGTGATAGTTAACTTAGGAAACATGTTCAGTCAATTGATTTGATTGATTCCAAGCATATGGTCCGTTTTATAATGTTTCCTTTGGTAGTACATTTCAACAGTAAACAAAAACTTGTAACTTGCCAATCATTCTAAATAGGGTATGTCATGGGATGTACATGTATGCACACCAAGGCACCTGAACAGCGTTTCGTGTATGTACATATGTGTACATATTGGCAGCGAGGGAGTTAAACTGCTGACTTGGAGTAGTTAGTGCATCAATAGAACAAACTCCGGTGGTTCTTGTCCTCTCTTTTTTAGAGTGAGCTGTGAAGAATTATTGACACTTTCTCAAACCGTGTTTCCCAGTTTTTAAATGGACAATGCAATCTCCTTTCCTTATATGCTGTCTCAATTGAACCAACATATTTCCAATACTTTTAACCGCAGAAATCACAATTATCACGATTACAACGCAACGACAAACTTGGTTTCCTTTTCGCTTTGCGACCTTGACCTTGATGATATCTATGAATGTGAGCTTTAAATGCGGTAAAAGTGGTAATTGTACATTTGAAACATTCCTATGAATTGCACGATGAATGACGTACTGTGTCAAATATTGCATATTCTGCAGTCATACCTGCCTGAATAACGACATGACCTCTTAAACTCGTGTGTAAATTGCTACAGTCTTGTACTGTTTCTTAACTATAGCGATGTTTCATTGATATGGAATTAACCAGGTGTATGACTTGGAGTCATTCCTGAAGATAAAATTGACACAAACCACCAGGGTAGATAATCAACAACGGTACGGTACGTTTATCTGCTCTTCGCACAGTGAAAATGTCACAATGTCACGAGAAACAACTATGAATTGATCATAGGATACATAGTTCCAAACAAGGTTTCAGAGACATCGTGAAAACCAAATGAAAAACTCAGTTAATTCAAGTTCACAGTTGGCAGCCAAGTTTTGGGGAATTTACATGTCACTGATACCGTTTGTATTTGTAATATGTAACATAGTAATTGGGAATACGTCCTTCTATTGCTGGGAGGCCTGGCGAAACTGCCTTTAATCTCTGAAGCATATGTCTCAGAAACATCATGAATTAGATTAAACACAAAATGATGAACCAATCTCTTTATAGTTGTCGAAAAATCCTTGAACATACTGTAATAACAGTAATCGTATTGTGTCATCCATGCTTTGTCTTGGTTGTAAGTGACATGTCTGAAGAACAGCAAATCGGAGGTTAAATTTATTCAAGTAAACAACAGCATTTAACACATTTCTTCTGCATCTTTTCTCCGTCAGTTGTCTTTTTCATGCAAAGTTCATAACGAAAATAACACAACCAAAAACAAGTCTAAATCCGGTGACATAATATCTATAGTTCACTTCATCCTCTTGAAAATCTTCTATATACACAATGTAAGAACTACTGGGGAATCAACAAATATCCCCAAAAATATTCTACATTTTACAAATTGGACACTTCTTTTAAGCTAAAAGGATTCGACACATGTTAACAACTCGCGTATCTCGTCCGTCGTCCCATATTCATAGTTTCACATATAATCCGTGTAAGAAAACGACATCCACACTCATAGTAAAATAATGACAGCTAATAGTAAATGAATGCCAATATTCCCACCCTTTGACCTGACCTGCAAATATGAAGGCTTGGACGCAGGAATTCGACCCTTAAACTACATATTTGCCAATTAGAGAAAGGTATTGGTTAATGTGCAATAGCTGTGTCATATTTTTCATGGGGAAAGTCTGTGTTGTTTGTGAAAGAAGGGTTTATTATATTAGTATTCCTATCTTTTTTTCAAATTTCAAAATAGAACATTCTTAATCAATCCTGTACAATTTGTTTAGAACAACTCAAGGCTTTTTTATTAAATTTTAGACTCGTCAAATTTCGAAACACCATTTAGCAAATTTGCACATGTGGGCTGACTCAATGCCGTTACTATGAGCAGCGAGGTTGGTGGACCAACATTTCGATAAACAATAGCAGATACTTTAAATACGATAAATTAAAGACCAGTACATTTCGTTTGTGTTAATCATTATATACGAAAGTAATACGAAACTGAAATACATAGTTCCAAAAAGAATATTGTGAGAGTTACTTCCCTTCCTGCATTACGGCCAACCCCTACTAATGCGTTTTCGCCGAAAGTTTTTTTATCATTGTGATGAACATCTATGCAAAATATGATAAAATCCAGTGCATAGTACTTGAATAGTACAATCTCGTGCGGGGTATAAGAACAAAGCAATTAGAGCTCATGATGTTTAAAAAAAATCAGTCACTGTCAGTGAATGTACATGCCTCGTTTTAAAAAAAAATCAACATTGGTTAATGTGTCTGTACACAAAATTTCAACTTTCTATTGGTTTTTGAACAGGTGAAGAGGAAGATAAAAATTGGGTAGTTAGTTACCCCTTTTAGTGGTCCCGGAGTCCCGGAATTTATAATGTGTTATCCCCATTGCTCAATGACTCTGAACACGAGATTCTGCTTCCTATTGCCAGGTGGTTCAATAGAAAAAGCCGTAAAAGCGACAGGTCTACAGACCGGCAGATGGACGGACTGTCGCCGGATGGAATGTCATAATCCCATCCGGTATTTCAGGCTTGATGAGCTGAGAGGAGAAACAACATATATATTAATAACCCGAATAGAATAACCATACATTATTTATTTCATCCAAAACATATAATTCACAAACTTAGAAATATGTTTCGTTCTAAATCGCCTCTCTATGACATCTTAGACATTATAAAATCACCTTAATCTAAAAGGCCACTGGTATGAACTTTACAGATCATTTATCTTTCCATCATGTCGAAGAGTGTGACAACTGTTAAGTGTTATGACCAGACGAGGTCAATAACACGACTCCGAATGATGCTCGACTGTTTGTGGCTCACAGAACGTGATTCTTCCATCCTGGGTTCATTGTATTGATCTCGAGCGGCGAAAACACTCAATAGTTGTCACACTATTCCACGGACGGCGGAATGTCGCAATGGTTAGCAGGATTCGAACCACTCTTCCCGCCAAGGACACGGCAACTGTATCTGCAGTAGAGGGCTGTTCTACACGCAGTACGGTTTTGGTGCACTGTTACACTGAATTTCAGCGTAGTACCACCAATGGTTCGCTAGTTGAAGCCATTGCTCGCAGGTTTCACCGCCATGGCCACATGGCGTTGCGGGCTTTCTCCCTGCCATAATACTAGCAGCCGCGATATAAGTGAAATACTCTTGAAAGCGGCGTTATACACCAACTCACTCATTCTTGTCATGTATGGTTAAAAACAATTCGTTGCTCATGTCACCTTTTTCACCATATAATAAGATCCCATGTTAGATCTTAGCGTAGTAACATCCATGGTTCGCTAGTTCCAGCCGATGCTCGCAGGTTTCACCGAAACACATAGCTACATATGGTGTTGCGGGCTTTCTCCCTGCCATAATACTACCAGTTGCGATATAAGTGAAATACTCCTGAGAGCAACGTCAAACCCCATCTCACCTCACTCGAATCCCATTACAGACTCGGCAATTTTAGTCGTGTTTACATGCAGTAAGGTTTGAGTGCAAGGCTTAAATCATGTATGGTTACCTGTTCGCATATTCATTGGCAATATAACCGACTATCTTTATCATCTCTCAGAGAGATACAAGAGTGCATTTAATTGCACAGATGTGTTCATATACTATTACACAACATGGTTCTCATTACTTAAATCTGCTGAATAATGATAACTGATTTGAGTGATTACCACGTTTAAAGTATAGATACAGCAGTGATAATGTATGTATATTGTTACAGAGATGGATATGATTGCACCTGTAGAGCATTATCTGAAGTCATCTGCACTTAATGCTTGCAATGTATATGTCGTCCATGATGCGTTTGTTGAAAGACGCAGATATGAAAACTATGAAGCACATTTTCAATGTTAATGGTTTCTGTATTAGTTCTGTGTCTGAAATGTCAATCTTAATCAACCTAACTTGTAAATTTCTTATTGATGTAAGTTTACTCAATCTATTTGAAATGATTATTAGACGAAACCTCAGATCCTCCCAGAACAACTTCCTACATCCTACAAATTTAACATGAGCACGGAAATAGATTTTGGTTACGATACCAGGCTAATTGAAGCAATGAAAATAACTCACTTCTCCTTCAATAAACTGATTGTCTCTGATAAATTCACTTGTATTCTAAATCAACCAAGATTCAAATCGCCCGAGAATCAATTACTGTGCTTGGTGCCTCGTAGTTATTATCACTTAAAGGCGTGCTAGTTTGATTAATAATATAGCAGCATAAGGATTAAATATGAATGGTAAGCTTACGGCCTATCTAATATTATTTTCGATGTAACTGACTGATCTAAAACTAATTTGAGTATTTTACAGTTTTTAAAAGGAAATTACAAGATTTGATTGATTTGAGTAATTAACTTTTTCCAAAGTATAACTTCAGAGGACCTTCTGTATGCAAATAATGTTTCTAAATGTTACAGTACTAATACTTGTTATACTTAAAAACTTTAAATACGTAAAGTTAAGTTTGATTTTCGACAAAAGTTTATAAACGAAGCATAATGACATCTGATTGCAATCTCTCTCAACATCGTGCCGTCACAACAGTAAATACTTATGGTATCATGAAATGTGCAACTCTTTCTGTATTTTACCTGTTTAAAAAATCATTAGTTCTGTTCCTACTATATTATACTACTTTATTGCCAGTATAATTGCTAAAGATGATTGGAACCATCAAACAGATTTTGCATACGATATCATAACAATTTGGCCAATAAATGGAACAATTCAATTCTCCTACAGTCAACTGATTGCACCTGGTTTACTGATCATTTGTAGTATATAATAAGATACAATCGACTCGCCTGAGAACCAATTACATTGTGTCTGCCTGGCGTGCGTTATCCCTTAATGACACGATAGTTAAATTAGAAATGCAGTAACAAGTTTAGTACATGGTAATGATTAGTTTCAGTCTGATGGTCAACAATTCCTCATTGTACTGAATGGTGGATTTCAATTTGTGCAAACTTAGATTGCATAACAAATGCATAGTCATCAAAAATGAAGTTTCATAGCAACCAACTTAGTAGACATTTTGAAGTAATGTGCATGATAGATGGAGATTATTGATTTATGATATCGAAATACATGTTGTTTTGCCAATTAAATTGACAACAGCTAATACAGATAACACAAACATTGCGTTAGGTTAACATAATTTGTTCTATCCAAAAAATTGTGTTATTGGAATGAGCATTGGGGAGTTTCCTTATGGCATCTGATTATTGTTGAATATTTGATCATTTAAAACATGACCTCTTATCGATGCATTGACAGTATAATGCAACAATGGAGACAACAATGTTATCTTACAGTTCCTGTACAACATTATACGAGATGTTGTCCGAGACAGGTGACTGAATCAAGCTTAAAATATGGTATAGGCAGTATATAGAGTAATCTAAGAAAAGTATAAATCTTCTATGCAGAAGATATAAGTGGGTATTTTATCCTACAGTTAAAGGCGCTCTGGCACTTTTTTGCATATAATGTTTTCTCAATTTTGCCATTTATTATTAAAGTTTATACAATATATTGCTAGGTTAGAGGCTGAAACATCTCATTACACGATCCGATAAGCCGTATCCATCGAAAACGGTTTTCTGTATCCTAATCTCTTATCCTCAAGTATCCTCAGTGTGACATGTAGATTTGTAGGTCTCAAGCGATTTTGAGAGTCAGGCAGCAAGATTGTTGACCATTCCATCATGGTGTCATAAATAAACCACCACTGTCTAGGCATCACTACATCAGTCAATATACTTGAACTGCCTTCGAGTTGCCATTTTAATGTGAACACATTAAAATGGCCACTCGAGGGGAATTGGACTCGCATAACTTATCCGAACCACGAACATTCGTTTTAGAACTTTTTTTTATTGGTCCGGGAGTGTTATTTAGCTATGGGTAACACTTACTTACATTTTCGTGATGGTACAATGTACCTTACTTCAGGTAGCGCCTTTAATATGACCGTCGAATAAATATACAATGTCATGAATGTTGACATTTATCCTGCGCTATTCCCCAAATGTTGAAAATTCTACCACATTATAACATGACCAAACAACACGAAACGTCTGTGGTACGATTGTTTATCGATGTGTATACAGTTTCGATCACTATTAAGCCAATTAAACGTATTATTTATGTTGTGACTTACTTGTTTAAACTTGAAATGACCTAAATAGATATTGCTACTGTGGGCATATTCAGTGAAGACAAATTGCCAATTAGTGTGGAACTTTCCGTGACAATTGGATTATTATTTTACTTAGTACTTTCATTATAAAACAATATATTCATTATCTTGGTAGCTGTCTACTGAAAGAGAAGCTAGTTTTCCCACGGTGCATTTCTTTTCTTCATTTTCACATTGGCACTAAGTCGTTACCAACGTTATAAAATAAAATATTTAAGATTGAAAACATGATGTTTTAAATGCTATTCAATGTAGGAAACACAGTCTCACATGGGGCAAGTTGAGAAGAGCTTCATTCATGAATTATGTTCCATCCTGTTCACTTAGCCAACAAAACTCCATCTATGTTCCTACTTGTCGCTGGAATGTTATTTTCTCGTGATAAACTATCCTGAATCAAACACCAATTACTGCCAAAGGGTAGGCGGTCAGACAGATATATTTACTTATGCAATATTTTTGGATTTAATCAATGACTAGCTTCGGAACCTATTACTCAGTTTATAGAAACATGTCGTTATTCAGTTTGTTAGATATCAAATCACCATCAAGCTACTCACCTCGGATATATTTATTACAGATAGTTTAATTATTACTCGCCCATGAAGATACTGCAGTGTACTATCTATACGGCGATATTAAACTTGTGTAATACCGCTGCAGGTATGACGTCACAATAGTTAGCAATTGTGACGTCACAATGGCCGCACTCGCTTTCGCTCGTTTTATACCAAACCATTAACTTGTTTAATAAAAATGGTATCAAATGGAAGATCGTTTAGTATCCTCTATATAAGTGATGATTCGGCTGTTTTAACCATTTGATTAAGCTTAGCTCAAACATCATCGAACAGAATGATGTTTTTACACTGTGTATGGACAGTGTGACTGTGTTTTTGTGTTGACATTTTATCTGATTGCATAAAAAGAGCAAGTATTCAGAATGCAAATGTGACGGAAGTATGTGTACCGTGTTTGTAGCTCATTTCTCAAGTATATCTATGGATTTGAAAACAAAAATATGTTGTTTGTTTAAAAAAACGATTTACAACATACATAAAATGTATTAAGCAACAACAACATTAGGGACAAGTTGATTGCCGTTTGTTAGCATCTTGTGTCGACTTCATTTCAGGCAATTAATCACAAAGGCAGTATCAATGAACACACGAAATGAAGGAAGCAAGTAACACCAATTGTTATCTTAACTCTTAACAAAATGTTAAGGAAAAGCATTTAGATCTCTTCAGATACCTGAATATTACTGAAATTGATGAAAAAGCGTTCCACAGTTAATTTCAATCCAGACATGAACGACTTGAAAAATTGTTTTCTACCAAAAGCATTACCGATGTTATGACAGCAAGACCCATCCTCAGGACAGGGATTAGATGTCTATACTAGTATGAATGTTACAATCTGATGTTGAAGGCTGTGAACTTGGGATCAATGGCATTATTGCACTGACAGAAATGGAGATAATGGAAATCGCAAAATTGGCTCAATTTAGGTGGTATAATACCAGTCCTCAGTGGGCGCTCCTCTCACCATTTCTAAACTACGGTAATTTAGCCTTCAGTAGATGCGCAAGTAAATTGCATTGATGAATTAGTCTGAAAGAGGTGCGACTGTTTAGTAGCTTGTTTGGTCTTTTTACACAGTCCTGTGAACCACAAATAGATGTTCAACCCTTTGGCTAGTCTTCCAAGTAGTATAATGAGAGAGTTCTGCTTAAGTATGATTCATCAAAGTCGAACAAAGGGACGCTGTAGTTTATGTCCATATTTAGACCAAAATGTAACTAAACACAGTAAAAAAAGTTAAGCACCCCCTTCTCTTTTTTGATAGGGGTATGTTTCAGAGACTCATTATAGCAAAACTAAACATCCCACAGGGGAAAAACGAATTTCAGGAGCAAGTGTAATTAATTGTTTTATTCATTAACATTTTTGTGTAATCTTCAGAGATTTCAAATGACCAAAAACAGGAAACCAAAATTGACTGGAAAATGGTGAAAAACACAGACTCGTAAATGTATTGTCATTTCAAGTTTGACGGCTGAACATGATGAAGAAATCATACTGAATAACCCGTGCCATTGTCTTAGGAACGATTTAGTGTCAATATCGTGTGCTGCCACCGCGTGCCTGAAGTACTGCTGCCAGTCTTCTGGGCATACCCCTGACAAGGTTCTGTAATTCTTCCATGGGGATTTGCTGCCACTCATCGTGAAATGCGGCCTCCAGTTGTCTTAGATTGTGTGGAGCAGGGTTCCTTCTCTGTAGACGTCGACCAATCATGTCCCAGACATGCTCGATGGGATTCAAATCTGGAGACAATGCTGGCCAGGGGATACGAGAAACAGCATTGTTCTCCAGATGTTGAGTCACAGCTCGTGAACGGTGAGGTCGAGCATTATCATCCATGAACAGGGGTCGAGTTGCAAGTCTGTGATCATCAAAATGGTCAATCACAACTTGATCCAACACTTCTGCAATGTAGCGGGCGTCGGTAAGTGTGCCTTGTAGTGTCACCAAATCCAACTTGCAATCAAAAGAAAAGCAACCCCACACCATAACGGATCCTCCACCATATGGAACCCTTGGAAGAATGTTCCTTGGTGTGTATCGACTGTTCTTGACTCTCCAAACTCTGATTCGCCTGTCAACGGTATGGAGGAGGAAGCTACTTTCGTCTGACCAGTGGATACGTCTCCATGACCTCAGGTTCCAACGCTGCCGGTCACCACACCACATCCTACGATCCCGATTATGACGATTAGCAAGGTTTGGACGTCTGATGACACGTCGAGACCTTAAACCTGCTGCTTTAAGGCGGTTCCTCACTGTCTGATTGCTGATATGTCTATAGGGTAGCCAGGCTTTTTTCAAGACGGTACTTGACGCAAACGGTTGACGTCGTTGATGACGCAATAGGTTCCTGTCCTCTTGCGATATGGTAGCTCGGGGCCTTCCGGAACGTGGTCGATCGAGAACATGGTTAGTTTGGGCATGTTTCCTCTTTAAACGACCGATGACCGAATCAGAGGTGCCTACCATTACGATTTCTCCGTAATTATTACGATTTTAACAGTCAAACTACGGTATTACGATATACAAAACAATACTACGATTTAAAAAAAAAATAATCATTAGTTTAAATATTACTTGAATGGATCGTAAGAGTGCGTTTTGAATTATCTCTTTGTCAATATTTATAAATAACTCACCAAAAAGCTTTTATTTCTAAAAAAAACAACATCAAAACGATCTCTAGTAATATTCTAACAAAGTATATTTCCTGTTTACATGCGCAACACTCATTTCCGGAATTCCGCGTACGTAATTCAATCATAGCTTGCTTCTGATTGGTCCATATTACAGTGACGCGCTTTTATGAAAAACTCCTCGCAGTACTGTGCTGTGTTAATTACTTAAAAGTAAAGGTTTTAACGATCGCTGTTCGGAGCTATTAACAATGACGTAATATCCTGCATATTGTTTCAAACAAAATGGCAACTGACAGCGCGGATTTGAAACGAAAGTCGAACGATCAAGTCGAATTAGGGGCTTCTGTAAGTAAACCTAAGGTGACAAAAGTGTCGCAGACGTATCGTGAAGCATATTCAACTTCATGGCCATGCTTTAAGCCGTCAGCGAAAGGTGCAACTTTCGTTTTTTGCGAGATTTGTGGAGCGCATTTGAGTGTAGCACATGGCGGTCGTGATGACTGCAGACGTCATGTAAGTTAAAAAAAACACAAGGAACTTTCTTCAATGAAGCAAAAGTGTAAACCATTGGACTATTTCGTGAAATGTGCTGAAGATAAAGACAATAGTGAACTTTCTGTCGTTAACGCCGAAACGAAATTTGCTGAAGTGATAGTTGAAATGAACTTGCCGATAACATTATCGACAGTAATGACACGTGTTTTCCCACAAATGTTTCCCGATTCTGAGATAGCCAAAAAATATGCCTCTTCCAAAAGTAAGACAACTGCATTAATAAATGATCTAGCAATACAAACACAGGAACATGTTACAACATGCATGACAGATCAAGCATTTTCAATTTGTACAGATGGGTCAAATGATGGGATTTCTAAACAATTTCCAATTGTGGTAAGGACATTCAAAAAAGACTTGACAGAAAATGTATCGAGCCAGGTTTTATCTGTACCAGTGTGTAGTGGGTCAGCAACTGGTGAAAATATTTTCATGCTTCTTGATAAGGAACTGTCATCGTGGAATATCAGTTGGGACAATTGCATGGCACTCGGCAGTGATAATGCTAATGTTATGTCTGGAAGGAACAAGGGTGTATTTGGATTCGTACTGAAAAAGAATTCTGAAATCTATTTCTCAGGATGTTCTTGTCATTTAGTGCACTTAGCTGCTGAAAAGGCCTCAAGTGAGCTCCCAGTGAAAGTAGAAGATTTGTTGATAGATGTTTATTACTATTTGGACAAAAGCAGCAAGAGATTGTGTACACTCAGGGAATACCAGTCATTGTGCTCTGTTAAAGATCACAAGATTCTGAAACATGTTCCGACTCGGTGGTTGTCAGTAGGGCAGTGTTTGTCACGCATATTGGAACAATGGGAGCCCTTGCTCAAGTTCATGAGAGCTGAAGTCTCAAACAAAAAACCTGTGTCAACAGATAAGAAGGTAGATGAATCAAAAGCCAAAAAGGATGAACATAAAACAAAACATAATGACAAGAAAGAAAAGAGAGACAAATGTGAGATCACAAAACCTAGCAGCATTAAAACCAAGCAAAAGTCCAGCAGCAATAAACTAGAGAAGTTCATCAGTACCAGTAAGCCAGAGCAGAAGTCCAGCAGTACCAGTAAACCAGAGCAGAAGTCCAGTAGTACCAGTAATCCAGAGCAGAAGACTAGCAGTATTAGTAAGCCAGAGAAGATGACTAACAGTACTAGTAAGCCACAGCAGAAGTCAAGCAGTACTAGTAAGCCAGAGAAGAAGACTAGCAGTACTAGTAAGCCACAACAGAAGACTACTAGCAGCACTAGTAAGCCACAGCAGAAGACTACTAGCAGCACTAGTAAGCCACAGCAGAAGTCTAGTAGTTCAAGTAAACCAGAGCAGAAGAAAATGTCTAAAAGATTTGGGTGCTCAGCCCTTCAGAGGTTAGAGAGAATTCTAGCACAGATGGAAAGTAAAAGGTTCCTGTTATATTGTCATTTTTTACATGATACTATCCCTGTCTTTGACCATGTGAACCTTGTACTCCAGCAAGAAGCTCCACAAATACACAGACTAAGGAGGACTTTGAGTTTATGAAAAAACTGTTGATGAAATTTGTCCAACCAAGAGCTATGCATGGGAAGGAAGTATATGAAGTGACTTTCAAGGACAGACAGTGTCAGAAGGGAGATGAAGAACTTGTAATTGGTTCTGCTGCAAAAGACATCATCAAGAGTACTTCATCTGGTTTGACAACTGAGGATGTATCAGAATTTTATGCAAGTGTCAGGAATTTTTTTGAGAGATGTTGTTCTTATGTCAGGAACAATTTACCACTTACAGATTCACTACTTGAACATGCAGAAGTTGCTGATGTCAACTTAAGGGAGTCATCCAAGTTTTCATCACTTGAATACTTTCTAGATAGATTCCATTCTGCCTCACTTTTGCCAGAAGGAGGTACAGTTGATAAACTACAAGAGGAATTCACTGAATTCCAGTGTGATGAGCTCAATGACAAAATTATTTCAAGTGAAAGAGAGGACTCCAAATGGGTCCAAATAGCATCTTTAGAAGATTGCTACAGACAAAGAAAGTACAAAGTGTTGCCCCATGTCATGCTCTCCATTCTCACAGTTCCCCACTCAAATGCAGAATGTGAAAGGGTATTTTCCTTCATTAGGAAAAATAGAACTGATTTCAGGTACTCATTAAGTGACAAAACTCTGCAGTCACTCATGATCCTCAGATCATCACCTGACGTCTGCTATGAAGTGAAGCACACAAAGACAGAGCTCAGACGTTTGAAAAGTGCCTACTACCAATCTTTAAATCAGAAAGAACAGTAGTGTCATCACTGGGAGGTTGGGGAGGGAATTCCAGATGTTAATAGTCAAGTAAATAAAAGGTTAGTGATGAAGTTTATGTTCTTTTTGTGTTTAATTAACTTCAAAGTATCATTACTGACAGGTCCCCAAAATTACTGAAAAAAACTGTATTTTTCAACACTGACTACTGATAAGGCACTTTTAGGGTAGGCACCTCTGCCGAATAGTGGTAACCAGTTCTTCTCCCAATTTCCTTGTACGAGAAACCTGCTATTTGCTGTCCAATAATTTGCCATCTCGTAGCCTCGGACAATCTCCTTCCTGGCATTGTTCATGAATTTTGTGTATTGAACTGACATTGAAGCCGTAAAAGGCGTTAATTTAGCCATGGTAAGTCGAAGAGTGAAACTGCATTTTGCTGAAATCATGGGTTGCATGATAGGCATGCCAATAGCTCCGTTCGTGAGAACCGTTCCATAACAGAAACCATACCAGTTCCCATCCAGAATACCATATTTGGCCTGTCTATCGAATTGAATAACATGATCAAAAAATCCAAAATGATATACAACTTTTAATTTGGGGGTGCTTAACTTTTTTACTGTGTATATGTTTAAGGGTAATGGTACTTTACTTATAGTATTCACACTGTTCATTGTTATAATTTGTGTTAAATATGTCACCTAGATCTAATGTTAAAAGAAGTTAGGGAAAATGAGTAATTATTACCGTTGACATTGAATGTTGACAGTATTTACTATGTATCAAAGAATTGTTTTCTATAAACAATCATCAAAATTACTTTCAGACATAAGCAGAAGTTAAGTATATATAATATCAACGTTTCATATAAGAGATACGTGTAAACTGTACATCATTATAAAACTATCTTAAGAATCATGTGCTTGTTGTCAGAGTAGTAGTATAATTTTTAATAAGATTGTAGACTGTGACCAACTTCCCAACTTGCGCCAATCTCAAGCAATGGCCAATTGCAGCCTTGCCACATTTCCTTAACATTTATGTAAGGTAATCATGCGTGACAACATCAATCTCTTTCAATTGAAATATATATACTCTAATATTGTTTGAGACATGTGCACATCATCAGTAAGTAAAGGCACTAAAGCAAATTATTTATGATCAAATTTGCCATTTATGATTACTACATGTACAACATATTGATGCCGTATCTATAGACAAGCTGAGATGGAACAGACAGGTCAAATCGATTTTGATTTGCATTTGATGTTTGAGAAGATCCTTTTATCTCTTCTTTTGCCTGAACTAAAAAGCTGACACCTCGTTCTTTATATATGATGAGTTGAAGCAAATGATTCTGATACTCTTTTCACAAAATCATTCATACAAATATATAACACAGTTAATTTTCCTTCCAATACTGAATGATGAATTGTTTCTGTCAGAATAACTATTGATGGAATGACACCAAGAGACAGCCACAAGACAGCAATGTGATGTCTCTGATATTAAGCATGTTCCATATTACCGTTGGAGGTTTTGCACTTAGATGTATGACTGTATGTACTGAGAAAAACTGAGATAATGCTCAACGAATGAATCGGTTTTATGTACAGTGTTTTAGAGGGTTGCTGGCTCAAATAGCAACTCCCATGCTTGACATTTAGAAAGAAACAACGTTGACGGAATATTTCTTCTTGACACTTATGCATTCAGAGTCTGAGTCGTTAGTGCGTGGATATACGTGTATGTGGATACATCTAAAACAGAGTGAATAAAATGGTACATGTATGTTAGTAATGTTAATTATGAAGTAATATCCTTTACATTAATATCATCCTCTATTACTTGCATACACTTCTGAACTTTATGGTTGTTTCTGTGTATAAGTAGCAGCTTTTTACATAGCATTTGCTTATGACCTAGAGGAATATGGGTAGAATATTGCCAACATTTCTTGCTTAACTGGCGTACAACATAAATAGGGCACAGTGATGAACTTGCAAAGTATCGTGGCGATAGTTACAGCTAGCATGATACAAATCCCCCTATATGTACTGGGTTGTTGACAGTAAAGAATCATGTGTTTGAATTGAGACAAATATCAGATAGGAATTTTAGTTATTAACAAATCATGCAGACATTTTATTGATTGCCATTTTAAAACATGATTCAAGTCTTAATTACACAGAAGTGTCACACCACAGTTTCTTCCTGATTATCATACATTCCTTCGTTTGACACTTTTAAAACAATTTTAACTTTAAATAATTCTAAAAACTGATACAAACTTCTATCTTCCAACAAAACCATTTCCTGCACAAATATCATAAATCAATGTAATTAGTGCCTCTATATACAGTATTTATGATGTTGTATTAACGTTGTTGTTTAATGTAAGGGTATCTTTAAAGTCCAAACATAAATCTAATCGTATTATTTTCATTATTTGCCATTATAGATACATATGTGATAACGAATGGCAGTCAGTCAAGCTAAGTCGATGTGTGTATACTGTTACAAAGATTACGTGATTCCATATGCAGGGATTTATATTAAGCCATCTGTACTTAATTCATGAACAGGTATGCAAAGCTCTTTCCTCGCACTGCTGTTTCATATATTAAAAGAACATTGATAGTTATAGTGCAACAAGTTATCACATTATCTATGCAATTAATTTCGATATAAATTATGCTCGTAAAACCGCCAATATCTTTTCGTTTAAAGTTTCAATTATTATTGTATAATGTAAGTCAATGTATTTTGCATTATTGTCAATTTGAGTTATTGAATTGTATGACATCAGAACAAATTAAATAATTAACTGGACTAAAAAAGAAAGACATGTAACCAATCTACTTCTGTTTGTATATCACTATTAAATGTCACAATGCAAATGATATAATGTTTACAAACTGTCTTTTATTGCATATCTAATGTTAACCATGATATCTCTAGAACCTGATTCAAATAAATCAGTTAACTTTGAGAAATCTTCTCTTTTTATCTTACTTTCTTTAGAATGAGTGATTATTATTTTTTCAATTCAATCTCCCTCATTCCGGTTAAGTAACAAGTTTTATTGACCAAATTGAGAATGTTTACAAATGTTATCCATTTTCCCCATGTATCGTGTTTAAATTAGGGTAACTACTCAACTGTCATATGAAAGAGTCATGTAAAAATACTCTACATAGAGTCAGTGCAATGATTCGTTGTCAAACCGAGAGAAATACTGGCGTCCAATGTTAATCATACAGAATTGGGTAGGAGTTATAAATGGTTGGATGCAATTATAATCCAAGTTGTGTATCATAACGACAAGGCAACGATATCACTGATATTTCATATAGGAATTCACTTTATGAAGGAGGTGAACATATTCATTGTGTATGCTAAAAACGTTATTCAGAAAAACATTTATGTCTTGAGGAATTTACTTCTAAAATTCCCAAAAGACTTGAAGAGAGATCTAGGTTGTACATGTACTACATTGTTGGATATAGCACGTCATTCCTAGAACCATTGCTGATCGGAATGCTCAAATAGATCTTGCTTACAATACCACGGTAATTGGGGCAATAAAGAGGATAACTAAATTATCCTTGATTCAACTGATTGCTTCTGGTTTACTGATCACATGTATAAGATAATCAGAATTGAAAGGGCTCGCCAGGGAATCAACTGCACTAGTGCCTCCCTAGCTTATAATATCACTTAAAGAGACAGTAGTTAGATTACAATTATAGATTATTGTTGAGGTCAATATCGGTTTTTCAGATATCAGATAATGACAGTGTGGCTCTGGTCATTATTGTTGTTCTATTTGTAAAACATTTGATTTGTAATTTACATAAAAAAGTCGTGGTAAAGACATTCACGATTATGTATCATGTCAGAAAGAAGCAGACCTACATTTGAATATCCCTTTCAGTGTAAACTTGTATTATATAAAAAGTAAGTTGACTTGAATCTCGTAGTAGAAGTAGTAACTGTTATCAGGTACACTGTAAGTTGGTTATTTAACTGATTTTATGTACAAATAGACTGAGTTGAAAAGTAAGCGGTTAAATTTTATGTTCAAATATCACGAACTAGAAATGAGTCTGATAATAAACAATCTTAGACTGTTGATGAGGTCAATAGTATACGATCATTGAAACTATTTTATATTATACCATCGTATATTAGAATTCAAAATATACAATGAATATGTTCACCTCCATAAGGTTTGAGTGCAATGCTACACTGAATTTCAGCGAAGTACCACCCATGATTCGCTAGTTTCAGCCGCTGCTCGCAGGTTTCACCGCAAAAGATACATAGCCACATGGCGTTGCGGGCTTTCTCCCTGCCATAATACTAGCAGCCGCGATATAAGTGAAATAATCTTGAAAGCGGAGTTAAACCCCAAATCACCTTGGGTGCAATATATACGGTATATAGCGGTCAGCACGTCCGTCCGTCCGTCCGGAATGTTTTTGTTCCGCTCATAATTCAGACACTAGTTGTTCAAATTTTACGAAACTTGATGTACATGTGCCTTTTGCATGTTTCATACCCTCATTTGCATAATTTATGCAAATTTTCTGTTCCTTTTTACTTTGCCATTCACACTTTTGTTCTGCTCATAACTCGGACACTAATTGTTCAAATATTACAAAACCTGAAACATATGATCACTATGATGTGTATATTTGCCCTTTGTATGTTTCATACCCTCATTTGCATAATTTATGCAATTTTTCTCAATTTTTCAACTTTTACTTCTTACAAGTGTATCTATGAAGACTTACTATGAAAACACACATACTCGTCTTTCATAGTACTACTGTGGTTTGCTTGTACAGAAGACTAAACATGTCTATCTGCTATTTTGAAACTTTTCTTTTTTGACCAATGTTAAAAGCGGGGGTATATGAGTGAGCTGTGCTCACTAATTATCTTGTTGTATCTGCTTTCTGTGTCCCTGACATGTGTGGCGAGTCATAACAATATAATGCTTCATTAAACAGTATGGGGGTATCCCGAACACACAAACTCAGGTCCTCCTGTTGGCGGAACAGTCATCAACGTTTCATTCTCTTTCTTGGCTCTTTATGTATCTGCTTTATGCGCCCATGTAATGTGTGGTAAGACATGTTTCGTTTAACACTATGTTGGTATCTGGAACCCCAAACTCAGTCGTTCGTTCAACTCCTCACAGTGCTATTGCGTCTCTCATACATAAATGATTGGGGTTTGCCCTTGGGACCAGGTTGACGATTAACATTGCGGACATCGCTGAAAAACGCCACAGTTATTTGCAGACCGTAGATTTGTAAGCTTGACATCATCATTGAATCGACAGTTGCCATAGAAAATGTGGTAAACTTTGAAACAAACGAAATGGATACAGAGAAAATGATAAACCCTAACACCAAAAACACAAGTGACATGAGAAAATTTGCTGAGTAAGTTAGCCTGTATAATAATTAATTGATTCAGGAATTAAAGTTTATGAATGTTTAACTTTGTTGGGTTTTTTTTTCGTTTTTTCAACTAAAGCTCTCGGGCTGATATAAGGGTCTCGAGCTGATACAGAATGTGATATGAAAACACCCATACAATACCATCTATACATTAAGCCTTATATATACCTCAACAAAATATATTCTATAAATATATTTATATATTCTCAAATGTAGGGAAGGAAGTTGTTCATATGATGTCAATAAATATCTATGAATAGGTTTTCCTAGCAGGCATGGTCGGATATAAAGATCAGAGTACACATGTTGTGCTGCAAGAGGATCACCATACACATCCTGTACTCTGTAGCTCTGTCAATACACTTTTCATCACCAGCATGAAACCTCACACTTCAACATTGATCCCTGTAACATTTAACAACAAAAGAGCCTGAAAATCGAAATGCAAGTGTTGCTAAGTATGTCTTCAAAGACACTTGTCAGTCCAGATTTAGTTTGATGTCCATGGGGTTTATTTCATTGAAATATTCAGGATCTTCAGAGGCTCTGGGTCAAGTTAACATCGCAGAGAATTTCATCAAATAGCATCATTTTCAAACAACATAATATAATTCGAACTCAAATCATTATAATGTAATAGTTCGATTTTTACAGACAAATAAATTAGATGTTACATAATTCAGTGTAATATATTAATTCTGTGACATTCTTTCTCTTCCAAAATAACACTTTTGTATAAGACATCCGACAGATGAATTAACACTTTCGCACCGACCAACCTAATCGCCCCGTCAGCTTACAAGACTCTGCTGTCAGAGAGCTCTATGTCGTTGTTTAGCAACTGAAACTGTCAGAACAGTTCATTTGTTAGAGAGCTCTGTTATATTCACTAATGGCATTAGTCGTTCGTAATGTGACCTTTAAAATATATTCTTTTTCTGTTAGTTTTTCGCACATGTGAAACATATCAACATTTATGACATGACTTATGTTCAACACATATGATTAATAAATTCTTTTCGAGCATCACATTATCGTTTTGATAGCTAGAAACAATGTATATGGATTATGATGATATATTAAACATTTTAATGGTTGTAAGAACATTAACAACTAGGATTGACGCGTCAATACTTAGGTCTTCAAGACTTCTGCTTGACCTTGAACTCCATGTTGGACTTTCGGTTATTCATCATTTTGCCTGCTTTAAAATGAGGTATCAAACATGTCTATCTTCAATAGTATTTTTACAAAAATTCTGCAAAGACAATGACCCTCTCAAAATGGAAGAATCGCTTATTAATGGACCCCTACATGACCTTGTTAATATTTTCTTTTAAGTTGCAACATACAAAATATTGTGCTATAATTTCAACTTAAGTAGATGTAATCATCATTTAGATTACATAATTAATGTGTTATCTTTTTCTGAATATTCAAGAAAATACTCAAAAATGCTTAAATTTGGACCCCTAGACAACGTTTGCGATGTTCAGAGCTTAACTATCAACTTTTTGATGAAAGGGTTCAACAGAAACGTTGTTGCACTTGAAATTGTACATAAGGAGGTATGCACAGAATTTCAATAGATTAATTAATCACTTATGATTGTTTGAACCTTGCTGAAAATGGCGATTTTCGAAAATTGACAATCTTCTGTGACTTGTCATATATAAACTAGCATTGATTTTCCTTTATAAATGACGATTCTAATTGAAAATGAGCTATGTAAGGTCTTCCTATCTTCAGTAGTTTACGATCAATAATTCTCCAAAGGATGGACCCTTCGAAAATTGTCAAAATCACAAAATTTAACTTTTTTGGAAATATGTTGAAATTGTGAAGAAACTATCAACTTTTATATGTTATGGATTTGTTAAGCTTGTTGTTATGAACAGATTGCCATATATACCTTTGTCATAACTTTATTCCAGACAGAGTTATGTCACTTTGAACAAGGAGCCGAAAAATTTACATTTAAGATAGGACCATTTTCAAGGGCAGATAATTTTAGTTTTAGGACGAAATATAAATTCAAATGAGCTATAGCACATACCTGTATGTCTTGCTGTGATTTAGAAGAAGATTTTTAAAGACGCGTACCCTCAAAACTGCGAAAGTTTACAAAAATATTTTAAAGTTTCCAGACGTAGTCTTGAAGACCTAAAAAAACAAAACCCACGATAAGTCGTATCCATAGAACGGTTATTCTATTGGAAGAAAACGGTGCGACATATAAAACGACAACGCTGTGGGACCATTCCATTATCGTACAGTATTTAAAACTATACTCTGAGTATTTAGGTATTGCTACATAAGTAAACTAACTTGAACTACATGTACCTTCGAGGGGCCATGTCAATGTGTACAGCTTAAAAAGGCCACTGGACTCGTATTGCTTAAGAACTCTTTTTAGTTATTCAGAAGTAGTATGTAGCCATTGGTACGTCTAACACTTACTTACCTTTTTGTGAAATCGCTTTATTTTCAGTAGGAACAACCCCGTGGGGTGCCCGGTTAGAAGGTTAAAAGGGGGCAGTCCGTTTGCCGTGGGCTGCGACACGTACGGACGGCGGAAGGATGCCTGGTGGTTGAGGGATGTGTTTATAGCTTAAAGCTAACACTGAACAATACACTGCTTCGGCCCCGACTTCATCTAGACAGGTGGCCAGATTGGCCGGGTCTGGTCAATCGGAATGGCTGCAATACTGCCGAAGCGGCGTTAAACAATAACTCACTCACTGGTCAATCGGCTGGTCATGCCAAGCACTTGGTTACGCACATCTTTTCTATACTTCTTCTTACGCTCCCTCTCTCTTTACAATTATTTTCTTTACTTTCTTTGTGCTCTCTTGCATAACGTCACCATCTTTTCACAGCGTTATCCTTCCGGATGTACTTATCTCTACGTTTTGCTTGTTATTCTATTCTTAGTGCTCTCTCACACTCCTTCATCAACTTTACTCAGCTTCCATGATAGTGGTGGCCAATGGGTCAATCCAGTGAAGAATTGGCAACTCTTTAGTGGAGTATATCATCCTGGTATCCCCGGTGCTGTCAGCAGGACATACAGCATTGCCCTTGTTGGTGATCCGTGGTGGGTGGGGACCCAGGTTGATGAAATTCTACCAACCTAACATGGGTCCATCAGGTAAAAAAAAGCAAACTCGTTCAAAGGATGCAAGTCACTTTTCTGACGAAGAGTCAACTTCATTAAATATCTCAAATATTGCAAAATCAAACTGGCCTAGATTTCTAGTTATTTCGTCTACCGACGACAAACCATTGCGCCTTAATCCCTTCGCCACCGCCGAGACCATCCAAGGTCTTGCCGGTGATGTTAAAGGACGTTAAAAAATCGGGAATGGGTACCTATTGGTTGAATGCAAATCCCCGCAACCAGGCGGTGACAGCAGTTAAGCGCTTCACCAATAAGACGGATAGTAAAATCATCCAAACTCATACCTATGTTCTAACCTTCTCTCTTCCTCAAGCTCCAAAAACAATTAATGCCGGATACTACAAACTCAAAACTGAACTCTACATCCCTACCGTTGCCAGAAGTTTGACCATCTTTGTCCTCGCTGTGACAAACTCGAGGATGAAAGCCATCCGGCGCTTACGGAGTGCAGGGAGTTGCCGAAATGTGCCAACTGTCCTGGCGAGCACATGGCTTCCGCAAAGGAATATGTGGGGGCAACACGACTCAAAAATATTAAAAGTAAAATTCACCCAAAACATTTCCTTCCCTGAAGCAAAACGCCTGGTTAGTGAGAGTCCACAGCCTTCTTATTCCACAATAGCATCCTCAGCAAATGCCCCTTAATGCTCGGTCTCCACTCAGACGTACAACCATAAAAACTTTGCGCAATGCAACATCTTCAACCATAGGTACCATGACATTTTATCACTCAAAGAGCCTGTCAAACCCAAAAGCATATCAAAACTCCAAAACTGGAGAAAAAAACCCAAAAACAACACATCAAACCGCACTCCCAAAGGCCATAACAATGCGGTCGAGGTCTTCAACAAGTATGGATCTCTCGACCTTGAGTCCTTATGGGGAAATTCTTTTTCTCCTTCTGCTGATAGGGCAAAGGGGTAATTCCATTAAAAACACAATTACAAGCTGTTGCTGTCATCTTATCATTATTTAAAACTTGAACTCTCTGTTCTTTATATATATTCCACCATCTCAAGATCTTATTACCTAAACCTTTTATTATCATGGGTGACTTCAACGATCGTAATACCCTAGATTCTAGGGGTAAAAGACCCGAAAGTTTCCTCAATGAAAATGACTTATGTCTATGATGGCACAAACACATATCTACATCCTGCTACAGGATCATATACAGCTATAGATTTAACAGTAACTGACGCATCCCTTTTACAAGATTTGTCATGGTCAGTACATGAAGATACATGTGGAAGTGATCACTTCCCCATAGTATTAGAGCCCTCATCACCTATTCCAGAGGAGCACAATCCTCGTTGGAAATTTACCAAGGCTGATTGGGGTACATTTTCTACCCTCTTTCATGAACATGTTATATATGATGAAATAATTAATGCAACTGATCCTGTTGAGGCCTTTGTTAAAGGTCTCATTGATATAGCAACTGAAACTATCCCTAAAACCTCGGCAAATCCACGCATTCGCAATGTACAATAAAACATCTTAAGGTTAACGATGACCTTCTCACATCAACATCTGGCATTGCCAGTAAGTTGGCTGAAACAATTTCTAAAAATTCTTCATCTGCAAATTATGTCCCTGCTTCCCAAAAGTACTAAAGGTACAGGAAAAACGACCACTAAATTTCAAATCTGACAATGGAGAAGATTATAATGATAACTTCTCCTTGTCAGAGCTCAAAACTGCACTCTCTAAAGCTCATGTTACAGCAACCGGCCCTGATGAAATCCATTATCAGCTTCTAAAACATTTACCGGAACCTTGCCTTGAGGTTCTACTTCAGGTATTTAATCATATATGGGAAACAGGTGATTTTCCATCTTGTTCCATCTACCGTCCTATATCCTTAACAAGTTGTGTTTGTAAAGCTATGGAACGGATGATCAATGATCGTCTAGTTTGATACTTGGAAACTAATAAATTACTAACTGATATTCAATGTGCTTTCCGCAAACAACGCAGTACCACTGATCATCTGGTTTGTTTAGAATCATTTATTCGTGATGCATTGATTAACAAACAACATGCTGTCTCTATCTTTTTCGATTTAGAACAAGCTTACGACACTACATGGAAGCATGGCATCCTAAAAGATTTATTTGAATTTGGCTTGCGAGGTCGTATACCTCACTTTATATCCAACTTTTCATACCCCCGCTACGAAGTAGTCGGGGGTATATAGCGGTCAGCACGTCCGTGCGTCCGTCCGGTTTTTGTTTCGCTCATAATTTTGAAACCAGTTGCTCAAATTTTACGAAACTTGATATGTACAATCACCATGATGTGTACTTTTGTATGTTTCATACCCTCATTTGCATAATTTATTCAAATTTTCTTTGTTCATCTTCGCCATTCACACTTTTTGTTCCACTCATAACCCAGACACTAATTGTTCAAATGTTACGAAACCACTGATGTGTACATTTGTCATGTTTATATATCATACCCTCATTTGCATATTTAATGCCATTTTTCAAATTTTTCGACTTTTACTTCTAAAACATGCTTACAAGTGTAATACTTACTCTGCTTTAATAATACTTATATATAATGGTCTGTTCATACAAAAGTTTCAACATTGATGCCCTTTTGCTTTTTTCAAACATTTCTCTTTGACCAATGTTAAAAGCGGGGGTATCATGAGTGGTATTTTCATCTTCTTCTCCAGTTCCAAAAGGTCAAGAGAGCTGAAAAGTTGTGTGCAGACTCCTTGGCCAATGGGGATTCTAAATTGTAGATTTCGTGACCCCGTGACCCCAAATGGGGTCAGAGGGGTCACATCCTTAAAAACCTATTTTCATCTTCTTCTCCAGTTCCAAAAGGTCTAGAGAGGTGAAAAGTTGTGTGCAGACTCCTTGGCCAATGGGGATTCTAAATTGTAGGGGTCACAGGGGTCACATCCTTAAAAACCTATTTTCATCTTTTTCTCCAGTTCCAAAAGGTCTAGATAGCTGAAAAGTTGTATGCAGACTCCTTGGCAAGTGGGGATTCTAAATTGTAGATTTCGTGACCCCAAATGGGGTCACAGGGGTCACATCCTTAAAAACCTATTTTCATCTTCTTCTCCAGTTCCAAAAGGTCTAGAGAGCTGAAAAGTTGAGTGCAGACTCCTTGGCCAATTGGGATTCTAAATTGTAGATGTTGTGACCCAATGACCCCAAATGGGGTCTTAGGGGTCACATGCTTAAAAACCTATTTTCATCTTCTTCTCCAGTTCCAAAAGGTCAAGAGAGCTGAAAATTTGTGTGCAGACTCCTTGGCCAATGGGGATTCTAAATTGTAGATTTTGTGACCCCATGACCCCAAATGGGGTCACAGGGGTCACATGCTTAAAAACCTATGTTCATCTTCTTCTCCAGTTCCAAAAGGTCAAGAGAGCTGAAACGTTGTGTGCAGACTCCTTGGCCAATGGGGATTTTAAATTGTAGAGTTTGTGACCCCCAAATGGGGTCACAGGGGTAACATCCTTAAAAACCTACTTTCATCTTCTTCTCCAGTTCTAAAAGGTCTAGAGAGCTGAAAAGTTGTGTGCAGACTCCTTGGCCAAAGGGCATTCTAAATTGTAGATTTTGTGACCCCGCGACCCCAAATGGGGTCACAGGGGTCACATCCTTAAAAACCTATTTTCATATTTTTCTCCAGTTCCAAAAGGTCTAGAGAGCTGAAAAGTTGTGTGCAGACTCCTTGGCCAGTGGGGATTCTAAATTGTAGAGTTCGTGACCCCATAACACAGGGGTCACATCCTTAAAAACCTATTTTCATCTTCTTCTCCAGTTCCAAAAGGTCTAGAGAGCTGAAAAGTTGAGTGAAGACTCCTTGGCCAATGGGGATTCTAAATTGTAGATTCTGTGACCCCATGACCCCAAATGGGGTCACAGGCGTCACATCCTTAAAAACCTATTTTCATCTTCTTCTCCAGTTCCAAAAGGTCAAGAGAGCTGAAAAGTTGTGTGCAGACTCCTTGGCCAATGGGGATTCTAAATTGTAGATTGTGTGACCCCAAATGGGGTCACAGTGGTCATGATCTAAGAACCTATCTTTTGCTTGTAAACAATAACTTAAATAACTTAAATATTCAACTTTTGATAGTAAATCAATGATATCCTGATGAGCTACAGAGCCCATGGCTATATTTTTAATGTGATGGACGGCCTTAAGGATGGCCTTAGCTTCTGCAGTAAAGATGCTGCTGCCATCATGCAGCCTTGAAGCATATGTTGTTGAAGGAGTCACAGTTGCTGCAACTGTGGGTCCATCCTTAGAACCGTCAGTGTAAATTGGTTTATTATCTGCGAAAAAATCACGTAGTTCAAACAATGCCTGTTGAATTATTAATTGGTCTGTATTTGCTTTTTTATGAGTAGATAGAATAAGGTTTACACGGGGCCTGACCATCTGCCATGGCGGAGCGGCAAGCAGACCGTGCTCTGCTACCAATCTCTTGAAGATCGGCGCATCAAGCTAGCACTTCAATACATCACCAAACTAAATCTAAGCCTTCAAACCCTGCCTGCAACTGCGCATTCAATCCAGAATACCAGCAGTTGTATATAACTCAAAACCTAAAGCAATTCCACCTTTCAAGGTCACGATGAGACTTTGTCATTTTACCCTTGTCAGCGGGATATTTCAATAACCATTCGCTGGATTCTCTTCATATTTTGCACAAAGCTTCTCCAAGGAAAGACGATGGGCTGATTAGATTCTGGTGACATTATTTTCAAGGTCACAGCGGAACTTTGAATGTTTCGACATGTTAATGTACATGTAAAGCTTGTCAGCGGGGTATCTCAAGAACCATTCACCGGAATTCAATCATTTCTTACATAGAGCACCTTCTAGGGAAGACAACGGGCTGATTAGACTTTGGTGACCTTGACAGTATTTTCAAGGTCACAGCGGAACTTTGAATTTTTCGACATGTTCATGTACATGTAAAGGTCAGCAGAATATCTCAAGATCCATTCACCCGAATTTCATCATATCTTACACAAAGCAAAAGGACTGATTAGATGTTGGTGACCTTGACATTATTTTCAAGGTCACAGCGGAACTTTAAATTTTCGACATGTTAATGTACATGTAAAGCTTGTCAGCGGGATATCTCAAAACCATTCACAGGAATTCCATCATATATTACACAAAGCACCTCCTAGGGAAGACGACGGACTGATTAGATTTTAGTGACCTTTACATTATTCTCAAGGTCACAGTGGGGAGCTTTGACTTTTCCGACATGTTTGACAGTCGATTTTGCTAATTTTGACATTATTTTTCAATTTTTAAGTATCACCTTAGTGACAACCACTTGTTTTATCTGATGCACTTTCTTGCTTACAGGCAATTAAACACTGTAAGAGTGATCACCCAATTATCAGGGAATTTTTATTACTTCATAATTCTTGCTTCCAATGTGGCATCGTCTTTTGCTGGCTCCCTAGCCATATGGGTATAAGAGGTAATAACAAAGCTGACTCAGGAGCTAAATCAGCCTTAAACCTCAATCAAGTTCAATATACAAATTCTAAACCTGCTATTAAATCTTATATAAAGCAGCGTTGGAAGTCTCAATGGGATTAACAACATCATAACAAACTTCACACTATTCAACCTCATTTAGGTTACAAATCTCTATCCTCTTTTACCCGGCAGGAAGCTTCTGTCCTACGATGATGTCATATTGGACACACTCATTTAACACACTCATATCGTTTAAAGGGGGAAGATCCACCGACGTGTATCCCGTTTTATGTGAGTGTTGGGATACTGCTGATATCAGGGAAACATTTTACCCAAATATTTCAATTTCTCAAGTTTTTACTCACTTTGACGAACATCGCGTTTTAGATGTTTGAAAGGAAATTAATCTCTAACTTTTTCTAAATCAGCTTTTACCAATTCTTTTATAATTCGCAATGAAGTTAAATTTCTCGCCGCAAATGGCTGCGTTATGCCGAAGCGGCGTTATCAATAACTCACTCACTCAGAAAGAACGGCTTGCTACAGGACTGTAGTTAACTGTAGACTAAAAGGCACTATATATCTGATATGGTAATGGGGATCTTAGGTTTATTAAGAGGGAAACTTGATAGTGCGTTAGTTTCTCAAGTATTATCTTTGGGATGAAAACATATAATAACGATTATATAACGTTACTGACAACGACGTACATATGGTATAATTCAATTTTCTGCAAAAAGCCACACGTAATCTATTGTTTGGAAGTTGATTGTCCAGTTATGGCATTCATTAAAAAAATCCGTAGATGAAGGCTGGACAGTTGTGGTGCCGCTGTTGTAGGAAACTACTACTAAAACGGTTGATGACACAATTTGGCCATAATAATGATACGTTAATATCCAATCCTCAAGGCTAATACTTTCTTGCGCTTACCTAACAATATTCGTTTGACTTTCTATCAAAAGAAGAATTAATTACTGTTGTATGAAAAGGTACATTGCCGGTTTTTTGGGAGCAGAGATAGCTGATAACGCCTAAATTTTTAAAACACACCTATAGATGGATTATTTGAAGTTTCAAGTTGGAAATGTGAACCAATTTTTGTAAAAATGGTATTCTTTTAAACCGATATTATGTTGAACCATTGATGATATAGCTGCTTTCGTTTGAAATCTGAGTTAATGAGTGAATTCCTTTTCACGTCGTCTTCGCCAGTAATCGTAATGATATTTTCAACATTTGTTTATCTTCAAAGAACATATTTGAAATTACCCTACCTAAGACATGAGTGCATACTTTTAAAAATGAAATGGACTATGGCGTGTGCATACAATCTTTCGATAACTATATATGTATACATTAACACTACCATTCGTTGCGATTTGCTTTCAATGTGTAATGATGAACTTGAAATTGCTGAAAGAGGTGCTGCTACTTTCGTCATATTTTGATTTGAATTTTATTACGTCGTTGCATATTCATGAAATCATAACCTCATCAAGCCGGAAATGCCTGGTGGCTTATGGCATGTCATTGCATCGGGCTTACCTCTCTCCATTCCTGTTACCATCGTTCCGGAAACATCGGCTCATCCTTCGAGAGAGCAAAGTGTTTGAAGAATGATTCCAAATAATCTGTCATTGTATTTACAAACTATGTTTATGAAAGTGTCCAGATTAGAATTCAAATATGTGTGTAGAATCATATCTGCAGATGAATTCAAACTATGTAATATAATATGTTATCATTGTGATGGACAGCTCTTTACCCTTTAACATAAGTCAGGGAATGTGACATAAATAAACCAGTTACACCTGAACTTATTCAGTATTCTGCTGTGAAGAGTCCCATACGTAAATTGTTTTCAATCTTGTTCAACTAGTCTGTAGAGTAAGATAATCAGACTCGCGGTTCCTCTCCGTGTCTGGAATGTTAGATTCTCGTGATAAACCATTATGAATCAAACACCTTTTTCAAAGCCAAAGGATACATGTATATTCGACTTTTTGGAATCTAAAATTATATGTTGGTATAAACTCAATGAGCATTACGCTATTCATTTAAAAATGTCATATTTTAAATTATGTAAATGTTATACCAAAGTCGCCCTCCAACAACATGATTTCTGAATCAATAATGTCATAACATATATGAATATTTTATTAGTATTAGTTACCATTCAACATAGTCAATATCAATTTACATAAGCATAGCCCA
The DNA here is from genome assembly GCA_936450465.1 of Gibbula magus. Taxonomy (NCBI): domain Eukaryota; kingdom Metazoa; phylum Mollusca; class Gastropoda; order Trochida; family Trochidae; genus Gibbula; species Gibbula magus. The sequence goes on along the minus strand of OW388291.1, from coordinate 51,204,372 downwards.
GTAGCCATTGGACAGAATGGTTATTGGATCTATCCGAGTAGTGCTGTTTTAGTGAGTTTTTTTTATCTGAGTGCTTAAAGAAACCTCTTGGTAGTTTCACATTTTGGTCCCACATTTCTCAAGGAAATATTCATTGTCCTAAAACATCAGGCAAACCTGACTAAATATTGCAAACGCAAACTCGTTTCAAGCAATGTTATATCCCAAAAGTGACATTTAGTGCTCATGACTGCGCGATTGATAGAGGTTTACATACATTATAAAGGATTTCTTCTCACGCTATATGGCCACTAAACTGTTGATTGACGAAAAACGTCTTTAACCCTGTGACCGTTCTCTATAGGAGAGAATCAACAGTAGAACTGGTATTGCATCAGGAGAATACTTGGCAATTCGTTTAATTCATATTCGGCCGTCTGGATAGTAAACACGAAGTGTAGTAATCACAGAAAAAACTCTTCAAGCAATACCTCACATCAAAGATGGAAATAAATCGTAAAATGTCACATTTTCCTACATTTTATGAAAGTAAATTTATCCTTTATATTTGGGGATGCTGCTAAAGATACCATAATCAAAGGGTTTGCATTTGGCAGAAAAAATCTGCAAATATTAATGTGATAATTGGCTTACACATTGATGTTTTCTTTAGAAACGTTGGATTTCCGTTAATGTAAACATAACGTAATGTAAACAATATATTTTTCAAATGCAAATCTTAATCACATTAAACCTTCCCAAACAAATAGTAGATTTGAATCCCACATATTAAAACATATTTCATATTTCAATATCTACATAATAAGTTTAATAGTTGTTTCCTGTGTTTTAGATGACTCCATATATCAGAGGACTATCACACTTCCTTCTCACAAATAATATGTGATTCGTTAAGATTGCGTGGGCATGTGTGCCCTCAAGACATACATGTACTTGGCAGCAACTGTATTTCGATTTTCGGGGTTTTTATTTGGATTTTGCAGGGATCAGTGTAGAAGTGTCTGGTGTTATGCTACTAAAGAAGGACATATTGTCTGAGCTGCAAATAATAGGAATGGTAGAACATTAAAACACTGAAGGCAAATATCATATTAGATTAGTATTCTATATTCATATTATATTCCTTTACCATTCTTCTTACTACCATGTGTCCAAATATATTTTCTTATAAGAAATACATGCCGTTTAGATATTGAACACATCTAACATTGCTACATTTGGGATAAATTCTTGTACTTTTTCGGGCCGATTTGAACTGAAATTTGTACTAATGAAGGGGTATATTCTTGCTACGCCAACATTTGGAAAAATCCTGTTCTTGGAAAGCCAACAAAATTTTAACAAAAGAAACTGTTAATCCAATCTAACCAATTAAGCTTGGCTTAAGCTTCAACGTTGAGTGGTTTTAGCCAGACTGGTTGACTGATAATTAATGAACATTTTTCACCATGTGGTTAAACATATTTATTTCCCAGAAGAAGGAACCAGTTGGTAAATAAGAATATGCGTATCTTAATACCGCCCCGGTATACGCCCAAAAATATGTTGATGAAATGTATTTGAAAATAATGTCACTAATAGTAAAACACCCTTCTCTCAAAATTATGTTAAAAATGACTACACATGGTTCGGTAAAGCCACGGGAATCGTTTTTTTTTTTTTGTAATTCGAAATAATAAAATGGCCGCCATGCAATTTTCGCTTTATACGCAACGCCGTTATTAGTACTACGGATAATTGGTTTGTGTAATAAGATGTTTTATATAACATAATATAATATAAATGACATAAACTATCATGCTACAGCCACTTTAAACATGACTCATACTCCATCGGATACTCACTTGACTTATAATTACAATATTACAACACATCAGTAAGTCCCTTCAACCCTGGTCCAAAACATGTTTATGTGATATTACCGGTGGAATCAAAGCCTGCGCATGTAGGATTTTAAATCAATGTTAATGATACGGAAATGTCGTACTAAGTGAACCCACTTTACCTTTTCAACACTATGTAATAAAGAATATCATGTAATTGGTTTCTTAATCAAGGGCACCTACATGGATGTGTTTAATAAAATCTGTCTACTCGAAAAGACGAGTTTCTCTACTTCAGCTTATTTGAGATATATCTTTGTTTCAAGTTGAAATTTCCGGTTTGCAGTGGAGAAAGCATTAGCAAGTACAGTTTTCGTAGTGGTATGCCACTTGCTTTCCTGCATTCAATTTATGCATACTTGTTTTCACGTCATGTTTAATTGATTCTGTAAGATATCACAATCTTTCTTCATGAAGGTTCCATTTGTATAATTCGTAGGATGTTCACGTTGTTGTTAAAACCTGCCATCGTTACCACACACACTTCCTATGATCCTTGAAAAGAAAGATATTCTACTTTGAATGCATACATATGCCGTTGGGATTCATGGGAGGCCTAGGTCAATAACAACAAACTAAAAGATAATAGCGAATATATTTGAATCTTGAATCCGAGAATGTAATGCATAATAAACTTCTACTCATTTCCCATGTTGCCAAACCAATGGACATAAGACACGCCTGTGACGTGAATACTTAATGCCGATTGCATGTATTGTTAACGCGCTATTGGTAGGATCTAAAGTTAAACCTAGTTAGGCGCCTAGCTGTTATCTGTCTGCACAAGGTTACCAATATACTGGTTCTGGTAAGTCACGCATTTAGATAACTAATTATAGCTAGACATATATTTTCTAATAGTGTAAAGTTCTAGAAATTAGATCACTTCGAATGGTCCTCAAACTTTAAAGAACTGAATAATGTATGCTTGTATATCATTACCGTTAGTGTGTGAATCCTCATATAGTTGTTTCCATACAGCTGATGCCGACTTGTTCGCTGAATAGTGAATGTTTAGGAAGATCAGATATTGTTATTATTGCGCTTCCCTTTAGCTGTCAACATATGTACATACCTGTTCTGAAGTCTGTCAAAACAGACTTCATGTATTCATTCTACGCGGAAGAAGATGCTCTGACTTGAACGATGTCTCACCTACTGCGGAAAATCGTTAAAAGAAGGTCAGCAAGATTCCATCTAATTTCCTCTCCGTGTCGTGAATATTTTTTCCTTATTATTCCAAATTGTATAAATCACCAATTGTTCGAAAGCTATGGGGTTTGACTGGAGGCAGAATTTATCTAGCGTCGATGTTTTCCTCTTTTCACACATGTAATGAAATCAAACTATTCATTCAGAGGTTTTTGTTTTGGTATTTAAAGATTGCATACGTTCACGGAGTGTTTAAAATTGACAAAAACGTACACATTTTTCTTTTACCAACATAAATCCATGTTAAACATTTCAAACATAATGACATTATATTTACTATATACAGTGATTCATTCTAAGAGTGGGATGCAATACAGTGTCATATAGACGATGTCTAGTATTCTTGGAACGTAGTTTTTTTTTAAAGTCATAAGATAAATATAATTGTCGAGACCTCGTTGTCGTGTGGTAGGCTGTTGGCACGGATAGTTGCCTGACTCTTAGGGTGTTTATTTTAATCCCGCAAGGGACTCGGTCCGAAAATGTACAATAATGTGTACTATTGAAAGTAGTGTTATCCCAAATGTCACAATGTTAGATCACATACAGTCAATTCACTGAAGAGGACTTAAACCAGCTGCTTCACGTAAGAGTTTGGAGTTCGCAGTGGATATTTTCAAAAGCTTTATGTTACATGTGGAGAGTGCAGGAAACTGAAACAAGTGTAAGTAAAAAAGATCGGTTAAGAAATGACTATCATGTAAGTCCACCCTTCTGTTGCCTCCACTTTGAAACACTTGACTGAGTCAAACCTCACCGGAACTACTGGCTACCTGCTACAAATCAACAAGATTTGAGAACTTGGTGACTATAGATATTTCTAGCTAATCTTACATTTGTGACTTTGTTGTATTTTATTATAATTCCGTATTGCTAACATTTTTAATTGCATGTATTGTTCAATTTAAATATATACAAAGATAACATTAGAGGTTTTTGTTTTTATTTGCTTGTCAGTTGACAACCCAATAGTCAACTGCAACCTTTGATTTAAATTGCAATAATGAATAAAGAATATAATACTTTTGAAACTATTGGTTATTGAAAACACAATTGCAATTTGTTACCGATATAATGACATTTCTCTTTCTCTAGAAACCGTATATGCAAAAATGTATCATTCATAGACACTACAGACATTTCCAGTATATACATGTACTGCTGGTCATCATTACAAGGGCTAGCTCCTCTACACCTTTCCAGTGAGCGCACATCCGTAATAAACCTATGTTATGTGTTCAAACAAACACCGGGATCCTGATCCGAAGTCGAACTATTGGGTTATTTAGAATAACCAGGCGATATTTGTCTTTGAGAACAGGTCAATTAAGCATGGGTAGTGTGGGTGTCAGGCTTGTCGTATACATGCTCACATAGTTCACCTGGGATACAGGTTCTGTTACATGTATTCATCACATAGATCACAATTTCCTTTTGCATAGACATGTTCATAGACAGTACATACCATGTTTTCATCACATAAATCTGTTGAGGTGATATCTAAATGATTCCATTTATAAAGATAAACCAGTGATACAGAATGATATTCAGTGTATTCTAACGCTATGTTTATATAGTGTTTCAAAGATACGTGGGATTGCACATGCAGATACGTATTGCAAGCCATCTCGACTCAATGCATGTAATCCACTCCGAAGAAACAACACTTAAAATTCAGAATTATTTAATAAAATGCAGGTATCGAATCTGTTTGCCTCTCTGTCTATATGCTAAGTTATGCTAGTGTACCTGCTAATCCTTTTCATTCTGTTTTGCAATTTCATTGTACATGTAATTAGTTTGTCAATGCTTTTTGCATTGAAGACAGAACTCCCCCTTTAAGGCATTACATAATCTGCTGTAGCTTAGCACAATTTCGTGTCTCTCAGAAGCTATCAATCTATCAAAATTTGAAATATTAGACAACTCTCAAATAAAAAAAAATAAAGGTTATCATGGAAAATAGCTATTTACGATTTGTATGATATATTGTACAAATACATGAATTAGTTATACATCTATGGATAAAATGATACAATGTACAGATGAACGTAGATTTCCATATAATAAAGATGCCCTTATATATTATCCTGCTCTAATCCCAAAATGTTGATCATCCTTTCAAATTGTAAGAATGTCAAATATAACATTCTCATTGATTGCCTATAATCTTTTAAAAGGTTGACACTTCTCAAGAGATATATATTTCGAAGATACATTTTATTCTGCCAGATACGTTTGAATGAAATATCGAACATAATGTTTGTATCAAGTTTTCATTGCTTTTTGTCTGTTTGAATATCAACATGAAAGTCTGATTATATGCGCTGTGTCAGCATTCCATTCTTCACAATCATATGACAAAACACATCAGCACTGAGCCCAGAAACATTAAGCTCAAATAAACGATCGAAAAACAAGTGTTGCTATGTAGGTTTTCAAGAACACGCAGCTGTAGTTTGATCTCCATGGATTGAAATATTATCGATCTTAAGTGGGTTTTTGGTCAATTGAGCATCACCGAACATCTCACTCTCTTTCAATTAAAAGCATGAAGACGAAAGAACAAATTCGACATAGAAGTTTTTTGCAAGATGTGATATTCCCAAATTGTGTGAGTAAAAAATTAAGAAAGTTTTTCGGGAAAGTGATTCATGAGTGATCAATACTATCGGCATGTTGTCAATCTTACTTTCTTATTTCTCATTTGAAGATTAAATAATGTCCATTTAATTCAAAATGTTTATTATGTTTACATCATATTCGAGTATCTTTGGTAAATCTGTGTTGGTTACTTTACTTTAATAAATTTCCTAAGCAGGACCTCAACATTTGGAGAGATGAAACAAGTAACATTGATTCAAAATTTAACAATTTAGTGTTGTTTTTCAATTTAATCATTTTGTAGATATTTGTTACTATATGCTATTGTAATGTAATAATCATTTCATCACGACCAAGTTGTCGGAACAGTGACACCTTGTGAACCTGTTATTCTCTCAAGAAAGTTTCTCACGTGAAATGGATAATCAACCAACCAAAGGACATCCAACAAAAGATTTTGTAACAAAGTTAAATCTAACACCGAGATGTTGACATCAAATTCTTACAATGTTAAAATGCAAAAAAAAAGTCACATAGCACTGAATGCCTGAAACGTGATTGTCCAGTGATGGTATTGATAAAAGCAATCGGAAGGATGATGTCATTAGATTTGTAGCCACAGTCGTCTTTGGGTGTTTGGCAGTTGGTTAAAAACAAGGAGATACGAGGGGCGTTCAATAAGTGTTGCAACTTCAATATAAAACCAACTCGCGTTGTCAATTTTTTTACTTTTATTTTTCAATATAGTTACCCTTCACCTCAATACACTTATTCCATTTCTATTTAAGACGTTTGATGCTGCTTTTGTAGAAGTCTTCCGTTTGCCCCCCTAACCACGCCTCTGTGGCAGCTTTGACGTCTTCGTCATCCCGGAAGTGCCTTCCACGTAGGGCGGATTTCAGGTTTCTGAACAGGAAGTAGTCACTGGGGGCTAGGTCTGGGCTGTAGGGTGGGTGGTTAAGCTGTTCGAATCCACAATCACGTATAGCGGCCTGTGCAACTCTTGACTTGTGGACTGGAGCGTTGTCATGCAAAATCAGAACACCACGTGTCAACATTCCACGGCGTTTCTGTCGAATTGTCTTTCGCAATTCTTGCATTAGGTTGGCATAATATTGACCATTCATTGTAGTTTTGGTTGGCAAGTAATCAATTAATAATATGCCTTTTGCATCCCAAAAAATTGTCGCCATAACCTTGCCAGCTGATGGTTGAGTGCGAAACTTTAGGGGAGGCGGTGAACTCGGGTGCTTCCATTGCTTGGATTCCAGTTTAGTTTCCGGGTCCCAGTGGTGGATCCAGGTTTCGTCACCTGTCACCAGACGAGACAAAAACCTGGCTTCATCCGCATTAAACCGATCAAGGAGCTCCATGCAACTTTCGGTTCTTTTCTGGCGATCTTGTGCTGTGAGGTTTCTGGGTACCCATCTTGCAGATACCTTGGACATACCAAGATGGTCATGAATTATTTTTTCAACACTTCCAACTGCTATCTGGAATTCCAAAGACAGTTCAGAAACTTTAACACGGCGGTCAGCTAAAATTCGTCTTTCGATAGCGGCAATAACTTCCGGTCGGGTGACTTCAGATGGCCTGCCTGACCGTGGGTCATCGTCTAAGGACTCCCTGCCCCGCTTGAACTGAATAGACCAGCGACAAACTGTTGAAAAGTTAGGAACATCCTTACCCATCACATTACACATACGATTATGTATTTCTGTAGCTTTGCATCCCTCTTTGGTAAGGAACTTGATCACAGCGCGTTGTTCATGTTTGAGAGAATCCATGATTATGGGGACCCCTAGGTCAGCGCAGCTTTTATATCTAAATAATTGTTATGTCTAGAAATTGTTTTGACATGTGTCAATGTTATGTTTTGACTATAGTAACACCTGCTATAAGCTGACACTGTTTATGTAAACACCAATGCCCCGCTTGCAACACTTATTGAACGCCCCTCGTAGTTATTGCACTATTCTTCAAGCGATATATCGTGTCTAAGTTATTGAGTTCATTTTCATGTATGTCCTTTCACAATAAATATTCATATATAATTATTTATGCCCTTGATTATATGACCTTACCACTGCAATAACGTCGTCTTGGGTAGTATCTGTTTTCCATCAAACTTGTCAAAGTTAACATTGCAAAAACTATCCGTTACTCACTATCCGTTACTCATTATCGCTATGATTTTGCTCTGTTTTGTTAACAGAAACGTCGTAATCACTACTCGAAATAACTGTTTAAAACCAATTTTTGCAACTAAAAACAATTAATGAGACAGTTTGGCCATGGCAAGACATTAATATAAAGTCCCAAAGGCAATCCTTCCTGTCACGCACCTTACAAAGTGTTCATTCTTGTCACTAATATCAGGGAATTCATTTCTGTCCTGGGGAAAGTTGTAGGATAATATTGATAAGACTTAATTGTCTTCGAATATAACTAGACTATCTAAAGGCTTAACAAACATGCTTATTGTGAAAGGTGAAGGGAGTGGTTTTAATATGTTTGTTGCTATTTTTTTTTAAAAACTGTACATTTTTTTATATTTTATTTATTTTATTATTTTGAAGTCAACAATGAATTTAAAAATCGAATATATTTTAATCGACATAAATGCCAAAATATGATTTCAGATTTTGTTCATTTGATGGTACCTTGATTGGAAAGTGTGACAGAATTTTTTTAAAATGAATTTGCTAATTCTACTCCTTTGTCTGCACTCAAGAATGACGTGGTAAAACCCCGTTAATTTACAGTTTTTGATGTTGATATACATTTCAAATTTAATTATACAAGCATTTGTGAAATATATTTTGCTAATTAATATCCGTTTGACTTCTTCCAACAATGTTTTCATTAGGTTAAATTCAATGTTGTTTATTAAACATGTTATGAATATGCATACCGGAAGCAACGTACAATTTGCATATAAACACGAATTTCCAACGCTGCTCCTATTTACATGAAATATGCAAAAAAAAACAGGATAACCATAGAAGAATCAGAATCACATTTATTAAGGTACCCAGAAGGTTAAACCAGAAACGCTCACATGAGCCCATTTGCTTCATCTTCATTGCTAAAGCATATCTTGTATTTCCTCTCTATAAAAAGAAAACTTCATTTGACAATAAACACCGCAGGAAGGAAGTTTTCTTCGAGTCACTTGATAATTTTTATCTTAGCATAAAGACAGTAATTATAATAATATAAAATGTTAATGAAGATATAATTGTAGTATCCGGTTTTTCTTTTACAAAGGCACAACATATAACAAGTATCTGATAATCTCGTATTTCAACTGAAATCAAGTTTAGTTGTTGTTCTCATAATGATCAAGATGCAATGCATACATCTACAAAATAAAAAAAAACCTTTATAAATGAGAACAATGAATGGACAAACAAACCCGTTTCAATGGTGAGGTTAAACTTAAATGAATTCTAAGCATTTTTAATTGTCTAATTCACAAAATTGTAAATTTCTAATACATCTTAAGCTTATATTAATGAATTACAACACCGAGATTGTACATCGCCTCTAAATTGCTAGAAAAGTGATGCAGGTCTACTCTCTACCTCCATTCATTTATATAACCCGATGTTACATCTGTTTCAAGTCTTTAGAACCAATGTCATTTAGAGTAATATCTAACTTCAGATTCAGATTCAGACATCTTACTTGATGTTAATAGAAGCATCTTGTAAGTGTCTCTTTTTTCCGAATCTTTGAAAGGAATGATATATATAGAAAGATAGATGTGCCAGTTCCACATAGGCTAAAGGTTGATTCGTTTATTCTTCATTTACTGTGTTTCATCATTGCAATAAATCGATAATATTAACACATCCTATGTAAACCGACCGGAAAGTGATTTCAATGTATATATTATGCACCCTCAAATCCATCACCCTACTCCAAAGAATGGCCAAAGATGAACCACTTACACCAAAACGTGGTGTTCATTTATTCTTCTTGGAAGAAGGGCCTCTGGCATGTATAATACCCCACATTCAGAATATCTGTTAAGTAAGATCAGCAAGACTCCATCAGGCTACCATTTCATGTCTGAATTTTTATGTTCGTGTGATTCCGTTGAGAATCAAGCATCAGTCTCCTCCTTTTACTTAGTTTTTGTCTGAAGTTTGGTCTTAATTTTATTATGTAAAGAAATCAACATGTAATTACATATATTCAGAGCTAGACAATCTCTATTGAACTAATGAATGCTCTTTCTGTGTACACTTTCTAATTTGGATTTTTATTTTGACTCTACCCTTAAACTGGTGATAACATCAACATATATTAAAATTCAGACCGAAATTTAAAAATTGAATAACTTGAGTTTCACAAAATTGAAGATAAAAGGTGATATTGATTTCGTCGCAAAATATTTGATGACCCATCTATGCTGGAATTAACCTTAAGAACGCCTTTGTAGTTGTTGTCGTAGTGTAGTTTCTTCACTCAAAGACGATAACCATTTCCTTAGAAAGTGATAACTCACACAATCATTCCCTTTGGACAACATAATATGAACCAATGCAAATCGATAGCTATCTTCACTACACTTGAGGAACATCGTTTAGATCTTAGTCGCCCGGGTGTTCTTTCTGTCAAGTAAAATAACTGAAAAACAAGTGGTTGTCACTAAGGTGACATAATCCCCCGCCGCAAATTAATAATTCAAAATTGAAAAATAATGTAGAAATCAGCAAAATCGACTGTCAAACATGTCGGAAAAGTCAAAGCTCCACTGTGACGTTGAGAATAATGTCAAGGTCACCAAAATCTAATCAGCGCTTTGTCTTCCCAAGGAGGTGCTTTGTGTAAGATATGATGGAATTCCTGTGAATGGTTCTGGAGATATCCCGCTGACAAGATTTACATGTACATTATCATGTTGAAAAAATCAGTTCCACTGTGACCTTGAGAATGATGTCAAGGTCACCAAAATCTAATCAGCCCGTCGTCTTCCCTAGGAGGTGCTTTGTGTAAGATATGATGGAATTCCTGTGAATGGTTCTTGAGATATCCCGCTGACAAGAATTACAAGTACATTAGCATGTAAACAAATTCAAAGTTCAACTGTGACCTTTAGAATAATGCCAAGGTCACCGAAATCTAATCAGCCCATCGTCTTCCCTAGGAGGTGCTTTGTGTTAGATATGATGGAATTCCTGTGAATGGTTCTTGAGATATCCCGCTGACAAGAATTACATGTACATTAGCATGTCGAAAAATTCAAAGTTCCACTGTGACCTTTAGAATAATGAAAACGTTTCCAAAATCTAATCAGCCCGTCATCTACCCTTGGAGGTGCTTTGTGTAAGATATGATGGAATTCCTGTGAATGGTTCTGGAGATATCCCGCTGACAAGCTTTACATGTACATTAACATGTCGAAAAATTCAAAGTTCCGTAGTGACCTTGACAATAATGTCAAGGTCACCAAAATCTAATCAGCCCTTTGTCTTCCCTTGGAGAAGCCATGTGTAAAATATGAAGAGAATCCAGTGAATGGTTCTTGTGATATCCCGCTGACAAGGGTAAAATGACAAAGTCTCGTCGTGACCTTGAAATGAAGGTCAAGGTCACAAACCTCTGTAGGAACATTACTCTTCCCATGATGAACCCATATGCAAAATATGAAAAGAATCCAGAGAATAGTATTTGAGTTATTCCATTTCGTACGGACGGACGCAGCCGAATACTATATCCCCCGCTTCGCGCTAAACGCGCGGCGGGGGATGATAAAAGGCTTATTCCTTTTTTATATTTTGAGATAAAGCAAATGATGTTGACACTCTTTTCACAAATACAAAAGCTTAGAACCGTTAATTCCCTTCCAGAATGGAACGTGTGATAAATTGCATCTGTCGAAAGCCTTGTGTGAAAGACTGATGTGCACTTTTGACAATTTAGTACTGAAGAAGGTGAGTTAATTGTTATATAACTAACGGATAAATGTGCACTGTTGTGGGGTATTAGCTTTCTCTTCATTATGAAAACTCAATTCACACTTGATTGGTTGAAGTTATGTTTATGTATACTGTATTGCAAATACGAAAGTCCCCTATTTCTGATATGCTTTGAATCAACCTCATAATCTTTGAACGTGAGAAAATCATCCCGGAAGTTTCACAATGCACTAATAATATCCAGATATTTTCTTTCTGACAGCATCTGAAGAATGTTTCAATGGTAGCCACGTGTATGTAGATAATGTGGCAGGAAACATCTCAGGAGAATAGACACACAAATCAGGAATGACTTGATATGATACTAGTGAATCGCTTAATAACATCTTGTTGGGTACATTTAATAGAGTTCTGAAACAATTATAAAGTCTTTGACATGTCCTTTCAACACTACACCTAAGATTTCAGTTAAGAATTATGTAATGTTATCATAGCACAGCTTCTTTGTATGTAACTATTTCTCCATAATATCTGCTCATGTGTTTCATATTTAAAAAATATGTAAACCTATTTCTCCAGCTTTTGTTCATGGTGTGAAAATACCAAAATACACCAGCAAATATGACAACATATGTCACAAAGTTACTTATTGTCCTAATTGACTGTATGTTGAAAAGCACAGTAATATAGTCTCATGGAAAGGATGAAATTACAATAGTAATGGTAAATTGTTATAAAAAAAAAGATAAGACCATGAGTGTTATGTTTGGTCATGCTAAACGATATTTAAAACAGATAATAATTATTCAGACCTTAGGCTAGTCTTCGGAGCAGGATAATTGAAAGGTTTTAGTTAAATACGGTTAATCGAACACAACCTAATAAAGATTGCTGTATCTTATATGTGTATGCACGACTAAACCTAATAGTAAGGAGATTATTGTGGGATATTACTTTGGTACATTATGCATTGCTATTAATGCGAACCGATTTGTTAAATGCTAAAGTTCTATTCATAAAGAATATCAGTTTCATACTCAGAGTTGTTTAAGTATCTCCCATTTTATTCTGTATGTTAAGAGTGGAATTTTAAAGTTTCATGTTTGCTGTTTTTATACATCATCTCGTAAATTATAAGATGATTATTTACATCAGGATTTTATCATGATAGGTTTTAAGAATTATGGGTTCCTCTATATATGTTTCCTCTATATCCTCAATAATTTAAAACATCAATTCTTCGTCTAAGATATGTAAATCCGTTTTAGTTCGAGAGTATTTGATGGTGTTTCATGTATGCATTGCTCATTTTAACCGATTCCTAACATAGTGACTTCAAAATGAAAATTAAACCAGAAACGAACATGCCGTTAAGACATTAAGACAAAGTTAAACGTTGATAGAAAGGAACCTCCAGAGAGCAATATTATCAAAGTCTAATAATCATCGCTTAATATAGTTCACCATTCCCCATTGTTTGCTTCTTTCAAATGTATAATATGACATCTTTTGGTCTCTTAAAATTTATCTATGCGGAACCTACTACAGATATGTAGTGCCATTTGTTCAGCACACCCACATAATATTTTTCCAGTGCGAAGCGGTCTATCCTCTCAAGAAGAATAACACAAGTTCAGTAGTGTGGCTAAACATGGCCCAGGGACAATACGTATCATTAAGGTCTAACTACCATTTGAAAATCACAGGCGAGTTAAGGGAACGGTGCTGAAATTGCAATGATAAATTGCTGTAAAAGATGCCTCTGTTGGACGGCTTGTTTGATCTTGCTAACGATTTTATAACCTAATGTAGTTTATTCATCCACGTGCACGCGGCCTGTCCTCCAAACAAGACCTGAGAGTAAAAAAGATCGAGTGAAAAAGAGGAAACCTGTGGTTAATATATATACAATAAACAAGAAACCATTTTAGATACGCAGAGTTGTTTAAGCATCTCCTAAATATGCTATTGTATGTTTATATTCCCATCATTTAAAGTAATTCATTCTTAAAATGGTTTAATGGTAGCAAATATCATAGAAGTATAATTTTATCATGATAATTTTAAAGAATTGTATTCTGTAGTTTTACCTCAAACACTTGTACACATAATACATGTACGTGTGTAAAGTTTGATTTTGTCCCTAATTAGCATTTGTTTACGTTTTATATTGTTCATTGTTCATCCATTACATATTGCCTTCAACATTTAAATTAAAGCAGACATGGAAATACAATATGTCATTAAAGTAGATACATCGACAGAAAGTATTTTGCAGAGGACAAACTCAGTTTCACTTTAGATTTTCAATTATACAAGAGTCATTGCTATTCCAATATTATAGTGTAAATGAATCTATACATAATATTGACACCTTGCGTTGTGCAACTTTACCGTTCTTCAACATGCTTATAGTTTGTTTGAATATTTTGTGGACTTCATAAAATAGATTTAAATGTGATCAATGACAAAATCATTGCTATGAACATTAGAGAAGCACGTCAAATCGAGTGATATCTGAACTAAAGGTTAGGAAAAATCGTTCAGATCTCCTTAGCTGCCTGAGTGTAAATGAAATGCTCTTTGGAAAAAAACCAAATGATGCTGAAATTCGTTTACAAATTCAATTATGAAAAGCTAAATTGACCGACTTGGTAAAGTGTTTCTGTCAGAAGAATTGTCGATGTTATGACAGCAAAACACAACCATAGAACAGTACTAGTGGTGGAACATATTAAATAATACACACGCTCTATACTGCTGTTGAAAGTTTTGCAACTAGATTTATGATATTTCTGCACTGACACAAGTGGAGGTAATGGTTATGGAAATAATTGTCTCAATGTATATGGTATAAGCCCTGGTCTCAGTGATTTCTGCTCTTTTGGTAAGCATCATTTATGAATTCAAGGTTTGTATACAACAGGGATATATCCAACCTGAACACTTTTTGCAAATATATGATTGTTTTAATGACTGTTTTTTTACTGCATGATGTTTCATATAAAATATGAAGCAAGGCTGAAGATGTGTTTTGCAGTGAAGAGTGAGGACAATTTATAAAAGTTTGATATCCTAATGTGATAGAATCATCGTTCGACAGTAATGAATAAGAAAAACCTTAAATGAAGTAACGATCGAGAACAAGTTAAGAAAAATAACCAAGCCGAATTGATTGTTATCTGTCACGCCCGGTGTTCAAATTAATGACGAGAGATGAATATTGTTAAGTATGCCTCGCACTTTGGTGATGGAAAGAAAGAGAGCTGTCAAAATGCAGGTGAAACTATTATGAATGCTTCATACAGCTGTATCTGTAGTATGTCTTAACCGGGGAATGAGGAGGAAGTAGTTTTAAAAACAGAATATGTTATTTGAAGAAGATAAACAAGATAAGTGAACACAGACCTGTGTTGATGATGTAAGCGACTAAACACTGTATTATATATTTTCGTTATCACAATAAAATAAAGGTACATATTAAGGAAAACGCGTGTTCTCTATGAGTTGAAAATGCTGCTATCCTGAACATTTTTATACCTATCTTTTATATATATCTTTATAACTGCTGTATGGGATAAATGGACACCACCCTGGAGACATTAAACGATGGAAGTTATTAAGACCTTTATTGTCGCGCAACATCATCAGGACATGACTTTATACATTTGTATGTTTTAGGGGGCGGGATAGCCCAGTGGTTAGCGCGTTCGGCTTCGGATCAAGAGGTCCGGGGTTCGAATCCCGCCAGGGGCACGGCAACTTTGTCTGTTTGTCCCCCCCCTACTACAGTCATACCTTAACTGATGTTGTGGCAATGTTAGGTTAATGTACTGAATTAAACACTGAAGACATAAAGATATGATAGTTAAGGTCTGTGTGCAATGCTACACTTTTTTTTCAGCGTAGTACCACCAATTGTTCGCTAGTTCCAGCCAATGCTCGCAGGTTTCACCGCAATGCATAGCCACATGGCGTTGTGGACTTTCTCTCTGCCATAATACTAGCAACCAGTTATAAGTGAAATACTCTTGAAAGCGGCGTTAAACCACACCTCACCTTGTATCTTTTACATTGTAGGCATGTCCTTAAAACATGCTGTCATCGCGAAAGGAACAATATAGAATGTTTTATGAATTGATAAATAATGCATAGAAGTAGATATTTGATATATGTTTTTAGATACACAATTATGGTTCATCAAACTGTACGGACGTGCTATACGACAGTCTCCTTTCTTCTATTGCATTTATATTGATACTTTATTATATCTAATTGAAAATAACGTGCACCTACCAACATTGCCATGTATTAAAACAGTGTAAAAGACAATTGATTTTATTATCAAAATAGTTTCACATTGTAACTAACAAATACATCATATTTACTTATTTAATGTTTATGTTTCCTTGAATATTTTCTATTGCATATCACTCCCGTGTGCTAAAAATACCTTATATACAATGAATTATCCATTGTTTATGTCATTAAAGATACTTGTGATTGTAATTGACTGGTATTGATATTGCAGATCAAATTCAAAAGAATGGTAATATCCCTAATTTCAAATGCCAGTATGTGTGTCATAAAACAAGAATAAGAAACCTTAGGTTGTCAAAGGCAATCATCTGTGTTGTCCTGTTAGTGAATTGTTGTATATTAATTCATTCAGTGATCTGAAAAATCATGTGGGAAGTTTATACATAAACATGGCTGATGTGTTAAGGAGATGCCTCAGGAATAATACTTAAATCACTGAAGATCATTGATCCTCATCATCTCTACTGACTACGGGCAAACCCATAGTAAGCATTTAATCAAAACATAAATGTTATTTGAAAAGTACATATCGTAAAAAATCGGTTCAATTCTGTAAATTAATATCATCAAAAGAATATTACATTATCGGTACAATAGTTAGCGTCTTTGAAATGCTTTGAAACCGCAAGTAGATTTAGCTAACGAAGAGGAGTAATTGAGTCAATAAAGAGGATAACTCAATTCTCCTTCACTCATCTAATTGCTTTTGGCTGGTTCACATGTATCTAAAATCTTCAGGAAATCAATTACAAGGGCAACTTGAACGTGAACGAACCTGAATGATCTGTTGACCGTATGAGAGAAGGTAATTTGGCTTATAACAACCAATTTTGGAACATTGATGCTAATTTGGACTTTCAGGAAAAGTATTTCCACTTTTTCCATTGATGAAATGTATTTTATGTAAAACACAGTACATTTCATATTTAACATACTTGGTAAACATAAGTTTCACTCAAAGTTATTAATGGGGATAGGCAAAAGCACTGGTGGACTGCAGCATTTTATCGCTTTACAAATTCACATATTATTAATAATGTAAATATCGCACTGGAATTGTATTTACAGTATCCCCAGTTGACCCATAGTGTGATCCAAAATATAACAAGGTTACGTATTTCTTCACCATTTCGTCGCCTGAAAACCATATTGTTCCATGTCACATAAATCCAATTTTGAGAAAATGGACTCCAAACATTCAAGTTATATTTATATAATATTTTACGATCACTTTTGAATAAAATTTGCACTGACAGAAGAAAAGACTTTAATGAAACTATTTTCACCTCCATTTTTTATTTTAGTATTGTTAATCTTAATTTTTCGGCTATTTTTGTTTGGAGATAGAACATTAAGTTTAATGAAAGGGGATTTTTGTCAAAACCAAAGTGATCTAAGTTCTGAATAATTAGCAAAATTACCTTTTTTGTCAAATGAATAGTCTATTAATCATTGCATTGATGTTAACAATACCCTTAAAGATGATACACTGCCAGGAAATATATATAATTAAAAAATTTAACGTTATAAGCCTGATTTAACCAGTTTTTGAAGGTGACCGAAATCACATTCTCTACCAGATACCTATTTGATTTGTACTGTTCCCGATCAAACAAAAGTTTATATTGACTTAAGTAACTTTCCATGTGTGACAACATGAATCTTATAAACATTATCTATGTATCTAACTATAAATGACCACGCATTCTTTGCACTCAGTGGAATGAAACTGGAATCCCATGTGCCATTTTATAAGGCTTTTCATTCACGATGACCATCATGTTTTTTTTAAAACAAGACCAGAGCATTAAACATAATTTTTATTGTCAAAATAAACAATGCAATTGGTACAACCGTTGAACTTCATAAAATGAAACATGAAAAACCTGAGTATATAGACATCAATCTCGAGTGATGTTATAATTCAAAAGAAATGCCTTTAGAATTGCAATAACTGGATGGAATAAGGTTGGCACATTCTGTCTCACAACTCTGTGAATAATGAAACATGAACCTGAAATAACAGTACAATGTTTTTAAACTTTGAAACTTGTGATTGTGAAGAAAATATTCTGTAGAATGCACACCATAATGATAGAAACAAATGCAGTGTTCTGCAATTATCGTCAACGCTTAAGCAACCAATGTTTCTATGATGTATTGACCATGAATGATAACAATAGATTGTTTTTCATAGTTATAACAAACTTCCAACTTGATCAAATTTTATTGTTGAAGATTACGAAATAACGAACAGAAAACAGATAATGAACAAACAACAGCTTCTTTGTCAATAGATTTAACCTTTGCATGATCAAGAATTTTGTTTCTCATCAAACTCAGCGTAGTCTTTGTTTTGGGAGAAGACCACTCATGAATTTCTTGTAGATAGGATTCATGAATTTGAGCATTGCCCGGAAATCCTTGGCTTTTTCAGTTGACATGTTGAAAGTATTTGTGGCGGATTTCACTTGAGGCCAATCAAGGCTACTAGAACTCCGTGTTGGTGAAGACATTCTCCTCACATTTCCTCTTGCCCGAATGGATACTTTTTTCATTCCATCGCCATCCTCAAATGATGTTCTGATTTAAACAGAAAATGGATCATCTCTGGTGTTCAATATTGCTTTTACTTTTGTGAAAGGCACTGATGTAAAATTCAGGCATCTAGAAGCTTCTATGTATTTCTGAAAATGCTGTTGCCTCAGCTGGATGACTTCAAGGGGTTTCTTTGGAGTTGCCATTTTCATGCACCTCATGATTCCAATAGGACTGTAGATGTCTGTTGTTTTCAACTGTCTCTTAATGACACTGTGCACAGCATCCACTTCCTAAATACTTGAATGTCCAGGCTCACAAAATTTCTGCTGGATGATTTTAATGTCATTTTCTTTCATGAAATTCTTGAGAGCAAATGTGATTCCTGAATTCCTGTTTTGTGCAACGCAAGAATCAGACCATACAGTGATGTGTTCAGGTTGGTGCTTTTCTGTAATCCTGTTCAATATGGGAATCAAGGCACTTGAAATTTCATTGGCCCCTCTGCCTGCCTGTGTCTCATTCCAGATTGCGCAGTAGCTCTGTGCATCCAAAGAACAATAAGCAGTTAAATTGTATACACTGAGTTTTCGACGGTAGAAAAAAAACTTGAAATGTTAGCCTGTGGACAACTGAGGACATTCTCTAGATCAAAGCAAACAACAAGTTTGTCCTTGTCCGCCAGGTCCCTGTCACGTTCCTGCTTTGTTGCAACCTTCGACTTGAAGTGACTCAGATATTCTTCTCAGAGTTCCTCATCAACTTCAACAAAACGCTTTCATCTAATGAAAGATCAAATAACATCAACGAGTCATGCACATCAAGTCCAAACAATCAGTCAGTGTAAACTTCACACCACCAGCTTCCAAGTTGAAACACTTTTTAGTTCCCCTGAAAATGTCCACAAGTGTAGAAGGCTGTATGCTGGTGTAACTGACATTTAAATGTTCAAGCTTTCAACAGGACCTGATCACCTGGAAATCATCATCAATAAGGTTAGTTCCAAATTAGGCAGACTCACAAGAAATGAGAGTGGATATCTGTAAACCTTTTAAATTCAGCCACAATAATTGTTCAGCTTTAAAAAGTCCAATAGAAAAAGTATAATCTAAAGCTGCAGGGCATCCATGAACTGTCACATAGGACAAATCAAGGCTCTCAAAATAGTCTGATGTCCTCAAAATGTTGTGGATTTGCACAAACGTGAGTTGCGCATCACAAGGAAATGAGATTTTTTCAGAGAGTCTTATCTCCTTTATAAGTTTCCTCAGTTGCTGGCAGCTACTGCTTACATTGCACGCCAGATCCGTGATTGGAACAAATGACAATATACGAAGAAGGACTTCGTCTGGGAGACTCAATAGCTGAGCAACTTGTTTCTAAAAAAGAAAAGAAATTGTTTTTCATTTTTTGAAACATAAGATTAAAGGGACACCGCGTTGAGGATAAAATCAGAATAAACCCAATACCAAAAGAAACTTTGCACCCATCTTCTTGTCTTAATAAATCACATAATAGGCAACGATTGGATTTGGGTTTTTAAGTATTGTAATAATTATTCAATTTAACATTCGATGTATGAAAATATTCATTTCAAAAGTTTATTTAAATAAAAAGTTTGGACGCATCAACATACGAGGGGTATCAAAATGTGTTTGATCAATTCGTCTGTGATTCGGTGGTGGTCTCGTACTCGGTGGTCTTTGCTAATGGGTAATATCAACGGAATTTTAACATCAGAAACTGTTTCAGTAGTGCGTTAGTCGCTCAACATGTGTGTCTTGTCAAAATAAAAATGTTTAATTTTTTTTTTTTTTTTAAATTTCCCTTTTTTTTTTAAATTATAAACTTCTGAAAAACATATTTGACTTATGACAATACGCCATTACTTTTCAGTTTTAGTGTACGATGTCCAAAACTTGAAATATTTGTAATTGAAAAACATACATATGATAAAATCAACTGAGATGCAAAGTTTCTTTTGGTATTGGGTGTATGTGTATCTACCTATGCTAATTAACATGTCTTCTAATAAGTCACAGACACTCAATTTCAGACAATTGACGTTATAGGTAATAACAAGTTCTGCAAGTAGACAGTGAAGCGAAGCTTAACTCGTTAGCAAACAATCTAATCAGCTTAGTTAGATAAAGACGAGACTCATTTTTATCCTCGACGCGGTGTTCCTTTAAGTGAAATTAATTGTTTAATTTTCCATATCCTTAAGATCAGTATAAGAAAAAGCATCATAGATTCAGACAGGTGTCCGATCCAGAATGTTCAAACTACAATTTTTTTTTTTGAAGATACATTTTTCATGCGATCATGTGACCCGAAACTCTTCAATTATTGGTTCATCACATAGAACAGTTTGGTCGTTACATTAAGGTTGATAATATGGTGATAAAACATACATGATATAGAAAAATTATGCTTTCAGTGCATATATTCAGCTGAAAACTTGTCAGGAGATAGAATATCACTTAAGATACAATTTGGTACCAATAACTCATTTTTCAAAAAGTGGACATAGAACAATATGGTTTTCAGCCGACGATTTGCTGAGTATTTAAACACTGTAATAGATGGTATAACTGTCATAAATGGGTTTTTTTTTTATAAACAGCGATAAATAAACATGTATAACAAGAAGGGATTGTATCTGTACCCAAAGCAGATCATTCAGGTTATTGCTTGTTTAAAAGTAGGTACGTTCTTTAACCTCCTTACATGGCCTGACAACACTACTTACATGACTAAAGACTTTTAGAAAACTACATGCGTAAAATGCGTTAAGAAACTATAAATTTAATAACAATAACTAAATTCAGAAGAAAACAGAAACAAAAAATGGCTTCCACATGCTTAAAAGATGAGATATGATCAAGTTATGACCGCAATGTAAAGTAGGGCATTCAAAAAAAGAAACCCTCAATAAATTTCAAAGCAAGAGTAACCTGTTTCAACTAGGTGAAATCGATCTAACGACAATTAGTGGTGTATTATTTATGTGTATACATGTAAGCTTATTGAGAACTAATATCCTATATCCTTTGACAAATACACATTATTTTACGATTAATGGGTTCTCTCATCAGTTAAACATTATATTGAAATTGTATCCGTGACATAGGAAAGTTCCCTGAATCATGGTCAATGTGTATCCTTGTACCAATATTTAAATAGGGTGATCCGATGATACTTATAATTACCATGAAATAACCATACCCAGGAGATTTGGCAAACGTTTAACCTATATTATCAACAAAAGGCTAGTTAAATGGGCTGATGTTATGGATAAAATATACAAGAGTCAAGCAGGCATTAGGGAGGGATATACAACCACAGATAATATTTTGTTACTGCACAGTTTGATACAAAGATATCTAAGTTTAAAAGGAGGAACGTTTTATACATTGTTTGTTGGCCGTTGATTATGTACAGCGTGAGAAACTATGGAAACTAAAATAAACACAATGTTGCAGAGTATATACGAAAACGTTTAAGCGACAAGTAGAAATAATCACGAGCTATCTGAACCTTTTATTGGTTAATTAGGTGTTAGACAAGACTGTATCTTATACCCGTTTTCATTTGGGATCCAGCTACATCCTTTCACATTACAACTTTTCCTGTTACTCTTTGCAGACGACATTGTATTATTTTCCAGGACGGTTAGTGGTTTGCAAAAACAAATATACTAACTATACGAACTATACGAATATACGAATAGAGACGAAACCAAAAGTGTTGTTTTAAAGAAGGATGGAAAACTATCTAAATTGGAAAAATGGCATCAAAAAGAAACTTACTTCAAACGACCAATGTTCATGAGTATCTACACACGAAACAAGCCTTGCAAGTTTTAATGGGAGTTAGTAGAAATATGAACTATTTGGGTGAAATATCCTGTAACACATTCTTTAGAATATTTGATACCAAGAAACAATGCAGGTCCAATACGTCTCTATGGATCTAAATATGGGGATTAAGGTAGTACGAAGCATTGAACGAGTTCATCTTAATGCCTGCAAAAAGTGTGTAATACAAGTACATGTAATATTATGGTTTACGGATAATTCCCGTTATTTACATATTCATCCATTAATGCGATAAAGTATTGTATACTTAAAGTTATTAATTATAAATATGCCATGTCACAGATTTTCGAAAAAATGTTATGAAGTATTGTACTCTAAGACAAAAATGGTAAAATAAATTAGGTGACTGATGCTAGAGAACTGTTCTACAAAACTGGTTACGGCTATGTTTGGTTGGAGCAGAAAATTCCATGCTGTGCTAATTTTATCTCATCATGCACATAAAGAATGAAAGATACGTATTTACAATCATGGTCTGAATCACTACTTTTTTCAACTCAATGTTCATTTTACAACCAATAGAAATCGGGTATATGTTTCGAAGAGTATCTAGCAAAAGTTGACGTGAAAAAGTTTCGTATGTATCTCGCCGATTTCGTTGCTCTTCCAAACAAATATCTATTGAAACTGGCAGATATCGAGGTATACCAAGAAAGCAAAAAAATATGTACATTGTGTGACCATAATACTATAGAGAATGAATTACATGTCCTTCTCATCTGCCCTGTGTATAACACTTTACGAACTAAGTATCCAAAACCATACTTTTATAAATACCGAAGTGTAAGAAAATTAATATTACCGTTAACAGACTCTTACACATTATCTCTCCAGAATCTGGCAATGTACATATATTTCGCAATGGATTTAATAAAACAGATTGTTATAGAAATGAACCTGTTATGACTGGTTAACCATATGAACTGTACATGTACTACAGGCCTGTTAAAATATTAAAGATTGAAAGATAAAGATTGAGTGAATAAATATGTTTCAATCAATCAACAATCATATGATATATTCTCAATGGAATATACCTTAAACTTTTGTCGATCCTGCTGTCATATTACTGACATCTAAATTTTACATTTAAATTATGCAAATAAGCAAAATGCGCAGCATTGTTATCCTGAATTTTCTGTATTTGGGGCCAAATGCCTTATGCTGAATAAATCCTTCTGTTTGTCTGTATTACTGACATCGATTGTAACAGAACAATTCATCAACAAGATCGTGTCGAGATAGATACTAACATTTCATGATACGATTGACAGAAGAGTATCAGAAACGTTTACGTCACCTCTATTGGCAGAAAGATCAAGCTTTCAGCTTTTACATTTACAGTCCGGCAACAGCAGAAATCGAAAACGACTTTCTCAGCGTTGAGTGCAGAAACAATCGATGTGGCTTGGCTCTCCTGTTCACACTGTTGAAGAGTTGCGACTGATCCCGCTCTGACCCACTTAATGAATAAAATATTCACTATATGTGGTAAAGCTGTATTCGGATAAGATTTGCATAAACTATTTGACTTTCATGAAATCATAAGCATAATTGGAAATGTTATTGTTGATCTACTTGATGAGTAAGTTAAGGATTTATATTGTTTTGTATGGACTTAACGAGAATCCTTGAAGGAAGGCAAAATCATATAGATTATAGCCGATATGTATATTTCATGAGTGAATGAAGTAACCCCGATTCATACCTAATTATACAACACCTCGTTTATTACTCAACTTGGAAGACAGGGCTGCATAAATTTCAATTTTGTTCACAAAATCCAAGCAAGATTCTAGCAAGATCGAGTCGCCTATAAGGGTTATAACTCCTTCCATAGCCACACTTTCAAATTCCAATGTCTACTTCTGCCTGATCAGATAACAATTACATTGAAGATGATCATTTCAGTTCTGTGTCAGTTAATAGCGCTTGCCAGTTTAGTTTGGTATTCTCATTGGAAAATCATGTCAAAGATAACCATGATGGAAAGTAAAACCTTTTTTCTTTAAAGTAGAAAATCAAGTGTTGTTATAAAACCAACATTATACACATGCTATCAATTATTTGTAATGATGAAACCATAAACACATATGCTTTAGTGTTTTATTTGTATGATAAACTTTATACAGTAGTTGCGATGTTGTATAAATTTAATCTCGGATAACCCAGTTATGGTGAATACCATATCTATTCACATTAGCCCATCCGGTTATCAAACCATTTGAAAATAATTACATAGAATGAACTAAAGGTAACAAATAATTGTATATTTTAGCATGACTTCTTTAATTAAAGTCCTGTATGTTTTTATCATTAGAAAACATAATTCTTTTTTACTGTAAGAATGATTTGTAAAAGAAAATTATTCAACAAATACTTTTAACAAATTGACATTTGTGTCATCGTTGACATAAAATATAGTTATCGTCAGGAGCAATAAAACGAGGCGTGGTTCATATAAAACAATTAATACTTTATCTGGTATATCACTGTCCTGCCGTTCACTAATCGGATTAGACTAATTTATTTTTGTCTCTGAAAGTGATGTGTCTCATCCGTGTCTTGATTGCGTCTATTTCTCCTCTTATATACCCTTATAAGAGGAGAGAAGTTTATGTAGTTGATGACTTTCAGGGCTTTAAATTCTACTAATCTTGACACATCTTTTCATGTTTTTTTCCAAAGTGTAATTTATCAGATACTCTAATTTCTTCCCCTTTCACTCGTTTTACCTTTTTCTAATAGTAGCAATGAAATTGACCATTTATATTAAACTGTGTATTATTCCGTATTGTTTATATAGATATGTACATTACATAGCAGATCCCTATGACCTTAAAACCATGTGTAAATGTAAGTGTGGCGAAGGGAAAACAGTAAGTGAAGTGTTGTGCATGTGTTTTGTTTGATATTTGGCCGTTCCACTAAACGATCTTAGCTCTAAGATCAATCGTAAGCCCATCTTTTGTTTTTTTAGGCTGGGATTGATCTTGGGACTAAGATCGGTTAATGGAACGGTACCCAGCACAGAATTAATAATCTATGTGGTGTATGTTTGTTAGTTATCGTACACCCGATACATTCTATTTGATACCAATTTTGTTATTTAGAATAACAGCCGCAATTGTCTTTGAATACAGTTGAACACAACGTGGTCTGTGCGTCAGGCTATTTTGAAAATGCTAAACTAGTCAACAGGAAGGAAAAGTCTCTATTACATGTATCCATCAGATAGATGTCAATGTTGTTGTTATGACATAGACATGTTCATAGACATTACATAACCCGTTTCCATGAAGTTGATCTGTTGAGATCATATCTTAGCACTTTAGTGTAAAAAGGTTAAATTAACCAATGATGAATAATGATATTCGGTGTATCCTAAGCGATGATTGTATATTGCTACAACGATGCATGAGATTGCACATGCAGGATTTATCTCAAACAATTTTGAGTCAATGTATGTAATCATATCTGGAAACACAACATAACTTTTTATCAAACATGCAAGTATTTAGTCTGTTTGCCTCTTTTTCTGTTATAGATATGTTAAATTGCATATATTTCTAATAGTGACACTTGTTGTTCTGTGAAACCCATAACCTTCCATTTTGCAACTATTAATTCTAGTCAATGAATCTTGCATTGTAGACAATTGGAGTAATTGAATGTTAGGACCTCAGAAATACGAGACCCTGATAAAAAATAACGATCCTTATCAACCTATTTCTGTTTTCGTTTACAAACTTGTACAAAGTCTCCACTTTTTTAAGCTATTACTCTATCAACATTTGAAATATGAGACATCTCTCGAACAAAGATACATAAATGTTAGCATGGGAAATAGTTACCATTTATTTGATACATTATACAAACAAATGATGATTACATTTATGCTTATAAAGATAAAACGTAAGGATGAACGGGGATTCCTACATGATCATGCTGTATTGAATGACAAGTCATAGATTTTATCCAGCTGCTTACTCCTTAGATTTTATCCTGCACTCATCTAAAAAAGCTGTGCATTCCCCCAAATTGCAAAACAACAGAAACTCTCATCGATTGACCATAACAGGATTATACTTCTAAAATAATATGGATTTTTAAGGTACATTTTCCCTGCCTTTTAATATAAACAATCCAACATAATGTCTGTATCAAGTTACCATTGATTTTAGTCTTTTTAAAGATTAACTGTCCAGTAAATGTGTTGTGTCAATTTAACAAGACACATCATCACTGATCCAAGCAAACCTCAACTCAAACAAATGACCGAAAATCGAAACTAAGTGTTGCTAAGTTGTCTTCAAGATCACTTATCAGGTGTAGTTTGATCTCCGTGGATTGAAATATTCTCGATCTTCAGTCGGTCGAACCTCACCGAAAATCTTACTCTCATCCCATTGAAAAGGATGAAGAAGAAATAACAAACTCAACATAATGCGCAGTTCTGTGATGCCTTGAGTCTGCACATAGGCGTGATAGTTTATCTATAGGGACTTCAATTCCTCTTATACACGGTGTTGAATTGTTTTCCAGATGTGATATTCCCAAATGTTTTTCAGGAAAGTGATTAATCAGTGACCAATAATGTTGTCACTCAGTATTTTAGTTATCACTGAACAATTATAAACTCAATTTCCATCTTTATTCAAAATATTAATTGAAATAAATGTTTACATCATATTCGATTATCAACATCGATTATCTGATGGTAACTTTCCTTTCCTTGTTGGTCATTATTTATGCTAAATAACTGAATTTACTAAGCACAACTTCATTATTTGGAAATGTAGCAACAATATTAATTTTCAATTTAAAAATTTAGTGTTGCATATCCAATTAATCTATACTAAGTATATCATAGGTATAAAATCTTGCTAGGGATTAGTATATTTCGTTTTCCATCAATACTACGTTGTCTGAGCAATGGCACCTGACAAACACTGGAGTACGTTATTCTCTCAAGGAAGTATGAACACAGAAAACATGAAATAGTTTCTGTTATCAACAACAACGACGGAATCTGACCAAAATATTGTGACAAAGTTTAAGCTAACAACAAACGTTGGCATAGACGCTTATCAATTGCTTACAATGTTAAAACACAAAATAAATTTGCATGGAATTGGTTGTCTGAAACGTGATTGTCCAGTCATAGCATTAGATAAATGAATCTGATCCCAATCCAAATGGATGATATAATCACATTTGTTACAGTCTCTTTGTGGAATTCGCAGTTGTTGAAAGTAACTATGCTATTGCACTTTGCATTAAGCGACCTTTGCATGCTTAACTTATTGACTTCATTTCCATATCTATCCTTTCTCAATAAATAGTCATATATGTGTATTTATGTCTTTGATTGTGTGACTATTAATACTGCAATTACGTCGCCTTGGGTATTATATTTTATACATAAAACTAGCCAAAGTTACACCCACTATCCTCTACTCATTACCGCTATGTTCTTGTCTGTTTTGGAAGCAGAAACGTCGTAATTACTGTTAGAAATAACTGTTAAAAACACACAGTTGCCGTAGGAAATTGCAACACAAAGAATAATGAGACAGTTTGGCCATGATAAGACGTTAATATCAAGTTCCCAAGGCATATCCTTCCTGTCACACATCTTACAATATTATATTTTTATTCTTATTTTATAATATTAAGGAATTTAATTTGCAAAAAAAAGTTACATTGTCGTTTCCTAGGGCAATATTGATAAGACGTGATTTTGTCTTGGAATATAAATGGATTTTCTAAAGTTCCCAGTTGAAACATAAATCAATTACTGTAAATTAAGAATGGGTTCATCTTTCTCAAACTGCATTTTGTTCATCAACGTTCAAGTAATAACATATGAGTTATTGGATTAATTGGGGTTTGTGTTTTCATGTCCAAAGTCGGTCTATTTGATTTTATTGTAAACCAGTTCACATTCCATTTATTGAAGTGTGCATGGACTATAAATGGAACAGTACTATACAAGTACTTACAACAGAGAAGGAATCATTTTCGGATTTAAATAGTACAATCAACATTACCTTATTAACTGCCTGATGAAAGAGAATCTGGAATTACCATGACCATTCTCTTGAACCCTTAAAGACATTACTCTTCTATTATGATACTCTTTCTCGTGATTAATCAATTACTCTCAATTACTGAACCAATAACTCCATTAATTAAACATGTACATGTATTTGGTTTTTTTTAAAATAACTGTCTAATATTAAATTACTACAACATGCTTTCTGAGTCGATGACATCAACACTGCTCTGCAGTTGTGTATTTTATAAGTATTATTTTAATTAAGTGATGTTTCATATGGTATTGCAGAAATTTAGTTCAATCGTCTTCTACCAAAATGGTGTCTATAATCAGTGTCTGGACTGTGTGACAATATGTTCCCAAGTTTCATGTTATATGCAATTGAGAAAGGTGACTGGAGTGTTTATAACTTATTTGTCGCAAACTCCCGAAATACATATATACACTCATACAAATATTAAATAAACCAATTAATCTAAGACTGCAACAGTTTTTAAGCAACATAAATACCATGATAAGAGTTCAGAATTATACAGCACAGACAAAAATCCCTGTGTTTTTATAACTGCTACTGAGCTGGATTGTAAAGTGGGATAGAAACACAAACATACTTAACACAACATATTTATTTGCTTTTTCTCTGACGACATATAATGACTTTGCTAATAGTTGTGTACAAACATTACTAACTGAAAACTCAACCATTTTTAAATGGACAAAGGCAAACTGTAGAGTATTATTGACTGTTTGGTTGAATGCTGTAAACACAAAGCTTTGAACATTTCCTTGTCACGCCGTGCACTCTGTGAATTGTCGATTGTGTCTAAATGAGGCTGTAACCCTGTTAAACCGTTAACAAATAACATATTACTGTAAAGGAGAGTTCGATTCTATCCACTTTAATCGAAGTCTGGCCATATGGTTAGTTAACATTAATTCAAATCAGATAGATAAACTTTAATTCAGGATGCAAATATAATTTTTAAAAATACCATACTATATAGATCACTTCCTTTATCTTGTGATGCTCCTAATTTCTTTAGAAATAAACGTTTGAAAGCTACTATTTCACATCATGAACCTTTAATCAAGCACTTTCAAAACCCCCAAACCCAATCCACCCGCCTGTTTTCACATTGACAGCTCAGATTCTCGAATATTGGCCTCGGTTTTTCAATGCAGATGTATAGCTGTTCTTGGTGCAAATTTGTGAAATGAAGTGGGTATATTTGAGGGAGGGGGGATGAATGAGGGATGAGAGGGTGGGGGGGTGGTCATAGATTTACTGTAGTGGGTTAAGTTAGTTACTATCCAAACCATATCACTGCATAGGTGCCACTTTTTGCTTTTTGTTCTTGCACATATATATTCCACTCATAATGATCAAGATACAATGGAAAACATCTCAATCTTAATCAAGAATTCCAAAATAGCATTTAAAAACAATTTTAGAAATGTAAAAACATATTCA
Organism: Gibbula magus; assembly: GCA_936450465.1. NCBI lineage: Eukaryota > Metazoa > Mollusca > Gastropoda > Trochida > Trochidae > Gibbula > Gibbula magus. The sequence continues at coordinate 51,174,472 of OW388291.1, read as the reverse complement.
TAATTTAATTTCAACTGTGTAATTAGACTTCAGTGTTTCTATTGCGATACATCTAAAGCTTCACTTGATAAGTAAGAAACCATTTAAAACTTAGGGCGCTTCATAATCTTTATAACCAATGACATTAAGAGTTATAGGATTCAATCTTAATTAAATTGAAATATTAAGCTACTGTTTAAGTTATCAGCTCTCTAAACCATGTTGGATTTAAAGGATGACCGGAAAGTGTATGTCAACGTATATAGTATGTACCCTCAAATATATTACCCTGGGCCAGCGAACAGCCAGAGATTAACCTCTAACGAACGTGTTCATTTATTCTACTTAAAAGAAGAGCCTTTGGCATTGATACTACCCCACATTCCGAATATCTGTTAACCCTTTCACCACTAAGAAACCTTAACGCTAATACGTTTACGGTCAACGTGTCTAATTTTAGGCATTTAGGGTGAAAGGGTTAAGTAACATCAGCAAGATTACACGTTACTCACTTTTCATGTCTTGATTATTATTCTGTTTGGAATCATGCACCAATCTGCTCTTTTCATCTAGTTTTTGTCCGAAGGGCATAGTTTCCCTAAACGTGGTGTTAACTTTAGTATGTACAGGATCAATATCAGGGATAGAACTACTGGCATGTAAACATTGGTAAAAACTACTGCATGTATCTGTTAAACACCACTGGTGAAGTCCGATATATGCAATCATCTTCTCATAACTCATAATCTTGTAAGCGTCTGAAGTAGACCACAGCCTACTCGAGTACATCTGATGTTCTGTGGAACCCATTCATGACTGATTGTGAGATGCAAGTTGGCTAACCAGAAGGAGTCTGTGAATGACAGTTGAATTATCAGTCAGTTCTGGTATTATTTTCAATATTTTGGGTCAGGTGTTGTCATTTATCACATATGATGGACTACAATATGTGTTTTAATTCACTATGCATGATATTTGAGAACACACCTAAAACTGAGTAATGCAATCATCATTAGGGGCATTAGCTGGCTTACAGATTATTGACATATTGTGGGGAATTCATTAAATAGTTTAGAAAGTGATAACTCACACAACCCTTACCACTAAACTCACAAGATGAAAGAGGTCAGATCAATTATTATCTTCACTAGACGTTGGGGAAAATCATTTCAAATCTCTTCAGTGGCCTGAGATAATGAGATAAAGCAAATGATGCTGATGCCAATTTCGAAAGATTCATTAATGAAAACGCTTTCTACAGTTAGTATCCGTCCAGAGTTGGACTTTGTGATAAATTGTTTCTGTCAAAAGAATTGTTGATGTTATGACAGCAAGACACAATAGAACCAGAGTTGGAGGTGTAAAATATGACACATACTCAAAACTGCAATGTAAGGTTGTGCACTTAGATTCACGACATTTCTGCACTGACATATGAATATTGAAAACATGGGATCAAGGCACAGTGCATTGAATGTTTGTTTCCTTAAATTCTATACATTTGAAATTTTCAGAAACGAAATATGAGAATATTTAAGTTTTAATATATATGCAGCTATAGAAAACACCATAATATCTGCAATGTCACATTATATATAAAGACAAGCAAAGTCACATAATTATCACCAAATACATTTTTAACACCATCCTCTATTGTCCCTTAAAATGGATATGCGTAGCCTAGTACATACATAGTTCCAATTGTACAGGACATCCACATCATCTTATTCCAGTTCCCAGTGGCCTTTCCACTCCAAAAGTATAAAACAAGTTAAACAGTGTTGCTAAACTTGCCCCAGGGACAAAACTGTCTAACTACCATTTGAAAATTGCAATTGCACTTAAAGAGACGGTGGCGAAATTGGAATGATAAATTGTGTAAAAGGTGTGTGCCTGTTGGACGGCTCGTTTGATCTTGCTAACGATTTCTAACCACATATTTCATTCATCCCCGCGGCTTGTCATCTAAACCAGACTGGTTTATTAATGAGTTCTGGGTTTATGTGGTTCATTGAAGTCAAATTTACGGATGTTGTAGATTGAATTCAAAACTATAACCCAAGGGTAAAGAAATTGGTGTGAATATACAGTTTTAATGAGAATCCATTTCATTTTCGGTGATAACAACCGAGGAACAGATCTGTTTAAAACATAACGCCAATATTAATGACAATGAGTTAAAGAGTGTGAATATACATTATTCATGAAAATCTTTTTCATCTTTGGTGATAACAAATGAGGAACAGATCTCTCAAATCGTCAAGGTTCTTTTGTTAAAGATGCATCCATTGTGTTTCATAAACAATTATTACGCTTTAATACGAGCCAAAATACGAAATGTGCTGATTTCAGATGAAACAATTTCATTCAACTTGCATATTCATCCCCAATCGTCAAATATATTATATTTACTACTTTCCAATTAAAATCGTGCATGAAACCGAAACTACACGCCCCATGTACATGCACAGTAGTCATAAGACCTATTCAACATCATCAACCAAAATTTGTCTTTTTATGTGTTTTGAATAAGTGTTTATCTGTTGTGAATGAATTACGTTTGACAAATTGACGCGTGCCACACGCCGTGCATTGTCCGGTTTTCGACACTTATACCTTTAAATCGGCGATATAATGAGTCGACTATCATCAAAACGGCAATTGTCGGCAACAGTGACTGTTTCTCAATAAAATAACACCATTTATACTATTTGGCACATTTGACCCCAAACAACAAAATGGATGTACCTTTAAGGAATCACAAGTTGCATATCTACAGTTGTTTACGCATTGTTACTTTTATTCAAAACATTAAAAATTAGTTGATAATTTCTTTTTAAAAGTAATGTGTTTATATATATCACCTCATAAATCATAGAATCATATGTTTTATGCATTTTATTCTAGATTTCCCCCGACCTATCCGCTTTAATGTCAAACAAAGTCATCCTTTACCTAAGATCCGTTTTGTCCGTAAATTTGCTTTAGGGTTGACATCTAGTATTTGTTAATGTAATGTTATTGCTCATTGTAGCTCATCCATAACATATTGCCTTCCAAATCAAAATCAAAACAGCAATAGTAATACGACAAGGCATTAAAGTAAATAAATCGACAGAAAATAATATCTAAAATTTTAATTAAACACGATTCATTGTTTCCAATCTTGACTTCATGCAAAATCATGACTGCACGCGAATGTTCAATACAATTGACCCTGACTATTCAGATTACCGATACCTTCACTTAAAATGTGTTGTGCAACATTAAATGCTGATAGTTTATTTGCAGATATTGTGGACTGTATTTGATATATTAGAAACCGATTAATGACAAAAACATTGCCACGGAATACACGAGATCAAAGGATCATGTCAAATCGAGTGATACCTCCACAATATGTTAAGGTAGATCTAAGTTAGTTAGATCTCCTTAGTTCCCTGCGTGCACTTTGAACTATGCTGATATTCGTTTCACAAATTCATCAATGAAAATACTTTCCACAGTTAATTTCCTTCCAGAATTGAACGTTGCTGTCAGGAGCAATGCAATGACGGTGTTGTGACAGCAAGACATTAGTAGGAGCTATGTGATATTACAATACACTATGCTGCTGTTGACATATTTGCCTCGAAGTATGTGATGTGATTTCTGCTCTCAGTAATCTCTCATCTTTTCTAAAAAGCGTTGAATACTTCAGGTTTTACTTCACCGCAACAATGATATTTTTTAAATATGAACCATGTTTACTTGAATATGAAATCGTTTTAAAGACACGTGTTGAGATATTGCATAATCAGAAATATTTAAGACAGAAAGCTTGTTGAAGTGATCAGTGAGGACAGTTTACAGCGGTTTGTTGACAATGTGATACAGTCGTCATACGGTAAGTCAGATGGTGATAGATACAAACATCCTTTAATAAAAGTTACCATTGTTAAATGTTACGATTGATTTGTCATATTTGTGACAATTGTGAAGACCAAGAGCTGTGGGCAAATACTATTATGTACAATTAGTTCAAAAGTCTACCTCTATATTGGAGTTTAGAAGGATATATTACAATGTATGATAACACATTTTGATTAAGACTGTATCTAATATTCATGTAGTGTTTATGCCATGAATATATTTTATATCCCACTTCTGTGCATCAGTATACAGATGTGTAAAAGGAACCTTATTTATACAGATAAGCTTGAAGTATGAACGTTTCTTTTTCGGGCGAGTTCTTGACATGAGATGTCAAAGAGAATAACGATACAAAATACATTTTAAAATTGGTAAATACCTCACACACAAAGACGTTTGAAACTTTTTGAATTTCAAAATATGTGTTAAGTCTAGATGTTATGAGAACTTGAATCTATATCAATTCCTTCGTGGTAAACATTCGAATATGTTGAAGTTTTCCATATGGAACAATATAAGACAGTTGTGTCAACAAAGTTATTTGGTTAGCAAATAACTGTTGCTGTAAACTAATCATAGAAATGGAAATAACTTGTTTGTAATATGCTATAGATTAGTTACAACATATTCTTTAAATGACATTATATATGTATCATCCTTAACATAAACCATTCTTACATGAATACCAATAAAAACATCAACATACAATAAACAATACAATTCGTATTATTAGTATGCATTTAATTCTTGTTGCAAAATGATTGCAATTACAGTTTTAATCATAGGATACTTACAAGTTATTGCATCAACATGTAGTTAAAAATGATGACTGTCTGAATGAAAAATGTAATTTCTCACACATGCTAAAAACATATATGAATATATATTAATTTCATGCCACCCAATGAAACATGATCTGTATGCAAGCCGTAAAGTCGACAAGCTTTGACTTGATACCCTTTATTAGCAGCCCCGAAATAGTCGTGGCTGCTAAAAGATTTTGTGCAGTGTCCATCGCGTATATGCCTTTGGACACAGTTTTACATGTTCACGTTCAAGATAAAAGGTCACTAAAAATCACTAAAAAATATTGTTAACACAGTGACTTGGAAGTTCTTGTGCTATCAGGCTCTTATTTGGTATATATCAACTATGGAGAAAACCAATATTTGAAAAGGTTTTCCCTAAAATCCGTCAAATGTCGAGGGTCACAGATAGATTACAACTTTAACATGCGTTTGCAAGTATGCCTTATTTCAACTGTTAACACTATGAATAATTACATGAAAATTATACACAATGAAAATTTTTCATTGATCAATGACCTTATAGTCAACGGTCAAGGTCACGAGATATATTCAAGGTCACCGGTTTTGAATCATTGAATAATGTTTGTTCGACTAAAAATACATACAATGTAACTTTTAATAGCAGTTAATCCATGGATTAGAATACATTCGGTTGTGATATCCAATTCATATTAGACCACATCCAGGTACATATGTATAACATATTAAATGTTTACGTCTTAAGAATTTTCTAAACTTTCTTTTGAAACAATGAACAGGTGTATATGATTCAACAATTGATTAATTTTGTCATTTATCATTGCAGTTTTTGTCTTTTGTTTAAAATCGGCACATGTTGAGATGATGTTAGTCTGCACAATAGTTCACAATGTAAATAGAAAATATACAATATTCATTATTTAATGTTATTATTTCTGGGAAACTTTTTTTTTATTACATACCATTCCCGTGTACGGAACGCATTGTGGTATCCGGTATTACTGTTATTGATGTTCAAAGTAGGAATGAATAAACTAAATTTAACTGAATGTATGAACATGAACGACTTCAACTGCCAGCATATGTTGCATAAAGCAACAAATATACTCTAAGGGGCCAACACCAATCACGCATTTGCCCATACAGCAATATGAGAAATATAACCATGTGGGAAGTTTGATGAATGTACATAAACGTGACTGTTGTTTAGGGGAGATACCTGAACTATAATCTAATGTACTAAAGATCATTGATTCCCATCTTGTCTACAGTCTATGGACAAATCAATATATAGTATGCAATGAAAACGTAATTGCTTGAAAAATACATTGCTTACCAAATCTGTTCAATTCTGTAAGATAATATCATCAAATCAGCATTGGTTTTTGGTTAATTAGTCCAATTCTTTGAGTTGATTTAAAACCTTAGGTAGATTTAACTGAGGAAGTGGAGTCATTGAGCCAATATGAAGATAACCCAATTCTCCTTCAGTCATCTGATGCCTTCTGGTTGGTTCACGTGTATCTCAAAGTATGCTTCTGGTTGGTTCACTTGTATCTCAAAGTAACAGGCATGAGTGGAATCACTTTGAAATCAACAAGAATCACAACTTGAACCTGAACGAACTTGCATGAACAGTAGTATATGAAAAGTTTATTCTGCTAACCATAAACAGCTATTGAATAATGCATACAAGTTGAACTTTAGTACTTTTACCGTTTTATCGTTCATTTCACGTTTAACATGCTTACAAATTTATATTGAACATCATTAATGGCTGCAAACTTTTAAGTGATTCACTAATTATTAATAGCATTCATTCATTCAATTGGAACTATTCAATCGAAGTTTTATGAAAAGTATCTACAGTTCCAGCCATAGTGTGATTCCAAATATAACAATGTTCAATTTGTTTACTACATAAACGGCATGCATTTCTATTACAGTTGCACCAATAATACTGTTTTGACCATTTTATTGCAATAATTTTAATTACGCTCAAAGAAAAATATAAAAAATGATTGTAAGGAAACCTTCATCCAGTGTTGGATACAGAATATGAGTAGATTTATATCGTTTATTCTTGGTTAAAAGTTTGGTTGACGTCTACAACTAAAGACTTCACATACTATTATCAAGGTATGATAACAATATTAAGGTCAGCGTAATTGCAAAGTTTGCAACAAATATCACTCAACAGATAGATAATAAGAGTAACTAAATGCAAGATAATTTGCAAGAATACCCAGTTTCATCTTCATGAAGCGATGGTTGCTATCTAACGACAAATAGTGGTGTAAAAATTATTTGTATGAATATGAGCTTATTACTTAGTGAGAGTATATATATATATATATATATATATATATATATATATATCACTGAACTGCAAACAATACAGTATATGCTTTACTGGCGAACAAACGTAACATCACAATATTTTCAACAGAGTAAACAAAATACTGCTGTCGGAGAAAGTCAAAGTTAAATATTTTTTATAAGCACTTGTAAATATAGAGGTAAACACAATTTTCATACATCAGAGTATGATCACAGGAAAAAAAATGGTGGAATCCATTTGCCGGATGCTTCCGGATTCTCCAAAATATTGGCGGAGCCAAAAGGATCTGGAAGAATCCGGAAGGATCAACCAGTTTTTGTCCTGTGGATATTCTTCTTATTATTTCTGCTCAATTAGGTGAAATGCTGAAATCGTTTTTACAAAGTGGTTCTAAGTTCAGAGAATTGGTATTAAGTTGACAATTTAAAATGTAGAAATTGTATTAGTAAAACAACCTCCTGAGTCTAAGACTTGTAGACATATCATAACGAAATGATGTCATAAAAGAACCCAACAATCCCTTTATGCTGCTATCCCGTCTAGTTAAGGAGGTTGCAAAACGCCGATTTCTTAAAACAGATGGAATTTCTTTTCAGAAATATTAATGCATGAACTTTTTAAAATTTAAGTGAAATTTAGTTTGACAATATGTAACTCTGTTTCAGTAGTATTACTCGTGGATTGAAATATATTGTATTTTGTATGGTGACTTTTCGTTTGCAAGTGAGTTTACATCTTTTAAAAACTACACTTTACAAACAAATATTAATTGGTATATTGTAAAGAAATATATATCCTATGATCTGTAATACAGTATATTGAAATCAAATGTGAACTCCTTCAAACTAATAAACCACATCCGGAGTGGAAAAGTGATTTCAGATTGCATATCTTGAATATTTGCACGATTCTGAATTAATGATAATGTCCATGTCCATACCAATATTATGTCAGTTAATTCTCATTGGTTCAAACATATTAGTTTCTTGAGTGAACAAAATATGTTTCAACTAATCGAAAATCAAATAAAACCTTTTCGATAATATAGACATGTCTGTCGGCCGTTCATGCTCTCATAGCATCCACATTGATTGCGTCCAAACAATTTATCACCTGGATTGAGATTAACTAAGATTTCATAACATGTTTGACAGAAGAGTATCAGAAACTTTTAGTTCACCTCCATTGCCACAGAGAGCAAGTTTTACATTCAGGCAACATAAGTGATCAAGACGATTCTAATCACTGATGTGAGGTATTACTTTTCTCATCATTATGGAAATATACACGAGTAAACTCAAGAGAAAGTACTGTGGTACAGTATTAATGCATAAATGTCGACCAGATTTGTTAAAAACCTTACGCTAGTGTTTGATTCATAACGAATAACACGTTTTATCATACAATGGATGGTGAGACAAGAAAAAAGTGAGCATGGCTCACATACCCCCTCCATCCGCTATCCGTCCATTGAGGATTATAGATGTGAAGGTTACTATGTTTAAAAAACAGCTTCAAGCATCATAATATTGTCCAATGTAATTTTTGGAACTGACTGTTATTACAAAGTTTCATTCACCCAGATGTACTATTTTTCAGGTAACTTAATTTTTCCCATTAGAGCATTACACCGGTAATTTGTACCAAGTTCAATACCATATTCAAGGGCTTCATAACTCTGTAAAAAAATAATATTTCGGAACTGGACTGTGAACTTGATGAAGAGTATCATCTGGACTACCTCCATATTAAATTTCATTCACCTAGATGTAATAGTTTCCGAGAAAACTTGTCCCCATTGGAGCATCACAGCTCTTTTGGTACTAAGTTAAATTTCGGATTCAAGGGCCATAACTCCGTCAAAAAAAATATTTCGGAACTGGTTTTCGAACTCGATAAAGAGTATGGTCATGAGTACTCACAATCAAAATTTCATTCACCTAGGTTGAACAGTATCCGAGAAAACTTGTTCCCATTGAACACAATAAAACTAAGTCCAAAAAGTGACGTTTCCATGGAAACGACAAAAAAATTCAATCTCAGAAAATTGTCTGTGTGCGATCGGAAGAACATGTTTAACAAGTGTACAAAGTTTGGTTGATGTACCTTTGACGTTTTTGACCGCTTTATACCCCCGCTTACTTCATAGCGGGGGTATAATAAAGGCAACATATAAATCTTGATATCCGGTGGGGTCATATACAGATAAAGATGCTAAGTGACGGAACTTCTTTTGAAAATGACGTCACACGCACATATCGAACGCCTGTAATATCATAAATTTTCTGACATCTGTAATAGCGTAGCAGCGCTAGATTCATGTGCATATACATGCTTCATTCCATATACGAGGGGCGTTCAATAAGTGTTGCAATCGGGGCATTGGTGTTTACATAAACAGTGTCAGCTTATAGCAGCTGTTACTATAGTCAAAACATAACATTGACACATGTCAAAACAATTTCTAGACATATCAATTATTTAGATATAATAGCTGCGCTGACCTAGGGGTCTCCATAATCATGGATTCTCTCAAACATGAACAACGCACTGTGATCAAGTTCCTTACTAAAGAGGGATGCAAAGCTACAGAAATACATAATCGTATGTGTAATGTGATGGGTAAGGATGCTCCTAACTTTTCAACAGTTTGTCGCTGGTCTCTTCAGTTCAAGCGGGGCAGGGAGTCCTTAGACGATGACCCACGGTCAGGCAGGCCATCTGAAGTCACCCGACCGGAAGTTATTGCCGCTATCGAAAGACGAATTTTAGCTGACCGCCGTGTTAAAGTTTCTGAACTGTCTTTGGAATTCCAGATACCAGTTGGAAGTGTTGAAAAAATAATTCATGACAATCTTGGTATGTCCAAGGTATCTGCAAGATGGGTACCCAGAAACCTCACAGCACAAGATCGCCAGAAAAGAACCGAAAGTTGGATGGAGCTCCTGGATAGGTTTAATGCGGATGAAGCCAGCTTTTTGTCTCGTCTGGTGACAGGTGACGAAACCTGGATCCACCACTGGGACCCGGAAACTAAACTGGAATCCAAGCAATGGAAGCACCCGAGTTCACCGCCTCCCCTGAAGTTTCGCACTCAACAATCAGCTGGCAAGGTTATGGCGACAATCTTTTGGGATGCAAAAGGCATATTATTAATTGATTACTTGCCAACCAAAACTACAATGAATGGTCAATATTATGCCAACCTAATGCAAGAATTGCGAAAGACAATTCGACAGAAACGCCGTGGAATGTTGACACGTGGTGTTCTGATTTTGCATGACAACGCTCCAGTCCACAAGTCAAGAGTTGCACAGGCCGCTATACGTGATTGTGGATTCGAACAGCTTAACCACCCTACCTACAGCCCAGACCTAGCCCCCAGTGACTACTTCCTGTTCAGAAACCTGAAATCCGCCCTACGTGGAAGGCACTTCCGGGATGACGAAGACGTCAAAGCTGCCACAGAGGCGTGGTTAGGGGGGGCAAACGGAAGACTTCTACAAAAGCGGCATAAAAAGTCTTAAAGTGAAATTGAATAAGTGTATTGAGGTGAAGGGTAACTATATTGAAAAATAAAAGTAAAAAATTGACTACGCGAGTTGGTTTTATATTGAATTTGCAACACTTATTGAACGCCCCTCGTACATTAATTGAGAAATTAGAAAACAAACACTGTGCAATGCATAGTGAAGCAAACTTTATTATGATCAAACAGTGCCAACACATGTTCATGGCGAGTTGAAATCTAGCGAGCACATTATAAATACTCGCAGGTAACAAAGGCAGTTTGAGTCACAGTCATTAATCAAATGTAAATCTTCACTGTTCCACAATGTGACTTGTGTGAAGGAAATTCTAGAATAAGCCAGTTTTTCAATTTAGCGATCTGTGCGTTACGCGAGTCGCAATTTTCAACCGAGCGGAAGGGACGCAACTCTCGTCCCTTCTTGAGACTCGCCCACAGTCACGATTACACGAAAAACAACAGGATGTGAGTTCATTTGAAAAACGTATTTTAAGCGTATTAAAACACTGAAAATTTAAATCATGTCAAACTCTCGAATATTTTAAGTGAAAGCATCATATAGGAGGCATTAAGTTGTGTCACTCCACCATGAGAATAGCACGTTGTTCATTTGCATATATCAATACGGATACATGTAGGTAAAGAAAAGTTCAACTTTGAAATTAATGTTGTCAAGCTGTTTTGCGCAAAATGAATGAAGACTGACATTGTATGATAAAGAAGTTATCATGCTCGTGTGTTTTAGGACGGTAAATATCCTGCATTAGGAATAAACACTATGTATTTAGGTCGCCAAGGCTCGAAAAATACAATGTTTGTTTCTAATATAGACCATTAGATATTGACCATCCCAAAACACACTCTCTATACACTCTCTGTGATAATCTCTATAGATAATCATATTAGTTTTAGCATCTATTTAAACTATTTTATTTATTTTTTTGTATTCTTTAATTAAGTAAACTAGAATCATCATGTTTTTGTTTGTTGTTTTTATAAATCATCTCATATATCATAAAATAATTATTTATATCATGGTTTGTTTTTAGAATTATGTTTTGGAGTAGTTCAAGGTATCCTATATAATTTCAAAAAGCAATATTTTATGCAAGAACTGTAAATCCGTTTTTTGGGTCGAGAGTGGTTATTAATGCTACATGTTTACATTGTTAATTATAACACATTCATCACATAGTAAATCCAAAATTAAAATTAAATGATTGCCGTAGATCAGTCATTTAAGCTATTAAAGTAAAACATTGGTAGAAAGGAACTTCAAGTGAACCGTCAAGATGATGATATAAGGTAAAAGGGTGACTTTACTCATACCTTGTATTTTAAAACACATATGATGAACAACAATATATCATGTATTTCCATTCATTATTCATATGATTTGAGAACATACCTTAAACTGAGTAATGCAATCATCATTAGGGGCATTAGCTAGCTTAGAGATTGTAGATGTATTGTAACGACTTCATTAAATAGGTTAGAAAGTAATAACTCACACAATAATTACCACTGAACTCAAAAGATGAAGGACACAAGTAAAATCGATTTTTATCCTCATAACACGTTAGGGAAAACCATTTAAATCAGTTGCCTGAGATAATGAGATAAAGCAAATGATGTTGATGCTATTTTCACAAATTCTTTGATCACCAAGCTTTCTACAGTTAATGCCTTCAAGAGTTGGACTGGTTGATAAATTGTTTCTATCAAAAGAATTGTTGATGTTATGACAGCAATACGCAATAGAACAGGAATGAGAGGTATATAATATCACAGATGTTCCATACTGCCATTGAAGGTTGTGCACTTAGATTTACAACATTTCTGCACAGTCATAAACTATGGGATCAAGGTACCGTGCATTTAAAGTCGGTTTTCTTAAATTATTTACATGTGGAAGTTTCAGGAACGAAACATCATGGAATACCACCTCTTTTTGCCAAATCATGCTTATTATTATACCCCCGCTACGAAGTAGTCGGGGGTATATAGCGCTCAGCGCGTCCGTCCGTCCGTCCGTCCGTCCGGAACACTTTTGGTTCCGCTCATAACTCAAATACTACTTGTTCAATTGTTATGAAACTTTATACATGTACACTTTATGGTCCCTAGATGTGCCTTTTCTATGTTTCACTCAGATCCCATGATTATTTTTTCCGATTTTCCACTATTAAGCGTCTTTGTGTGCGCGTCTATGGTCACACTTTTGGTTCCGCTCATAACTCAAATACTACTTGTTCAATTGTTATGAAACTTTATACATGTACACTTTATGGTCCCTAGATGTGCCTTTTCTATGTTTCACTCAGATTCCATGATTATTTTTTCCGATTTTCCACTTTTAAGCGTCTTTGTGTGCGCGTCTATGGTCACACTTTTGGTTCCGCTCATAACTCAAATACTACTTGTTCAATTGTTATGAAACTTTATACATGTATACTTTATGGTCCCTAGATGTGCCTTTTCTATGTTTCACTCAGATTTCATGATTATTTTTTCAGATTTTCCACTTTTAAGCGTCTTTGTGTGCGCGTCTATGGTCACACTTTTGGTTCCGCTCATAACTTAAATACTACTTGTTCAATTGTTATGAAACTTTATACATGTACACTTTATGGTCCCTAGATGTGCCTTTTCTATGTTTCACTCAGATCCCATGATTATTTTTTCCGATTTTCCACTTTTAAGTGTCTTTGTGTGCGCGTCTATGGTCACACTTTTGGTTCCGCTCATAACTCAAATACTACTTGTTCAATTGTTATGAAACTTTATACATGTACACTTTATGGTCCCTAGATGTGCCTTTTCTATGTTTCACTCAGATTCCATGATTATTTTTTCCGATTTTCCACTTTTAAGCGTCTTTGTGTGCGCGTCTATGGTCACACTTTTGGTTCCGCTCATAACTCAAATACTACTTGTTCAATTGTTATGAAACTTTACACATGTACACTTTATGGTCCCTAGATGTGCCTTTTCTATGTGTCACTCAGAATCCATGATTATTTTTTCAGATTTTCCACTTTTAAGCGTATTTGTGTGCGCGTCTATGGTCACACTTTTGGTTCCGCTCATAACTCAAATACTACTTGTTCAATTGTTATGAAACTTTATACATGTACACTTTATGGTCCCTAGATGTGCCTTTTCTATGTTTCACTCAGATTCCATGATTATTTTTTCCGATTTTCCACTTTTAAGCGTCTTTGTGTGCGTGTCTATGGTCACACTTTTGGTTCCGCTCATAACTCAAATACTACTTGTTCAATTGTTATGAAACTTTATACATGTACACTTTATGGTCCCTAGATGTGCCTTTTCTATGTTTCCCTCAGATTCCATGATTATTTTTTCAGATTTTCCACTTTTAAGCATCTTTGTGTGCGCGTCTATGCTTACAGTTTTGGTTCCACTCATAACTCAAATACTACTTGTTCAATTGTTATGAAACTTTATACATGTACACTTTATGGTCCCCAGTTGTGCCTTTTGTATGTTTCAGTCACATACCATCTTTATTTTTTCGACTTTTTTTACTTCTAAAATTTTTTACAAGTGTATAATCTATGAAGACATACTTACTCTACTTTAATAATACTTCTGTGGTCTATTCATACGAAAGTCTAAACATTGATGTCCTTGCTATTTTGAAACATTTTTTCTTTGACCAATGTTAAAAGCGGGGGTATATGAGTGAGCTGTGCTCACTAATTCTCTTGTTTCAAAATCTGCTGTCTTGACATTTTTTTTGCAAATATTTAATAGAACTTTATGTTATGTAAGTTTGGTTATATACAAACAAAAGTAGAATATAGAACAGTACTTCTGTGTTACTACTGTTAGTTGTGTCTATAATGTTCATCTTCATTATGCACAACACATATGAAGACAAACAAAGTCACATAATCATCACCAACTATATTTAACTCAATTCTCCAATTCTTCCTCTCTCTGTTTGTCTGTTTGTCCATTAAATTGGCTATGTGTTACATAGTGCAGATATGTATTTCCATTTGTACAGCACACCCACATCATCTTATTCCAGTTCCAAGTGGTTTATCCTCTCCAGGAGAATAACAAACGTAAAACCGTGTTGCTAAACATGGCCCAGGGACAATACTGTCCTTAGGTTTAACTACCATTTGAAAATCACAACAATTTAAGCTTAAAGAAACGGTGCTGAAAGTGCAATGATAAATTGCTGTAAAAGATATGTGGCTGTTGGGCGGCTTGTTTGATCTTGCTAACGATTTTCTAACCACATATTGCATTCATCCCGGCGGCTTGTGCTCCAATCCAGAGTGGTTGATTAATGAGTTCTTGTTTTATGTGATTCATCGAAGTTAAATATGAGGATGTTATTAATTATTTATTTAATTATATTCAAAACTATTCAATTCAATTCAAAAATATGACCTAAGGGTAAATACATTGGTGTGCAAGAATTAAAGAATCTAGTAGAACTGTAGAATCCATTTCATTTTCGGTGATAACAAACGAGATCTGTTTAAAGCATAAGGTCAATATTAATTTGTTTAAGAATGACAAGTTGCATATCTACAGTTGATTGTGCATAAATATGCTATTTTTATTTTTATTTACAACACTAAAATTAAATTTCGATTTTCTTTGTAAAGTAATGTATATATAGTCTCATGGATCATAGAATCATATGTTTTATGCATCATTTACCTAAGATCAATTATATCTGTAAATTTGCTTTAGCATTGAAATCTAGTATTTGTAAATGTAATATTATTGCTCATTGTAGCTCATCCGTCACATATTGCCTTTCAAATTAAAATTAAAACAGAAATAGTAATATGATATCTCATTAAATGCATCACAATAAATAAATCGACAGAAAATAATATCCAGATTTTAAATTAAACAAGATTAATTGTATTTCCAATCTTGATTTGTTAAAAGTGTGAATGATGCTTTATAGTGACTGTACTCTAATATCCAATACAATTGACCATGACTATTCAGATTATTGACACCTTCACTTGTGTTGTACAACCTTAATATGCTTATAGTCTATTTGCATATATTTTGGACTGTATTTAATATATAAGAAACCGATTTATGACAAAAGCATTGCAACCGAATACGTGAGATGCATGTCAAATCGAGTAATACCTCAACAACATCAGCTAGGGAGTTAATTTTAGGGAAATATTTTGATGAAACATTTGATTAAGACTGTACCTAATATTCATGTATTGATTATGCAATGGTTATATTTTATAATCCACTTATGTGCATCAAAATACATGTGTCAACGGAACCTTGTTAATACAGAGTAGCTTGTAGTTTGACCATTTCCTTTTCGTTTCTTCTTCTGAGGGGTTCTTGACAAGAGATGCTAGAAAGAACGACGATACAAAATTGGTCACTACATAACACACAAAGACTTTTGAAACTAATTGAACTCCAAAATGTTTCTTAAGATGTTATGAGAAGGTGAATCCATTCTAAACATTATACAGGCATGTCTGATTTTCTAAAAAATATACTTCTTCATTCAATAATTAGGATACCAGTAATGCTCCAGTTTGCGAATGCCGCCTTATCAGTCTGGCGAATACTTCGACAAATTCATTAAAACGTGGCTCTTCCGCACCAACTGCGTGTCATTGTACCCAGGGGTCATGTGACGTCGGTATAATATATTAATATACTAACAGTTACAAAAGTAGCAAGGATAGACTGAATCCAGACAGCAAAAGTATGATACATCATTTAATCATATACTTGCTTATAAATACGAAGATTGTGCATGTGCGATAGACCCTCTACCAAATCTGTATCAGCCCGACGGGTAGATATCCTGTATCAGCCTGTCGTCAAGGGCAACAACCTGTGTCAGTCAGTCGTCGAACCTGTAGGTAATGACGAGTCAAATATATCGAAGTCACGAGGAATTTATAGTTATCTCCCTTTGCACAGCATACGTTCAACATGGAGGACACGTAGTTATTTGCAGGTCGTATGTATGATCATGGTTTACCTTGACACCATCATTAAATCGACAGTTGCCGTTGAAAATGAGATAAACTTTGGAGCAGACGAAATGGGTACAGAAAAGCGAAACCAAAACACTGTAGGAAAAAAACACAATTGACATGAGAATTTTCTGAGTACACAATGTGTAGTCATGATAATTTCAAGATTCATGAATTAAAGTTAATGAATCTCTAACTTATTTGGGGTTGATGTTTTGGTAAGTATTATAATAAACATAGTATGATACGAGTGTTTTCATATCACATCTTGTATCAGCCCCTCGATTTATATCTTGAGCTAACGCTCTGGGGCTGATATTGAGGTCTCAGGCTGATACAGAATGTGATATGAAAACACACATACAATACTATCTATATAACTTTGCGTTTCAGTTGTCAACATCCCTTTATTTTCAATGGTCACCATCGATATGAGTTTTTCTTGGAATGGGTTTTGATTAAAGAAAACTATATTTTGGGATGTAAAGAACAAGCGCGGGAGATCAACCAATTTTGAACGAATATATTTACAAAAAGTTTTCATCTCAATTACTATTGAGCGATTTTAAGTGTAACGTTTTGTAAAAAATATATATAAAAAATTTAAAGGGATACAGCTGCAAACCAACCTACTTGTATTTATCAAAGAAAAATTGGCATATGTGTTAAGTATTGTATGGACGCGAAAAGTAGACCCATCACTTTGAAGGTTTGCTTTATAAGAAGACAGTTGGGTGTTCCAAAACATAATCATATTTGACACCTCATAGTAAACAGTTTAAATTTTGACAGCTCTTTGGAGTGATCAGGGGTGAATCTTTTCAAAACTACATGTTTTCTTTTCTTTCGTGAAGTATTCTGTGAGCATACCCAATATATAAATTGACCGTTACCCCAAGGGTGTACTTAGTAATAGTACTCTGTGTCTTAATTCTGACAGGCTATAAGACTGAACATACAAACTCTTTCTGAAGAGGAAATATCATTATCCATAATCCAAAGATGACGAACATTTGATATTTATATTCTTTTGTCTAGTCATATTACCTTAATTAATCTGTTGACCATATAAGTTTAATCTCTGTCTGTGTTGTATATTGCCAACGGAAATCATGAATCTCAAACAATTGTGTTCCGCTATATACAACCAATATCTGTTTAAATTAAGTTTTATGAAACAAACTAAGAGTGTTATCTGGAATGAAAATATGTCAAAAAAATTCCTGTTTAGTTTGGTGTCAATCTAAGAAGAAAGTTTTTAAAAATAAGGAAGGACACAGTGAAAAGTATTAATTGAGTATGTCTGTATTGGTCAAGTTACAGGTCCGAGGTCCGTTGTATTGGTACGAGATGAAGTCGAGAGCCAATAGAATGTGCCGACTAACCTTTTTTCGTTATATTTGTATAAGAGTGAAGCTTTCATTTCTTTTGAAACATAAGTATAAACAAGATAAACAGATAGCTGTGTCACATTCATGTATTCAGCTTTCAGAAGGTTAGATAATGGAACGGTATATATTAACCTGCTATACCCAAGTATGGATTAATAAATATTTAAAACATGTGCATGTACATAGCATATTACGTAAATGGTTACAGTTGTGCAATCATTGCAGTGACACAATGCATTCATTTATTCATTTATCTATGACTTCGATCAATGGAAGAATATGGGACATTTCCTTCACTATAAAATAGACATGTTTTATTCAGATATCGCATGTATCAAAAACAAACGTCCATAGAATTACACAGGTTGTATCCATCTTGTAAATGACTTGCTATATTTATGTTAACGAGACCCGAATGTACTGAATACCACAAGAACATTCACTAATGTTCGTACTGTAACTATGATGGGGAAATTGTGCTGACGAAAGCAAAGATGACAATTTTGTGTTCTTACACAAATAAATCGATCACTGTTGTAAAAAATAGAATCCTCATTGGTATATATATCAATATATATTGTATATGTGTTTTTTTTTATCGGAAGCCTGATGAAAAGATAGATGACTAAATTTACTTTGGCTTATGCCCGATATAATATCGTGATTTGAGTGGTTGAATTGTAACCAGTAAGGATAATACAACAGCACAGTGCCTTGTTAAAGATTTGTCGTGCCAAATGAACTGTTCAATAAATGTGATGCAGTATAATGCATGGTAAGCTCCTTATTCCTGAATTTCTTGAGACTGCAGTAAGTTCAACGACAAATTGTTCATACTCACACGCAGATATGGTTGTAATTGACACATACGTACATGTAATAGTCGGGGTTACATAAACCACACCTTCCTACTACAGCTTGTAGTTCTTTTATCGTAACCTTTCTGGTGCTAGACTGTTTTCAGCTTTTAAACGAGAGCATTGTAGTGTAACAATTTCGTCACAAATGTACACACGTATCCTTCATTTGAAGCTTTTAACTACTTAGTACATATCAAAATGTTTATAATAATACAATTTGTTTTTAATTATTATTGACGTCATAAGTTTATAATTAGTCTTTTACTTTATAATTTTCAAATCTTTGGAGACGTGTCTATCAATAAAATGGACATGTAGTTCTAAATTTTACTTGATATTAAAATCTTGTCATTTTGTATAACTATTTATAAAGCACCATAATACATCAGTTAATTTGATGTATTTGACGTGTCAGGAATCCATCAAGCAAAGTTTGTTTGTGAATGTGAAATCTAACTTTGACATGCTATCACAATATGTAACATTTAGCAATTATATTGTACATCAAATCTCCTTAACAGTGAAGATTGCACAACATGTTTGGTTTGATGATATTAACAAAAAAAAACATATCAAAGCTTTATACTTCATGACAAATCAGTTTATCTCGAAGAGATTACATAGGCCTGCCAAAAATATATGCAAGTCTAACCAGAGTTGATACAGTTATACATGTACGTTAATCCCAGTGGAAGCTTAGATTGTGTGTTGATAACTCATCATAGAGACAAGTTCATCAGATCATATTTCATTCCAATATTAACTATAACATGTGTTCCCTACTTATAAAAGCATACTGTTTTTACTTGTAACGTTACACTGCTTCTGCTGCTTTCACAATGGTATTTGACACACTTTTGGTTATTTTACTAGATACATGTTGACGCTTAATTACTGAACATTTAATTTACCTTATCATTAACCTGTGAAACATATCCTGACTATAACATGATTACAAAACATGTAATAAGTATGCAATAGGTACAATTTGACAGAAATACTAAAGGGAAAGACGGTAGTAAGAGATTCGACATTTATTTTTATAATTATATGTTGTTTTCAATATTTCATGAGTTGCCTAATGTCATCTTATAACTCGATTTTTATTTGGCAATCATTGAAATGCATTCCACTGACCCTTATCTTTTCATAACATTTACATGTACACTTATGTTTGACATTGAGGACGGGACGCACTATTCAACACAAACAGTATTCACACAACTGATATTATTTATAAAAGACTAAAACATGTATACTAGACATGCCTGATTGATGCCAGTCCTATTGTAAGCTGTTTTGTCAGAGAGTAGCAATTATTGGATTACGTATGTAATTGTGTACTGAAAAGAGGAATGTTGATATTATAAATATTGATATATTTATTCATTGACATACTGATATAATATCAATCATTACATTTTTAAAATCCTCATTTTGTCCAGTATATTTACCAACCAAAAATCCTTAGAGATTCCATATCATTGGATTCTACCTTAATGATCAAACAATCGTTACAAATGATGATATACTTAGTCCTTTTCTCCTTGCTTTAGGTAACAAGGCGGATTCCAAAATAATCGATCGTTGTTGTTACTGTGCATCGATCATCACAGATGTTCTGTTTCACTCAGATTAATCTTGCAAAAAGTATGTTATGAAAAGTGCTAAATACACATGTTCCTGTTACCACTCCTAATAAGGACATGTCCTCGTTGAAGGTCTTATATACCTCTCCTCACCTGCAGTCATATATCGATGTACACAATCCTTCGTTTCTTGACATGTTCTGTGTGTATTTGTTCTCTTACACAACAGTAAGTTGCCGAGGCCCTGGCTGACATTTTAAACCCTAACCTCTTGATCAGAAGACAAACACGCTAGCGGCTGCGCTATCCCTCCATTGAGAAAAACCTAATAAAGTAGTTCTAATATCTATGCGAAAATGAAACTATGATAATTAACAAAACATGAGGTCTGGTATTTGAACTAAACACTGACATTCTCTAATGAATAGACAAATATAACATTTCACATTCTTCCACAGCGTGTTCAGTTGCCTGTCAAATGGCCCAATGTCCCTCTCGGTGCTAGCTGTTTTATTCATAGTCTGGTATTGATCCACACTCAAATAGGTGGGGATTTAAGTGGTCGCTAGACTCAGTTGATGTGTGCAAATTACCTTGTATGCATCTAGTCATTAAGTCTTACGTTCATACTTAAAAATTAATCAATTGTGTTTCATAATATTTTTATTTGTCTTTAATAAACGTCAACATGATATATGTGCTGATTCCAATTTCACTCAAATTGCATATTCATCCCAAATCGCGAAATACATCATAATTACACATGTACTAGTTTCCAAGTAAAATCGACAAAAAAAACCCATTATTATACATGTGCAGAAACCGAAACTATATGTCAAATTTATATGGACAGTAGTTATAGTGACCTATTGAACATTTTGTCTGTTTGACCATTTGACGATGCACTGTCTGGTTTTCGATCAGAAACCACGACTTTAACCATTATATCATGTATATCTATATTATAACTTCAGGAGTCGACAATCATCAAAATGGTAAGTTTTGGCAACAGCCTGTACTTCTCGATAAAATAACACCATTTCTCATTCCTAACAGTAGAATACTCATTTTTGATTAGCTAACAGTCGTTACGTTTTTCCTTATGTACTTCGTCAGTCTCATGGTGTACACATTTCATGTACCCCGCTGCCAAATTAAAATCTCCTAGCTAAGAGTAGGTGTCACATAATGGTCAGATGACGCGGTGTACGGAGTTTTGAACAGTTCTATCAGCTGTTTACGGGATTGTTAATTAAAAACTTCTTTTCGCCTTGTTTTCTACTTGGTATGAAGACAAATCTTTTTTTGCATTGCTTGCACACTCAATTAAACTAACATTAACTTGTTCAAGGCATTTAAAAGCTTGTGGAAAACGTTATACGACTTTTAACATTTCAGTTGAGACAGAGGATGTCATTTTGTTTACGTTTAGGATCAAGGTCATTCAAGCGATATCAGCTGATCAGTCATAGGCAGTAAAAATGCCATAACTATAATAATACTAATTTTATTGACACGACGGAAATATTAATATGTTGTAAACTTCTCCTTCGGGTAATACGGTCTAATGTACCATATTTGTACCAGTATCATCCCTCGGCTCGGGAGACACTGATGGTACATGAGACCGTATTACCGGAAGGAGAAGCATACAACTTATATTATAAAATTTTGGCGCATGTGACTACAACAACATACATGTACTCAATTGCTTTTTAAATCAAACTTCAATCTGATTTAAATGAGATTTGGGGGCCTGATTGAGTCGCTAATTTTCAGTAATTCATTAGGTTTTCCTTAACAGTTGTGAAGTTTCATGTATGTCAGAATTTAATTTTCAGATTACGTTAATTATTGATGGTTTACTTGGACATGGCAAACTTTACGGTTACCCGAGTATTGCTCATTTCAGTGGGGACTTTTACCCCTTCGATCTAGACAAGCATTTACACATCATAGTTCATTTCCTATACATAGACCAGAACCATTTCGTTATTCCACTCTCACAACGAACCTCAAGCTTGAATAATCTTTCATGTAGTTAACACGGCCTTTTAGACAAATATGGTTTATGTATTAGAACATCAAGGGTCGATTGGCATCACCTTCTCTTCCCCGGATATAACATTCTCATGGTAATCCATTGAGATTCAAGCTCCAGGACTCCTCACAGAGACAATTGCTACCTCCAGGGCGTGCTACGTAATGCTTGTGCGTTTATTTATTTGATGATGCAAAGAGCTTACAGCGAGCAGAACAAAATGAGGTTTAGCCACAGAACATCACTTGAGGACACGTTTGATACGAACTAGTGAGCTCATGCATTCTTTCATTAGTCTCTTTCATAAGTTCTCATGTCATCAGTAAAACACATCATCGAAATAGATTCACTTACACTTTTCAGTATATAAAAAGTTGTTATGACAAATCTATTGGATTAAACAAAAAAATATGTCCTAGTGATATTGTCACAGCATTATTCATAATCCATAGATGATATTAAATTGATATTCAGTGTATTTCCTTCTGTTGGTCTTTAGTCTTTAAACCATTAGTTTAATCAGTGTCTGTTTTTTTAAAAATAATCTACGACCCAATACACTGCATAATACAGGGACTTTTTTTTATCTTGGTGATAACACAATATATACAATTGTACATGTATTTTTACTCTTTTGGGACGAGTCCCTTGTGGGATCCGAACTTACCCCCACAAATTTGGGAACCATTTACCAGCAGTAAATATCCATTGACCAAGCTCCCAAGACATCTACCAGGTACTATCCTCTCTGTTCACACTTTACTTTTCGAGAGTATGTGTTTCTATAAAATCATGGTCGTGTCTCTATATCAAACAAATGTTTGATTGATAAGTAATGAGACCGATTGGAAAATAGTGGAATTCCGTAATATCACTCTATGCCCGCTCAGTTTCGTGTTCTTCCGAATCATTCGATACAGTCATATTTCCTTTTTTAATGTGAGAATGAACAATATCGAACCATGAACCGTGATTAAGTGTTGAAACCTCGTCAAAAGTTGACAGATTCGCGGACATATCTGGCGATCCATGATTGTGGGTTTCAACTTCCCCTGCGCTATCCCTACTTCCCCGATCATGCTCTGTCAGACTTCATCGGTGTCCAGCTGAGAAATATAAACTCTGTGGACTTCATTGCTGTTGTAGATGTTTTAAGTCAACAAATATATAAATTTCTACTGAATTGTTATTGAGGTGAGGTGAGTTGGGGTTGAACGCTTTCAAGAGTATTTCACTTATATCGCCGCTGTTATTATTATGTTAGGGGGAAAGCCTGCAATGCCATGTGTCTATGCATTGCGGTGAAACTTGCGAGCATCGGCTGGAACTTCACTGAAATTCAGTGTAACATTGCACCCAAACTTTACTGCGGGTTGAACAGTTCTCTACTGTAGACAAAGTTGCCGTGCCCCTGGCGGGATTCGAACCACGGACCTCTTGATACGAAGCAGAACGCGGTAACAATTCCGCAATCAAGGACTTTCAGGTTTAAAAAGAATCATCTTCAAATATTGAGTGGGTAACACCATTTAATTAAATTCGTTTAAAACAAGAGATAATGTTTTTACACATACATACCTATTTTGTCAAAATCACATTATTTGTTGCATTATATAGTGTGTTGTGGTTTGTGGTTGTATCAAAATCATCTATGAAGAAACAATTTGTTGATACACCTGATGTATTATGTGTATTACCCACTAAATGAAGTAGTAGATATATATCTGTCAATGATGTGTTTTACAAATTATGTGGGACGGGTGGAATATGTCATCTTCTGATCTTCTTCATCTTGACATATATTATAATACTTTTATTGTTGCTGTTTGCATAAAGCTCGAGATGAATTTGTTTAGTTTAAAAAAATGTAGAATTATGGGTTGAATAATATGTTGAATGATAAGAACAGGAATATTTTCTGGATAACAACTTCTTAATGTGAAAATACACGACGTTTCGGAGTACATACTCACTCCTTCATCAGGTGGAATGTAAGGAAATAACAAAATATGGTACATTTATAAAGCAAACAAAACAATGATGAGGAAACTCAATCAGGGAGATTAACATGCATGAGAATGGTATACAATGGGTATTTGTAATACAAACTGGATGGGGGGTGAAGCATGAGGATGGTATACAATGAGGATTTGCAATACAACATGAGGGGGAGTAACTAGATAAACAATGTCTTGTAGGCTTTATTGAAGATGTAAATAAACACACATGATGAAACGAGGGATGCCAATTGGCTTTATTGAAATTGTTAAACAAATAATAATTACAGTTGATTGGAAGAGAGGCCAATTGTTGATGTGGGTGGCTTTGAAGTTGTTGCATGGTGATTGGAGCTGATAGGTGTTGATTGGTGGGGACTCCTCGGATAATTTGCTCCGACAGGAGTGGATGGAAGGTAGGGATACTTGGATTTGTTTTGGTTGGGTGATGAGGGAATATATAACAATGACTTGTTAAATATGTTACCACTATGGTTTTAACACATTAACAGTGCAATAAATGTCAGGTCCTCATAATTGAATTATTAGATATCCTACTAGTAAGACAAAATACTCATACTTACATGCAAGTGATTGCAATATGCTCGGTTATTGTATAGAAGTTATATAGCTAGATCATTTATAACAAGCTCTGTTAATTACTTGTTACATGCATAACAGTCCAAACACAATTTATATAAACCAACCGATTTCACACTTATCGTTGTGGTTTTACTAGTTCTACTTAAATATTTGTATTATTTAGAAAATTATCGTATTATCATCCAAAATCATGTTTCATATCTACCCAATTTTGTGATCATCAAACAATCCTGAACAATTCTTACTGCTTATGTCTTAATTTATACCTTTATTTATGAATGTGTATTCACCTTTGATACATACTTGCTCATTTAAAATTTTATAAAACTCATTTGATAATAACAACAACAATTTTTTCTAATCAACTCTACCTCCTGCGAAATACTGTCGCTTTTAGAAAAACAATTCTACAACCTCCAAGATCATTTACTATTACTACAACTAAAACCTCTTTACATTTCCTCACCATATCCTAAAGTCATCTTCACCGGTCCATACTTACTCTTTCTGTCACTAGGTAATTTTTTTCTGCCTTATCAAATCTCACATCTGCGTTTCCTCTCTGCAGCAAATCACCATAAACTCCATCACAAATCCTCATAACGCCATTGGTATGTTCATTGTTATTGCCTTCTTCATTACCCGCTTCTACAAATGACTCTGTTACAAGAGAAAAAGAGGGTCAGTCTTTACAGTGTTATCTTCAGAGTGTAATCATGAAGAGGTCATTTCAGACAACCGATCACAAACTATATCTTGCAAACTCGAGCAGTTGATTCTATCACTTATATTTTCTCTTCTGTGTAGCTTGATGGAGGAAATCATTTTGTTCTAATACATCTTCAAAAGGCAAAGTTTGCACCACTTAAACGCTACAAGTTACCCTTTTCAATGTTCCGTGACATTCCAAATAAACAATGTTAATTAACAACGTGCATGTATTCAATAGTCTTGTCATATCCAATGAATTTTTATTTTTTTCTCAAATATATATCTTGTTATCTTATATTGGGGATATTCCCTTTTCTTGTTTCATAAACAAATATGTTTGAAGTTTGCAGTACATTTAAACGAGATAGCAAATATGGAGTAAAGTAGGTCTGCAATTTTCTAATCAAGTTTAACGTTCCTCCTTATGATACATTGGAGATACACCATGATTTAATAATCTTTGTAACAAGTTCGCGTTCAATAGTAGATTAAATTAGCTGCTTTATTCATTATTCGAAATTACGTTTTCTGCTGTTAAGAAGTTTGAGTACAAAGGGATATTTGCTGAAAATATTAAAAAATACCCTCAGCATTCCATGCCATGCTGTTTTGTATCCGTACAAAATGTGATTATTTTCAAAGTGTAAAACCTGTAAACATCGTGTGGTACAATCTTTTAACCATAGACACGCCTTTTATAGTGTCTTGTCGCCATACATTCGACCGTGGGTATGATAGAAACAATCTAGCAACCCGATCCATTCTAACTCTGGGGAAGCGTTTTCAAAACGGGATTTATAGAAAAGCATATATCAGCATTTTTCTCTAAATTGGTTGATACAAAGAGCTAGTTTTTTTCATAAAATGGTTTTCCCCAAGTTGTGCAGATAACATCAATTTGACTGGGTTGCTTTATTATGTCTTACAACCCTACCATCGATGCTCTCTGATCTACTTAGGGAAAAGGCCAAAGCTAATTTATTATGGACGTTCATTACGGTCATCATTATTTTATTTATTATTTAAGTTTTAGGTAGTGTTGGTTTAGCAGGAAAAGTATAGTTATTGTTAGTTAAAATACAGTACCATAACATTTTTACCAGCATTTTCACGAATTATTATATCAGACATTTATTCACCAAAGAAGTTATCTAAACCTGGGTTTTTATGTTATTAAATGCGACATTGGAGAATTAGAGGTTTTAATACAAGACATTTGGATAATCTGCATATTCAAAAGTCCATCAACCCCATCACCTCAAAGCTACATGCACATCCGATGGCTGAATGGGTAAGCTGTTGATTCATCCCTTCATAAGTACAAGAAGTATTGAAGTTGTTTTTTGCAGCTAATATAATCACTAATACGATACTAATATTACTTTGTTCACTTTGTAAATTGCATGTACTTCTTTGTGTGCTACTTATTCTGAATACAACAGAGGCTCAAGTATATAGCAAGAATGCTATAGGTTCACCAAGTTACTTCTAAACCGTGTGACCCAAATTGCAAGTTGTGCATGCACAATAGAGGATCCAGAGATTTGATATCCATGTCATCGTTTACACCAGACCTCATTCATTGTTCTAGTTGCAACATCGGGCCGAGAGCTGACTACATTTCCATGCCATTGACAAAATCGTTTAGCAATACCAAGATAGTCACGTGTCAGTTGCTGTAACATATCAGTGCAATTTCCTTTCAGTAGCCAAAATATTACATTTCTGTGCTAAAGAGACAACGATTATCTGGATTATCTAATGTAAATCGAAAATGATATAATTTTATATTCTAATACCTACAAATGCAAAACAAACTTTTTAGAATATGCCGGAATAGATAATTCGGTTAAAGCCTATATTAAGAACAAAAACCTCGAATTATCAAAACAACTCCCCAATCCCATCCTGGCATACTTCATAACAGACATCGTAAGACCAACTAAAGGATGCATATATTTCTATGACATCTTACAAAGCTCTACAAATTACAATAAAAACTAGGATTGCCAAGGCAATACATAGGTCTTCAAGACTTTTGCTTGACCTTGAACTCCATGTTGGACTCTCGGTTATTCGCCAGTTATTCTGCTTTAAAATGAGCTATCAAACATGTCTCTATCTTCAGTAGTTTTTTTACAAAAATTATCCAAAGACAATGACCCTTTGAAATTGGAACAATCGCTTATTAATGGACCCCTACATGATCTTTCTCAGGATTACAACAAAATGGTTAATATTTTCATACTAAGATGTAACATTAACACTTAAGTAGATGTAATCATCATTAAGATTGCATACATTAGTAATGCGTTATGTTTTTCAGATTATTCAAGAAAATCCTCAAAAATGCTTAAATTTTGACCCCTACACAACCTTTACGATGTTGGGAGCTTAACTATCAACTTTTTTATGAAAGGGTTCAACAGAAACGTTGATTTCTTTGAATTGTGCATCCGAAGATGTAAATACAATTTCAATATCTTAATTAGTGAAGCAGTTATGATCCTTTGAACTTTGCTGAAAATGGCGATTTCTGAAAAATGTCAATCTTCTATGACTTGTCAGATGTAGAGCATGACAGATACATGATTGAAGGTTATTGTACTTGATAAATGGCACCTCTTCTTCAAAATAAGGTATTACACATAAGTGTATCTTTCGTGGTTTACGATAAACAATTGTACAAAGAAAGAACCACTCGAAAAGATTCAAAATCATAAAATTTTACTTTTTTTGGAAAATGTCCAAATTGTGCAGAAACTATCAACTTTTATATGATAATGATATGTTATGGAAGTGTTAAGTATGTTATAATATAAAGATTGCATTAATTAACATTGTCATAACTTAATTCCAGACTGAGTAATGTCACCCTGAACAAGGAGCCGAAAAATGAAAAGTTAAAAAAGGACCATTTTCAAGGGCAGATAATTTTAGTTTTCGGACGAAATTCAAAATTCGGGCTAGAGCATTTCATGGAGCAGTTATTCAGCTTTAAAATGAGATATCACACATAGCTGTATGTATTGTCGTGAATTAGGAGAAGATTTTCAAAGACGCGTACCCTCAAAACAGCGAAAGTTTACAAAATTTTCAGTTTTTTCGAAATAGCAAAAAAACTATTATTACGGCCGAAAACGGCTATAGGCCTAATCGATGAGGAATGTTGTTGCCCACATAGTGGAGTAAGTTTTGTGCAAATATATTGATTAGTTCTCGAGCTATAAAGGTTTAAAGTTTCAACTTCAAGGGGCGATAACTCGCGAAAGAAGTCGAAAATCCAAAATCGGGCTTCGTAGTGCACTAGGTAAGGTCATAGACTATCCTCACTGAAAATTTCATGAAAATCGGTCAAGCGGTTAAGCAGGAATCCTTCTCCCAAAAAAGGTGAAATAATAATAAAAATAAAAAAACTAGGATTGACGCGTCAATACTTAGGTCCTCAAGACTTCTGCTTGACCTAGAACTCCATGTTGGACTTAGGGTTATTCGTCTGTTTCTCTGCTTTAAAATGGGCTATCAAACATGTCTCTATCCCCAAAGAAGGTACCCCTCTTAAAACGGAAAAATCCCATATTAATGGACCCCTACATTACATTTCTCACGATTAAGACAAAATGGTTAATATTTCCATACTAAGGTGTAACATAGAAAATGTTGTGCTTTAATTTCCACTTAAGAAGATGTAATCAGCATTTAGATTGCATACATAATTAATGCGTAATGCTGTTCTGAATATTCAAGAAAATAATCAAAAATGCTTAAATTATGACCCCTAGACATCGCTTGCGATGTTCGAGTCTTAACTATCAACTTTTTGATGAAAGCGGTCAACATAAAAGTTGTTCTTCTTGAAATTGTGCATACGTTGATGTATGCAAAATTTCAATAGCGTAAGAAGTTAAGCAGTAATGATCCTTTAAACATGGCTGAAAATGGCGAGTTCTGAAAAATGGCAATCTTCTATGACTTGTCACACATAAACTATGACAGAAAAATGTTTGAAATGTATTTACCTTAATAAAGGACATCTCTACTTCAGGATGATATATTAAACATAATTGTATCTTCAGTGGTTTACAATGGAAAATTCTACAAAGAAAGTACCCCTCGAAAAGTCTCAAAATCCCAAAATTTTACATTTTTGGAAATACGTCCAAATTGTGTCGATACTATCAACTTTTACATGATAATGAAATATTGTCGAATTGTTTAACTAGTTATATGGAAGAGATAGCAATAAGTAACTTTGACATAAGTTCATTTGTAACAGAGTTATGCCCCTTTGAACATATAGCCTAAAAACGCTCTTTTAAAAAAAGGTCCATATTCAAGGGCATATTCCTGAAATTTGAGGACGAAATTCAAAATTCGGAAAAGATCAAGTTGTTGTACATTCATTTAGCTTTCGGATGAGCTATCACACATAGTTGTATGTATTGCCGTGATTTAGGAGAAGATTTTTGAAGACGCGTACCCTTAAAACCGCGAAAGTTGACAAAATTTTCAGTTTTTTCGAAATAGCAAAAAATCTATTATTACGGCCGAAAACCGCTATAGGCCTAATCGATGGGGAATGTTGTTGCCCACATTTTGGTGAAAGTTTTATGAAAATATCTTGATTAGATTTCGAGCTATTAAGGTTTAAAGTTTTGACTTCAAGGGGAGATAACTCAAGAAAGAAGTCGAAAATGAAAATTCGGCCGACGTACAAGGCTAGTTTTTGTTACAGGCTATCAGCCCTGAAAATTTCGTGCAAATCGGTTCAGCCGTTACTTCAGAATCGCGATCACAAAAAACGTACAAATAATAATAAAGAAAAAACCGGATAATAACAATAGGTCTTCCAGACATTCGTCTTGAAGACCTAAAAAACCGGATAATAACAATAGGTCTTCCAGACATACGTCTTGAAGACCTAAAAATAAAAAAAATAACACGATAATAACAATAGGTCTTCACGACTTAGTCTTGAAGACCTAATAAATACAGAAAGAAGTAGGAAAATGATTTAAAACAAACAATTCCTACAGACGAATGGACCGAAATAAACAACACACCATTCTCATCACATCTTGACACAAAGATGATTTGGTTTCAATACTCCATCATACATAGAATTCTCCCATTGAATGATCTTTTATTTAAAATGAAAGTGAACGACACAAACAAATTCACCTTCTGTAAAGAATCTATGGAAACTTTAGTACATATGTTCCATGATTGCCAGATAGTGAATAAGATTTGGAGTAGACTTAAAACATAGATAGAGCAAACAACAGACTCTTCATTGAACTTCACAAAACGCAACATATGTCTCGGATATCCCGAAAGACGAAATATGGTTCTAAACCTTATTATAACAAAAGCAAAGTATAACATATACATTTCAAAGTTAAAGGGTTCTTTCCGCAAATCAATTTAATAAAACGAGCTTGATAAACTCATATGTTACTCCAATTGCAATTATTCAAATTCATGAAATTCTGGTCTGTGTGCCTTAATCATTTTAAAGACTAAAACACTCTGCAACTTCGGTGAATGTATGATGCCAGGAAAAAAAGAATTTGTGAACTTGAAAACTTTATGTTAATTTGTAATAGTAAAATTATGTTTGCAGTTGGTCTGTATGAATATTTATAAATGCTTATACTGTTGACCTTTGTATTATGAATAAAATATATTTTTAAAAATGAGTCTGTCCTATAGAAATGAGAACACTGTTGAGGAAATCTGGCCCCTCTAGACTCTCGACAGCCGCTCCCAGACCTTCTCGGACATAAATAAAACTCTACATACAAAACTTAAATGCAATACTAAGGGAATCCTGGAGTACAATGAACGAAATACTCAATTTAGAATGTTTTATTTAATGATTTATTTGTATAAAACAAAATTAATTCCTATAAACAATTCAAGAAAATGTAGATAAAATTCAAATAGCTTCAAGTTGTTATATTTAAAAACAAGATTTGTCAAACTTTTCGCGTGTCAAATGCATCAAGACATATTTAACATGGAAACTTTTGGCGGTTCGTTGATGTCATGCTTTAACTAGAGAGGCTCTTTAATTGAAACTATATTTATTCCCAAGACAGCTTTTATTGAATTCTAATACAGTGCCTAATTTTGTGTGTTTAGATATTCTACTCAAGAATTAATCTCATTATTTGGAAGAATGGCATTATTCACATTACAACGACCAATGGTGACTTTAACTTTCCCTGCAATAACAGTTGTTATTGAACAGCAATATTACAGGCGAAACTGTATTTGGTACTGGTATTTGAACTTTTTTCAGGTGTATAGTTTATTGCATGTCCTCGTAAATTTATTCAATTCACGCGAATAAAGTTTTCTTCTTTATGATTTTGGATATGGTTTTGTTATTACTTTCGGTCCCAATATAACTGGATGCACTATGGATCCTAATCTGATTCTCATATTACTGAGCCTTAAACAATTAAGATGGATGCACGGTAAAGGAATAGTTTGGTTCTTTACCTTTTTGTCAATAGATGTGTCTCGCTGTGATAGCATCGTCGCTGATTCTGACAGAACGATTTATCAGCTGGGCCCACATCTCGAACGAAATTAACTAGGGGAAGCTTTTTCATAAATGGATTGAAAGAAGAGATATCAGTGCAAATTTTCCCTAGGCTCAACCAATACTCTCAGCAAGTTCTCGGCTCTTTCAATTATGGCTGAGGACTGGACCGAAGCAACAAACGATTTTTCAGATATGAGATATCCACTGCAGTGTGAGCTGATCAAAATCAAAGGCGTCAGTTTAGTAGGGTATGTTTTCACCTTCATTTATATTATTTATTACATTTTAATTTGATCCTAAGAGAACCGTTCATGCAATATTAACAAATGCTTCAACATTATCATGTCAATACGAATATCTTTTCATTATTATTTTATCTAAAAGTATTTATGTAAAATTATCATGATCTTTCTGATTCATACATGTAGTTCAAATGTGAATTTTCGAAAATGAAAACTGCGCACATCTTTTGATAATTAGAGGATGGAAATGAATCCGTGTTGCTTAACCGAAACACAACCATTCGTTTAAGAACCCTATTGATTGAGGTAGATTGTTTTGCAATTGATTTTTTTCTCCATTTTTTTAAATCTCTATATTTCCATTTGAAAACATGCTACAGTTCCCTTGGGGAACCCTAGTTTTCTCAGTATAATATAAATAAAATATATCTGAACGTGTCGATCTAACCAAGCATTTTAGCATTTGATTCATTGATTGAAAATAAACCAGAGCTCATTCGTTATTCTGCGTTGACAAAGAACCTCGAGCTTGAATAATCTTCTTTGTATATAGTTCACACAACTGATAAAAAATAGGTTATCCATTTCAGAAAATATATAATTCATTGTCACACTCTTCTCTTCCCCGGATATTACATTCTCATGGTAATCCATTGAGATCCAAGCTCCAGGACTCCTTACAGAGACAATAGTTACCTTCAGGGCGTACTTAGTAACACTCGTGTGTCTATTTTTGTTTGTTGATGGTGCAAAGAGCTTAGAGGAAGCAGAACAGAAGGAGAGGGTTTAGTGGACAGCCATCACTGGAGGACACGTTTGTTAGTAATCAGTGAAAAAACGAAAGTAGGAAACATTTTGTGTGTTCATTTTGAAAATCACATCGCATCCCTGAGCACAAACATGATAACATATTTTCAGTTGAATCATCGTATGATATTGACAAGTTTTTTTTAATTAAAAACAAATTCCATTTTAGATCTTATCCTTTCATATCGCGCAGTGGTTAGCGCATTCTGCTTCGGATCAAGAGGTCAGGGTTCGAATCCCCCCAGGCAACTTTGTCTGCAGTAGAGAGCCGTTCTACACACAGTAAGGTTTGGGTGCAATGCTACAATCAATTTCAGCGTAGCACCACCAATGGTTCGCTAGTTCCAGCCATTGCTCGCAGGTTTCACCACAATACATAGCCCCATGTGGTCTTTCTCCCATAATACTAGCAGCCGCAATATAAGTGAAATACTCTTGAAAGCGGCGTTAATCCCCAACTCACCTCTGAACGATGCTCTGTCAAAAGCTATGAAACATTAAGAAAAATATGTTCCTATATATAGTTTAACCTGTGTCCTTATCGTAGGACTGATATGAAACATTGTGGATTAAACAAATAGATGTTAAACTATATAGGGCCAATATCTGTTAAAATGAATGTCAGTTATGATTTACACAACAGGGTTGTTCTATTAAAGGAATTAATTTCGTGGTTAGTTTCGTTGAAATGTCAAT
The DNA here is from genome assembly GCA_936450465.1 of Gibbula magus. Classification (NCBI taxonomy): domain Eukaryota; kingdom Metazoa; phylum Mollusca; class Gastropoda; order Trochida; family Trochidae; genus Gibbula; species Gibbula magus. Next base: position 51,140,410 of record OW388291.1, on the reverse strand, counting down.
CTATGAAGAATATGTTTTAGGTTAAATAACGGGAGAACACAATGGAATCCACAATTATCACTTGCGTTGACTAAGTTATATCAAACATATGTAGAGATTATTAGAGGAACATACAACGAATTCTCAACGAAGTCAAACACGAAATATTTCTGCGAGATAAAGTCGAGTTTGAATGTATAAAGTATCAGTATATCTCGCAAAAACTATACACAATGTCATTCATGAGAGTATGATACCTTATATTATATATCTCAAGCACACATAGGGTGCGGAAATTACTATTTGGAAGTTTTCTGGACATAAGGTGAGGTGAGCTGAGCTGAGCTAAATCTATTGATCAGAGGAAGAATACGGGACATATCCTGTACTATAGAAGAAGGACATGTTTTATTCAGATATTGTCTAAGGGTTTATGTATCAAACGATTTGTACTTTTAATTAAGCTTTTGTCTATCTGTACTAAAGATGAGTATGCAAACGAGAACTGATTGCAATGGATGACTCATGAATATGTACTCAAGGTTAATGTGTAAATATGAGTTTATTGGATGAATTGTGTTTTGTATCTTCATGTCCAAAAGTCGGTATATTTTTATTTTATTGAATACCATTTCACATTCCATTTATTAAATTGTGCATGGACTAGAAATGCAGCAGTACAATGTAAATGCAATAGTGAACAGACAGTAATATAGTACAATCAACATTACCTTATTAACTGCCTGCTGAAAGAGAATCTGCAATTACCATGACATGATGCCTTTCTCTTGAACCCTTAAATACATTACTCTTCTATTATGCTAGTCTTTCTCGTGATTAATCAATTACTCTGAATTACTGAACCAATAACTCCATTTGTTTAAACTTGTACATTTATTTATTTATGTATTTATTTATTTATTAGGGTGACTGGAGTGTTTATGACAAATTTGTCGCAAACTCCCGAAATACATCTATACATTTTTACAAAAATATAAGATAAATCAATTAATCTAAGACTGCAACAGTTTTTAGCAAAATAAATACCATGATAAGAGTTCAGAGTGGTTCAGCACAGACAAAAATCCCTGTGTTTTTATAACTGCAACTGAACTGCATTGTGAAGTGGCATAGAAACTTGCAGAACATATTTATTCGCTTTTCCCCTTACAACATATAATGATTTTGCTAATAGTTGTGTACAAACATAACTATAGAATGAAAACTCAACCATATTTAAATTGACAAAGGCAAACTGTAGAGTATTCTTGACTTTGTATTTTGAGGCATGGAATTTACAAAAAATTCATTTGAAAAAGAATAATAAATCTTTAACCTTAGATATCAAAATATTGCAAATTATTTTGAGCTGACGTTATTGGATGTTTATGGTTTAGCAGCTCATAAATAATCATCATCAATCCTATACTTTAACAATCAAGAACCTATTTATCTGATGAAAGTGTCACAGTCTGCACATTTTCTAGATTTTAAATTTTAAATATAATGGTGAACTTACTGCACCCTCCCTCCCTCGTTATCACTGTCTATATGTCACAAATGAAGTCAGTCTAGTCGAAAAGACTTAACTTCACCTCAGTTTCTTTAAGGTATATCTTCGTTAGTCGCTATCTCCTGTTGCAGTTGAAAAATAATCAGCAAATACAGTTTGTTAAGTGGTATGTTTTACTTGCACATATATATATATTCCACTCATAATGATCAAGATACAATGGAAAACATTTCAATCGTAATCAATAATTCCAAAAATAACTTTTAAAAACAATTTTAGAAATAATTAATTTTTTAGAGTAAAAACATATTCATAATTCAATTTCAACTGTGTAATTAGACTGCAGTGTTTCTATTGTAATACATTTTGATAAGCAAGAAACCATTTTAAACTTTGGGCGCTTCATAATCTTTATAACCATTGACATTAAGACTTATATGATTGAATCTTAATTAAATTGAAATATTAAGCTACTGTTTCTGACTGAAAAGTGGATTTTAAGGATGACCGGAAAGTGTATGTCAACGTATATAGTATGTACCCTCAAATACATTACCCTGGGCCAGAGAACAGCCAGAGTTTAACCACTAACAAGAGAACTTGTTCACTTATTCTACTTAAAAGAAGAGCCTTTGACATGGATACCACCCCACATTCCAAATATCTGTTAACCCTTTCACCACTAAGAAACCTGAACGCTAATACGTTTACGGTAAACGTGTCTAACTTTAGGGATTTAAGGATGAAAGAGTTAAGTAACATCAGCAAGATTCCATCAGACTCACATTTCATGTCTGGATTATTATTCCTTTGGGAATCAAGCACCAATCTGCTCTTTTCATTTAGTCTTTGCCCGAAGGGCCACAAAACAAAATCAAATACATACCTATTGTTATGACATCCACCAGCAGTTGTAATCAATGAAAAAACAGGAACTCCGGTGTTGAACAAATAATATGAGAAGTCAGATTCGCTACGAAAATCTGACGAAAGTCATTTTGGATGGGGTTTAAAGTGTGTTTATTACTGATTATTTAAATTTAAAATCACGTGACCTTGCTTTGGGGCCAAAAAAGGTCACGTGACCTTGCTTTGGGGCCAAAAAAGGTCACGTGACCTTACTTAGGGGCCAAAAAAGGTCACGTGACCTTACTTTGGGGTTAAAAAAAAAGTCACGTGACCTTACTTTTGGGTAAAAAAAAGTCACGTGACCTTGCTTTGGAAGCCACAAATGTCACGTGACCTTGCTTTTGAGGCTAAAAAAAGTCACTTGACACAGGTGTGGCTGTAAAAAATCGATTTTACGTCAAGAAAATACACCAAATTGTACCTAGATCAAATCAGAAATGAACATTTGAAAATGTGTTTGAACTGAAACATGCACCTGAATAGAATAAGCACCGTTAACATATTTTTAAAGGCAGAAATTAAAAAAATTATAATAGAAATCATTCATTTTGAGAGAAAGGACAGTATGTCCTAGCTGTGAAAGGGACATAGACCTATACTCGCGAGAAAGTTGAAAGTTAGCATGTATCATATTCCTAGTGCTTTTGTTCTTAATATTTCGGATAATAATCATTACAAATGTTTAATCTGCATATGCTGCGTTTACACTAGGCCACGATTAGTCATTAATGGCAACAATTTGGAATTTTTGAGTGCGTGTGTTAGGGTACTCGGGACCATATAGTTGTGATTGCAAGGAATCTGTATGAGCTTCAATATTTGCAGACAAGACAATGGAAGTCACGATAAAATGGAAATAAAATAGGATTGAAATAAAGTCGACAAGTTTGACTTGTTCCAGAGCCTGAGAAAGAACATTCATATCTCAGTTCGATCAGAATTAATCCTGAAATAGCATCCAAAATGATGTCGAAAATCAGGTTTTAAATAAACACTAGACATATTGTTTGAAAAATTACAATTCATAATCCAAGAGACCAATACAAAGACTTTTCATTCTGTAGAAGATCATAAAACCATGACACTCAAAACTTACCAAATCTATAAATTATAATTCCCACTTGCCAAGGTGCCTGTACACAGAACTTCAACTCTCTAGAGTTACTGGTTCTTGAGAAAAAGACAAATATAGTCCTTGAGTTTGTGGCCCCTGAGGACCTTATTAGGGATCAAAAGGTCACCAAATATATGAATCAGAATCTCCGCTTGCCAAGCTAACTGTACTTATGATTCCAGTTCTCTGGAATCAGTGATTCTAGAGAAGAAAGACGAAATAGGTTTTTGAGGTCAGGCCTGATGAGCTAAAAACGTTTTCAGGAGTGGCCAATGTTGCCCTTACTAGGGGTCACATGGTCACCAAATGTACAATTTCAATCCCAAATGTCTTAGGAGTCGATATTTCAACTTTCTAGCTCTTACTTCTGGAGAAAAAGCCTAAAATAGGTTTTTTGGGCCATGGCATATGAGGACCACCAGGGCCACAAACAATTTAAGATCCCCATTTGCTAAGGAGTATGTACACAAGAATTCAGCTTTCTTGGCCTTTTCGTTCTTGAGAAGATGAAAAGAGATTTTATTTTGGGGCACACTTTCCGAATTTTGAAACGTATTAAAAACGTATCAAAGCACCCTCCTCCCACCAAACACAGCTATAGGAACAACATTCTTTTCAATTTCGTTTGAAAATTGGGGTTGCCATGTCGTATTTTCACTAGAAGATGCTGTAGGATCAACATTTTCATCCATATTAGTGTTAAAGGATAATAGGGTGAGGACTCGTCATATTATCTGTTTCTGAAAAAATAGTATGAGAAAAGAAATTTTCTTCAAAATTGACGCGTACTATTTGCTCCTAGAAAGCGCTATTGAAATTTGTTTTCGTGGGTGAAAAGTGGGGGGGCCGTGCCCCCCCAGTTTCAGAAGTGGGGGGGGGGGGGGGATGGGGGGGGGGGGCCCGGCCCCCCCGGGCCCCCCTGTTCCTACGCCTATGTTTCGTAATTGGACGTATATATACATGGGATATAAGAGGTCAGTAACGGGATTCGTTGTATTAGCAAGATAACACAGAGAGACACCACATCGTACTGATTGCATCAAATCTACCTGAAGCGCCGTAACGTGATTTTGTATTTTAGTAACACTGAATGACATGAACAACAGTAAGGAAAATACGATTTGGCGAAATTTGAGGTGAGAAAATGCTACATTTAATCCTGTGTTGGTTGCTCTCACGGGAAAATATACTGGCGTGTTGAGGCCGTTAAATTTGATACGTCATAATACGATTTGGGTGCTCTACTGAAAAAACATGTTGGCAGTCGAAAGGATATACAAGTCATCATTTACCTAAGACCCGTTAACTCTCTTATGCTTTATGGTTGAACTCTAGTATTTATTAATGTAATGTCATTGCTCATTGTAGCTCATCCATCGCATATTGTCTTGCAAATTAAACGTAAAACAGCAATAGTAATACGATATCTCATTGAAGGCATTAAAGTAAAATAAATCGACAGCAAATAAATAACCAGAATTTTAATTAAATCAGATCGATTGTATTTCCAACCTTGACTTCATGCAACATCATGACTGCACTCAATTGTCAATACAATTGACCGTAACTTTTCAGGTTACTGACATTTTCACTTAAAAAGCGTTGCGCAACATAGATTATTTGCATATAATGTGAAATATTTTGAATATATTAGAAACCGATTAATGCATTGCACGAGATCAAAGGAGCATGTCAAAACGAGTGTTGTTTCTACAACATGTTTAGGAAAATCAGTTAGATCTCCTTCTTTCCCTATGCTGATATTCGTTTCACAAATTCATCAATGAAAATGCTTTCCACAGTTAATTTCCTTCCAGATATTAACAAGATAGATTGTTCCTGTCAGAAGCATTGACGGCGTTATGACAGCAAGACACAAGATTAGTAGGGGTATCTGATATTACAATACACTATGCTGCTGTTGAAGGTTGTGCACTTAGATTCTGACTAAGTGGGGGTAATGCAATTGAAATATTTGCCTCAATGTAGGTGATCTAATATCTGGGTAAATCCTTTAATATAAGTTATCATAACCATACAAAAGTTCCCCTTGATCTCTCATATTTTGGACAATTGTTATGATCAAGAACGAAAGGTAAATGCTATTATGTACAAATAGTTTAAAAGTCTATCTCTATGATGAAATTTTAGGAATATATTTTAATGAAACATTTTTGTACCTTATATTCATGTATTGTTTATTCCATGAGTATATTTTATATTCCACTCATTTGCATCAAAATACAAATATGTCAAAGGAACCGTGTTAGTTGCTTGTAGTATGACCTTTTCTTTTTCTGGCGAGTTCTTGACACGAGGTGCCATAGAATGACGATACAAAATACATTAAAAAATTGGTAAATACCTCTCACACAAAGACTTTTGAAAGTAATTGAACTTCAAATTGTTTGCTAAGATGATACGAGAAGGTGAATCTATAACAACCCATTCGTAGTCAACATTCTAAAGGCAAATATGTTGATGTTGATTTGAGAACAATCTATGACAGTTGTATCGACACTGTTATTTGATTAGCACATACATAGGATCATGGCAATGTACATAATTTGTTTGTTACGTGTTATAGATCCCTTATAACAGATCATTTAATACCAATAATCATTTCATCATAAACCATCATACTATAAGTAAAGCAGCATTCTACAAACAGTTGGTAACTTTTATCTGCATTTAATCCATGTTGTAATATTATTGCATTACAATCACAGGATACTTACAAGTTATTGCATCAAAAAGTAGTTAAAACAGACGACCGCCTAAATAAAAAAATAATTTCTCACACATGATGTTAAAAAAACATACATGAATAGATACATAGATTTTGTTGACCTTAATATTATTCACAGGGTCACGCTTGAACTTCACGTCTTTTGAAATGTTAAGCTTGTAAAAGGGATATCACAAGAACTGTTTACAGAATTAAAGATTCAAGACCCAGTCGATTTTCCTTACCTTGTTATCGTTTTCAAATTTTGAAAAATTGATTTGCGGCGGGGCATGACAATAGTAACAACTGCTTGTTAACAATGAATTATCTTGTATTATGGTTATTCAACTGTCAGCATATGTTGCATAACGCAACAAAATTTCTTAAGGGGGCCAACACCAATCATGCATGTGTCCAACTATCAATATGAGAAATATAACCTTGTGGGAAGTTGGCTAATAGTACAGAAACGTGACGGTTGTTAAGGGAGATACCTGAACTATAGTCTAATGTACTAAAGATTCTTGATTCCCATCTTGTCTACAGTCTATGGATAAACCAATAGATAGTACATGCTTTTGAAAAATACATTGCTTACCAAATTGTTCAACTCATATCATCAAATTAACACTCAATCAGTGGTACATTAGTTCAATTCTTAGAGATGATTTGAAGCCTCAAGTAGATTTAGTTAACGAAGTGGAGTCATATAATATAGAGGATAACTCAATCCTCCTTCGGTCATCTGATTGCTTTTTGTTGGTTCTGTTGTATCTCATAGTAACAGGCATGAGTAGAATCAATAAGGGCAACTTTAACAAGAACGAACGTGGATGACATGTTGGCAGTATATGAAAACATAATTTGATTAACCAACTATTGAACAATACAGACAATTTGAACTTTCAGGAAAACTATTTCCATTATTTTGTTTTGAAAAGAAGTAATGTTCTACAAAACAGAGTATTATTCAATTATTCATTGATGGCTGCATAATTTTAGTGCTTCGTTAATTATTGATAGCATACATTCACAAATGGAACTAAACAATGGAAGTTTCATAAACAGTATCTACAGTTACATCCATAAGGTGATTCCGAATTTAACTATGTTACATTTGTTTGCTATATAAACGGCATGCATTTTCAATACAGTTGCACCATTTAGCGATTATTAATAGTGATGTTTTGACCATTATATTGTCTTGTAAACCTAGGTCGGATTCTGTCTGTTGTTTTGTAGGTATCTTCTTTTCTTGGAATAACCTCTAATGAGGTCTTACTTCCGAGAATAACCCGGTATGAGGTTTTACTTTCGAAAGTAAGACCTGAACCTAAGGTTTTTTTTAAAGTAAGACCTGGAAATGCACTTAGAATAATTTTTCAGACTTGCAACGCAATAGCCAACAAGCAGCAATTATTATCGAAAATTATACACAGTTTAAAATTTCCAAGTTGAAATAGCTGGATTGGAACCTGGCAACCTTCGCTCTCTAAACTGGCGCCTTAGACCGCTCGGCTATGCAGACCGAGATGATGAGTGGAGTTGAATTACTCCATTTATAGTCATACCTTCTTTGCCTCGATATAACGCAACCGAGGGCGACATGCCCTTTATAAAAACACGATTTGGGAATCAAAAATTATAAAATGTAAATTTTTACATTTGACGTTTATAAATAGGAAGAAAACATTCCTCCTTCGTCTTCTGCTTTTAAAATGGTCTAAGCGGAGGAATTAGGCCCTTTGAGCGTCCGAAACTATAACTCGTAAATTGTGATAGTTGACGGTTTATAAGCTGGAGAAAACACTCCTCCTCGGTCTTCTGCTCTGAGAATAACCTCAAGGTCGGGATAGCCCCTCGGGCTAACGCCCTCGGGGCTTTATCCCTCCCTTCAGGTTATTCTCAGAGCAGAAGACCTCGGAGTCATGTTTTCTCCTTAACGTAAGAAGTGAAGAAAATTCTGATAGTTCAAGTGGATGTTTGAGTATAACGCATACTACAAGTATACAAGTACAAGTATTGCAACGTTTACCCAGTACCTTTAGAGTATGAGTAAGTTCAGAGCTGTATTAATTATCGAATGAAAGAATTATGTTACCAGTAGCATCTTAAATGAAAACGAAATGGTTTAAAATATAGTCTGATACCCTGTATGTGTCACTTCAGCACACCAACACACAATTCTCAGTTTAGCGGACCATATAGATGTGTCTTCCAGATCAAAGGGGAGATGTGTTGTTACAGCAAATTAGTTAACGCAATTAAGAAGCTGAGAAGGAAGGAGTGTAATTATGTTTGTACAGATAACAAGTTTACTGGACCGATTCAATCATATAACAAATGGCATGTCGGTGAACAGCATGTCATATATGTTTATTGTCAAAGGAAATACGAAAGGAAATACGAAATAAACATAAACGCGACATTCAGTCCAGATATTGCCAGCCAATGAAAGTAAAAAACATATAGGATATTTGATATTTTTGACAATGTATATTTTCACGAGTGGCGCAGCCACGAGTGTAAATATATTAATTCTTCTTCACGAGATAAGATATACATGGTATTCGACGTGACATGTCAAATGTTCTATTTATAAGATTTAACAAACTATGCATATAGTTGGTAAATGACGTTCATTTTATTAACGGAGCCTCCGAGATCGCCTCCGAGATCGCCTTCCTTTCTACGGCCATCCTTTGACGTCATCCTATTGTTACGATGACGTCATATGATTGAAAGTGTTATTTCATTGAGTAGAATAACATGTTATTTCACTCAGTGAAAATACGGATATTATCTTAACCGATAAATGCCGTATTTCACCACTGAAAATTGAATAAATATCTCTATCAAGTGATCCAATTAAAACTCTGGATTAAATACCAATGTACCAATGAAATTATTTTAGTGTAAAATCATCATAACTATTTTGTTTTCTATCTTGCCATTTGCGAAAAGACTTTTGCTGAAAGAGGGTTAGTATTTGACAATCTTCTGTTTCCAAGTACTGTCATTGATGGATTTATAGGTTTACAATTTGTGTCTAATGTGCATTTGGATATTCATATTGCCCGTGTGGATACGTTTATAAGGTAAGTGTTTTTACATTAATTGACACCTTTGCTGAAATGTCAATTTAATACGATTTTTATTTGATTTGATTAACCACAAATTTTATTGAAAACATTATTTTATTATCTATTAGATTCTGAATGTGTTAATAAGTGATAACTAAATCGTAAAATGTAACATTGGGATGGCGTGTTTTAAAATATGTGGTGAGTTGCTTTGATTGTTGCAATGTACTGTTAATAAATTAGGTTGTCGGTAGATTAACGAAGTTAACAAATCAGGGTGTTGTAATGTCCTTTGATTGTCGATGGCTTACCAAATTCAAATTCTTTATTTCTCAGAATCGCCACCAACGGTCGTACATGAGCTTTACATTTCAAAGAAAATTAATACATAAAATCAAAGATGGACAAAAGGAACATATAAACAATAATTGTGATAAACGGTGTGTTATTTATAAGAGACACTCATATACATGTAGTTATGTTATACACATTGCGGATTACTTTTTAACTCCTTGGTATTCTTAGTAGCCATTAACTTCTTAAATGTAAATAGATTTGGCCAAGTATAATCATATTGATTTATGAGCTATACCCGCTGTTGGTGGAGAGCCTCACACCTCAGAAGGCAGTGAAACTCGTCACCAACAGCGGGCGAGTTACAGAGATTGCATACACGTTCAGCTCTAGGTATTGCTCGCCATGGTCTGTTTCAATTGGCAGTTTATGATTGTTAACTCTGAATCTTAAAAGAGGCATACATATTGATTTATCTAAATAAAGGTATTTTTCAAAAGTATGTTCGTATTTAAATAGTTTGTAGTAAGGGCCTACTTCGCCGGCGTCTGCTAATCTCACGTTTGTTGTTTTATTTTATACACAAACATTTTCCAACAAAAAATAACAACAACACCGAATATCTGATTTCGTTGTCTCAACTTTACTTCGTTCATATTATCATATCTTGGTTTCATTTTTGTTATCGTATTTCTCATTAGCATTGATTTATCCTATGACTACGAACGTCTATGAGTCCACCGTCTTTCACTATTCATATCAATTATGTTTGATATATATACCGATAATTTGGGACATTTGTAAAGTGAAACTTGATAATTAACATTACTCGAACAGTTTACAGCAGAACAGCGATGTGGCATTTTTGCAAAGCGTAGATAACAGATTAACTGACCGATTCCCCAGTGTTTGCCATTGTAAATAGTAATCGAATGTTTACACCCCGTCCCTTCACGTACGTCACTTCCGGTATCTTCCAACTCTCTAAGCCCCGCCCCATTTTCATTTGTTGTTCCCCGGTGAAAAGCAGACGATTTTTTCGGCAAAGTTTAAGTCGCTCTAGTTTAATATAGGAACAACATATGGATTTTTTGGGGGTCTCGTTTTTCACAAAATAGTCTAATGAACCATAGGAGTTAAGAATTGAATTGAAAATAATATATTTCGGCCTTCTTTTAATATCAATCCTGTCATAGCATCTAAGTTCATAATATTGCGACGTTAAATATTCACGCTTTTAAAATCAAACCATTCTGTAATTCGTGATGGTCGATCAGTATGGCGAAACCAGTTGTCATGCTGAAGGAAGCGTACGTAATATAACATCCTTCTGCTCGAGGACATGAGATGAGAGTTATTTATCCTTTGAATAACGTCAAGTCATGGCGGCTGCCATTCACATGTTTCTCGTCGTCGAAATGTGTAAACAAGCTAAAACAACCTCATTAAATGTAAGATTGAGATGAACATCGCCATTGAAATTGCTTTCCTGTCAGTTATTTTAATTTTGAGTATAAATGTACTGTGCACCGTTACGATGACGTTATTTTCAAAGAGATACTGAGAGTTTGGTGCAATGTAGTTCCCAACGATAAGATTGAGAGCAAAAACTCTTGCTGCATTTGAAACTTTGTGCTTATAAGCTCTGCTCTAGTCATGATGTATTTGTTAATTATTCATTAACACCAATCAGTGTGGTGAATACGAGTTCATGAATTAACTGAACAATGTGATAAATATTAATGATAATTTGTTGTAAAATACTTGTAATTTCATGAATGAATTCACGTTCCTTTTCTGAAAGAATAAAGTAGTCCAGGCGGTGTCAAAGTTCATCTTTAGCCAATCAAATTACTTGAAGGTGTTTTTACAGATGTGTCAGAAGAGTACCAGAGACGTTTAAGTTACCTCCATTGCCACAAAGGAGCAATACATAATTTGTTCATTTACAGTCAGGCCACATGAGAGATTGAAAAACTATTTCCTCAACCTTGAGTAGCGACTGATCCCTCTGTGACCCGTATATACATGTTGACTAGTCACTGTTTGTGATAAAGCTGTATTCATAAAAGATTGCACAAACTATTTGATTTTCTTTAAATGATAATCAACGTAATTGCATATACAAATATAATTTCTGATATGATAAGGATTTTCATAGTTTGATGTGGATTTCGTCCTCGTAGCAAGGCAAAACTATACATGTAGATTAAGCCAATATAAATCCATCAAGGATGAAATAAATAATTCCAATTCATACCCCAGTGTGCAGGAACTCATTTATCATTCTACTTGGAAGACAAGCCTCAATGCTGCATAAATTTCAATTTGGTTCACAAAATCGTTAAGCAAAACCCAAAAGCTTATATCTGTTTTGTTACTACATATCACCGTGGGTTTCCTTTCCATAGCGACAAATCACCTTCTCATTACACTCTCCTACTAAGCAAATAACGATTACTTTGAAGATTATTACTTGGTTTTAGGTTTAACAAAATCAATTAAAGTGATCTTAAATGAAGGCATTTGTTTACAATAGCAACAGTATGATAATGGATTTGGACTCGTTTCCGAATTCAGATTTTCTTGTTTTATTTTAAAATTCGGTGAGATACAACAATTCTTTGGAAAAATAAAACTCATTTTGACACGCCTTAGTTTGCAACGTATTTCACATTTGCTGTTACAGGCGGCGTACACAGCTATTAAGAATCAAGCATAGCCCTACGTCGTGGCCTTGAATGCATCGGTCAACCGATATTTTGAGAATGGATGTTTGTAGTGTTAACTGATGTTGCAACGGCAATGATATATCTATATAACTATATCTTATTATTTACAGTCACGTATCTTAAAATCACCAACTAGATGAATTGATGAAATGCTGGCAGAGGTGGTGACAGTGACTCAGTTTAACAGTGAAGATATCACAGTCACAGACTCGAATTCACTTCAGCCTGGGGCTAGACACGCAATTAGTTCTCTTGACATAAACTTAGTTATGATTTTTCAGTTGTGTTATTCATAAGGAAAATGATATCATCAAATGTTTAAAAGGAGCATCACATAGGTTAGAAGTTTTCGTTAGTTCCATCGTTTTCATTTTATATAGGTATACTGGATCATAGTCTACCGTGTTACATGTTTGTCAGTTACATGAGTTGCCTGTTTACATTCATTATCTTTATTTCATTCATGGCAAGCATGTACATGTACATGTACTTGGCTGTTTGATTAACCACTATTTGTATATTATTTTCGTATTTACTACACGTTCAACTTTAAATACATATACTAATTTGGTTACATGTTGCTGTCATATGTCATATGTTATATGTCAGCTTTTTAATTGTTTTTATTTCTTTCTGTTTCCATGTTAACTGTTTGGACTTTGTTTTGAGGATAGGGGTTCTTTTAGGAGCAGGTCTCAAAAACTACTTAGCCGATCCTCACCATTTTTGGTATAGTATCTCTCCTTAAAGGATTTTGTCTACTTGCAGGGCATACTTCTTTTCTGGAGCAGTGCTCTAAAAGTACACGACCAATCCTCAACAATTTTGGTATATACTACATCCCCATATCAGGTAAATCTTCTTTTTAAGTGTCTGAACATTTCTTTGGAATTAGAAGAGTAAAGTAAAAGGACATTCGGGGAAGGGCGAGACACGTTACGATTAAGAACATATTCTAGTAATACACTGCACGTATAATTGTAGGTAACAATTGAATCATATACTGCACGTCGACAGCTCAAGTATATATGACGACACACAATATGTGACGTCATACACAATAGGTATTTCTGCTTCAAAAGACTACTAATTACACCTAGATCGTTCACTTACATGTATTTGATAGTACAAGATCGGCTGTAACAATACAAGCAGTATCAGAGTGGTCCATATAACTTGAGAATAAAGAGCAGTATCTAGGACTGGGTCGTGATCTAAACGTTTCAATCTGAAACTTCACATGAAATATGATCAAAAGGAAAAACTTCATTTTGGCAAACGTCAAAAAGATGCTTCTCATGATGTGTAATTTTAATTGATATAAATGAAGAAAATCACTGTCTGAAAATAAAAAAAGTATACATTATTTGTGGTTATCTTTATGATTTACAACGACTTCTCAAAAAAGAAATAAGAAACTGAAATGCCACATTCAAATCAACAATTGCCTAATGTCAATAGCTAAAAATAAAGATAAAATAAAAAAGACACTTTAAAAAACACCTACTAAGACTAACAAATCAATAGTCCATGTTTGATATGAACCATTTCTGGACACTTTTTTATTTTTCCAAATATATTATTTATGAAGATCATCCCAAAAACACTTTTAGTTCACCTGGACTTAAGGCCGATCGACTTTTGGACCGTCCTTAAGTGGCCTTTTCCATAATGTTCAACACAAAAGCCCTAGCAAGTGAAATGTTATATACAGACTCGATGGTCAATGTTGGTAGCTTCTGAGAATTGATGACCAGTTTGACCGTCAAAGATACAAATAGCAAAAGCATCATCGCAAACGGAGGATGATACATTGGATATTTGGTTAATCTATGGTCCCAGATAAGGGCCAAACCTTTCAAACTCAAAACTGTCCCTTGTCACATTGTCGTTTTAATTTTTTAACGCAGTTAAATATTGGTGCATCATATACATTCATTATTTTTAGTTTCATTTTTAACATTTTCAATTTCATTATTGTAATATTTTCAATTTCATTTTGAATATTTTCAATACATTCTTATTTATATAATGTTTCAATATAATTGATAACACAAAACACTATACTAGTATCAAGGCTGTAGTACTCTATTCGTCAATGTCGGATAAAAATAACTATATAGAAAGTAGAAATCATCAACAATTCAAATTTTAGTTTTTATATTATGGTTTTACAGGAACCTATGCAATTGTGTAAGTATTCCATTGAGTGGAACATACCTTTAATTATGACTTCGTAAAGATGTTTCATAACAATCTGTTATGATTGGCTTACGATGAACTTTAACATTACCTGGAGTACTTTATTCATTCATAAAATGTACGTGAATTAATTCATGAAATTACAACAATTCTTATTTATATATTATTATCTCATTCATGAAACTAATCTTACTCACCACAATGATTTATTTAATGAAAAGATAATATATCATGACTAGAGTAGAGCTAATAAGCACAAGGTTAAGGAGGCGAGAGTTTCGTATTACTGTTGCTCTAACTGCTCGGAATGACAATGAAAAGACATTTCGGTTTTGGTGAAACTGATAAATGCAATCTGAATAGGGTATACACAATAACGATGAAAATTAACCGAAAGGAAAGGAAAGGAAACATTCTTCTGAACATTTTAATTCAGAAGTTGTTTAAACTTGTTTAATAATTGACGAAACATGCAAATGGCGACCGCCATGACATGACTTTACTCAAAAGACTCTCCTACGCTTCTTTCAGAATGACAAGCGCAACTGGTTCCGTCATACTGAACATCGCAGATTATAGATGGACTTGAATATTTACCGTCGCAATTTTATAAACATAAACTTTGACATGGTTGATATTACTCTGCTGTTCCGCTGACGACAAAATCTTATCGAATACACCTTGGTAATAAATAGGCTACATAACTCGTCCCTCTTCGATATCAAGTTACGTCCCCCGTGAAATATTTAGAGGATATTTGGCTTTTCTTGACTAATACCATGTTTATCTCATCGAGTGAGGTAGAAAGGTTTTATTTTCACGAGTGGCGCAGCCACTCGTTAAAATATATAACTGTTCTACCTCACGAGATGAGATAAACATGGCATTTGTCAAGAAAAGACAAATTTTCTATTTATTATATGACCAAATATTTGCATATTCACCGAAATAGACTTGCATTTACGTAAAGTCGGCTCCAGAATGAGCCTGTCGCCTCAGCAACAATGAGACGTCATGAACGTATCATGACGTCGAAGCATTGTTTTATGACGACAAACTATTGTTATATCTGTCACTAGTGACTGATAACACGTTCCATTGTTATTTTCACTAGTGACTGATAACAAGGTTTATTTTCATTGATAGATCCCGATATTTCACCTGCAATCATATAATAAATTGGTTTATCTCTCGCCAAGGCAAGGCGAAATTATTTCAATCGCACCATAAACTTGATATGAAAGGGGAAGCTCGTTACATATACTGTTAATATACAACACAAAAAACATACGTGAATGAAATGTGTAGTATTAATTCATTGAAAATCAAAGAGAGAATATGAAATCTAAGAGATTTATTTTGCCGACTCTGCTGAAACATAATAAATCCTGCTTATTGTTGATGCACATTTCTTTCCTTAATCTTATAATGCTGCAATTCCGTCTTTTGGAATCATATTGAAGCCAAATGAAATATCATAGTAATTGATAGCAGTAATAGAGTTGAGGATTTTTCCTTATTGTATTGAATTGCAGTTTTATAATAATTAGGGAGGCATTTGTGCCCTCGAAGAAAATATGCAGGATAGTATTTACTGATGACAATAATGTATTACCTATTTAAAACCTTAAATAGAGAGAACACACAACCTCATTATGCTGGATACCATCTACAATATTACGCACTCTTGTATATTTTCAATTAATAGTTAGGTCTGGGATTCGAACCTGTACCAGAACATCCATCCCTCAATGTCCCAACAAGCATGACTACTTAGCAAATGAGAAAAGGCAGAGATGAGAATCAGGTACATTCTTTATGTTGTTTAAATAGCAATGATGAAAGCATTTGAAACACATGACATTTAGATAGTAAACAGGCAACATCCATAGGTCTGAGAACACACTACGATAAAACAATTCTGGAACAAGATTCGAAAACAGACGTAATTGAATAATAACACACGTTTTCATTCATGTTTGGTATTCCTCTTCATAGTGTACTACCCTTTTTGGCAAACGGAGTGACTGATAAATGTTTGTTTTTTTAAATATCCCTTCCTTTTTTATGCTTTGAACATTAACTTGAAACTCAAACTTAAATCCATTGTTCCAAGAACCGCATGTTACTCATGCTACATTTCTCTTTCAACTGTGATCATAAACTGAAAATTTGAGCCAATCTAGTCTGAAAGCATTTTGGCAAAGTATCGTGTACTTTGTCCGGCCGCCTGTAAACATTGCGATTTTTTCTTTCTTCTCCTCAAGAAACATTAGCTTTAGAAACCTGAAATCGTTTGTACCGACTCCTTGACCAAAAAGGGGATTATACATTATAGATTTGGTGAACTCCCTATAAGAGCCGCAAGGGTCACGACAAAAATACATTTTTAAAATTATTCTGCAAAAGTATGTCATTGAAAGCTGAAATCTTGTAAAGAGAATCCCTGGGTAATGGAGATAATGAATAGTAGATTTTGTGATTCTCTTATAAGCTCTAACAGCCACAGTGGTCACGACCTATCAATCTATTTTTCTCTTCTGGTGTAGAGACTCTTTAGCCAATGGGGATGATGAATTGCGATCAGTACCAAAAATAGCTATTTTCACCGTCGGGTCTTCTGTAGTATAAAAAATATACTTGAAATTTGTTAACCCTCAGACAAAAACTGCTGCGACATTTTAAATTTCAAATAAATAGGTCATTGTGTAATGCCTGATGTGCTGCAGAACAATGTGTGTATTGTTAACATTAATGTCAGTAACCTATGACAATGTTTTGATTTAGCTCACGTAACTAACGTAACAGTTGAACAGAAATGATGAACATTCTTTATAATAC
Organism: Gibbula magus; assembly: GCA_936450465.1. Taxonomy (NCBI): domain Eukaryota; kingdom Metazoa; phylum Mollusca; class Gastropoda; order Trochida; family Trochidae; genus Gibbula; species Gibbula magus. The sequence goes on along the minus strand of OW388291.1, from coordinate 51,123,015 downwards.
ATATCTACACAGGATTGTTGTGTTGTGTCTTGTCTCTTGAGTTTAAGTATGACACAATGTTTTTCTTTCCATGTTTCTCTGCGAGGCGTTGGGGAGTCTCCCCGCTGTGGTCTTTCATCCTCTCAAAGCCCTCCAATGCATCTAAAGTGACCAATAACTTGACAATATCTAAACAGTTTCCATCTCGTTAGAAGTCTTCTCATCTTTGGAGTAAAGTAGATTTAATAATGAGTACCAAAATAACATGTTCCGTTTGTTTGCATATTATAATTTTAGAGAAAGATTTTGCATAATGCTCATACACTCATATTTGCAAGGCGTTACTTTCTGCTATATCACGCGTGAGGTTTCAATTTTAAATTTACTCGCTATCAATCCAGTATAACATGTCTCTGATTTTCAAACACAGTAGGTTTATCTCCTAAATATAGTATTAACCTTTCAAAATAGTTTTTTTCAAAAGTCTGATAATCAAGTCTGATAACTCCTGCTTTATTTCTGATTATCAAGTTTGATGATTCCTGATTCAGTTATGATAATCAGTCTCAAAGTCCCTGATTCAGTTCTGTTGATAGTACAAACGTGTAGAAAACCTTTTTAAATATTGAATTAAAGGACCGATAAGGCTGTTGCTGGTGTCATTTGGTGTTTGGTTTATAAACTATTGTGTATTGTGCAATATTAAATATAGGTGTAATATGATAGGCTGACATAAATGTGAATTGTGTATTGTTCAGTACTGAATATGGGTGTGGTATGATATGTTGATATATATGGAACAGTTAATGTGGTGACTAACTCTAAATACAAAATCTATTTGATCAAGGTTTTAGGTATTTAGATTTCAAAACCGAATAAGTACAGTTTACAGTCATTCGTTTGATTGGTTGTGGCGTGGCAATGCATGGATTTCGAAACAGTATCTCCACAATTACTATAACAACATCATTGTGTAATTATGACATGTGGTGTCTTGACCTGTGTGGTTTGTTGTGTGCTGTGTTGTGTTGTATGTAGTGTGCTTTGTATTTTGTATCCGGGTGATGTGAGTCATTATCAAAATATTTCCGAATTTCAGTCCGTGAAAGGGAAGATATTTTGGGACATAATTCTAGATTATTGATGATCAAACCACGCTGTCCAGGTCTGGTAAAGTCATTTGATTAGTGGTTTGTAATGTATAATGGATAATGTCGAAAAGAACTGTTTTGAATACAACTGTCGGGGACATTCAAATTTCACTTTTCGGTAACTTGCAATATGAGTACAATCAGATCCAGGCAGACCCGTACATTTCTCAAACGAAATTTTGTCAAAAAACCCTCTTGCTTCTGACTTGTTTCAACACATTTTTGACAACTGTGACAAACTCTTTAATCAGTTCAACGCTGTGCTGCATAACAGCTTGGATGAAAATGCGGTATAACTTTAGAATTGGTTCGCCACCTTTTAGGGTTTCGGTTTAGGGTAAGTATTAGGGTTTAGGGTTAGGGTTAGTATTAGGGTTTAGGGTTAGTGTTAGTGTTAGTATTAGGGTTTAGGGTTAGTATTAGGGTTAGGGGTAGTGTTAGGTTTAGGGTTAGGGTTAATCTTTAGAATGTATTCAAGGTGGCGAACCAATTCTAAAGTTGCTCCGAAAATGCTGCCGATTAGGTCAAGACAGTTTCTTTAAAGAAAAGACTCCAAATTGTCATTCACAATAGCAGTGAAGGACGTTAAATAGAACAACCCCTGTAAAATTGAACGTTTATGGAGGAAGACACATCTTGAAAAACATAAATAACATCAATTGCAAGTGAGTAACAAATGACATCAGCAATGCCAAGAGAGATTACATCGTGGCCAACTCAGCGTTTCCTCTTCCAACGCCAAAACTGTGTACATATTCCTAGTTAACCTTTTCGTATAGGTTCCTGATAAAAGGGAGCAGGCATGAGATTGTAATCTTTCTCAGAATATTTTGTGGGGAAGATCGAGTTAATTTGCAACCGCTTTGAACCATCTGTCGATGATGACACATCCTATTTGAAACCTTTCACAATCGTTGAAATCGAAAATTCGAGCAAGATTGCCTCGGAGCCAATACTATCAAAAGTATTTGTTAAACCCTTGACATCATCAACTCTATCGTCAAAAGCCTGGACTGGATACAGATACTCTTAAACATTACACAGAAGTTTCAAATACATAATTTATTTCTAAACTGATTGAAAAAGCAGTATTATAGAATAATTCCAATTGCCCTAAAAATGTCATTGTCGCACTGAAACTCTGCTTTTGCGGGTAGTCAATGACCTACGCCGAGATGTGGAAAGTAGACCTATTGAACTTCTTTTGCTGGACTTGTGTGGCGCTCACGTCATCTACCACCATAAACTACTTTTATATTATCGTCTTCAGCAGAAAATTGGCACATGAAACAGCACTCCATTAGTTTGAGCTAAACTACCGGGCAAAAGAAAGGACTCACTTAAGTTTGTTTCTATTAATTCAATATTTAAAAGAAATCAGATGTATTTGACTATGGCACGATACAATAATACTTATCTGCAGTAGATTGGATGACTTTGTTGGTGACTGTGGTTCATTTTTAGTTAAAATATCTTTTTGTAATGAAGACAGGGTTAAGAATTAAATTTGCACCAACATGACCCCTACCCTGTTTAAAATGTTGTAAATGTGTGCAGAATCAGGCACATTTATTTATTTTCACATAGGATATGTCTTATATGTCGTTGAACAATTGTGTATCATCACAAATAATTTAAAAACAAAATTAGATTTAAAATTTCATTAAAAAAAAAATTGCTAATTAAACACCTGTACTTATCAGTTTTGGATTATGACATCGAAAACTTGAGATATTTGTAATTGAAAATCATACATATGATAAAATAAACTGAGGTGAGTCCTTTCTTTTGCCCGGTAGTTTATATATTCAATGCAGATCTCAAATGTGTTATGTGATGACATCTAGGCAAAAGCAACTATGCTGAAAATATGGCCAAAGGGTCTCACAAGTCTCACTAACAGCAGTGAGAAGCAAAAACATCATCATCAGTTCCCTTGTCAATGAGTTGTCAATGGAGTTACATAAATCAACCAGCAAAAACGTGTTCCATGCACATCCGTAATATCAGCAAGATTAGCAAGCTCATCACAGAAAATGCTACATTCAAATTGATGCTATCACTGATATTATCCCGTTTTGACTATCGTAATTTCTTCTCAAACTAGAGTGTGTTAAAAACTCAGTAGCAAAAATTGTAACAATACTTCCCATTTGATATGTGATCTTGCGGTATAAATTGTGTTGTCTGATTGGTGTACATTATTTAATTAATAGTATGTAGTGTATGGTGTACAGTGTATGATGTACTATGTATAGTTTATGATGTGCCATGTATGATGCAGTGTATGTTGTGTATGCTGCATCATGTATGGTGTGTAGTGTAGTGTACAGCGCATGACATGATGTTTGGTGTATGGTGCGTGGTGGACAGTTTATGGTGTATGATGTATGATGTATGATGTTTGGTGTTCTCAAACTCAAGAGCCTCACGTCTAGCAAATATTTCTGTGATCGAATTAAATACACCTTTGTCAAAAAGACGACAAAAATTAAATGAGATGTTATTAATAGAACTGATCAAGATCAATGTTTGGAATTAGAGGAAAATTATATCTTGATATGCATCTGTGTATCTTTAGTGTAAATTATTACCGACAAATAATGGAACACTGCTAAATACAATGTAATAATTTTACCTGGTTGTTTTGATGTTGTAGTTTCGATTCCCTTTGCTGTGGATGTTGCAGCATCATCGTCTATCACATTGTTTTCGCTTGAACTTTCTGAGCTTTGGTTTGAATTAAATGAATTAACAACTAGTTGACATCTCAACTGGACAGCATCAAATTTGTGATCAAAACATTTGGTGCGTTGACAGAGTACGTCACACAGTTTAGGACCATATGGCTGAAACTCTGTCTGTGCACATGTGTGCAAAATAGTATTTGATAACACAAAACCAAGCAGGCGCACTAGAGTCATGCTAATAAGTATTCTGCAAAGAGGCTGCCAATCAACAGTGACTTGTATTAATGAATTTAAATGTGTTTCTTGCGTATCAATAACAGTTAGCCTATAATCTGAACATTCAGACACATTTTCATTACAATGTATTAGAATTATGACAAAAACGCAGCATTTCTTTCACAGAGAAGATAATTCAATGATTTGGTATTGTTTTGTCATTTTAGCTTATCTTCTAATTAAATATCAATAGTTCTGAGTAAGTTCAAGATATGTCTGAATGTTGCAAAAATTGACACATGATTAATATATGCTGAAAAACGTTTTGTACACGTGTGTTACGACGTAAGATGTAATAAATGCGGTAAGATGTAATAACTGCGGTAAATTGTAATACAAACCCGGTAGGATGTAATACTGCGGTAAATTGTAATAAAAATGCGGTAAGATGTAATAAATATTAGTGCGGTAAATTGTAATTAGGGGGTGCGGTAAAATGTTACTAAAAAATGTGGTAAATTGTAACACAATATGCGGTAAAATGTAAAAACCATACCTCAAAATTGATTTTGGTACAAAAGACATTTTATAACATTTGGTTTTGTACGTAGGTACATTACAATGTATACCGACGGCCGGAGGGTAACACTTCAAAACAGTCATGTAGAACATGTGAAAGGTCACTTATAATATTTAGCTAAATTTTGATCCTGTCGTTCACGAAGTTCATCTAATGTCTTAAAGATATGATTAGAAATAATCTCTCCTTGTTTAATTACCTTTTCTTATTTGTTCCTATCTGTTAGTGACAGGGAGCCGAACCAACATTGGATAGAGAACATGAGTATAGACTGAACACAGGTTTAATAGAAAAGATCCAAAATTAGTTCAGTCAATGTGGTAAGATCGGAGTTTCCTGAGGAAATGAAGGCGAGATTGACACTTGCTATAAATGCGATTAGTATTTTCAAGGTATTTGTATCTCTACTTCACCAACATCAACTTCAAAAAATCTATAATTTGCAAGAGCAAAGTACGAGGAGACTTTATCCATTGTATATAAATTAAGGGTCTCCCTAATGTACCACAAATTATAACAATGCTATGTTTATTTAAGCTTTAAGTGGCTTGCATTTATTATGGTTTGGGATTGTTAGAAGCTATTATTCAATGTGTTCAAAAACCTTTAAGATTTTGATTAAACGAAAAGTTAAATATTTTCTGATTGTTATTTTCTTATTTTAACAAGATAACACTATGTACAAAGTATCATTTCCGAGGGTTCTGAATTACCAAAGGTTGAAAAAAAGTTTAAACATATTTTCTTTACTTTTATTCTGAAATTAGATTATACTGAGCAACAATATTTATGTTCGTTTATTGATAAGGTCATTATTCTATTTAAGTATTGTTTTACATGTTTTGTGCCTCAGCAACAAATTGTATAACATCGCTCATAGCGGTTATCAGTTATTAATCACAGAGATAAATGCTGTGCAATAAACAGGAATAATGCAGACGATTCATTTCAAATTAAAGTAAATGCAAAAAAAATCAATCCAACAATTGTCACACATGTATATGTAAGACACATGAAAATAGGAATAACATAGACAGGAGGAGACTATCCAAGTCAAGTACTTTAACCAGTTTCTTGCAATGTGTGCATGACAGACCTATTCGTCAAATTGCAGCGTCAAAAGAGTATATGCAATACTTTACCCAAGAGTAACCATTGAACCGTACTGAATACGAAATAAGTACATACACGTGCATACATCTCTTCCATAAGCTTGATAACGGTATAAGGATCTATACCGAAACGTCGCCATTGTGAAATAAAGAAGTTGATCATCCACAAAATACCTTTGTCTTTCTATTATAATGATATTGTAAACTCACTTGCGATTAAAGGTTAAAATGTTAAAATTAATGAGAGTCCATTTTTTACATTGGTGAAGACGTGTTGCAATAGTATATGTCATGGTGATAGGTCATCATGTATTGAGCCTTGTTATTCAATATATTTAATTACCCCAAGACCTTTTAATTGTGAAGTTGGGTCAGAAACATAGTGGGAGACACTTGAAAAGCACATGAACGTATTGAGTACCAAATAAGAACCTGTATTGATATCAGAACTAACGCCATTAATAATTGTTATAGAGTTAATATCATAATATAGTTATATCAACAATAACCTCTTTATTAATGTTATTACAATTTACCGCAGATTAAATCTGAATAGTTATAAGATAAATGTAAGTACAGCTCCGAATGTGACCGCTGTACTTTGACCATCTTCATATAGCATGTATTACCTGTAGTCAATCATGTCAATGATAAACAATAATTTCTACTAGAATTGTTGCTTGACCTTGAACGTTATGTTTGATTTAAATTCCCTTACTTAAATTTTTCTGCTAAAATTTAAATCGTGTGCACAGATTCTGTGGCCAATTAGGATTGGATATCGCAAATTGTGAACTCTGTTGTCCCATAAAAGGTCCACAGGTGCCATGTTATAAAACAAATATATGCATTATTAGAAAGATGACATATTGACAGGACATTGGCAAATTGATATAATGAAATGGAGATTTGACTCGGTTGTCCCCAATACGGGTCACAGAGGCAATACCTTTATTTTTATTTTATTCTAGTTTCTGATGAAAGATGAAAGTGAATACTTTGGCCAATATGGATTATAAATTGTACATTTCCAAACAAACAAAACAAATTTCAAAGATTTGTTCATCAAATATTGTCAAAAAAGGATCAAACGTTGGAACTTTGGATTATTCATTCTTAAACTAAACAGTTTCAGCTAATTGTTCACAAAGCAGCTTATATTGATTTTCACATTTGCACAATATTGCAGGTTTGAATGTTAATACAGCTTAAGCTTCTCACTTTACTTAAAATCAGTTACTGTAACTTTCTGGGGGAAAACAACAACTTTTACGTTATGTTTTATGTTTTACTTTCAGCTCTAATTTATCTATAAATTAAAAGTCTGTCACTACTTAACCTTAACATGTAAGACCGATGTATGATAAAGGTTTACTATTGGTCCTTATTTTCTGTCAATAGATGTGTCGCCCTGTGATAGCATCGTCTCTGATTCTGACCCAAATGATTTGCCAATATCTTTGACGAAATTAAGTGTCTTAAGCTTTATTCATAATGGATTGGAAGAAACGGATATCAGTGCAATTTACCCTAGACTCAACCAATACGCTCAGCAAGTCACTGGCTCTTTCAATTATTGTTGGGGACTGCAGAAGAGACACAAACGATTTTTAAGATACGAGAAATTCATGACAGTACGAGCCCCGAAATAATTGATGGTGTGAGCTGTGCAATCAGGATATGTTTTTCACTATAAAGTTATAATAAAAAATTTTTTAAAGATTAAGATTAAAAAAAAAACCCAAAAAAACTCATTAAACAACTTGTTTAAATCAAATAGTTGCAGTGAACCTTTAAATATCCTGTAACTCGACCTTCTTACTTAAATAATGTGCTCTCACAACTGGTAACTAAGTGTTTCCAATGGCTAAATTAGACTCCTGAATCAATTATAACACGAATGTACATAGATGTTTCGGTTAGGCCATGCGAGTCCATTTCCCGTCAAGCTGTCATGTTAAGGTGGTCAGAGATTTATATATGGTTCATACAAATTTTCGTGTCACACTGAGGAGTTTCACAAAATTGTCACTTTATAGGTGGTATCATTTTCTCTTGATAGGGATAACCGGTTTCTATGGATATGGCTTATCGCCTAGTGTAATGAAATGTTTTACCCTCTAACGTATCACCTTATTGTATAAAATAAAGTAATAACTGGCAAATTTAAGAACAAATAATGTGCACAACAAACCGTGCTACAGCACCTTTAACGTTACGCTTGTGTTTTTGTTCATTTCAGCATGGACTGACCCTTGGATCTAGACAAGCTTTTAAGCGTTATAGTTGATTAATTAGACATAGATCAGAACCCTGTCTTTATTCAACTTTGACAATGAACCCAACCTTGAATAATCGTTCACATAGTTCACACGACCTTTTAGAGAGATCGCTTTCATGTTTTAGAACATATATGGCATCAGCTTTTCGTCCCGGATATTACATTCTCAACGTAATCCATTGAGATTAAAGCTCCAGGACTCACAATCGTTACCCCAGGGTGTATTTAGTAATACTTGTATGTTTATTTTAGTGCAAAAAGCTTATCGGGAGCAGAACAGAAGAGGAAGATTTAGTGGAAGGCTATCACTTCAGGACATGTTTGATACTTAGCAGTGAAGATATACATGATATGCATACATCCTTTTCACTTCTCATTTCATCATAACACATACCGAAATAGATTAATCGATATGTTCCCACTATATTAGACTTTTTAAAATCAAAATCCATAACAGATTACTTTTTACTATCCACCTAATTCAAACAAATAATGTGGACAAGATATTTGATTAAAAATACAAATTATGTCTTGGATATAATATTTCAGCCTTATCCATAATCCGCAGATGAGATAAATTTGATATTCCGATTATGGTCTTCCATCTAGTATCCATTAGTTACCTTAATCGATTCGTTGATCTTATTAGTTCAATATGTGTATGTCTGTATCACAGTCACAATCATTACACTAAGATCAACTATGATTAGACCCAATCATCTTTTCGTAAAGTTTGAGAGACATTTTAGAAGTTGTAGAGATACAGGAAAACCATGATAGTCATGTTTATTGAAATAAGTAAAATGTATCAATAATAGTGTTAGAAATAAAGAAGTTGACTTTCCACACATATTGGGTTTTCCTTTTTCCTTATCTTTCACATATATCGTATCTGAGTTTTGAAACCACCATGTCAAACTGAATTGGCCTATACAAGTTATATTTAACATGAAATATGATGGTGATTTGTATTCTCAATTGTATGACAAATGTACTGTAGAAGAAGTTTGTCATTTTGGAGAACATACCATTGAATACTGTTTGTTGTCTCATTAAAGGGCAAGTAGTTAGTATAAGATCATACATTTTTGCTGAAGTAATTTTAAATACACTAAAGATCCCCGCAGGAATCATGTTGACCACAAAAATGGTATGTATCTCGTTAATAGCACATTGACCCCCCACCCAATCCCTGTCACATAGGTGCCAAATGTTGTAAAAGCATAGGCTCTGATTCTGTCAGTATCGATTTATCTAGTTGATGAATTATGTTTGGTTCTGGACTGTGAGAAGCGGTTTCATAACTTGATTGGTTATTGGCACCATTTTCATTACCACAGTAGACCCACATAATAACTGTTCATCCTTTGCATTCCCTAATCTGCAGTACACATCGATTAGACTTAGTTGTTTCATCAGATGTTCACAATGCCAACGATCATTAGATTTGTGATTCTGAGTAGTGCTCTCGGTCAAACTGTCGTCACTGAATACATTCAATCGCAAAGAAGCGTCACCACATCTTCAACGGTGTAAAAAACGAAATACTGCTGCCGAAAAAAGACGATTTAAATGATTTTCATAGAGACATTATTTGTAAAGAAGTACCCACAATTTCATACATCAGGGTGTAATACTTCTACTTTCATGGCTGTTCAAGTACACTTGGGGTGTTGAAATCGCTTTTTCAAAATGTTATTTTGGTAAGAATGTTTGGCATTTAACTTAAATGTAAAAATTGAATTAATAATAGATTTTATCGACATAAATAACCTTCTTTGACTTACATTTGTTGACACATATTTACTGTAGGACGTCATAAAACAGGCAAAGAAAGTCGTTTTTGACTCCCTTATCTCGCTCATTTACGGTGATTTAAAACGACAATTTCTTAAAACGTGGATTTCCCAGAAATTTGAACAGATAATGTTTTGACAAATAACTGTTATAATTTATCACAACTCAATGATTAACGTCCGTGAGTTTGACGTCATAAAACAATAGTTTGAGGTAACGAATTCTCTTATTTTGTCATATTGTTACTGAGGTGACCAGCTGTTCGTGACAAAACCTTGTTGTGGCTTAATGTCAAGGCAATACAGCATATAAGTAAAATAATATCTGTCAATTATTGGCAAATACAATGTTTATATCGTCTCGTAAGGTAGGAAAGTTTAGACTTTCAATCTCACTCGATGAGATAAACATATCAGAGTCCTATGCTATATGTATACATACACAAATGTATATAAAGAACAAACGCCAACGGTTTTGTGTAGTGTGGCCTTGTTACAAATTGGTAGAGTGATCGACATTTAAATAATATAGCATGATAATATGTAGGAAGATTCATATCATAGACGACACATAATTGATGATATACGAAAATGTGCATTTGAATGAATGTATATGCAATTTTCTTTACTAAATGACACCTACGTTTTTATATTTCAGTTGCAGTATTCGACATAAACAACGTCCGGGTGTAACGTTTAAGGCACACTAAACAACAAAAGTAGAGCTATAAACACAACCCCATCCGAAGACGTTGATAAAAAACATAAAGGTAACCAAACGCGTCCAGGCCAACATGTCTGAACAGTATATTTGAAGATAATGATGACATGGTAGCCAAAATATCACAATTTCTACAACAATTTTGACAATGGTGCGGGGGTCAGAGCCACATATACAAACTTTGATAAAAAAAATATACTTACTATTTCTCATTACTTGAGGGCTGGTCGTGTGCATAAGCTACAAGATCCAGGGATTTTACATTGATGAACCAACTTACACTATAACGCATTCAGTACTGAGGCCTCAAAGCTAGGCAAAATCCCAACACGAACTAAGTCATCAGTGTTCCTTACCATAGCCGGAATATTACATTCCAGTGCTAAGCAGACACCGATAATCTTAAAGATAAGTATATTGCCTCTCGGCCTCAACTAGTGATGCTTTATTTGGTGCATATATACCTATTGAATGAAATGTGTAATACCACGACCTGAGTTATCCATGTAAATAAAACCATATAAAACAACAATATAACAAATATCAATCACATTAAACAAAGTTAAACAGAAATGATACAGCTTCTTAAATGAGTTCTCAGTTCAAATAATTTGATTTGACCAAAACACAATTATTATGAAAACATCCATCCATTTAGTAATTAATCTATTTAACAATAATCAAATACTATTAACTAAAATCAGAAGTTGAACATACACAGCTTCACTACTGTTAGTTCAACTTTGTCATTTCTAAAGGTTTATTTAGACATAGGATGCTCGCAGCTGACTGATAAAATATAATTGTTTTGTGAAAATTAAAATTTACCATTATCAAATATGTGTCATTTTTTAGATACTAGGTATTTTGCCAAGAAGCTATAATGTTATGGGTCTACCATTGGTCACTTAATACTTCAATACACTATGTATAACGATGAATCACTGCAATGTCTGATCTATTATCGTCCACGACACTGATCGGCATAGGTTAATCTCCCTTCTGTCTACAATCAGTTGTCTCCGTGTCTGGGTTGTGTCTCACTTTTTTTTTTGTGTGTGTATGTGTGAAGTACAGCTGTACTTCGGCTTCCTTGATGTATGCCTTTCAATGAGGACTGTCTATCATGAATTTGCATATTTACATTTAAATAAATTATCAACCCTAAATAAAACCAATTCTGGTCTTTTGACAGTAACAAAATAATGTAACTGAGAATGTAGCTCAATCAATGGATTATTGTCATTCATACTTACGCATTATACATATAATATTCATATATATTATTATATTATGTAAATGAGATGTCACTCTTTGCCACGACTGAACTGATTGACCCTAAACTGGTTATTTTTGGTTAAAGTTGATCAATCTCAATTAAATAACACAATACTTTTTGTATTGTTCTAACCGCTAGGCATCTTAGAAACAAATATAAAGTATGCATTACCAACTAATCCCACAGTTAATTCTTTCAATCACAGGACTGACATATAAGCTGTTTCCTTTTAAACGTATTTCCTGGAAAGCAAAACCATGTTGAAGCGTCCATGAGTTGTAAAGAATTACCGAGTAACATCGGAGATACTAAGAGGAAATGGAATCAGCAGGAATAAGCTTCAAGAAACTCCAATCAATATGTTCGACCATGGGTTTTCTATTACTTGTCCTTCTTCAATCCCCATGGTCATACAAATAGTTCCTGTTCAAATAACACTTCACATTAAAATATTAAGAATCGGGAGAAGAAGTTCTTAAGCCTGAGAACGTTTCGAAAATTAGGTTAATGATTAAGCGGAGTATACACATCCCAATAGACATAGTTTTAACCATGACGTCATTTGGTGACGTAATTACACTCATATTTTGCATTCTAACAGAGCGATTGTCAGTTCATGTTTTCACTAATTTTCTCTCATTCTGGGACATTGTAAACAATGTAAACCAGTTGTTGTCTGTGGCAGTAAACCAATTTGGGTATAAAATTCATCAGTTACTTTAGAATCGTTCGGAAAAACAGAGCGCAAGTTGCAAACTATTTAGATGTGCGCATCTTGAAGGTGTGATGAGTTTATGAGTACAATTTGTATTTTACAATATAATCACAGATCGTGAATTCGTGTCTTGTTTTTCGATTGTCACACGTTAGAATGATCTTGGGTAAGAAAACGAATAACCAACTCGGTGCTCGGAATTACGAATTATGTGTTCCTAGTGAATTATTATGTCAAACTCTTCGCTAAAGCTAGGAGTTTATAACATAATCCGTAACTAATCGCAACTCGTTGATTATTCTTATATAAACACGCCAATAACAATAATTTGCTGAATCCTTAATTAGTAAAATTAGTGAATGAAATTCATTCATCACAGTGACACTAATTGCTACAAGCTATTATCATTTCCAAACTCTCATTACATCAATGACACACACAATGATAACATATTTTAATTATTAAAGCTCTCATTATCATCGAATTGATTAACATTTCTCATTTCGAATGTCTTTATCACAACATATTTGATTAAAAAAGAACGTTTCTAGAGTTAGTGGTTTGTTTTCCAAATATCACATTCCATTAATTCAGTGTTCTTTTGACAAGCTATGATATTGAAAATACAAAATCTGTCTTAAGAGGAAATATCATTATCCATAATCAAACATTTGATAGTGATGTTCGTCTGTCTAGTCATACTAACTTAATCAATCTGTTGACGTTATCAGTTTAATCTGTGTCTGTTGTGTATAATGACAACGGAAATCATGAATCTCGGATCCAATGAGTTATATACATCAGAAAGATGGAACGGTCCATTGCCATCATCCCTGGATATAATATATTCATGGTAATCCAGTGCTACACTGCTTATATTACCTCAAGGAGTTACTTAGTAATACTTGTCTATTTTTGGTATTGCGATAGAGAAGAGATCGCACGAAGGGCAGGACGTCAGTTGAGTACACCTTAAGTTGTAATGAGAAACACATGTGAAATCTAATACCCTTCGTGAATAATTTTACCTTCACCATATGGATAATGGGAAATAAACCATCACTATTAACCAATGTGTACCACCATATACAACCAATATATGTTTAAAATTAAGTTTAATGAAACAAACTAAGAGTGCTCTCTGGAATGAAAATATGTAAATTAAATTTTATGTTTTGTTTTAATAAAAAATACCGACAAAGATCATCAATATAATGGCATTAATTGGGTATTTCTGATCTGTATTGGTCCAGTTACATGTCCGAGGTCCGTTGTATTTGTACGAGATGAAGTCGAGAGCCAATACAACGGACCGAGGACCTGTAACTCGGACAAAACAGAAATACTTAATTAATGACAACCAACCTTTTTGTCGCTATATTTGCATACTAGTGAAGATATCGTTTCCTTTGAAGCATAATTATAAACAAGATAGCAGTTCAAGATGCATGTATTCACCTTTCAGAGTGTTAGATAACGAAACGGTATACATTGACCTGTTATACCCAAGTGTGGATTAATAAATATGTAAAACATGTGCATGTACAGCATATTACGTAAATGGTTACAGCTATGCAGTGACACAATGCATTCATTTATTCATCTATCTATGACTAGGATCAGGGGAAGAATATGGAACATTTCCTACACTATAAAATAGACATGTTTTATTCAGATATCGCATGAATGAATCAAACGTCCATAAGAATTACACAGGTTTTTGTCCGTCTTGTAAATGACTTGCGATATCTGTTAACGAGACCTGATTGCAATGAATACCACACGAATATTCACTAAGGTTCTAAAATGAGGACATTGTGCTGACGAAAGCAAAGATGATGATTTTGTTTTCTTACACAACATAAATCGATCAGTGTTCTAAACATGTTATCTGTCCTTGGCATATGTCATAAAGTATACTGTATATTTTGTTCATATTCAAGGCTAGATGAAAAGTAAGATGACCAATTTTGGCTTACACCTAATTTAGATTGATTTGATTGGTTGAATTGTCTACAGTAAGAAGAATACACCAGTGCCTTGTTAAAGATGTGGCCACCTTTTCGTGACAAATGAACAGTTCAATAAACCTGATGCAGTATAATGCATGGTAAGCTCCTTATTCCTGGCTTTCTATAGACAGAAGTAAGTAGTGACAATGTGTTTATACCCACACGCAAATGATCATAATCATCTTAGTTATTGAATAATAACTTTATCTTTAAGATGTAGTTGTAATGACACATATGTTCACGTAATAGTCGACATTACATGCACCACACCTTTTTCACTACAGGTTATGAAATAACTAAACTAACCGGCAAAGTAAAATATGACACGTTATTTGGTTTTATCACCTGTATGATTTTTAATTTCAAATATCATGAGTTTTCGACATCGTACCCTAAAACTGAATAATGTGGGCCTTTAATTTGTAATTTAAAAAAAAAATAATTCTTCTAATTTAACTTTTTCAAAAATCAATTTGGATGAAGGACAAGTGTTCATCGACATACATGTATAAGACATATTATATGTGGAAATCAATAAATGTGTCATATTCTGTACACAGTTTCAACATTTTTAACATGGTAGAGTACATGTTTGTGTACATTTCATTTCTCATCCCTGTCTTCATTACACATTTCATTTCTTATCCCTGTCTTCATTACACATTACGCAAAGATATTTGAACTAAAAGTAACCATTGACCAATTAATTAATTCAAACAACTGCAGATAAGTGGTGTCGTATCGTTCCCTATCAAATGAATCTCAATTCTTTTAAAATATTGAATAAATCGAAACCAAATTAGGTGTGCCTGGCAGTTAACTTTTTCCTGAATGTTTTTGTATCGTTACCTTTCTGGTGCTAGACTGTTTTCAGGTTTGAACCTAGAGCATTACAGTCATGTGTAACAATTCCGTCACATAGGTATCCTTCATGTGAAGCGTTATCTCCTGAAAACAAGTTGTTTTAACTAATAGTTTCCATCTTAAAATTATAATTTTTCCATAATCAACTCGCTTGAGACTGTCTATTAATGAAATGAAATGAAATGAAATTATAAATGTTCTTTGATTTAAAAAAATATTTCTTGATATTTATTTATTTAGCAACATTAAGGTCAGTTTACTTAAATCATTGTGTTTGAAACGTGTTAGAAATTCATCGAGTGAAGTAATATTTTAGTTCCTGTACTGTAGTTGCTTTTTCTGAATAAATGATTCCATTCAATTTCAGGAGAAAGAGTATGCAAGCATATTTGGTTTGTCATGTCTTTGTGTATGTCAAATCTAACTATGACATGTTGTCACATGATGTTACAATAAATAAATGTATTAAACTTCCCTTAAATGTTCCCAGTGAAGATTGCATAACATATTTGGTTGAATGATATTTTCATAAAACACATCAGTTTATCTCAACGAGATCACATAAGCCTGCTAACAGCCATATCTATGTGCAAGTCTAACTAGAGTTGATATAGTACCATGTACCTTGTTCCTAGTGGAAGCTTAGATTGGATGCTGATAACTTATTACAGAGGCCGGTTTATCAACAAACATGTGTTCCCTACTCACGAGAGAATAATGTTTATACTTGTGACATCACACGGTTTGTGATGCCATCACAGCGGTATTTGTCATGTTCTTAGCTATTTTACTAAATAAATGTTGACGAGTCATAACGGACTCTCATTTTTATTTATCTAATACATGTTAGACTTTTGCTCGTGGTACCTAATCATTACTCCGTTTACAAATACCCACTGATACATGTTATCAAACAAACCATGTGCTATTTATGCAAGTAGCACATATTTGTACAACAGGACAAGAGAAAGACAGGAGTAAGAAAGCTTTATTTGATTAAATGTGATGTATTACTTTATGCAATCTTATAACTAGACTTAATTTGCCAGTGATTAAAATGTATTCGAATAACTTTCATTGAAATGATATCCAACACATGCCTTTTCATAAGACAGGGGGGACAGAGTACACAGACAACTGTGTATTTACAGGTAACGGACTACCCAAGTCAGCTAACATGTTACCCAAGATGCACCTTTGTCCTCTGTCGGATGATACTTTCTTTCTATTTCTGTTGCTGTGCTGTAATGACGTCAGTCACATATCATAGGACCGATGTCCAGCAAGCCAATTGGACCCGCTGAGGCAATGCTAATATCAATGACGGAGTCAGAGGTATTGTCTGCTATTGCTATTGTAGCTCACTGAGACGCATGCTTGATGCTCGTCCTTTTGTGTATTACTTGTCCAAATTTATCAAACGAATTTGCCGACAGTGTACAGAAACTAAGTCTTCTGCGAATCGTGTTCCATTGTGATGTCGGCACGACCATTGTGACGTCACGACTGTACTTGCAGCGGTATTTCACTAGTTAAAAATTGCCATATAAATGTTACACTTCCATATATTATTTATATATACACAACACGGTGTCGTTATTTGGAGGTACTTGAATTCATGTAACTGCACCACTGAGTCCGATATCAACCTGATATCTTAAACTGCCCGCACGATATCAGATATCAGATATCACACCCGAGTAAGTATCTATCCTACAAATGTGTTTGTCTATGGCTGGAATCGAACCAGCGAACTACGGATTTATAAACTAGCAGCTTATCAACTGCGCCACTGCGACAGTGACGTCAGTCATATGATTTTTAGACGGGTGAATATTGTTACTGTTAAGACTATGATTTTAAAGTAATGTTTACGAGGACCATACATTTTGTTTTATGGGGAACATGGTATTTGTGTTTTACTTCTGTAGTTGAATTATGATTTGATTGGAGAATACATATTTTAAAAAAGAAACCGCTTTTTAACCAGCATAGTAATTGCTTATGGAAATAGGGAAATTGTATTACCTAGCATGTATGTTTGCATACAGGTATATGTATATATTCGATCATTTCCCAGTTACATGTGCGTGCACATCTGTGTGTTTGTATAATGGATGTATTTTATAATTTTACTGAGTGTTATAGGTCATAAATGTCATAAATAAATGTTATATTTTTAAAGGCGTTATAGCACGTTCTGCTTACTGAAATAAACTGCTCTCACAAAACGACAAATAAGTGTTACCAATGACAGAGTAAATCTCCTGAATCCATAAAAAGAGTTCTAAAATGAATGTGCATGGTTCGGTTAAGCCACGTGAGTCCATTTCCCATCGTAGACTTTTAAATATGATACAATAGTGGAATGGTCAACAATCTTGCTGTCTGAACTCTCAAATACTCATGAGGCATACACATCTACCTCTCACACTGAAGGGTTTTATACCGTGCACTGTCGCTTTATGCGTCGCACCATTTTCTTCCAATACGGATAACCGTTTTCTATGGATACAGTTTATCGGGTCATGTAATGAGATATCTTACCCTCTAAAGTAACTATGTATTTACTGTTTAAACTTTGATAATACATTCATAAATGGTAAACTTGATAACACATGATACAACATACATGTACATACATACATACATACATACACGCATACACGCACACATACATACATACACACATACACACATATACATTGATACATACATCGTACATACAAACATACAAACATACACACATAAAATTAATATCATTTTGATATTGATAACTATCTGCAGTAAATCAGAAATAAATTGATGACCTGTCCAATAACAATCTTTATATATCGTTACCTCGGTCCGATACTAATAAACATGCTCGGCAGAGCCTCGCATGTTTATCAGTATCGTACCTCGTGAAGAACTTTCCCCTCTGTTGTTGGATACATAGTATCCGTATCTGACCTCTAAAATTGATAAAATACATGTTGTTTCTAAAACCGCCTTTCACCAGCAAACTGATCACACTTGTACTACTATATCAAATTATAAATTGATATCATTGATATCACGTATTAAATCGTAGCTATTGCTGACAAAGTGGGCCTTGTTGTGTATGGCAAATAGCGACCCAGCACTCGGCGTCCGCTGTGATATCACCCTCTCGCTACCGCTCGCGGGTGATATCACAGCGAACGCCTCGTGCTGAGGTCGCTATTTCACCCATAAATATATATTATTTTCTGGAGCAATGACATGTTTTTACCCAATGAAGTACTTTCTAACATCGATAGGAAATTAACTGTGAACATTAACAAAATATGAGGCCTAGTATTTGAACTTAACATTGATATTATCTGATGAAAAGAATAGTATAAGTAGACCTTCCACATTATCTTAGTGCGTGTCCAGTTGCCTGTCAAATGGCCCGATGTCCCCCTCGGTGTAAGTTGCTTTATTCATAGTCAAGTATTGATCCACACACAGATATGTGGGGATGTAAGTGATTGCTAAATTCAGCTGATTCGTGCAAATTTACCTTGAATGCATAATATATGATAATATAGATGCTAGTCACTAAGTCGTTCATACTTAAACACTCACCAGTTGTCTTTCCAACTGTTTTATTTTGCCTTAATACATGCCAACATAACATATGTGCTGATTTGAGTGTAACTAATTCACTCATATTCTTCCCCAATCGCCAAAATATCATGATTACCATTTTCCAATTTAAATCGATCAGCATTATCATACATAAGCAGAAACCGAAAGTATATGTCCCATTTACATGGGCAGAAGTTCTAATAAGCTTTACAACTTTATCAACTGAAATATGTCACTTTGTTTCCTGTAAATAATTTAAAAAATTAAGTTTGACTAATTGACACGCGTCAATTGTGATGAAATGGTTTTCGATCAGGAACCACGATTTTTTTATCTTTATATCGTCACTTCCGGAGTCGACAATAATCAAAATGGTAATTTGCGGCAACAGTCAGTACTTATTGATAAAATAAAACCATTTATAACATGTTAACATATGATTATAGACCAGAACCCATTCGTTATTCCACACTGACAAAGAACCCCCAGCTTGAATAATCCTCCATGTAGTTCACGTGACCTTTTAGACAAATAGGTTTGTGTTTTAGAACATCAAGGGTCTATTTGCATCACCTTCTCTTCCCCGGATATTACATTCTCATGGTAATCCATTGAGATTCAAGCTCCAGGACTCCTCACAGAGACAATTGTTACCTTCAGGGCGTACTTAGTAATACTTGTAATATTTTGGTATTTGATGACGCAAAGAGCTTATAGCAAACAGAACAAAATGAAATTTAGCAAAAATAACATCACTTGAGGACGCGTTTGATATGAACTAGTGAGCCTATGCGTTCTCTCATTACTCTCTTTCTAAAGTTCTCATGTCGTCATTAAAACATCATGGAAATAGATTCCCTCAAACTTTTCTATATTAAAACTTGTGATGACAAATTATTGGATTAAACAAAGAAAACTGTCTTAGAGATAATATAACATCATTATTCATAATCCAAAGATGGCATTACATTTATATTTAGCATATTTTCTTCTGTTGATCAGTGTCTGTTGTGTATAATATCAATCAAAATCGTGAATCTTCGATTCAAGAAGCATACACTGCATAATACATGGATAAAATTATCTACAATATTACATGTATTTGTACCTTTTTGCGACAAGTCCCTTGTGGGATCCTAACTAACCTCCACAAATACGAGAACCAATTGCAAGAACTAAATATCCATACACCAAGCTGCCAAGACATCTACTAGGTACTATCCTCTCTGTTCACATTTCATATGTCGAGATTTGTCTGTAAGATTAAGGTCATGGCACTGTATCATACTAGGGTTGATTGATAAGTAATGAGATCCGATGGGAAAAAGTGGAATACCGTCAAATCACACTTTTTACGATCAGTTTCGTGTTGTTCCCGATCATTCGATGCAGTCATATCTATGCTACAGCTCATCTCAAGCACAACTTGGGTTTTTTTCATGCGAAATTGGACAATATCACCGATGAACCGTGATTAAGTGTTTGCAGAAAAAAGTTTTAAAACCTCATCAAAAGTTGACAGATTCGCGGACATCCATGATTCCAGCAATCCATGATTGTCGGTTTCAACGTCTCCTGTAACCTCCATACTGGAGGTGTCCAACTATGGACAGAATTTATTGGTGTCTGTCAGACTTCATTGGTGTCTGTCTGACTTCATTGGTGTCTGTCAGACTTCATTGGTGTCTGATAGACTTCATTGGTGTCTGTCTGACTTCATTGGTGTCCAACTATGAAAAAATAACTCTCTTTCCTTTGACTAAATTGCTGGAGATGAGCGTTTTGACACCAAATACAAAAACGTCTACATAACTATTATAGAGATGCCCATGCATGGCAGTGTGAGACTCTATTCTTATATATCACTGCTTCTAAATATATCCAATGATTAGCCTGCTGCCTACGAAACGTGTACAAACGGTTTCACATGTTTACAGATGTAACATTTGAAAATTAAAAGAGATTATGCTTTCAAGAGGTTGCCCATATGTTGCTTAGATGCTTAAAAGAAGTAAGCCAGTTGCTCATGGAACATTTACATCGACAGGTTTATAAGGAACCCTTTTCAAATATTGGGTGGGTAACATTATTTAATTAAATTCGTTTAAAAAGGAGATAACAGTTTAAACAAACACACTTTTTTTTCAAAATCTATTTGTTGCATTATATTTTGTGTTGTGGTTTGTGGGTTTATCAAACTCATTTCTCAATAAAAATAAGTTGAAACATCTTACATCATCAACTGTATCTGGTTTGTTAGTAGAACAAAGGGACATATCCGACACCTATGCATATAGACATGTATATAAGCCTCTATGATGTAACATGGAGTGGTGTCTATTTGTCAATATGTTTTTGTTTTTGTTATCTGTTAAGTGTCGATCAATATATAATATTCATACCTGTGAGTGCCCATCTCATACTACGAAAGGAATTACAGCTAGGCAAACAAAACTAGCATCATATTTTAATTTCCTCATTTATTTATAAACTGTGGTCTGAGGAGAGATAGGGGACAGTTCCTGTGCTTTATAAGGAAGACATATAGCACAGGAACTGTCCCATATCTCCCTCAGACCACAGTCATAAATAAATGAAGACATTAATTATATATGTAAAGATAGAAAGATCTTGTTAGTGATGGACGGAACTTTAATTACAAATTCGTGAAGACTCTTGTATGCATTTTCATGAAAGCGCTAGCTGACTAAAACATGTCGTCCTGATGGTTTAAACATATTTTATTCATGAAATGAATTGGGATTTGTGAACAAGCTGTGTAGCTTATATGAACACCGCCCCCATACAACATATGATACAGAATGAAATACAAAGTGACGTCAATGATAAAAATTGTACAGAATGTATAAATGCTCCAATTGGGTTAACAGTAATATTATCTAGTAATCAATCATAGAAAAATGTGTTTGGAATGGTTTATCAACCCATCTGAAGAAATACAAGGATTTAATGATATTATATAGTAGACATACATAGCTACGGTTCAGTGTGTCCAACGTCCCATATGCAAAACTAGAAATAAACAAAATATTTAATGATGAGATTATATGTCACAATGATTGGTTAAATACACAGTGCAATAAATGTAAGTTTATTTATCAAACACGCTCCTTATTGATGAATTATTAGAGCACTAAGTAGTAAGAAAAGATATTCATACTTGATAAGTAATTACCTAATTAGTGTGTAATAGTTTTATTGCTAAGAACATATGTAACATGCTCGTTAACGTACACCAATCCCTTTCTCACGTTTCGTTGTTTTATTACTACTTCTACTGGAATGTTATTGTTATAAATTTTTTTATCGTATTAGCATAAACAAACATATTCAATATCTATTCATTATTGTGATCATCAAACATTCCAACAATATTTATTGCTTATGTCTTTATTTATGGGTTTATTTATGTACCTGTATTCACCGTTGATACATACATGTACTTGCTCAATTCAAACTTTCAAAAATGTCATCTGATTATAACGTCAACGATACTATCTAATGAACGTTACTTTCTTTGAAATACTGCCCCTTTAAGAAAAAATACATCTACAATCAAGATCTCACTGACATTACATAGACCAACCTCTTTACATTTCCTCACCATATCCTTCAGTCACTCTCACCAGTCACTCTTTCTGTCACTAGGTATTTATTTTCTACCCTATCTTATCTCACATCTGCGTTTCCTGTCTGCAGCAAATCACCATAACCTTCATTACAAATCCTCATAACGCCATTGGTCTGTTCATTGTTATTGCCTTCTTCATTACCCGAATCTAGAAATAACTCTGTTACACGAAAAAAAGAAGGTCAGTCTTTACATTGTAATCTTTAGAGTGTAATCATGAAGCAGTCATGTCAGACAACAGATTCCAAACTATACCTTGCACACTCGAGCAGTTGACTTTATCACTTAGTTTCGCTGCTGTGTAGCTTGTCGGAGGAAATAAGTTTGCTCTCATACAATGATCTTCACAAGGCAATGTGTGTATCACTTAAACGCTACAAGTTACCTTTTCCCCTTTTCAACAAGCTGCAGTATTTGTCCTGTTCCGATTGCTCCGTGATATTCAAAATAAAAAAAACGTTCAACGTGTTCAATAGTCTTGTCGTATCCAATGGATGTAAGTCTATTTCTAAAAATGTTTAATATATATGTTTTACCTTACATTGGTGATATACCCTTTATGATTTCTTTTTTCCTATATTTTTCCGGTGGTACATTTCAATGAGATAGCAGAAATGGGGTAAAGTACAATGTAGGTCTGCAATATATTCTAATCATGTTTAACGTTTCTCCTTAAACATTAGAGATACACCCGTTAGGAATGTCTGTAACAGGTTTGCGTTCAATAGTATTTCCTGTCAGATTGGCTGCTTTATTCAATATTCAAAATTACTCAGCATTCCTATTGCAACCGTATCCATGCTGACTTTTATGCCTAAAAAATAATCACGTGGACCTATCCTAGTATCATAGTCCGTTAATTCATGTTTTTTGGTAGTATTTTGCCACCATACATTCGACCATGAGTTTGATAGACACAATCTAGCAACCCGACCCATTCCAACTGTTTCATTCCATTCCGTTTTCAAACTGGATTGAAAGCATCAACTCGGTTGACACAAAGAGCTAGATTTTTCATAAACTGCTAGGCAACAGAAGAGATCCAAATGATTTTCTCCAAATAGTGCGCATGACATCAATTTCACCTGGTTGCTTTAGTATATGTTAACAACCCTGCTATCAATGCTCTCTGATCTACTGATTGAACAAGCCAAAGCTGAGTTGAACTTATCATGGGTGAGCATAAGGGTCATCATTATCTTAGATTAATTGTTCTAGTGAGTAGCAGGAGAGATATAGTTATTGTTGGCAAAAATACAGTACCATTACATGTTTACAGCCTCTGTCCTTAATAATAATCACGGATCCACTTTCAGGAACTTGGGTCTGTTATATTTCAGTATCATGATCTTTATTGACCTCTTATATTGGTACCATCAAAAACGTCTAAATCAATAAATATATAACAATGTTTTGAAAAGAAACAAATTTTTTTAAAAATAATCACGGATTATGATATCAGACATTATTTCACTATAGAAATGATCTATGCCTGGTTTCTTATATTATTCTATGTGACATTAAAGAGTTAGAGGTTTTAATACATGGTTTTTACATCCCAACCCATCACCCGACAGCTACATGGTTGAATGGGTAATCTGTCGATTCATCCCTAACATAAGTTTTGAAGTTTGTTTTCACTTTTGCAGCTAATGGCATCCCATAGATAATACTGTCACTTTGTTCACTATGTAAATTGCATGTATTTCTTTTTGTGTTGCTTGTTCTGAATACCACAGAGGTTAAAATGTATAGCATTAATACTCTAGGTTAACCTAGTTACTTGTAAACCGCTTTACCCAAAAGGCAAGTCGTGCATGTACAATGGAGGACCCAGAGATTTGGCATCGATGATTATCATCGCTTCACACCAGACCTCATTCATTATTCTGCTTGCAACATCGGCCTCAAGGCTGAATACATTTCCATGCCATTGACAAACTCGTTTAGCAATACCAAACAAGTCACGTGTCTTTTGCTGTAACATATCAGTGCAATTTCCTTTCAGTAGCCAGAATATTACATTTCCGTGCTAAGGAGACAACGATTATCTTGAAGATAATTGTTACCTCGCGGCCTTACTTGGGGATACTCGTTGGTGTATCTAATGTAAATAGACAAGTATGGATACTTTGCATCCTAGAAATGTATTGAAGGTAAAATACCATGACCTGTTTTATCTCTACAAATAAAATGTTGCGTTTTAAAAAAATTAACAAATATTGATATTCACTTTAAGGTGTTATAATAAACACAGAAAGTTCATCAAATTTGATATGGTCTGTACAATTAGTACGGATTAATGCCCAATTGTAATTGTTATGAAACTATCTATAAGCATTTATCATTCGAAATTTTAGCAAATATAATAAACTAAAAGCTATTTCGATTTGGACATTTCCTGCTTTCAAGTTCCTGTTAGTGTTCTCTAAAAGTACAGAAGGAAATATGAGTTTCTCTTAATTATTCTTTGCCATTTTCCCGTGAATGTTTTTTTTTTTATTAAAGGTCAGATCTAAAATCAATTTTCAAAATAATAATTTTGTTTAAAAAGTGTGTCATCTTGAGGACACTATAATTAAACTTTCAAGCATCACCATTAATGTTCTTCAATATATGTTAACATGTAGAACACGATTCTCATTAAATGATTCATTGCTATGTCTGGTTTATGTGGTTCACCACACTGATAGGCTAAGACTAATCAGCTTCCTTCCTATGTTGGCGTGTCTCTTTCCTCCTCTGGTGTTCTACAATCAGATTAAACACATGCACATAGCTGTGAAGTTCTTTAATAGTAAAACTTTTATAGTTAGAGACTTTGAAGAGAATACCATGTTCCGAAGAACAAAAGTTCCAAAATAATCTCCTACTGAGATGTAAGTCGTCTCAGTGGATTCCTATCTACAGGGTCAGACACTCTTTCTGGTCGCATGTTATGATCTGATTGTGTTTGCTAATCACAAAGTTTACAACACAAAACTTATTTGCGGAAAGCTTGAGGCATGTTATTCCGAGTTGGAACCAGTTATTTTATTCGAAATTGCTAAATTTTCATTTTAAAAGATATGTCTTGGTGAATATGATATCGATAAATTGTCTGCATTAATATAACATCAAACTATGTGAGTATACGCTGTAAGTATCTCCAATGAAGATTCCATGATATTTGGTTTTGATAATATCATAAGATAGAGCCATTGGCTCTGTAGCTTATCAGGGTTTAAACAAGGAAAAAGTGAGCATGGCTCACATACCACCGTCATCCGCTATCCGTTAATTGAGCATCATAGATGTCAAGGGTACAATGTTTAAAAAACAGATTCAAGCATCATAATATTGTCTAAAACATTTTTGGGAACTGGCTTTGTTATTACAAAATTTAATTCACCCCGATGTAATATTTTTCAGGTAAATTAATTGTTCCCATTAGAGCACCACAGCAGTAATTTGTACCAATTTAAATTACAGATTCAAGGGCAATAACTCCGATGAAGAGTATCATCTGGACGCCCTACATTTAAATTTCATTCAGCTAGATGTTTCCAAGAAAACTTGTCTCCATTGGAGCATCACAGCGATTTTGGTACTAAGTACAATTTTGGATTCAAGGGTTATAACTCCGGTTTTCGAACTGGATAAAGAGTATGGTCAGGAGTACTCACAACCAAAATCTCATTCACCTAGGTTCAATAGTTTCCGAGAAAACTTGTCTGGATTTAACACAATAAAACTTAAGTCCAAAAAGTGACGTTTCCATGGAAACGACAAACAAATTAAATCTCAGAAAACTGAAAATTGTCTGAGCGCGATGGGAAGAACATATTTAACAACTTACAAAGTTTGGTTGACCGGACGGACGGACGGACGTAGCGAGGGTATAATAAGATACTGTATTTTTCAGAGGGTTGGCACATTTCTAATACTTTTCGTCCTTAAAAAGCTGATGGGAAACAGGTCATAGGTCGGAAACCCCTTTTGTCCTTAATAACATTGTCACCATATCTATAATTTACAATCTCAATTGGCTAAGGCGTCTATACACAATATGTGACTTTCTTCGGATTTTCGTACTGAACAAAAAGATGAAAATAAGATTTTAGGTGGTGGCCCTGAGATCTTTAGTTTGGAGCGCATGGTCATCAAATCTACAGTTTTATGATCTCTATTGACCGAGTGGTCTGCACATAAGATTTCAATCTTGTCGTTCTTGAGAGGAAGTCGGAAAAGTCAAAAGTGATGGATGGACTTACATTGAACGCCATGGTATACGCTCATCAGGCCTGAAAGGCTCAAACGTATATCAAAGACTCCACGTTCATAAGTCACGATATACCTTTTCATGTTTAGATTACCCTTTTATCCCAAAGAGGTTGCGTGATACTGCTTATTATTGTAGCTCTGTGCATGTCTCACCGAGGTTAATGTAATTATGCACAATCACGTAATTCCTGGTGTAAGTTTAGATTGGATCTTGATCACTTATTAACAGTAATTCACCTGTGTTCGACAATAGCATGCATGCTCTCGTTCTGTTGTCGCATTTTTACCAAAGTAACAACAGTAATGTATATGAATCTCAATTGTCACAGTAATAACTAGAAATGTGTGCATGTGATGCACTGTGATGTCCCCCGCTCTTTCAATCCAACTTATCTTACCCTTATTTTCAATCATGCCAGAGACAATCCATAAAAGGAAAATAATACTGAATAGATTTGGAGATGGAGGTTGGAAAATGTTCCTAACCTCAATATGAACTAAGTTCAAGCTATTTCCAGAGAAACCAACATTTAAAAGAAAATCAGAATAACCTAAATAGCAACAGGCACCACTCCAACACTAGGTCTAACCCCACACTAGGTTTCACAAAAGAATACAGCATGGACTTTGAGAAAGATGTCGTAAAGGTTCCTACCCCCACTAAGTTCGAACTGTTTCCATGGAAACCAGAAAAAAATTAAAAATCACAATAACCACAAAGTAGCAAAAGGCACCACTCCAACACTAGGTCTAACCACACACCAAGTTTCGTAAAAAACTGCACATATTTTGAAATAGAGGCCGGAAAAGATTCCTACCCCCACATGCACTAAGTTCAAACTGTTTCCATGGAAACCAGAAACATCACAATAACCTAAGTAGCAAAAGACACCACCCCGATGGCGATTTTGCTTAAACATAACTAAATGATGAACGAAATGTTAAATTCACTTTCGAGTTGCACCATTTTATTTAGCTCATAAATGGTTATATTCAATCTCAATTTCATTCATATGCTCCGCGCAATCATTAATTCGTTAAAGAAAATGCTACTTCATATGAGGTGGCTTAATATCCTGCGTTCACCAAATCAGGATGAATTTATATCGGTATAAGGATCTGTACCGAAACGTGGCCATTGTTAAATAAAGAAGTTGAACATCCATAATCCATATCCTTATCTTTCTAGGATAAACAAGCCATTATGTGTACATAACGTTTTCATTTTTTATAAATTCAAAATCCATATGAAAATGGATAATTTGATCATTGAGATGTATGTACTTATATTCATCTCCAAAACACGTTAATTGATCACGTAACCATTGTAACTAGACTGAGTGCGGAACAGGAATGCAGTAATAAGTCTGTAAACGATCTTACTATTTTAATAGTTCAGTCTGACGGTAAATAAAACAAAAACAAATGAGAGTTATAGATTCGACATTTATTCATTTACCTACTTATTCTCAACATTACATTGCCTTCTAAATGCAATCTTACAACTTTACAAATGTTCGTATGGTCATGATTAAAAAGGATTCCAACGAATCTCATTGAAATTATATCCTTTAGTGCCAATAACAATACATGTTCATACAAAGGCATTTTCATAATATAACAATGTTCTTACCACATATATGTATTTATAACTGTACATGTTTTAGACTTGACTTAGGGACGTGCTTTTCAACACAGTACACTCACACAATTATGTATTTACAAGAAGCAGATCGTGATCCTTATGAAAAAAAATAGCGTGCTATCCCAGTGACTACCCCAGCTGGTCAGTGACTGACTGAGATGCATCGTAGACATGTGTGAAATGCTTGTTGTCTTCTATATTGCTGCATGTAAACACACTGAAATCTGACTTTCTATTATCATAAAACACCCATAGTTTCAAAGCCGAGCACCCTTTAGGAAAAACATGTTATCCTATCTCATGTATTAATATCAATATCTGATTGGTCCACGTGACGCTGAAAACTAAGTGATATGACCCTCTTAAGCGGGCTGTGTACATTTATCAAATGTTTATAAAGTACATCGCAATGAACAAAAGTGTGCATCGTGTGCATGGAGTATGTTGATTCCACCTTTGACCACTGGATTTGTGCCTTATGTTTCAAAATATAGACAAAGTAATTGCAAAATAAACAAACAAAGCAAAATCCAAATTTAAAAACGTTACTGCGATCAATCAATCTTCAACTGGTGAAGCGACCATTTTGAACCATTTGACGACATCATGATCGTTACAGGGCACGATCATTGTCTTTCTCTACAGGTTATTCCCTTCATTGTAATCTCTACTACATAAAGGCGATGTTTTACTATCATCGAATCATCTCCTGGCGATGAAAGTTTGCAACACTGATACATCGACGACCGAAGTATGTCTTGTAAACTATATGCGCGCATCCCACCGATGAAGCAACTCTCAAAAGCAAATCACGTTCTCATGCAACCATCTGAATTTTCTGTTTCTAGCTCGATTTGTAACAGAGGCTACGATAGAAAATTTGATGGGAGTAACGTCTTTGGAGAGAGAATGCGGCAGGTTAAACTGTTGTCAATGTGTGTCCATCCGACAACCGAATTTCCCGTGGTTCGACACTCAGCATTCACGCGATGTATGTTTAATACAGCACTCTCTTCTTGAGACCCTGACCCATGATCTTTGATTGCTGACATTTGATATGACATCTGGCCACTCAAATAACTTGTGCTAATAATAATAAGGATTTGATCATTCAATTTGTATTGGAGTTGGAAACAAACGATTAGATAAACAAATTATAACATTCTGTCATGGGTGACGCCAAGATATTGACCCCTTGGTATGTTTTATCCAACGAGTCGAAGGATATTATATCTGAATGGATGTCATCCTTTGACAGAATACTGTAATTTATATTAACTCAATGACGTTCTCTCTATAAGGGCAATACCAAGGAGTAAGTCACGACTATTTGTAAGTCACGATTATTTGGCAAATATACGTGAATGATTGGATCCCTCCCAATGGCAATTTCCGTAGATATTATATTTAGAGAAGTTACCAATCATTTTGAAATACATAACAAAACCTGTTGGAGAAATGAGTTGCAATGACTAATAATATTTGAAAATCATTGGATCAGTTCGTTGAAGACACGTAAACGTAATGTTAGTATCAACAACATACAATGGAAATGAGGAAGATAATTTTCACCTCATTTCAATTTAAATATACATTGTCATTTGTATAAATTAAGACATTTAGATACAATAGGAACAATATATAAAGAGTGAAAAGTCCAATCAATAGGATGGTAAATAGGAGTTGTTCTTTAAAAAAATGTGTGAAATCTGTCGATGCCTAAAATCAAATATTGTCTAATCCATATCTCTTGGGATACATATTGGGATTACTTTGAGTATTTATTAATATAAGTGCTTAAACAAAGTGTTAGTTAAACAAACTTGTTTTTGCTCCCTATTGCTGCACACAAAAATCATAAATCTACAAGGATATTGCTGTACGGATTTATACACAACTGGACGAATGTATTTGTTCACTAGATCTTGACGGAACCGAACAATTGTTTAGAGGATCTGTTTTCGTATGTATTTTCCCGTATCCTGAATGGACATTCATCTTCACGGATGACATGATCAGTAACAAATGACTGCATAATCGTGTCTCGTTGCAAGGGAAAATACAGTGGAGAATCGACCTAATTGTGATCGTCTTTGTATGCACATAGTCAGAACAAATGAAGATCTATTAAACTTGTTTCTCGTTGCTTAAAGTAACAAGACATCATCCAACAGATTCGATGATGTTGTCAATATGTATAGATCATCATCAAGAAGATTTGTTTGCTCAAATTGATCATCTGAACATTTTGTCATAAAACGCCCCAAGAGGACCGTGGGACGCACATACGTTCCTGATTTGACACAAATACTAGGAAGGACAGAGGACCGTCATGAAACGGACATGTCTTCGTTGAAGTCTCTGTCCGGATCCTCCATACCTCTCTTCATCTGTAGACATATATAGATGTACACCTTTCTCCAGGCTTCTGACACTTCCTTCGTATACTTGTCCTCCAACACAACTCCCAACCCGTGGTGCAGGGAAGGCCACAGTCTCTGCAAAGATGAACACAGTATGTTGAAGATAACGTCTGTACACAATACATGGCATTTACATTAGTTCATGTCATACTATGTTTAATACAAATACTGATAAATGACATTTCCCAAGTAAACAAGAGGGCCCTTTCGATACTAGTCACGAATGTCGAATGTTTGTGTGGTAATGCAAAACTGTAAACTTGATGCCAAAACAATGGTCAACGATGTTATCTCAACACGAGAAAGTGATTTTCCCCCGGTGTATCATGTAGAACTCGACGTTTGCCGTTGTAGATAAACATACCTCAGCAGTTATTACTATCATAAACGCAAAGGTCCCGTTATATATAAATGAGTGAGTATGCGAAACGTATGGCAGAAGAAATTCATCTCAAATACCCTAATCTCACATCATTTCATTACGCAGATGATGTATTTTATACTTAAAAGTCATTGAAGAACTGCGTTTAAACATTCTGTAATAACTAGAGTCTTAAACTGTATCTACAAACGTCTGAAGTCTTTAGAAAGAAGGGTCATTAAATGAAAAGCCAAAGACATATCCCTGTCTATGAATAATATTCACTCATTTGGACTCATCATGATTTACATGTACCAAGCAGTGGGAATATATGTTTTGATATTTAACATTTCCAAGACATTTGGACGTTTCCATATCAATTATGCCTTATGTATGGAGCAGAAATATGGGACTGTCGTTATTCAGGACACGTCGAAAGTACGGATTAAATACCTTAAAAGGATATTTAAACTGCTATACGCTGCCTTAAATGACGTGGTATTTTGGGAAAGCAGGAATACTAGGTGTCAACATTGGCTAAAACTAAGAAGGATGGACGATAAATACCTACTAAAACAAATATAGAAATGCTTTGTAATCGGTTGAAGTCAATAGTGTTCCATGTTTAATTGTTTGAAACATTTAAACCATGAATAGGACACTGTTGGACAGTTAACGATGCTAGGATTATGGCTTACTCTCTGTATGGATTCGGATAATTCTAAATAGACCATAATGTACAAGGTTGACACACCTCTCTTAATTCACGTTCTAAGTTCACTGCTAATGTGACATATAAATATATGTTAGATGTTAAACTTTACCTCCTTCACATTTATAAGTTTTCGTCAAGCACTGTCAAGATTAAGATGTTTATGTCATAACGATTTAAACAGGAAGACACAATGGACCAGATTCAAAACAGAGATTGTGTAAGTACTGTCTACGTCATTAACCCCCGAAGCACTACCTCGAATCACATAATTTCATAAATGTGATGTTAACGAAAGGAACAACAACTTTTGGTCGTGTGTGAATGTACGATCACCTGTCTGTATGTATGTATGTCTGCATGTATATGTCTGTCTGTCTGTATGTATTGTCCGATGTATGTATGTATGTATGTGTGTGTGTGTGTGTGTGCGTGTGTATGCTTGTATGTATGTATGTATATATAGATTGTTAGATCGATGGATAGATATATAAGATCAAAGGAACATGTATAAAAATTAGAATAAAAAGGACTGACATTTGAGGTGAGGTGAGGTGAGTTGGGGTTTAACGCCGCTTTCAAAAGTATTTTACTTATATTGCGGCTGCTAGTATTATGGCAGGGAGAAAGCCCGCAACGCCATGTGGCTATGCATTGTGGTGAAACCTGCGAGCATCGACTGGAACTAGCGAACCATGGGTGGTACTACACTGATATTCAATGTAGCATTGCATCCAAAACTGACTGCGTGTAGAACATCTTTCTATTGCTAACAAAGTTGCTGTGCCCCTGGTGGGATTAACTGACATTAGAAGTGATGATTCACCCCCCTCATATATAGTCCAGTACCAATAAACGATCAACATCCATCCATTGCTGACAGGATTAGATAAGAGGGTGAAAACGTCCATGGTCTGGTATCCTACAAATGATCGGTCCTTTTGCAGTCTGGTACTCACTCTGAGGACGTGGGTTCGAATCCCGCATGGGACTCGGCCCGAAAAAGTACAAGAATTTGTATTATTGAAGGCAATGTTATCCCAAATATAACCATGTTATAGTCTGGTACTGATTCACATGGTCATCTTTACTCAATGACATTTACATTCTTTATATCTATATCAACTTATAATGTTACCTTAAGCATCTGAGGCTTGACACTTCGTTTAACATGAGTCTGTCCTATAGAAATGAGAACACTGTTGAGGAAATCTGGCTCCTCTAGACTCTCGACAGCCGCTCCCAGACCCTCCAGCACCGTCACAGCGTGCTTCTGGAGCATCTCTCGGTCTAAATCCCACTCCAACTTGTTCGCTTCGTTCATCCGTACTATCTTCGGGAAAAGAGATTTCATGTCCGGTTCTGTCTCGAAAAACCTGTAAGATAATGACAGTCAACATTACTTCACTTATGTCAAGATTGCCATTAAGGCAGTTAAGACGGTATATAAATTTTAAATTCTTGAAAATCTTTGAAATTGAAATCGACCAATCGGATATTCACAGCAAATTTTCAACAACATCAATCAGCATCTGAGTTCAACTATCTATGGCACATAAATAAAACGTGCAAAGCAATTTTCCAATGCATATCGACTGCTAAAAATATCCTGTTTTTCGAGTCCTTGATTTCACCAATTATATCG
The DNA here is from genome assembly GCA_936450465.1 of Gibbula magus. Lineage (NCBI taxonomy): Eukaryota > Metazoa > Mollusca > Gastropoda > Trochida > Trochidae > Gibbula > Gibbula magus. Next base: position 51,089,324 of record OW388291.1, on the reverse strand, counting down.
ATGAAATTTGACAATACAACGAATAATAGAATATTCAAAGGTTTCAGATGAACAAGTATAAATATGGTCAATTTTATTGTGAATAAAAGATACAATCGTATTTTTTTCCCTCTCTTTTTTGATAATACATTCCCTGATAATAATAGCTGGACTTATTTCGTGTGTTTCCAACAGATATCAAAATACGTTTCATGTTTTTAAAAATCAATTCAGCTACCACTCTCTCACCAAAAATATAACTGTAAGTATTAGTATCAGCGATACAAATCCTTATGGTTGCAAATAATGAAATCAACGACATTGTTTCAAAATGAGCACTCTGATTATCATACATCTGATTAAATGTGCATCCATTGTGTTTTATAAACTTCTATTGGTATTAATACGTCCCAACATACTATATGTGCTGGTTTCAGTGCAAATAAGTTCACTCAACTTGCATATTCATCCCCAATCGCCAAATATATCATAATTACTAGTTTCAAAAATAAAATCGAAAAACATCATTATGCATGTGCAGAAATGAAACTACACCTCCCATTTACGTGCAAAATAGTTATATGACCTATTTAACATTATCAACTCAGATTTGTCTTTTTGTCTGTTGCAAATAGGATTCCAAAAATACGTTTGACTAATTGGCGCGCGTCAATCGCGGTGCAATGTCCGGGTTTCGATCAGAAATCACTACTTTTACCTTCTTATCGTCAACATACTAAGTGTACTTAGAACTCATCAAATTAGTAGTTTTCAGTCATTACTTCTCGTTAAGGTAAGACCATTTATAACGTTTGGAATATGTGACCCCAAACAGCACACTTGATGTACCTTTAATATTCGTCATGGAAGTCTGATGTGAAAAAAAGATATATAATGGTCCCCCAAAGGGGGAATGTTTAGTGAGCGACGTCGGTACGTGACGCACCTCATGAAATTCACGAACCAAAGCATCCAATGTCTTAATTTTTGGGACAGCATATATTGGCGGATTACGCAGACACCAATTCACGTTCTTGATTTTGACCAGTTATCAGAATATTGTTAACGCGATATCTCATAACCCGTAGTACCCAATGTCTTCAAATTTGGTGACAGCCTATATCGACAGATTCCACAAGCCCATGTCAAATTTGCAGACCATGACTTTATGTTCAAAGTCACAGGCTTGTTAAAGCAGTATCTCGTAACTTTATTTTCAAGGTCACCACCACAAGTCCACTCCTTTCTTTTGTTAAAGCAGTATATGTGAACCGTAGCACCCAATGTCTTCCAATGATAATCATGCCACTTTTGACCAATAAAGCGATATCTGAAGAACAACATTATGGCCAAATGATGAAAAAAACCTAGTAAATGTGTCGTATTTGACTCATGTTAGATAGTAGGAAGCACTTGTTGAAGTTTGGCTTCTAATTTAGTTTAGAGCTAATGTAATATCCAAAATATACACATGTATGTACACTAGGACACAAGTTAGGCAACACTCCATAAACAAAATGCTGGAGATGCTGGAATGTATTGCCTAAGTGAAATATCCCATTATCAATAACGGTTTATTTAATTGTTTATTCATATGTATCATATACACTAAATTTCCGTATACAATTTAAGAAATTGTAAATAACATATTTTGCGTGTTTAGAAGTTGTATTTAAGTTTCAACTGCATTTTTCACATTACAACGACCAATGCAATGGTGACTTTAACTTTTCATGCAATAACAGTTGTTATAATACAGCAATATTCCAGCCGGAACAATGTTTGGTACTAGTATTTGAACTTTCGTTCAGGTGTATAGTTTATTGCAATGTCCTCGTAAATTTATTCAATAAAGTACAAGTTATCGTGGGTATCTAATTTAATGTTTTGTTCGTTATGATTTTAGATATGGTTTTGTTATTACTCTCGGTCCCAATATAACTATATGCACTATGGATCCTAATCCGAGTCTCATATTACTGAACCTTAAACCGTTAAGATGGATGCACGGTAAAGACAAAGTGTTGGTCCTTACTTTCTGTCAACAGATGTGTCTCCCTGTGATAGCATCGTCGCTGATTCTGACAGAAACGATTTATCAACTTGGCCCACAACTCGAACGAAATTAACCGTGGGAAGCTTTTTCATAAATGGATTGAAAGAAGAGATATCAGTGCAATTTTCCCTAGGCTCAACCAATACTCTCAGCAAGTTCTCGGCTCTTTCAATTATGGTTGAGGACTGGAGCGAAGGCACAAACGATTTTTCGGATATGAGATATCCACTGCAGTGCGAGCTTCAGCAAAATGAAAGGCGTCAGATGGTATGTTTTCACCTTCAATATAGATATTTTTTATACATTTTAATTTGATGCTTAGATGCAATACAAACAAATGTTCAAAAAGTATTCTGAAATAAAATATGTAAGTACAAATATCTCTTGATTACTTATTTTATCTAAAATATATGTTCTATCCAAAATTATCGTGATCTTTCTGATTCATACTTCTAGTTCAAATGTGAATTTTCGAAAATGAAAACTGATTACGCATATTTTAATGTGAAGACCTTTTAATAATTAGAGGATGGAAATGGATCGTGTTCCTTACACGTATCGTAACCATTCGTTTAAGAACTATATTGATTGAGGTGGATTGTTTTGCAATTGGTTACATTTCTTTTTCATTTTGTGAGATCCTCAGGCTTGAATAATCTTCCATGTAGTTTACACGACTGTTTAGAAAAAATCGGTTATCCTTTTAAAAAAATAAAGAATTCATTGTCACCCCCTTCTCTCCCTCGGATATTACATTCTCCTGGTAATCCATTGAGATCCAAGCTCCAGGACTCCTCACAGAGACAATTGTTACCTTCAGGGCGTACTTAGTAACACTCGTGTGTCTATTTTGGTTTGTTGATGGTGCAAAGGGCTTAGAGGAAGCAGAACAGAAGGAGAGGGTTTAGTGGTCAGCCATCACTGGAGGACACCTTTGTTAGTAATCAGTGAAAAAACGAAAGTAGGAAATATTTTTGGTGTTCATTTTGAAAATCACATCACATCCCTGAACACAAACATGATAACATATTCTCATTTGAATGATCGTATAATGTTGATAAAGAATTTGATTAAAACATCAAATTCTATCTTAGATCTTCTCCCTCCTCATTTTTCAATTTGATTTTCAGATTCTGTTATTCTGTCTAGTCCGTTTAACGATAAACGGTAAACGTTATCAATATTTATCATACTAGTCCAATATTTCATCATTATCAATGAACCATATATGACCGCAATTTGATAACATAATCAATAAATTGATTTTATTATATGTTATTTAATATCTTTCTATTTTGTGAGTTATCTTGATATGGCTCATTATTACATAAACTACATACTATATTTGACAGAATATTGTTCTACATACAAATCTGAAGAGTAACTTACAAAAATAGTAATTTCACCTTATTACATTATTATTATTAGGACAATTATCTTACAGTGTGAAAATTCAGGATTACAAATTCTAAAATCTGAAATCAGTTACATAACAACCTTTCATAAGGAGATATAATATACAATTATGAAATAAACATTTACTTTTTTCTTAGTATTGTGATTTAAAATAAACGCCCTGTCTAAAGCTATGAAGACTTTCTACCCATGTTTTCCAAGACATTAAGAAACAATTGTTTCTATAGTTTAACCTGTTTCCTTATCTTAGGGCTGATATTAAAGATTGTGGATTTAACAAATAGATTTTAAACTTCGTTTGGCATTGAAGGAATTAATTCCGTGGTTAGTTTCGTAGACTCATTTTAGGGTAAATAACGGGGGAGCACAATGGAATCCACGATTATACCTTGAGACGACTAGGTTGTATCAAACATATGTAGAGATTATAAAAGGAACATACTTCGATGGGCAAAGGAAATATAACCAAATTTTCAACGAAGGCAAACACAAAGTATTTCTGCGGGATAAAGTCGAGTTTGAATGTCTGTGATGAGGGGATCTCGCAAAGAGGTATACAGAATTGCATTCATGATAGTATGATACTTAATATTTTATATCTCAAACACAGATGGGGTGCTGATATTAGTATTTCGAAGTTGTTTTCTAGACATAAGGTGAGTTGGGGTTTAGCACCGCTTTCAAGAGTATTTCACTAATATGGGTGTCGTGGTTGCTAGTATTGCAGGGAGAAAACCCGCAACACTATGTGGCTATGCATTGCGGTGAAACCTGCGAGCATCGGCTGGAACTAGCGAACCATGGGTCGTACTTAAGCACTGAAAGTCAGTGTAACATTGCACCCAAACTTTACTGCGTTTGGAACAGTTCTCTACTGCAGACAAAGTTGCCGTGTCAGTTTGGCATAATTGGTTCACCATTCACTCCAGTCCCCCAAAAACCGACAGAGCCAATTAGGTCCCCACTCAGTGGGGAAAATGTCAAATCCCAAGTAGTTAAAATCTTTAAAATGCATTTCTACACATGATTGCTTGGATGTTCTAAATACCAAATGTCATTGAGCTAGATCTATGGTTTATTTCAGTTATTCTCTGGTAGCAGACACCCAAAAGGCAAATGTTTAGATGATCGATAATTGTTTCACATTTAATTTATTGTCACGCATTGACGAAAGTCAGTTTTGAAAGATATGTTATCAATATATGCTTAATTCAGTTAATTCAAAATTCTTAAGTTTGAGTAGAAGTTGAAATGGGGCCGTGATCCATATGGCTTCGATTTAGGGTCACCAATTACGCTAGATTTGTAAGCTATAACCATTTTGTTACGGGTCGAAGATATTTGAACGCTTTGACATTACTTTGACCCAAAGCCATATTTAAAGAATGGGTTTACGATGTGTGTGTAACTGTTGAGGTTCTGTTGTTCATATGTCATATATCATCCTTCTAATTCACATTCTATTTTCACAAATGATAATATGTTTTAAGGTTGTGTTGGCCACCAAAAGGTGCACATGTTTCCTGAGTGGTTACTTATTGAGAAAAGTAGGGAAAAAAGTTGTTCAGTACGTGGACCTTGCTGTCCATATTTATATCATATCAGGGGGTAATGCAGACAACGCTATACCTGCAATTTTTCAACTTTCTAGAGATTTTGTTATTCCCATGCGGATTCATAAATATTTCATGCATGTGCATGTATATCGCATATTACGAAAATGCCAGTGACAGGATGTATTCATTTATTCATGTATCTAAGACATTGATCAGAGGAAGAATACGGGACATATTCTGCACTATAGGAGAAGGACATGTTTTATTCAGACATTGCTTAAGTGTATGTGTATCAACCAGATGTCCATAACAGTTGTACTTGTTATTCAGGTTTAGTCCATCTGGATTAGATATATGTATGTAAACGGGACCTGATTGCAATGGATGACTCATGAATATGTACTCAAGGTTATTGTGTAACTAGAGTTTGATTCAATGGTGCTAACGGTAGCAGATAGGACTATTTAATCTTCTTATACAACATACACAGATCTGTATATGAATAAAATCATCATTCCAATGTTTATATAACAAATCATATTGTGTACAGCTTCTATGAAAAGACTGGCTAGAAGTGACTGGAACTTACATGTAGACATCTCTACTGTATAATAGCTGTCGCTTATTTCATCATTCCTTCATATACCATGCTGGTGTCCACATTTATCACATAACACAAGAACACATATAAGTACAAGCTTAAGGTTATGACTCTTGTCTTTCTAGTCGTTGAAATTAATTAAAACTATCATTAGCAAAGTTATATACCAATTCAAAAAGCCGAAACGTGCGGGTGAATGTTATGACTGAACTGAATAGACAGATTTGTATATGGTACTGAATTTATCATCCAAAACCACAGGAGATATCGCTTGTGTGAGATCAAGCGATATCTGTTAGAAGATATAGTAGTAATGTGGTTTAGAAATTTAAAATTTTCATTGAAACACAATGCTGAATGTTTTGGATGATAAATAGAATCTCACCCTTGTGTATTTTGATATCAAATACAGCAACATTCGTTCATAAAAGTAAAAATATCCGAGGCTTACCGATTTTACATACTTGTAACATTTATCAACTCGAGTTGATATATTTGATATCAGAAGACACGTGGGTGATATTCTCAAAATATTGACAGTTTATACATATATCTAGTCCCAATGCCCTCAAAAGCCTCTGTCCCTAAATCTCAATAACCACTACCGTGTCCATTCCTTCCCTCCATATCCTTCAATAAATCTCCTCCTTTTCACTCAATGTTCTCACTTGGTACTGTCCCCTGCCCTATTTATCTCCCATCTCCATTTCCTCTACAACCTACAACAAATCTAAAACATTAATGCTCATGAGTCTGTTACAAAAAAATATGGTCAATTTTGTTCGTTTGCGAATAATCAAAGTCCATTGCAGCATCCATGTCTGACAACGGATCCTAAACAATCTTGGAAACTGACTTAAGCACTTGACTCTATCACTTAGCTTCCCGCTGTTCATCTTGTTGAGAGGAAATCACTCTGCTCTCAAACACTTGTGCTCACAGTGTAAAGCTTGTACAACGTATATTTATGCCTTCAAGTTGCCTTTTCCGTTTTCAGTGAGATACAATATTTGCCCTGTTCTGATGGCGTGGAATATTTTAAAGCACGCGATGGTCTTGTTGTATCAAATGGATTTCAAGTAGTCTAAAATATGATTAATAAAATCTTACGTTCCTCGTAATCTCACATTGGGGATGCACCCTTCAATTCATTTTTGTTCATGTTTCTGTGAGTGTACTTGTGAACAAGATTTGATGCTTTACCCTAATGCGATTAATATTGTTAAGTGACATTCAACATTGGAAAGTTTTATATTCAAAGTATGCAAACGTCTTGTCTTACATGGGGAAAAGTAGAACAGAAATATGTTAAATCAATGTAAACGTGTTTCTCTATGTTACATTGAAGATACACGATTTAGGACATGGTACCTTACATTGGTAACCCTTTTAATTTCAAGAGAACGTTTCCTGTCAGGTTATCTGTCTAATTAGATACTATTGCAATTTATAATGCAACTTACTCAACTTATGTTCATGGCCCCCATGGAATGGTGAAGTTGTAAACACGTTCTTCTTACTGCAGACAGAGGCAAGTTCCTCCTCAATGACATAGACAACTACTTAAAGTAAGTACCTTCCAAGTGCTGATGCCTAGCTGTGGTCCAATAATGTATTCTCTCCATATCGTGAGAGGTTTAGTCATATTATTCCTCTTTATCATGCTTATCGGAAAACTTTTCTACGTGCAGTAAGGTGTGGGTACAGAGGTAAGTCAACTTCAGTAATCACCAATGGGTAAACAGTTCTCACCGAGGCTCGCAGGTTTCACTGCAATATGAATTTATACTGGCGTTTCGAACTTTTTCCCTTTAAGTAAAGGTTATGGTAAGAAGGCGAGGTTTGGGAAATATCAGAGATTTGAAAAAGAAATTACTAATGTTTGCGGTCTATCTATCAAAGATAGACCTCATATGAGGTCTTTAAATCACAGATGGACCTCATATGACGTCTTTAAATCACAGATAGACCTCATATGAGGTTTTTAAATCACAGATATACCTCATATGAAGTGTCCAAATCACAGATAGACCTCAAACGAGGAGCTTAAGTTACAGATAGACGTAATGTGATGTCGCCAAGGTCCTACATCCAGGTTACGGAACGGTGCTAAACAAAGGAACGACGTCACCAGAGGTTCATATTATCTATCAAGATAACTGAACTACATGTACTCTTTAAAGTACATCAAAGTCAAAATCATATCACTTCCCGTCACCTTCATTAAAGGAACCTATGAAACCTAAATCCCTTTAATTTCCTCCAGATTATCTGACTACTTCAACGAGATTGCGCGTGACTGTTAATCACTGTTAGAATGACTTGAACCTTCTTGAGTTGATGTAATTATTGGTTTACACGCAGTTTCGATGATGGCAAGCAATTTCCTGAATCATCAGGGGCGGATCCAGGATGTTCATTTTCGATGAAAACCCCGTCTTCAAAACAAAAGAAAACTTCTCATGGGTGCATGAAGCATACATGGAAGTAATGCCCACCCTGCATTGGATCCGATACCGGACATGACGTCATCGTCTACATTCTACTCATGCATTGATTATTCGTAAGAATCTGTATTATGCGTCATTCAAAGTAAGTTATTTTGTAAGATTATGTTATTAATTTTACAAATAGCATGATACTGCATGACGCAAATATGTCCAGGTCTATCAAGGACTGTAGTTGCACATTCACTATTCTTATTTGAAACAGACAGGATACTGTTTAACAAACTCTACTATCACGATCTAGTAACCTGTGCAAGGTCTATGAATAATTTAATGTGATATAAAAACAAATTGATGACGTTTTAGGACGCAACATTTAGACGATCCTCAATTTAGGAAATAGGTAATTAATCAACTTTTGACATTTAGTAATCAATGAAAAAAATAGTTTATTAAACCCTACCTGTCAGAATATCATACCATACCATTTTCCTGGAATACCCTTGGTTTAGTGGCAATTTAATGTAAGGATTGCATGAGACTGCTAATTACTGTACCCTTTACCAGTTCCCATGAGGGTTGATGTTATTATAACCCCGCCATTCCCCTCTATTGACCAATTGTTATGATACCACTTGCACCGAGCCCCCTGAGGCTGATTATAACTCAAGGTCAAAGTTGTCACTATGCGTTGAAGTTGCCGTTAGCAGTAAGTGAGTTTTGTAAAATAAGGGCAAGGGCCTCCTTTCACAAAGCTTTACTTCTTCATCTACTACTACTACTACTACTACTACTACTACTACTACTACTACTACTACTACTACTACTACTACTTCTACTTCTACTTCTACTTCTACTTATAATAATAATATTGATAATAATAATAAAATTAATTTATTTCTCTGTTACATACTCAGGGCCTGTTCTGGCTTTAAATACAACATAATATGTTACAACGATAAAAGAATTAAAAAAAACACAACCCCACAAGACAACCCCGCATCAGCATTATTTGATTCCATATTTGTATCGTATTATATGTTTACAGAACCAAGTCCATACCCATAACACTCTATACACACATCACATACGACATATGAATTACTATGGTTAAGCATATCTCCAATTCCTTCACATTGCACTAATATTACCTTTACGACTTACTGTCACCTTAGTTCGTTGTGATTGGAGTTGGGATCCTTGCAAACAATTTACTCAACCATAAGGCCATCAGTTATCAGTACTCATGTGTTATATGTTCTTGAATACCAAATTAGAGATACATCACACATATAGGCAGTACCGGGGTACCATTTCCTTTAAACTTGAAAAAGAGATCACTGATAAGATAAGATGATCATTTACCAATCACAGATGTCACTGATAACAAAGGAGAAAGAGATATAAGTCTGATTACTTATTATCTTACAATATATCTACAATGTTACCTAGAATTACGACACGATAAAACGGTATAATTGCATCTTATAAAGCATGGATACAATATGAAATGAAATAAATTACAAAATGAGTAAAACCAATAACGTATGTTAAGCCTCTGTTCCTGTAAGAGTGATTAGCTCAAAGAGATTGCATGTGACTTCTGATTACTGTACTTCTGTCCATGTCCCACTGGGGTCTATGTAATTATGCACGTTATTTCTGTTGTGGACCAGACCGGATGTTGGCAAACATCTCCTCCATCAAACTCATGTATGTTCTCCTAGTAACACTAATCACATTGTTCAGTGCAAATCGAAGCATATTGTCATGCTCTATGTACTGAGTATGAACAAGCACAGGGCACTGTCACAATTGCATTATCACGCTCTAATGGAAAAGTTCTGATTCTCAATTTTTATGAAAATGATAGAGAGCAAATATGTGTATAAACTGTCGTAATAGTGTCATAAACATTCAACATATATCAAGCAGAATGCCTGATTTTATATGTGAATCAAAATTTAAATTATGGGAAGAAATTGAGTATGGCTGATGTAAAATTATGTGTTCATTATGTCATAAGTATATATACATATCTAATACGTCATTGATATATTTGATATAAAAAATCCAAATGTGTTTAAACTAAAGTACTCAAAAAACAATAACAGTGATTTAATGTAATTACAAGCAAAAACACTGATTATTATGTTTCATCATGTATACAGTAATTGAGGTGAGGTGAGGTGGGGTTTAACGCCGCTTTCAAGAGTATTTCACTAACATGTATATAGCGGCTGCTAGTATTACGGCAGGGAGAAAGCCCGCATCGCCATGTGGCTATGCTTTGCGGTGAAATCTGCGAGCATCGGCTGGAACTAGCGAACCATTGCACCCAAACCTTACTGCGTGAAGACCAGTTCTCTACTGCAGACAAAGTTGCCGTGTCCCTGGCGGGATGCGAACCCCGGACGTCTTGATCCGAAGCCGAACCCGCCCCCTACAGTAATTGACACCTTTGTGTTTGGGAGCTAAAAAAAGGTCACAGATGTAAACATACATTTCTACATGTAGTTAATTCTTCCATCGTTCATGCTATATGAAACTAACTATGATGATTGTAACTTAATCACTTACATGAACGTTACAGCAAATTCGCTGATTTTCTATGTTCGATCTTTTATACAACTATCGACACGAATTGAGTGCTCATGTGTATGTGCGTATGTTATTAGCAATAAACCTTTTTGATAATTAAGGTAACACTAAAGTTAATAATGATATAAGCATGGTTTTGAATTATATCGATTTATGAATACATGAGACCCCAAGGATAAATTACCCATTACATAAAACAAAGTGTGGCTTTGAGCAAACTTGAGCATGTAAAAGGCAGTATACAAATGTGTTGTTATGATTATATGCATGAATGTAATCTAATCCCTTTACGAATGGCTATTCGTCGTTATAAAAGAAACTGAACCGTAACATATATATCTAATAACTACAATGCACAGGTGTCAATCAAAGGGGATTTTACTGCGCTTCAGGTACGGTGTATAACATACCTTTAACTGAGGGAAGGATTGAAATAAAAATAAAAAACAATATCTATGTGAAGTTATACACTACATGATACTTACTGGTGACCAACAGTTTCAAGAAACTGAAATGATCTATGTATCATACATACATAGTATGTCTGTAACGTGGTTTGAATAAAATGACTTTTATACAACTCCACCAGGCTTCAGTCCTCTAGTAACCGACAATTGCGTGAATTGGTAATATTTTACAGATTAACAATCTGTACACTTAATAAACCACCCTTATTAATTAAATGAACAAACCTAATATGAACATACCTCATAAAAATGGTAAGTCCGAGAGTTGGCAAGTCGTCTTTGATTTCGTCCCATGAGTCCTGTACAAGTTTGATCTGTTTGGGTGTGAGGTAGGAGCTGAGATCCGTCTGTTGTCTGTCCACAACACACGAGATTGCCTGGTTATTCCCCATCGCCACTGCAGCCAGGCCGAGACGGGCCCGCGGTCTCTACGTCTCCCCACTCTCACTCGTCTTGGTCAGTGCAGACTCCCAGATGATGCTTCCATTCGGCCGACTCCCAGCTCTACGGCAGATCAGCTGATAGTACGCCGGTAGATGGCTCAATAGCCGCTCTCTGCCTTGTTATCAATATTCACAAGAAAGCTCCGTCTTATTAAAACTACTGCACTATCAGTTGTCTGGATATCGTTGACTGGTCATGTGACCACAGAATGGTGTAAAATCATGTGATTGATTCGTAAACCAATCACAGACGGACCGGGTCCACTTGCGGGGATGAAATACCTTTAAAAGCTCCGGGGAGAAGATCGGAAGCAGAGGATTGTCACTGATAAGCTACTTACAGAAGAAACGCTGTCAGAAGTCTCCTCTTTCCGACGCGAATTAAATGTGGTTAGAGGAATATTGTCTTTATCTTCCGGTATCCATCCAGATTAATGCCCTGAAAAGTGTCGTGCTAAAGGAAATTGTGTCACCAGCTGTCAAATGTCAATTACAATCTAAACTATCGTGTTATCAGTGTTGAAGGACGGTGTGAAATGACAATGAGAGATCAATTTGTTATTTTCTATTATTCCATATTATATGTTACCCTATGTTTATGTCGTTGATGATTGATTACTTTTAAGGTAACTGAGATATCATCATGACAAATATTAGGTATGCACAAGTTTATATTCTCCATATTTTCGGGAAAAAAACGCCACGTGTTGTTTATTAATATTATTGTTATTAATTTGTCGAAGAAATTTAATTTACTTTGTAGATTTGATTAACAGCATTAGAAAGTGTTAAAATGTATATGTATGATACACATATGAACACATTATTTGTATGTTTTTAATAAGCCCAATAAGTTAATTTGATACACAAATAACACAATGTTAAATTGCCGAATCTGATAGATAACGTGTCTAAATTTTAACACATTTAATAACAAGTTTCCTGACTCTCCACACTCCGATTTACTTTTATTCCACTGTGCCATCCTATGAGATCCAACCAACTATCGATCTAGCTCACTCTCTGTTCAAATTAGATTTGTGATGGGTACTATCCGACTGCAAATTAGCATACTGTATTTGGCACTGAGGATGTACAATTGTCCGTGCACGGGGCATAACACAAAGGACTATCTGTTGAGCAATATAGTTTCCATCAATATCTCTCCAGGTCAGGAAATAGTCCACACGGTTCCTCACTATCAAGTCAATACGGCTTTTGGTCGGACTCGGGCTGGAGTCAATATACGTTTGTGTCGACGGTCATGTGATAGTCCCTCGACCAATCAGATCACTGAGAAAATATGCTTACATAATAAATACTGTTCTGTTATAAAGTAGTGAAGTGTTCACATGGTTCAGTGTTCGCTATGAACACGTGTCTCATTGACAATGTTCTCCTTACACAGGTTGCTCAAGTTCCAATACAAACGTCTTTTAAGTTGCAGTAATTTTTGCTGTACATCAGCTACATTATTCTAATCTGCAAACTAAATCAGGCTCTTCTGTACAATTGGGTATGCTATACACACAGGAGCACAACAAAACGATATCAACAAAAGTGCAAGATAATTAATCCACAAGGGAAATATACAAATATATATCTATATATATCCATATTTCATACGATTGTACATTTAATACAAAACAGTATGTCCAAAAAAACCTTCGAAATATCAGCACCCCATTAATGTTTGAACAGACAATTATCATAATCTCATGAATGAACTTATCTATATCATCATCGCAGACATTAAACATCAACGTTATCCGCCAGAAATAAATGATGTTTGACTCGTTGATATCGTTTCATTTGCTTCTCCAAGTAGAATATTTACCTGAATGATCTTTTGCGTTTCTTTAGAATCATGAAATCAGACCTTTAAGCGAACATTGCATCAGAATCGATTTGTTTCTATCGTCAGCGTTTGATGTCAGTGAAATTGCAGTCTCTAGCTGATCCTTTCATTCCGTGAACACGATGTGTTTTAATTGAATGAAAAATGATTGTTGTAAACGTTCGCTTCTTTGGCATGTGGAAAGACAGGACGTGATTTGAATGACCACTTTTAAGGAGAATTTGACATTCAAATTGGCTTAAACATATTTTATCCATTGAAATGTTTTGGCAAACAACCTAAGCATATTACAAAAGTGAATTAAAAGAATTACGTTCGGTCACCATAATCCCATGACAAACAATGGCACTAAAACTGACATTTATTTGATTATATTATATAAAAGCTAAGTTGTCAGTATCAGGTATTTCCCCCGAAGTTATATTTATTGCTTACATGTACATATTCATTTCCGTAAACAGATCGGTCTTACAGTTGAAAGGCTTCAGAGTTTTTAACAAACAAGAAACTTCAGATGGAGATGTCGTTTAGAATTACTGTTGTATTGAACCAAAAGCAATCATGTCAAGCTGTGTCAATAACAGTTACCATAACTATATACACAACATGACGTGAAGGATGACAATTATGTGTTACTGACATTGTATTTATCGCTTAATATTGGCTATGGTTCCCCGGGTATAAACACATGTAACTGTCAAAACTGATACATTACAACCAATATATTCATTTATTCCGAATGAAGAAACAAATAAGCTATTCAGCGTGCGTCGGCAGGAATATTTTGCTGATTATCCTCTAGTCACGCCAATACTGTCAACAACTAATCACAACATGAAGGGTCAAGCTTTGAGGTTTGGAAACAATAACACATACATGTAACATGCTTATATGTAAGCAAAACACAAAAGGGGAGGTGACGTGAGTTGGGGTCTAACGCCGCTTTCAAGAGTATTTCACTTATATCGCGGCTGCTAGTATTATGGCAGGGAGAAAGCCCGCAATGCCATGTGGCTATGTATTGCGGTGAAACCTGCGAGCATCGGCTGGAACTAGCGAACCATGGGTGGTACTGCGCTGAAATTCATTGTAGCATTGCACCCAAACCTTACTGCGTGTAGAACAGTTCTCTACTGCAGACAAAGTTGCCGTGCCACTGGCGGGATTCGAATCACGGACCTCTTGATTCGAAGTCGAACGCGTTAACCACCGCGCTATCCCGCCCCCAAAAACGTCAAAAAAAACAAGGTGAACACATAATGATTTGTGTTGGTAACTGTGTGCTTTGATCGTCCTACACTAATGCGTACATGTACTGTATATACACACATATATTTAGTTGAACCTACCTAGAAACAATCTCCATACCATTATAGATAGAAAATACACCAATTACCTCAACATATTTCATTTTAATATGGAAAAGATAACATGTTTGTCAAATATATAAGGGGTTGCAATCAATTATCAACTGCTGGATATCTAGTGAAAATGTCCTTTTTAGAAATAATATTAATTAAATTTACAATGCTGATACCATAACTAATATCAAACGCAAGCCAACAGTTTAAAAAGAAAATCTCCATAAGAGCACATACGAACTTCATTACTAATATACCATATTGTTTAGCTAGACGTGTGATATTGTAATGAGTTAGTATAAGCTAAGCGATATGAGACTGAGTTTTCTCAGTTAGAGAAAATATGCTCCCATCAATGCAGTTTGATATTACTTTTTCAACAAAGTGAAATATCACAATGGGGACGACGACGTCACGTTTATAATCAACGCATCGTCATCACCGTTGCTAAGTTTCAACAATGGTTTTACGTCGCCAGAATTCGCTCAGTTGAAGCAGTTTGGACTTAAAACACCACATTTCCGACAACAGAAGCATATAATAAACACAATATTTTGTGTTTTCAGAGTGATATCACTGCACCACTCGTGAAAATATCGGCTTTACGTCGTCACCCGATGAGAGATAAGTGGTATTATACTGAAAACACATACTATATATCCTCTATGTTGTAACTGATGAAGACTTGATGAACCTAAGAATAGATGAATCAAAACTATCCCTCTTACAACGCGACTGTCCAGAGATGTTCATCAATGATGATATAGAATCTCACCAAAGTGTCTTCTGATATCAGATATATCAACACGAGTTGATAACAGTTACAGATATCCGAGGCTTGCTCATATGATGGATGGTCGAATTGTGTATATCGCCTGTTTAAGTCTTGTGAATGCGGACAATTTAAACTAACTTAATGTTATAATTTGGCATTGTATACTATTAATGTACAATGTGTGTCTATAATTTCGCAGATGTTCTGAAATCATTGTCATAATGAAAGGGGCTAGTTATGTTAACAAATTAAATTCAAACCAGATAATCAATCACAGTGCAGACAGCTTTATTGAAGTTATTCATGTTATTCAGTAAGTACAATATCCTGAGTCCGATTATGTATACAATTTTGTACTGACGTGGAAGGTGGCAGCAACCAATTCAATTGAGATATTATTCATTATGGCTCTGATTTCACTCAACAAGCTTTTAAGATACCCCTCAAAGTTATTTAAAGAGGTATACATGCCTTCAAGTTGGTGATTTGTTTATTACGCCTGTCCGTTAATTGGATGGTCTGATGTCGACCTCAGGAACAGAGAGAGGCCATTGAAGTTTAATATAGTCCTTTTAACTCTAGAATTATCAAAGCTAAAACACCAACTAACTTTATTTCTTCCTCAAATCTAAATGTGTTGTTAATCGTTATTGAGTATGCAAGATTTAATCACACAGCATTTGACAAGAAATTCTTTTTTTTTCAAATAGAAGTTTCTCACAAGATACTGAGAAAAGATTTCTTACAATGAAATGACTTCCTCCAAGTATGGTCATCATAGAGACAATTATACCGAACACACAACTGATTGAGCACGTTGTGTCAGCAGGAACACAGCCATGTAACACACAGCTCAACGGTTGATGTTCTCATTTGCCAAACAGGCACATACAGAGTCGTGAGGAGAACAGTATTTGGGTAATATAAACCTGATGTAACACCACTATGGCTTCCGCTTCACTTGCAAAGAATCCCTTTAAACATCCATTAGCATCATGGAATCTATTTATCTTCAATTTGCGTTATTTTCACATCCATATTTGCCAAAGGCTGTTTACCTTAGGTTATATCTTATTTTGGATGTGAACTTGGATCGCAGTTTGACATTGCATCATGCCCACTATAGCTATATATGATTTGTATACAAATCCACTGATATGCTTAAAATTCTGAATTGAGTTTTTGTACATGATACCTCACGCAAGAAAACAATATATACAATAACAATTGGTCATTATACAAAACCCCTAACCAAACCAAGGTTGTTATTTCAAAAGTCTCTATATTTTAGTTTATTCCAGAAGGTGTAAGGTGCAAAGTATTCCCAACATACACATGAAGTAATCAGGTGGGTTGGGTAAACAATTACAAATATGAACTAATTTTGAAAACAGCCAATGTAATATTAACTGTTGTTTTTTTCAATTGTGCGAATTGTTTTCCAAGGCTGCTGCAATGAATTTCTTCCAATCGTTTTCTTTTGTCGATTACCACAAGTCATTCACATCAGGTTTAACTTTGATACCACAAGTTCAAAATTATTCTCTATTTATGATACACATCCTGACATAGAGACCTGCTCTTTGAACCGATTTGAAATAGTATGTGACTCCTTATGTTTTTCGTCCAGTGTGTGGGTCGTTTTCCAAACTAACCTAAATGTCCACGTTTCTTTGTAAATATGATTTGATGGTTTAAACAAAATGATATTATCAATGAAAATGTAGTGAAATGTATAATAATGTATGTGATTGTTACTGTGGGGAAAGTGTTATTTCTCTTATTAGCAACAACACTGTCAGATATGACTTTGCAGAACCATAGCATTTAATTTACGAGACATTTATTTAACATTTTATAAACAATATCAATTAATTGGTTATAACTTGAAAGTTTTATATCAGTCATACATCAAAGAAGTGCAGACCTACACATGTCGATCCTACTTACTCCCTTTCAAATTATATCTGCGGTACAGACTGGCTTCACATTTGCATACACTTGTTCTTGACCGCGCTATATCGCAAGGGACAATCTGTTGAGCAATAACATTACCGTCAATAACTGTCCCAGTCAGGAATAATCCACTTGATTATTTTCATATATAGGTCTTAACTGTATGTTTTCTCAGGCTCTTCTGTGAAACAGTCCAGATATGAACTGCTGATTTCATCCAACAACCCAATCTTACAAACAAGTCTATCAAAACACCGCCTATACTATTTGATGTCCTCTCACCAACCAATATGTTTAGTCTCGCGTACTCAAAGAAGTGTTGACTACATGTTGTTTTTAAACCTTTCGTAAAGGGACTGTTAAAAGTGTCTTTATGATGCAACTATATATGGTGTGTAGGTTTATAAAAAAGGGGGACTTAATTGCCAATGGCTTAAGTATTTCAATATAACTTGTAATATTTTAAAAAAACTTAAAGCCCTTATCTTTACTTACTTTGTTTGATTGATAATGTTCAACACTATGTTCATTCATTAGTTATATGTCATGACTTAATCATGTTCTTACAGATCAATATTATTTTGTTTAGCATTTTAATTGACCATGTAAAGGTAAAAACAGAACTTTCCATTCTAATGAGTTAATATTGTATCGTGTTTCAATTTTGAAATATACCTTGAGCAACCTAATAAATAAACCGAATATGTAGTGTAAATAATTGCAAAGGATGCACTAATTATTATATAAATTTTATAATCAATCCTATTTGGTTCTGTCATCCATGTTGTTAATGCAAGAAGATTTGGTTATTAAAGTAGTTTGTATTCTGCTATTAAAGTAGTATATTACCCATACGGGTTAGAATACACAGGTGATTATTTTTGTGATCTCACATGTGCTCTTTAGTGATTCTCAAAGCTGATTGGTCAGTAGTCAGAGAATGACACGGCGATTGGTTGACGGTACTACTTTCATATGTCATTGATAAATAGAACGAACCGAACTCGGTCACACATCTCGATTTAAAAAAATAAAAACAGAGATCAAGAATATAAACAATATTTAGTTTATTACATGTTCTATAATCGATATTATAACATATTTTTTTGTATCTACATTGTCATTATTACTTTAACTGACACGTTATTGACGATTACTTTTAATAATTTCAACGGCTTCACGTTGTTGTCGTTGTTTGTAAACAAACATGGCTGCCAACAGAGTAAAACATGAACAGTACCGAAAACGAGAATGTTCAATAACTAAATAATTAGATCTATCTTACTATCAACGAGAGACAATCAATTGGAGAATCTATGCACTATTCGCGTTGTTTCTGAATCAGAATTAGCGTGCAGAATATCGAACCTGTCGTTTGACATAGGGACTGCAGTTTGCAGTTCAATCACGCCACAAAGAATCTTTCACCAGGGCGTCCCTTTGCAAGCAGTGCATCTACATTCGGCATCCATTTTAATAAATTTGTCCATAGGTACACACTTCTTGGGTCCAATGTTTCGTTGTTGTAATCGTAGATCTAATCTCCATCGACTTTTCCGTCAGTAAACGTCCGATTAGAGTTATCGTTCTTTGCTGTGGATCTACGTACGGCCGACATGACGTGAACTGAATCCACATTCGTGAGGCGAAATGTTGATCAAACTTCGGATTAGTTGACCCTCTTGGCATACAAATTCGATTCTATGTATTCGTTGTAAGTTCTTCTTGTGAGCATTACTACTTGTAACCGTTGTCGTTTTTAAAAAAATGACAGGTTTTTCCAATGTTCGGTTCAACGCTATCAGTCACTCGGACACGTCAGTCATTCATACTCTAGGTATTGCAGTTAGACGTAATGGTGTTCTCATTAAAATAGTATCAGGTTGTATCGTACATGTATTACTAATGTAAATGTGCGTCATATATGACAAATATTTTATGGGTTACTCAAACAGACCAATAATGTATTAATTTCATTCAAGAACTATTTTGTATAGTGTTTGACCACGGGAGATGTAAAACGCGCAAGGCTCGCGACTGTGAACATCATTTCGACTCGTGCATATTTCCCGTAATCACTCGTACCGAATTGGTTATTCTCTAATTATGTCATAATGTACGTGAGGCCATGGGCAAAATGCTTGATACATCATTATCAATAAGAGTGGAAGAACACTTATTTCAATTTCTTAAAAGCAACATGAATGAATTAATTAATGATTTAAATAAGCACATTGTAGAAAGTTGTTGACATAATATTTCAAAACTTCTGCACTGATGGCTTTCTTGTCATATGTCTTCGTAAAATAGCTTTTCTAGTAACATCTAGGGAAAGGCATATAAAGTACATGTAATAGTCACTACCGTGGTTTCCGAGTTGTATGGGGAAAACACCAGTCCCAGGCCCAGTCCTGATGCAACGAGGAAACTATGGTAGTTACTGACTTACATCTCACTTATTCCGAGTTAAATAACATGAAAAATTAACATCAGCTTGGGCGATTTCAGCATGTGATTCTCGCATGTAAAGTTATGTGCACGAACTAAAAAAATTAATCATATTATGTTTAAAGATCGTGCATGTTCATGCAGTTTATGAACATACGGGTTGCGATGAAATGTCACAGTTTGTCAGTTTCTAGATTGGTTTTGTTTGATCAGGTCGCCTTATTGGCGTGGCTCTGGTCAATGGAAATTGAAGGTGGCTTCTGAATAGGGTTAAAATCGGTTTGATTTTCAATATTACGGAAACATTTACATTCTAATAAATTATTAATTTTGTATATCATCTTAATTATATAATATTTTCTATGCTTCAAACTACTTTATTCATCATTTTTAATAAAAGTTTCTAAACATTACGTTTATTGTGTCTTTGTGCTAGACAATATATCGAAGTCATGTTCATTTGTTGGGTCTATTCTTTCTAGTGTATTGAGTATTGAGTATTACATCACATATGTTCGTTTTCTTACGACTTGATCGATCAAACGCTTAGTTTAATGTTAATGTCATTGTCGTTGATAAACTGTAACTCGTATTGTTTAAAAGCAGTCTTCAACAGTGTCCATGTATAAAATATCAGAACTGGTTTGATGAAACAGTCCTCATATCGATAATGAACATGACACTTTTATGAAAGGCTGCTACGGGCAACGAGGTCTAAGTGGGGTGTAAGTATGATGTCCAGTATTCTCTCTTTATTGGACTGGATTTTGACTCCTTGAACATTCAAAACATGATTTCAAGAAGATTTATTGTAACTGCCGAGTTCTCTCTACATGCTTTGATTTTGGCTTGGGGCGTTTCTTTCGATGAGTCACCTATAAGTACGATTACTGTATTATAAAACATTATTCAATGAAAATTCAAACATTCAATAACCGGTGAAACAGGAATTGATTATTTTTTCATTATTCATTATATCATAAAAGGTATTGAATTGACACTATACCATGAACTGAAGGAGGATTTTCAGCTAACGATGCCTTTCAAGGTGAGGCAGTCGAATAATACCAAGACAAAAGTTGCAGTACAGTGGGGTAATTAACTTGTACATAACTTTCAATTTCTTCAATGTCAATAACTTTCTTCAATTTGAGTTTAAACTGTTAATGCATTTTCAATATGATATACATGTTTATAGTGTGGATCGGAATGGATGATCTCAATATTGATAATAATCGATTATTTTGTATAAAAGTTTGTCCATACCTTATGTATGAATTGTTTCTACATTGAGAGATACACACGCTACTTAAAATGAAGTATAAGCTGCTATCTTGTATATTATGTAAAATGTATATTATGTTTATCTCATGTACCGCCGTTGGCGGTTTCTGGAGAATAAAGAGTTTGAGAGAGTTTGAGAGAGATTCACACGCTACTTACTGTATGCGGAAGAATTTAATCCTCATCACAAACTTATGTTACACATTTTAAAATACTATATTTAGTTATTGAAATACTCGTAGCGTGATTATATTTACAAAAGCATGAACACTAGACATGTTATAACTAAATCCTAATATAATATTAAGGAGAATCTTGTGAGAGTTTTTGGGGAATGCCATTCATCTTCAAATTACCGTTCATGTTAGGTGATACAGTACCGTTATAACGTATGAATGTCATTGTGTCATACAATATTGTTGTTAGATAAAACATTTTCAACGACTTTGATCTGGTTGACATTTGTGTCTGAATATCATATCATTCTTAACGTAAAGGCTGCTGCTAAATTATATGAAAAGGTTGACCCATTGTTAACGTAATATAAACAACAGAAGAGGAGATTTACACACATATATCGATTTCAGCCTTAATAATTTGATGAAGTGTTTGTGCTTTTTTTAGTTCTTCAGGTATTAAACGTGTCCGCAAAAGTGTTCATGCGTTCGACTTTTCTACCAGAACTGATTCATCCAAAGCTGCCATTTTGCCGATTCATCTACCTGGTGCTTTAGAAGAAATTTTTACATAGAAGTAATGTGAGAGCACAAATATGAGAGTATGTGGTATTGAGACACAATTGTTCAGAGGCTTAAAGGTCACTTTCCTAAAAGTTATTTTTTTCATGAACGAAAAGCACTAGAATACAGAAATCTTGTGTGAACAAACCTTGACAAACAGATTATCCTTGCATTTTTTTAAAGTTTTATTGCATACTAGAACCCTATTATTTCGTATGTAAATCCTCAACCTTAGATGACAATTCGTCCATCGTCTAATGACCTACAGAGCCATTGGCTTTATTCCTTAGGTCACATTCTGAATAAGTGACAGAAAAAATAACTGTTCATAATTATTCTGAGGAAATATTTTCAATCCAATCTCAATTGGCATACGTACATGCAATTTCCTGACATATTCCCTGGAGATAGAAACGGATATCTAAAAAGAAGATTTTAGTCGAAGTGGCTCTACGAATATTTGCATATTATAATAATGTTATAGTCTTGTCCATATTTGAGGTCATGTGCTCCATCATAACCAGGAAACTGGTTGTTATATGTTATGCTTCCACCATACACAAATCCAAAATATATGATAATTAAAACATGTATTAATGTTTTAGATCTTTCCTGTCTTTAAATGCTACATTATGTACATGGAATATACAACTGCAATTAAACTTTGTATTTTGAAATTACTAATTACCAAACATTATTATTACAAACATCACAAGAATCTAAATGCAGAACAACTATTACCAATTGGCTAATTCCACATCAAAGAACAGGACTATTATGTAGGAATGATCATCTTTAAATACCTCATATATCATTTTACCCAGACATTTGTGTAGATATATTGTCATAAATATTGTAATTAGATCCTGTGTTATGTATACAATATATAGAAAACATATGTACTTTCCTGACTAATACCATGATTATTTCACGGTGTGAGGTAGAAAGATTTTATTTTCAAGAGTTACGAGGAACGAGTGATACTATATCATTTTTCTACCTCACGATATGAGATGAACATGGTATTTGTCAAGAATTTATTATATGATGTTATCCTGGCAATTAAACCGAAACAGGGTCTTTTTCATGTTGATTGGTCGCTAGGAACAGCCCGTCACCACAGTAACAATGTCACGTGATAAGTCAATTTGCTAAGTCAGACCATTGTTTTGGGCGTCAAATCATATTAGTCACTGGTCATAGTCAAAGTATCTAATATCCTTACAGAAACTTGATCGATAGCTTATTACATTGATAATTCCCATTATAGCATTACTTATTTAAATGATAAATAATATTGATTGACAAAAACGACAGTATAGTCATGTATTGTGAATGAAACATGCTATGTAATCAAGAAAACTTCACATCATCCAATGAATACCATATATTTGCTTTAGATGTTTTATTGCTTTTAGGAGCGGATGATATACGTGGTCGTTTAATAGTTTTTCAGGGTTACAAAAACACTAATCTTATAATGGTCTACGGTTTATCTTTGCAAATCCGGAAATTGAATGTTTCCAATGGAATTTTTTTAGGATTAGTTATTGAATGCAGTTTTACTTATAATGAATTTATGGAATATTAATATTTCTATTGTATTGACTTTGTGAAGTTTTCAATGAAATGTTGATTTTGATTATATATATTGAGTTTGAAATAGACACTGGAAAAAATATAATGTTTGTGAAATGTTGACTTTGGAAAAAATATAATGTTTGTGAAATGTTGACTCTTGAAATATTTATTGACTTCAAGAGACTCTCTTCAAACACCAATTCGCAAGTTTAAATCTATTTATATTCTTTTAAACGTAATTTTACACATAATGATTTGAGCTTTTGCCTTTACAACCTATTATGGATTTTGATCACTTTTAATACTAACACGACGCATTAATTGATCTTTGCATAATAATTGTCAGCGTTGAAGTTGTAAACTAGAACTGCAATGATCTGCTTAAAATTCATTGTTTCACGGGTAGTGGTGACCTGAAAATGACATTATTATATAACTAGCAATGAAATATGTGATTACATGATGAAAATATAATCCTTATTTGCACATAAGCGGTAGAAAGTCATATTTTCACTGCAGTGAAAATATAACCCATATTATCACTGCAGTGACTAACGTGTGGCCGGAATTACCTATCATGATTGTCTACCTTTGAAATGAAATTATCTCCCTTTGTAAAGTGATTACCTCCCTTGCTTTCCACGTCTGACGGTGAACGACGCTGTTATGATGATTCGGTCAATTACTGTTGACCTTTTGAGGTGTTAATATCATATTCAATATTCCATAACATTCTGAACATTTGCACAGTAGTTCTTTTACTCGTGAAAACTTGATGAGGCGAGAGGTATGTGACAGACAATAACGAACGTCACTCGCTGTATCACTTTGCGTTTGAAATAACAACAAAACTTGCGTTTTTCAATGTCTTAGGCATCTTCACTTGACTAGATGGTACCGTAGATAAACATTCACAACATATTTACTTTTGTAAAACATTGTCCCGTTTAATATCGACTTATTTCAGTCGAATTATTTCCTCACTGCATTAACCGTGAACTATAGCGGGGAGTTGTTCGGATTATGACAACCAAGACCGCTCTAACCTTTCAACGTCATTGTTTTTATGCAGATTAAAGTTATATAATAAATAGACTATTTCATTGTTTTTGCCAAATATCTAAATGATATTCGGTAAAAACAATGAAATAGTCTCTATTTATTTTCAAGGATTGATTTCATGAAATTGCCTGTGCTGAGAGAAGTAAATGATGTACGAACTAGAAAACAGATTTGCTTAACACAAACATTTCTAACCGGTAACATCATATACACTTTGAGGTTCTGATACGAAAAAGTGTTAATAAACAGTTTGAATTTTCCACCTTTTTATGACTTGTTGATAGATTTTCAATAGATAAATCAGGCTGTCAAAGAATCATGAAATTTTAAGAATAGTAATCGTATTCTATTGTCAGAGAACTCGGAATATATGAGAGAAAATATTAAAATAAGAAAAAATGAGATGCATTTCGAGGTGAGCCAATTTGAACTTTATTATTTCAAATATGAGTTTTGCATAAACGCTTTGGGTTCTGGCGAGAAAACACATTCTTAGGATCATTCAAGAAAACGTTGAGGGTTTCTCACAATTTATTATAAAACGTTAGAGAGCATTGTCTACATTATATAATGCTATACATATATATCATTTATGTTTATAGTACCATTGCGAAACTAAAATACAAACAATTTTTAAAATATTAGTTGCAGAACTATTTAGTATAATTTGAATTATAGAGAAATACCATTGCGACAAATGTTTTGCTTAATTGTCTAACGAGTATGTACTTCTATATCAGTGGGTCTCTCAGAACATATACCACATCTTATTGATTAATCTAAGCTTATGTTAAAATTACATTATTGATTGGTACTTCATTCATTCATTCATTCATTCATTTTTTCATCCAGATCCATTCAGCCAACAAGTAACCTCCAGTCCAGTTCACTCCCTGGTTATCAAAAGCACAATGTTATATACTAATTTAAACAGTCATTTCAAGTGTTCAATAATTCGAAGACCATCTGACCTCCACTTAATCATGGCAGTGATAGTTTTAGAATTTGATTGAAACTTGCTTGAAACTAGATCCCTTTTCTCTGAGTGTAAGTTCTTAATTTCTGTAAGTCAACCCTTAAGCCAACCAAATACCATCGATTTATCTCACTCCATGTTCAAATTAGATTAGTGATGGGTAACAGTTGGCTTCAAATTAGCATACTATATCTGACCACGAGATTGTCCTTGCACGAGTCAGAACACAGGGGAATATATGTTGAGTAATAAAGTTATCGCCAATACCTGTCCACATCAGGAAATCATTCACTTGATTCGACAGATAGGTCTTAACTAGATATCTTCTCAAGCTCTAGCGTGAGCAGGTGCAAATCAACTCAGCCCTGGCGTTTACAGCTTATTTCCTTCCACACACCAGCTTGTCTGGGAATAGGAATATCAGGTTTGGAAAACATGAATGAAGATATTGAAAATCAAATTTGATTCAGCAGTGGTGCATCCATTGTTGTGGTCGTTGATAGTTAGATAAACCATTTACTTACTATCACTAAATGTTTAACAACCATGGATTTTCTAAACGTATTCAATTGATTGCAGCAGACAGGAGCTGCTAGATCCTGACAACATGTCTTCTCCAGCCTTTCCCTGTTAAACTTGGGAAATGCCAAATTCATTAATTCAAATGTGAAGAAGTCACATTGTGTTATAAAATTATGAACTTTCATTGATTATTTTTGCAAGTATCAATAGTTATACGCAATATAAACACGAGGTATCGGCTTATCCCACATCAAAAGACAAGGATATTGTACATTAATGAACATCGTAAAATGTTTGTATATCATTTGATCCAGACAATGGTTGATATACATCATAAGGAATGGAGCTTTATGTTGTGTTAATGTTTACAATATATGATATAATAGGGAAACCAACAGCCTGAAATGGTTTATGAACGGGATATATGTATCATTATCCAAGAAAATATCAAGTACCAGTATCAGTACCATATAAATGTCATAATGTGAAGTTTTCAGTTTTGAAATGTAAGTGTATTTTGTGTTATTCAGATTATAAGAATGAAATGTTGACATTTTATAACGATTAATATTGTTCACAGGATTGGAAAGTGAAATTAATCTTAGTTAGAATATTTTAAAAATTAAATAGTTCGTATTACAGTTTTGTTCAAAATTTGGTAATCCAAGCACACGTTGGCGTATACTCATTAGATTTATAAACTAACTCAGTTTATTTAGTGGGAATGAGATGACTTTAATCATAAATTGGATTTAAGAAATAGCATGTCTTCAGAATATTATTTTTCAATGTCATATGTTATCTATTCGTTCCTTAAAGGGGCATAATCATGTTGGTGAGGACACATATACATGTGTATGTTTATCAACTTTAACAGAAAATAATTAGTTAAAGTTCAATCAGTTCAGTATAACGAAAATACAACTATACTGGACAATGGACCTTGGCATGCTGCAGCCATAAAGTCAAACGTGAATTATGAAACTTTAATATAGTAGATTTACTTCTATGGCATCTTATAACGAGGACATATGTGCGATCGAGCCATACTTGTCCTCTACTACACATGTATGATACCTTTCCTTGGTTTTCATTGAAACATTTATATATTTAATATATTAATCTTTTGGTGAACATGAAAGTCGAGTAAGACGATATAACCTAAACCAGCACCTTTTGTAATATGGTACATTTTAGAACCAAAACAATTATCATGCAATACTGATCAATCATCTTTAAGAAGACAAACAAGCCAAACAAGCGAATCAATTTGTAAATAAATATCCTGTTTTCACATTTTACACAGCAAATTTGAATATATTTACTGAAAGTGTTGTACTGGAATCGCAAATGTTACTTGTCATTCGAAATTTTTGACATATACAGAAACATGTATATATGTTCCAAATCCTTTAAAATATCTAATCATATTCATAGGTTTTGTGTTTTGATAAATAACCATTTTCGTCACATTTGAGATTTAATTATGTTTCAATATTTACTTCCGATATTTAAGTTGAAAGCAAAGTGTTATAAACTTCGTGTACATCCCATATATATTTTTGACATAGTCATATTAGATTATTATAATAAAAGATTTGTTTTTCACACAGAAATCAATCTATTCGACCAAAAGTATTCCTTTCATAAAGATCGCCTCATTGTAGTAGGTCTGTTGTCACTGGTCACCACACACTGCCATAAACTACCATTGCTTAAACTATATGAGGATGGAACTTTATAACAGTTTTTTCCTGTGCACCTTCTAGTACATCGGTTTATTGCCTTCACTTTTAGCGCTACCAAATATTGTTTGCAATTCTCAAAGTTACCATATATAGACCTAAGAGTAGGGACTGAATGGCCTCGGTGTGGGGCAGGGATAATATGCAGTCACAGTTTCCTTGTATCCATTAAGCAGGTCACCTGTTCGGTTATGAACATGTGTTATGTTTTTGGAACCTCAGCAAACTATCACAGGCTCATATGTTATTACGTTCAAGATGTCAAAACAGGCACATGGCAATGATACAACGCATTGAGAAGTAGCAAAGCGCTAATAATCAGAACGTCTTGTCAACTGAAACTCCACCTCGTGTTATTGCTTGCTTGAAATAACACAGAGGCGATCGTGTACAAATAGATATTGAGGTTATATAGGAACGAGATTGGTCGCAGATGACTTCCTCATCGAATCATGGATCTGAAGTAAATATTAAGGAACGTGACAAGTGTACAAATACATGAATTATTTCTTTTTGCTGTGCTATCATTCGAACATGTCCTTCCGTATTTGAACGAAACCTTCTTTAAGAAAACAGTAACCGGAAGACGTGATTGCAGAAATTCAGGGGAAAAATATTATTGATGAAGATATGTGACATTTAAGTTTGAAGATTTCAAAGATTTATGAGCTCGCGAAGTTTAAGATTTGTTTATTACGCCAATCAGATACTTAGATGATGTGATGTTGATCTAAGGACTAGAGAAAGGCCAGGTCGCATCGTTATCATCGGAGATTGAAGTTGTAGTCCAGCTATGAAAATAACTAGTAAAGCGAATTTAGGTATTTTCCTATCTTCAGTTTTCCTTCAAATCTAATTTGTTATTAACCGTAATTATATAGGCAAACATTAACCAAACAACATTTGACATAAAAGTAGTCTTTTTCAAATAGAAGTTTTTCACACATGCTGAGAAAAGATTTGTACAATCATATAACCTCCTCCAAGTATGGTCATCATAGAGACAATTATACCGAACGCACAACTGATTGAGCACGTTGTGTCAGCAGGAGGACAGCCTTGTTGATGTTGATGTTCTCATTTGCCAAACAGGCACATACAGAGTCGTGAGGAGAACAGTATTTGGGTAATATACACCTGATGTAACACAACTATGGCTTCCGCTTCATTTGCAGAAAATCGCTGCAAACATGCATGAGAAACAGTAATAGCAAGATAAAATTCTATCGTAATGTTTATACTTGTTTGCCAAAGGGTGTTTACCATAGGTTGTATTGCATTAGGATGTGGATTTGTATCACAATTGAACATTGTATAATACCAACAGTTACTATCTATGTTGTGTATTCAAATCCACTGATATGCTAAAAGTTCATTAATTGTTTCCATTATAGATTTCAGGATTGAAACATTCCATTGCGTTTGGGAACAATATTCAATATTATAACATCTACCTTATGGTGAGAAAAACACAAGATGTCATTAATTCTGGATTGAGTTCTGTGCAAGAAACCAAACAGAAAGAGTTGTTTGTAAACAGATATAAATGTAAAATATAGAATCAAAATTCCCAATAAAGTTGGTGGATACAAACATTGTTGAACATTTTAAGTACAAATACTTTAAATAGTTCGCTAAAAATAAAGTGAAAAGCTGGAGAAATTATGTAAACATATTTATTCAAGAGAAAGGATTGAGTACTAGTTATCAAACTTAATGAAACCCTCTCCTAGAGGAATGCAATTGTTAAGAAATGCAAAGCACAATGCCTGTGTGTGGCTTCTCCCCAGGAATGTCATTTCATGTTGAAAAGTCGATTTGAGTAAGAATTTCGAAATAATTACAAATCGTTCAATATAATGTGCATCTGATCGTTTAGGAAGTTATGTGAACACAATGATCAGAGACAACATACTTCTAAAGAAGCATCCCTAATTACATTTTAAATTGTTTTTTGCATACTTCATTATTTTATTAACTATGACTATGAAAATATAAAATATAACCCATATTATCACTGCAGTGACTAACGTGTGGCCGGAATTACCTATCATGATTGTCTACCTTTGAAATGAAATTATCTCCCTTTGTAAAGTGATTACCTCCCTTGCTTTCCACGTCTGACGGTGAACGACGCTGTTATGATGATTCGGTCAATTACTGTTGACCTTTTGAGGTGTTAATATCATATTCAATATTCCATAACATTCTGAACATTTGCACAGTAGTTCTTTTACTCGTGAAAACTTGATGAGGCGAGAGGTATGTGACAGACAATAACGAACGTCACTCGCTGTATCACTTTGCGTTTGAAATAACAACAAAACTTGCGTTTTTCAATGTCTTAGGCATCTTCACTTGACTAGATGGTACCGTAGATAAACATTCACAACATATTTACTTTTGTAAAACATTGTCCCGTTTAATATCGACTTATTTCAGTCGAATTATTTCCTCACTGCATTAACCGTGAACTATAGCGGGGAGTTGTTCGGATTATGACAACCAAGACCGCTCTAACCTTTCAACGTCATTGTTTTTATGCAGATTAAAGTTATATAATAAATAGACTATTTCATTGTTTTTGCCAAATATCTAAATGATATTCGGTAAAAACAATGAAATAGTCTCTATTTATTTTCAAGGATTGATTTCATGAAATTGCCTGTGCTGAGAGAAGTAAATGATGTACGAACTAGAAAACAGATTTGCTTAACACAAACATTTCTAACCGGTAACATCATATACACTTTGAGGTTCTGATACGAAAAAGTGTTAATAAACAGTTTGAATTTTCCACCTTTTTATGACTTGTTGATAGATTTTCAATAGATAAATCAGGCTGTCAAAGAATCATGAAATTTTAAGAATAGTAATCGTATTCTATTGTCAGAGAACTCGGAATATATGAGAGAAAATATTAAAATAAGAAAAAATGAGATGCATTTCGAGGTGAGCCAATTTGAACTTTATTATTTCAAATATGAGTTTTGCATAAACGCTTTGGGTTCTGGCGAGAAAACACATTCTTAGGATCATTCAAGAAAACGTTGAGGGTTTCTCACAATTTATTATAAAACGTTAGAGAGCATTGTCTACATTATATAATGCTATACATATATATCATTTATGTTTATAGTACCATTGCGAAACTAAAATACAAACAATTTTTAAAATATTAGTTGCAGAACTATTTAGTATAATTTGAATTATAGAGAAATACCATTGCGACAAATGTTTTGCTTAATTGTCTAACGAGTATGTACTTCTATATCAGTGGGTCTCTCAGAACATATACCACATCTTATTGATTAATCTAAGCTTATGTTAAAATTACATTATTGATTGGTACTTCATTCATTCATTCATTCATTCATTTTTTCATCCAGATCCATTCAGCCAACAAGTAACCTCCAGTCCAGTTCACTCCCTGGTTATCAAAAGCACAATGTTATATACTAATTTAAACAGTCATTTCAAGTGTTCAATAATTCGAAGACCATCTGACCTCCACTTAATCATGGCAGTGATAGTTTTAGAATTTGATTGAAACTTGCTTGAAACTAGATCCCTTTTCTCTGAGTGTAAGTTCTTAATTTCTGTAAGTCAACCCTTAAGCCAACCAAATACCATCGATTTATCTCACTCCATGTTCAAATTAGATTAGTGATGGGTAACAGTTGGCTTCAAATTAGCATACTATATCTGACCACGAGAT
The DNA here is from genome assembly GCA_936450465.1 of Gibbula magus. NCBI lineage: Eukaryota > Metazoa > Mollusca > Gastropoda > Trochida > Trochidae > Gibbula > Gibbula magus. The sequence goes on along the minus strand of OW388291.1, from coordinate 51,057,732 downwards.
TGTCCTTGCACGAGTCAGAACACAGGGGAATATATGTTGAGTAATAAAGTTATCGCCAATACCTGTCCACATCAGGAAATCATTCACTTGATTCGACAGATAGGTCTTAACTAGATATCTTCTCAAGCTCTAGCGTGAGCAGGTGCAAATCAACTCAGCCCTGGCGTTTACAGCTTATTTCCTTCCACACACCAGCTTGTCTGGGAATAGGAATATCAGGTTTGGAAAACATGAATGAAGATATTGAAAATCAAATTTGATTCAGCAGTGGTGCATCCATTGTTGTGGTCGTTGATAGTTAGATAAACCATTTACTTACTATCACTAAATGTTTAACAACCATGGATTTTCTAAACGTATTCAATTGATTGCAGCAGACAGGAGCTGCTAGATCCTGACAACATGTCTTCTCCAGCCTTTCCCTGTTAAACTTGGGAAATGCCAAATTCATTAATTCAAATGTGAAGAAGTCACATTGTGTTATAAAATTATGAACTTTCATTGATTATTTTTGCAAGTATCAATAGTTATACGCAATATAAACACGAGGTATCGGCTTATCCCACATCAAAAGACAAGGATATTGTACATTAATGAACATCGTAAAATGTTTGTATATCATTTGATCCAGACAATGGTTGATATACATCATAAGGAATGGAGCTTTATGTTGTGTTAATGTTTACAATATATGATATAATAGGGAAACCAACAGCCTGAAATGGTTTATGAACGGGATATATGTATCATTATCCAAGAAAATATCAAGTACCAGTATCAGTACCATATAAATGTCATAATGTGAAGTTTTCAGTTTTGAAATGTAAGTGTATTTTGTGTTATTCAGATTATAAGAATGAAATGTTGACATTTTATAACGATTAATATTGTTCACAGGATTGGAAAGTGAAATTAATCTTAGTTAGAATATTTTAAAAATTAAATAGTTCGTATTACAGTTTTGTTCAAAATTTGGTAATCCAAGCACACGTTGGCGTATACTCATTAGATTTATAAACTAACTCAGTTTATTTAGTGGGAATGAGATGACTTTAATCATAAATTGGATTTAAGAAATAGCATGTCTTCAGAATATTATTTTTCAATGTCATATGTTATCTATTCGTTCCTTAAAGGGGCATAATCATGTTGGTGAGGACACATATACATGTGTATGTTTATCAACTTTAACAGAAAATAATTAGTTAAAGTTCAATCAGTTCAGTATAACGAAAATACAACTATACTGGACAATGGACCTTGGCATGCTGCAGCCATAAAGTCAAACGTGAATTATGAAACTTTAATATAGTAGATTTACTTCTATGGCATCTTATAACGAGGACATATGTGCGATCGAGCCATACTTGTCC